>LR738711.1:928717453-928746988 GCA_902687465.1 Secale cereale | reverse complement strand
CCCCCCCCCCCCCCCCCACCTTTTGCCGTTTCTTTTGTGCAGGTCCGCGCTTTTCCTGCACAGGAATCCTATCGAACTCTACACCGTGACTGTGGACTACATGTTCTTAACTTTCACCAAAGGTGGTTTTATGGACTCGGAATTGATGGATCATATCATCAGGTTCTGGAAGAATGACGAGAGTATGAATGTGGTTTATCGATCTGGCGAACGCGTTCTGCTGTCCCCTTTGTTTATCACGGTATTTATCTTTTTTTTTTCTTATTTTTTTTTCTGCTCTAGTGAACTGCAGTAAATAGTGTATAATAATTTGTTTTTAGAATGTACTGAACTGCATACATTTTTTTTGTGTGTCTTAACCGATGCATCTTAAAACGAAACAAATTATGGTGAGAATTTGTGAACTGCATACTGTTTTTTAGAGAAGCGTGATCCGTTTTTTTATTAAGCGTCGGAGTGAATATATTTTTAAGGTGAACTGCATTAACTTTTCTTTTGTGAATTACCCACACGCAGTATGTGCTTCAAATGAATGATTGCGCGGATAGAGATGCAGATGGAAATGTTGTGTTGCCTTTTGTCAACAGCAAGTTTAACGTCGAAGATGCAGCACAGCAGTTCGAACTTTATGTCCGTGATGACGAGAACCTTCTTGATTGCAAATTAGTAAGTTATCAGATTTGCTTTTGTTCAGCCTTTTTGTATTTATTTTCTCTCCAATTTTTTTACAGTAATCCCTTTTCACTGATCGATTCCATAACAAATTTGATGAAACAAAATCAGATTCTGTTACCACGGTTGAAAGACCAGCATTATTCGCTATACACGATGAATAGGCACCGCGAGACCCTTGACATTCATGACACTAGGAGGTACAGCGGACCGGTTGATCAAACGACGCGGTGGCATAAGTCTGAATACCACAGCGACCGCACTGAAATGGTAAAAAAATTCCCTTTTTCACCTTTCTTGTTTTTTTTTCATGCATGGGCGTGTTCAACAATTTTTGTTGTGATGTGTTTTTTTATTTTTTTTATTTTTTCCACCAGATGATCAGGATGACTGCATTGTTGAAGAGGGTTTATGGAGAAAAAGAGTACAAGAGAAAGGAGTCGGTAGACTGGGTGGGTGTTTCAAAGAAAGCTAGCTATTTGGGCACCCCTGAGCAGGGCCCCAACGAGTGCGGCTTTTATGTTCTGAAGATGGCTCAGTATTTTGACGGCAAAACCTTTGTTGTGAAATTCGGAAAGCGTAGTGTAAGTATCTTCTTTTTAACTCAGCAATATCTCCTCATTCCTTGATATTTTTTTCGTCAGTTTCTTTTTTTCGTAGATGATGTTGTATATTTGTTTATTTTATTTTTTTCTTCATCGCAGGAAGCTGTTATTCAGGATTGGAAGGCTGAGTTTTTGTTCCAGATTCTATTCCACCCAAAAAACATGGTCGTTGTCACCGAGTTCCCGGAGGATCTAAGAAATCTCTGCATTTCTCTTGGCTTCTCTCCAAGACTGGATTCGAAGGAGCAGGATGAGGCATAAATGATAGCAGATCTTTTTTCTATGTGTGTTGATGTCTTGTTCGTGTGTGCTCATGAACTTTTATGTAAACAGCAATGTATGGTCGCTGTGTGTAGTTCTCGATGCCCAAAGCTGTAAACACCATGCTGTGTGCTTTTGTATATATCGGTCTAGTTAGTTTTTGTGTGTGTGTTTTTTTTGGTGGCACATGGTGACAATGTCAAATATGTGCATAATGGAGCTTTCAGCCAACTCCTCCTTGTGAGTTGTAACATGTTCGCAGCGCACTGCGTTATCTCATATGATTAGCAGCCAAGTTTTTTTTTAAAATATATGCATCCGCACTGCATCTCACCTTATCACATGGGACTGCAAAGACGAATTCAACGTGTTTGTCGTCGAGTTTCAAAATTCATCCGCACTGCAGCCAAGTTTTTGTTTTTCACATTATTTTTGCACTAAGCGCACTGCATTGTGTACTCGAAGCGTACTGCAGTACAAGCTTTTAAACGCGACGCACGCACTGCAGTGTACGCGAATCCTAGTCTGACTCTACATTTTTTTGTCTTCTAACTGCATTCTGTATTGATTCATGGTCATGTCAGGTTCTATACGACGAAGAGAACTGCATTCTCCAAATGACATTCCGATCTCAGAGTTCTTATACAGAAGAGAACCGCATTCTGAGATCTTATTTTCTTTTTCGTATAGAAGAGAACTGCATTTTATCAAACATATTACAAGTTAATATGTTTTTTAAAATGTAAAACTGCATATGTGTTGATCTACGCCCTTTTTCCTAGTGCTTCTTCTCAGATTGTGTACTGCAGTTCGCATCCACGACGAATGCGATGGAGTAGTCATCTTTGCAGTTCGCTTCCGCCTGTCATGCATGAATGAGGCAGGATGCTTCAGCGGCGGATCCCCCCGGTGGTCTTGGGGCGAAGGTGAGGTGCGCCGTCGCTTCCTAAACGCCGCCGCGGAAATATCGTCGCCGGCGGACTGCATTGCCGGTCGTTTCGGCTCGCTATCCGTGGTGCTTGGCGCGGAAAAAGGCGGGGAGGGGTGGGGGGTGGCCGCCGGCCGCCGGGGCGGTGGCGCGGAAGAAGGCGGGGAAGGGTGGGTGTCGCCTCCGGCCGCCGGGGAGTTGGCGTGTGTAGGATCGAAGAAGGTGAGAGTGTCTAGAGGGGGGGTGATTAGACTACTCGACAAGATAAAAAATTCTGTCTTTTATCAAGGACAGATTTTGACAGTTTTTGCAAAGCACACAAGTCAAGTAGCATACTACACATGCAACTCTAGAGTATGGGCAGCGGAAAGTAAATTGCACATATAGTAAAGAGAAGTGGAGAAGATCAAACGCAATTTGGAGACGCAAGGGTTTTTCCCGTGGTTCCGATAGGAGGTGCTATCGTACATCCACGTTGATGGAGACTTCAACCCACGGAGGGTAACAGCTGCGCGAGTCCACGGAGGGCTCCACCCACGAAGGGTCCACGAAGAAGCAACCTTGTCTATTCCATCATGGCCTACGCCCACGGAGGGCTAGCCTTACTCGGGGTAGATCTTCACGAAGTAGGCGATCTCCTTGCCCTTACAAACTTCTTGGTTCAACTCCACATCTCAAAGACGGAGGCTCCCAAGCGACACCTAACCAATCTAGGAGGCACCACCCTCCAAAAGGTAATAGATGTGGTTTATGATGATGAACTCCTTGCTCTTGTGCTTCAAATGATAATCTCCCCAACACTCAACTCTCCTCACTGATATGGCTGTGGTGGAAGAAGGGTTTGAGTGGAAAGCAACTTGGGAAGGCTAGAAATCAAGTTTCATATGGTAGGAATGGAATGACTTGATCTCAACACAAGGGCAGGTGGTTCTCTTCTCAGAAAGTGTAAGGTAGGAGTGGTAGACTTTCTGATGGCTCTCTCCACGAATGAAGAGGGGGTGGATGTTGGGGAACGTTGCATGGGAAACAAAAATTTTCCTACCGTTCACCAAGATCAATCTAGTAGATGCAACTACGAGAGGGGAGTGTGATCTACGTACCCTTGTAGATCGCTAAGCGGAAGCGTTATGAACGCGGATGATGGAGTCGTACTCGTCGCGATTCAGATCGCCGAAGACCTAGCACCGAAGCAACGGTGCCTCCGCGTTCTTCACACGTACGGCTCGGGGACGTCTCCTCCTTCTTGATCCAGCAAGGGGTGGAGGAGAGGTTGATGGAGAACCGGCAGCACGACGGCGTGGTGGTGATGGTGGAGAAGAACTCCAGCAGGGCTTCGCCTAAGCACCGCGGGAGAGGAAGATGTAACGGGAGAGGGAGGGCAGCACCGAGGCACAAACTGTGTTGGCTGCCCTCCCTTTGCCCCACTATATATAGGGGGGGTGGAGAGGTGAGGGCGCCCTAGGGTTTCCCCCTAGGGGCCGGCGGCCAGGGCAAGGGGAGGGGGCGGCGGCCAGGGCAGGGGGGGGGGGCGCCCAGGCCCTAGGGTTTCCCCCCTAGGTGCCTTGCCCCCCAAGGCCAAGGGGTGCGGCCAGCCCTAGGGGGTCCCACCCCCTTAGCCGCATGGGAAGAGGGCCCAGGGGGGGCGCACAGCCCCCTGAGGGCTGTGGTGTTCCCCCTTGTGGCCCAATAGGCCCAGAACAACTTCCGGACCCCCCGAAAACCCTTCCGGCACTCCGCCAATTTCCCGATACTCCCCGGAACACTTCCGGTACTCCGAAACCTTTCATCCTATATATCAATCTTCGTCTCCGGACCATTCCGGAGACCCTCGTCATGTCCGAGATCTCATCCGGGACTCCGAACAACCTTCGGTAACCATGCACTCTTCTCACTAACAACCCTAGCGTCACCGAACGTTAAGTGTGTAGACCCTGCGGGTTCGGAAACCATGTAGACATGACCGAGACACTCCCAGGTCAATAACCAATAGCGGGATCTGGATACCCATATTGGCTCCTACATGTTTCTCGATGATCTCATCGGATGAACCACGATGTCAAGGATTCAGGTAATCCCGTATACAGTTCCCTTTGTCTCGTCGGTATGTTACTTGCCCGAGATTCGATCGTCGGTATCTCTATACCTAGTTCAATCTCGTTACCGGCAAGTCTCTTTACTCGTTACCGTAATACATAATCCCGTGACCAACTACTTAGTCACCTTGAGCTCATTGAGATGACGTATTACCGAGTGGGCCCGGAGATACCTCTCCGTCACACGGAGTGACAAATCCCAGTCTCGATCCATGTCAACTCAGCAGGCACCCTCGGAGATACCTGTAGAGTACCTTTATAGTCACCCAGTTACGTTGTGACGTTTGGCACACACAAAGCACTCCTACGGTGTCAGTGAGTTACATGATCTCATGGTCATAGCAACTTATACTTGACATGCAGAAAACTATAGCGATAACTGACACGATCAAAAGCTATGTTTACGTTTGGGTCTCGTCCATCACATCATTCTCCTAATGATGTGATCCCGTTATCAAATGACAACTCATGTCTATGACCTGGAAACCGCAGTCATCTTTGATCAACGAGCTAGTCCTGTAGAGGCTCACTAGGGACACAAAGTCTGTCTATTCATCCACACGTGTATTTGAGTTTCCAATCAATACAGTTATAGCATGGATAATAAACGATTATCATGAACAAGGAAATATAATAATAACTCTTTTATTATTGCCTCTAGGGCATATTTCCAACAGTGGAGGGGTATATATAGCCTCCACACAAAATCCAACCGTTACACACATAATTGAGCAATCTCGGTGAGACCGAAGTGAAAACTCGGTCAGACCGAAAGTTCAAATATAGTGAACGTTGGGGTTTTCGGTGGGACCGAAAATACCATCTCGGTGTGACCGAAAATGCAAAGATATGAACGTTGGAGTTTTCGGTGGGACCGAGAAAGAAAACTCGGTTAGACCGATTTGAGAAAAGACAGGAACATGCCAGAATCGGTGAGACCGAAAATGAATTATCGGTGAGACCGATTTGAGTCAAGACAGAAGCTTGTCAATCTCGGTAAGACCGATAATGCAAACTCGGTTATTCCGATATGATGTCAAATGGTTACAGAAACTTGGCAGTTCAGTTTCGGTGAGACCGATCTCAAACTCGGTATGACCGATTTTTCTAGGGTTTGGAATATGGCTGAAGTGGTTCATCTCGGTGTGACTGAGTTGGAAGAATCGGTTTGTCCGAGATTACTTATGGGTGTGTATAGAAGTGAAAGATGCTGATAGTTGAAGGAGATATATCACTAAGCACTTGAGCAACCAGATCATCAACACAACCTCATCCCCTTTTAATAGTATTGGCTTTTCCTATGGACTCAATGTGATCTTTGATCACTAAACCAAAAATGGAGTCTTGAGCTTTTGCCAATGCTTGCCTTAGCATTTTGAGGGGTCCACTTCTTCAGTCATTTCCATACCCGTATCACTGAACTTCTCTGAAAAGATTCTCAAGTAACTATTAGTTCAATGATATATATGTTGTTATTAATTACCAAAACCACCCGGGGATTAGTTGCACTTTCAATCTCCCCCTTTTTGGTAATTGATGACAACATATAGATCAAAGCTTCGACAAAAGATATAATCAATGAATAATATCGTCGCTTTGAGAAGTATGTGATAAACAAGAGCTCCCCCTAAATTTGTGCATTATTTAAAATTTGCGTTTGAATGCAAATGCACAATCGATTAGGATTATGGATCACTCTTCCATGTCACATACATCTTGGTGGAGCGCACAAAATGATAAGAATGAATAACATGCACTTAATCACCAAGACAAGAGTAAATAGCCATACAATAAGGAATAGCATATGATAAGCAATAAGCACACATTAAGGCATAGTATGACTAAGCACTCATTAAGGTAGCATCAAACGTAGTAGCAAGCACACATAAAGTATCTGGAACCAAAAGAAATCAATGTATCACAGAGAAACCGGCAAAAGAACGAAAAGACGAAAGAGCACTCTCTCTCTCGAAGCCCTATGATCTATAACAATTTCTCCCCCTTTGGCAACAAGTTACCAAAAAGTTCGAAAAGGTATAGAGCTAAACGTCACTGCGGGCTCGGCTGGCTGCTCCCGTCTGGGTCGATGTCGGTGTAGAGATAGCTGCATCTGCGAAGACCTCTGCTGATGTCTGCGGTGGAGGAGTGGATGCTGGAGCTGTAGGAACTGCTGGAGCTGTAGCTGGTGCTGAAGTGGTAGCCCTGGAGTCTGTCATTGGGATAGCTGCAGATCTAGATCCTCTGGGAACCTGAGCAGCCTGGCGATGAGAGTCCTGGACTAGATCATCCTGCATAAGCTCTGCTCTCTCCTGCCTAGTCTCCTCCATGTCTGCCTCAAGCTTGTTGACAGACACCTGAATCTCAGTCAGCTTCACGTCTAGAGCGTGGATCTTGTCCTCGACAATCCTCTCAAGGCTCTCCTGAGATTGCTCAATGCTGGCCAGGCGTTGTTCAATTCTCCGGGTTGCTTCAAGAATCTGATCTCCAAAGCTCTTTGGCTTAGCTGCTGCTGCTGCTGCCTCTTTGTCAGCTTTGGCTTTCTTTGCAGCTTCAATCTTGGCTTGCCCTTCAACTGAGGTAGGATCCTCTTCATCCATCACAACTACGTTGTCCTCATGCTCTGGCTGCAGTGGCAAGTGCTTCCTATCCAACATGAATTTGCCCGTGCCAAACTTGGCGTTGATGAGCATCTGTATCTGCGGAGCAAACCCACATGACCTCTTTTGGTCAGCTGCAGTCCTCTTAATGGTTTCTACCATCAAGTCCATCACCTTAAAAGGTGCCTTCTCATCGAGAATGTGCAGCATGTTGATAGAATAGCCTCGTATCATCCGGTGGTCACCTGACTTAGGCATCAAAGTATGCCTCAGAATAGTGTTAGTGGTGGTCAGACCAGCCTGGAGATAATACACTGAGCCGAGCTTCCATCCCTCCAAATCAGCAGCTGGGATCTCCTTGTACATATTCTTCATAGAATCATGACTCTTCTTAGGAATCCCATAGACATCAATGTCGTCCTCTCTCTGCACAGGAGCGTTCAGAAGATCTGCCCATTCTGCAACAGTTGAAGAAAACCGTTGACCTTCAGTCATCCAGGTGATCTTGCCATCGGGGTAGAAATGGGCTGTGGCATAGAACTGCATGATCATCTCGTCATTCCATGCTGTCAGTTCTTGACCCACAAAATCAGCAACTCCACATGCAGAAAAGCTCTCATGCACATGGGGAAAGAAGTCCCGATGCTCTCTACTGTCAATATACTTCCAGTCAACATATCTGGTGTCAGCAACAATGGGCTTCTTATCCATTAGCACAGTCTCATAGAAATCCTGCTGCTCTCTGGTGTGGAATCTGGGGTCCACAGCAGTCCTTCTTCTTACGGCATATGGATCAGACTGTCTCCATAGCCTGAGACCTTTGTCCTTCCTTGCCTTCATGTCCTCAGCTTAAGGATGAGCATCATTGTGGAGTGGCAACTTGGGACGGAGCTTGAGCAACACATGCTCTTCATCTGACTCAGAAGGTGGCATCTCACCTTTGTTCTTCTCAGAAGCTGGAATGCTTCTGGTTGTCCTCTTGGGCTTCGCTGGAGCTGCCTTGACTGGAGCAGGCTTCTTGGGCTTGGAGGAGGCTTGAGCCCGAATAGCATCACCCATGAACTTAGCTTTCTGAGGAGGAGGCTGGGGTGCATCTTCTTCTTCTTCTTCTTCAGCAGCATCAACTTGAGGTTCAGCATAAACAACTCTCTTCCTCTTGGAAGTCTTCTTCACCTTGCTTGGAGCAGGCTCTTCCAAGATGAGCTTCTTAGCAACTGCAGACTGTTTTACCTTGCTTGTGCCTTTCTTTGGCTGCTGCCCTTGGTGCTCTTTGGCAACCACATTCCTCTTGGGCTTGGAGGTAACTTCCTCAGCAACAAAGTCGGAATCCTCATCATCAGAGGTTCTCTTCTTCCTGGTTCTCGTAGCTGCAGGAGGCAGACCACTAGGGGTGCTCCTCTCACCATCATCACTAGAGCTGCTTGCAGGACTTGTTTCTGCCTCTGGAATTTCAGCAAATGGTGATTCAGACCTGTTCTGGCTGTCACTGACATCTGACATGGCTGAAAGACCTGTGAAAAGATAAGGTATAGGCAGAATGGAAGAGTTATCACAACTGCAGAAGTTTTTGAAAAAAAATGAGTTAAAAACGTAGTTTTTGAGTTTTCACAGAATGTATTTCGGTCAAACCGATTTCAAGTTTCGGTGTAACCGAAGTGTTCAACAGAACCTACACACCACTTTCGGTCAGACCGAAATGGGTTTCGGTCCTACCGAAAACTTAGGGTTTCACAGAAACTTCACTTCGGACATTCCGATTTCCACAACTCGGTCAGACCGAACTGTGTTGTGCAATGGTCAGAGACCAAATCGGTCAGTCCGAGTTTCAGGAATCGGCTTCACCGAGATGCATTCCGTGGAAACCTAAACCTAAGAATTTTCCTCGAAACTAGAAGATCTGAACAATGTATTGGGATCATATCAAACGTGGATTGAATCAGGGCAGTCCTATCATGCAAGAATCAGAAGTGGAGCATGAAAGGGATCGGGACACACCCTAACTTGGTGGTGTCCCTCTACGGCGGCAACGGCGGAGAAGATTACCGTTGACGGCGGCGGAGACCTGCGGCGAGGACGCACAGGTGATGAAGGCGACGATCCGTAGATCAGGGCGGCGGCAGCAGGGGTCTTGGAGGGCGAGCGTTTGAAAGGAATAGATCGCGCGCAGCCCTCAGTATATATAACCCCATGCTGTCGGTGGGACCGAGTTGAAAAACTCGGTGTCACCGAGATGAAACCTAGATCAATCTAAGTGTTTCGGTTGGACCGAGATTGGGAAGCCGGTCAGACCGAAATGGACTTAGAAGGTTTTGGAAGTCAGCCTTAGACGAATCGGTGGTTCCGAGTGCTCCTCACTCGGACTGTCCGAAAAAGACTTGTTCAAAGTTGTGATATAAGCATGAATAGAATTTGAGACAAGATAGCATAGATAGCTAGGGAAGGTGCTTAGGCATTCTTGTCCATCCATTTGGCCAGAAAAAGAAACCAAAACAATCAAAACAACAAATGGATGTCCTTGAATGAATAGAATCATGCATTCAACATGCTCACACAATAAGATAGCAACTGAAATATGTGTCAAACATGCACAACCAAAACTCTAGCTACTAGCACACAAATTGTCGATGACTAGGTCATCTATATATGAGTATATTGACTTAGGAGCCAAATGAGAACATTTGATCATAGGTCATACTCATCGTTTAAGCACAAGTGGGGTTACCACTTTTACATAAAGCATTTATGTGTTCACATCATTTGGAGATGCTTTAGCTCAATTTTTAGAGCAAGGCTCCCCCTAGATGTGAGAACCCCTTTTAAAGGGTCAAACTAACCTTGGGTTGTCGTAGAAGACTTCATGTAGATGTTGACGATGTGGATGCTCAATGTTGATGTAGATCATCAAGAGTTGAGAGCTATCCTTGGATTAGGGCACTTTCAATACCTACATGGGTTAGTCCCACAAGGAACAAACAAGAATATCCATGGACATAGAGTGAAGTACACAAGAGATGATGTCCATGAAAGCAATGATTACCTTGTTCCTTGACTTACCAACAAGAGGGTTTGTGACTCCATGAACTAGTGCATGATGTGGAAGTTGATTGCACAAGTTCTTGCCAAAACGAATATGAGTGAAGTTTGTTGGCGGAGTCACCCTCAAGAACCTACTAGTTCTTCTTCTTTGGGATCCACATCATCTTGATGGGAATCCTTGGTGTTGTAGTTGAGCTTGACGAAGTAGAACTTGGTTTGTCCTTGGGAACCCACTTGACCATGGCTTGAGGTGCTTCAATGAATGCATCAATCTCCTCTTGAAGCTTGTCCTTGGCCTTTAGCTTGTGGTCTTGTGGTGGAAGGTCATCTTGAGCTTGTTCCACATTGGAAGAAGTAGGATCATACTTCTCCTTTTGTGAGACAAACTGTGGAGTAGGGTATTGACCTTCTTCCCACTCAACACCTTCGGCGTTGAACTTTCGCTCAAAACCAATCCCTTGATTCTTCCGGTGTCTTCCTTGTTTGCGAACAATCTCCTCAAAGTTCTTGCTTCCGGCAAGACTCTTGTAGACACCTTTCTCTATGATTTCCTTCAATAAGCTATTTTCTTGCTCAAGTGTAACTTGGCTTGAAACATTGTTAGTGGAATCAAGAGAACTACTAGAAGCAACAATATTGGATTTAACATTGTTATTGTTACTACTAGAGGAAGAATTTTTCTTATGCTTGTCATGCCTAGTCTTAATAGGTGGCAAGAAATTAGACAAGAGAAGTCGCTTGGCAAGATATGAAGAACTCTTCTTTCGAAGATCGTCATTGATCGCTTTTAGAAACTCATGTTCTTGCTCTAGAGTGAGCTTCTCGAAGCGTAGCTTCTCATGAGATCTTAGGAGCTCTCTATGATCTTCTTGAGTTGTTTCATGAGCTAACTTAAGAGTGTTTAGTTCTTTAGTTAGACGCTCAATCTCCTTCATAGCATTGTCATTCGACTCTTCTCGACTATAGACTACTAGCATTTTCATCATTACTAAGCTCACTAGATTTATCATGCAAGAGCTCATCTTCACCAAGCAAGTCATCCTCATCACTATCAAAGTCAATGAATTCAGGGTGTGTTACCTTGGGGCCTTTAGCCATGAAGCATCTTCCAATTCCCTCATTTGGTGAATCAAATAAGTCGTAGGAGTTGGAGTTGGAGGATACTAGTGCAAGTCCGGCAACACCTTCATCTTGACTATAGTCGGAGTCGGAGTGATAGCTTCCATCGGATTGATTGTCAGAGTCGGAGCCGGAGACCCATTCACCAACATGAGCTTGATGTCTTCTTCTTGTGTAGCTCCTTGATGACTTGTCTTTCCTCTCCGAATCCTTGCTTCTCCGAGAGGGTCTTCGTTCATAACGATCATCTCTGCTCCTTCTCTCTCTCCGAGGTGACTCATCTCTTGCTCTTCTTCTTGGAGATTCTTCTCTTCTCTTGTGGGGAGCCGTACACTCATTTGAGAAGTGTCCGGGTCTTCCACAATTGTAGCAGTTTCGATCACGGCTAGAAGATCTCTTTTCATCATATGATCTAGACTTTGAGCTTCTTTCTTTCCCTCTATTCTTGTAGAACTTGTTGAAGTTCTTGACCATTAGGCTTATCTCTTCATTGGAAATTAGCTTGTCACTTGAGGTAGTAGGAGCATCACTTGTAGCTTTGTAAGCACCACTTGACTTGTTGTGAAGCTCTTCCTTATCCTTAAGTGTCATCTCATGGGCAACAATTCTTCCAATGACTTCAGTTGGCTTGAGAGTCTTGTAGTTTGGCATCATTTGGATCAAAGTGCACACGGTGTCATACTTTCCATCCAAAGCTCTGAGAATCTTCTTAATGATGAATCGGTCGGTCATTTCTTCGCTTCCTAAGCCGGCAATCTCATTTGTGATGAGAGCAAGCCTAGAGTACATTTCAGCGACTCCTTCACCATCCTTCATCTTGAACTTGTCAAGTTGACCTTGAAGAATATCTAGCTTTGATTCCTTCACAAATTCAGTACCTTCGTGCATTTCAACCAAAGTATCCCAAATCTCTTTAGCATTCTCAAGACGACTGATTTTGTTGAACTCTTCGGGACATAAAGCATTGAAGAGAATGTCACAAGCTTGAGCATTGTTTTGCAACATCCGCAACTCTTCGGGTGTAGCTTCGCGATCCGGAACTTTTCCTTCTTCAAAGAAATCACCTTGCATGCCAACACAAATAATGCCCCATGCGGCTGGGTTATGACCAAGAATATGCATTTTCATTTTATGCTTCCAACTAGCAAAATTTGTACCATCAAAGTAAGGACCTCTACGATAATTACCCTCACTAGACGCCATACTCTCCTAGGTTGTGAAACCAAGCTTATGGAGTCCAATGCAATGGAAACCAAGGCAATGGAGACCAAAGCTCTGATACCACTTGTAGGATCGAAAGTAGGTCTAGAGGGGGGGTGATTAGACTACTTGACAATATAAAAAATCTGCCTTTAGATCATGCAAAGTTTTTGGCAGTTTTGCAATTAAGAACAATTCAAGTATCACCCTACACATGCAATTCTAGAGTATAAGCAGCGGAAAGTAAATTGCACATGTAAAAAGGAGGTGGAGAAGATCAAACGCAGTTTGGTGACACGAAGATTTTTGTCGTGGTTCCGATAGGTGGTGCTATCGTACATCCACGTTGATGGAGACTTCAACCCACGGAGGGTAACGGCTGCGCGAGTCCACGGAGGGCTCCACCCACGAAGGGTCCACGAAGAAGCAACCTTGTCTATTCCATCACGGCCTACGCCCACGGAGGACTAGCCTTACTCGGGGTAGATCTTCACGAAGTAGGCGATCTCCTTGCCCTTACAAACTTCTTGGTTCAACTCCACATCTCAAAGACGGAGGCTCCCAAGCGACACCTAACCAATCTAGGAGGCACCACCCCCCAAAAGGTAATAGACGGTGTTGATGGTGATGAACTCCTTGCTCTTGTGCTTCAAATGATAATCTCCCCAACACTCAACTCTCCTCACTGATATGGCTGTGGTGGAAGAAAGATTTGAGTGGAAAGCAACTAGGGAAGGCTAGAGATCAAGTTTCATATGGTAGGAATGGAATGGCTTGATCTCAACACAAGGGTAGGTGGTTCACTTCTCAGAAAGTGTATGGTAGAAGTGGTGGTACTTTCTGATGGCTCTCCTCACGAATGAGAAGGGGGTGGAGGGGTATATATAGCCTCCACACAAAATCCAACCGTTACACACACATTTGACCAATCTCGGTGAGACCGAAGTGAAAACTCGGTCAGACCGAAAGTTCAAATATAGTGAACGTTGGGATTTTCGGTGGGACCGAAAATACCATCTCGGTGGGACCGAAAGTGTAAATGATATGAACGTTGGAGATTTCGGTGAGACCGAGAAAGAAAACTCGGTTGGACTGATTTGAGAAAGAGTGGAAACATGCCAGAATCGGTGAGACCGAAAATGGATTATCGGTGAGACCGATTTGAGTCAAGACAGAACCTTGCCCATTTCGGTGAGACCGATAATGCAAACTCGGATATTCCAAAATGATGTGAAGTGGTTACAGAAGGTTGGCAGTTCAGTTTCGGTGAGACCGATCTCAAACTCGGTAGGACCGATTTTTCTAGGGTTTGGGATATGGCAGAAGTGGTTCATCTCGGTGGGACTGAGTTGAAAGAATCGGTTTGTCCGAGATTACTTATGAGTGTGTTTGGTAGTGAAAGGTGCTGATAGTTGAAGGAGCTAAATCACTAAGCACTTGAGCAACCAGATCATCAACACAACCTCATCCCCTTTTAATAGTATTGGCTTTTCCTATGGACTCAATGTGATCTTTGATCACTAAACCAAAAATGGAGTCTTGAGCTTTTGCCAATGCTTGCCTTAGCATTTGAGGGGTCCACTTCTTCAGTCAACTTGCCATACCAATGTGATTGAATTTCCTGAAACATACTTGATAAAAGTATTAGTCCAACCACAAAGTATGTTGTCATTAATTACCAAAACCACCCAGGGAGCAAATGTGCTTTCAATCTCCCCCTTTTTGGTAATTGATGGCAACACACTAAAATTATACTTAAACAAAACATCAAAGCTTATTGAAAGAAAGACAGAATTATCATGAAAGCTTTGACAAGCATGTAGTACACAGGCTCCCCCTACAAGTGTGCAAGATTTTCATAGATTATGGTTTTGGACTACCACAAGCACACAAGAGAGATAAGCAAGATGTGCTACATGCAGCTTGGCTATATGCATCAGAGCAGAAGAAAAGGAAGTGAGTGATAATGCATATGTGCATGGTGATTTCTTGCAAACAAGTATTCACAAGCAAGTCACCATCATGCACATTCTGCAAGATGCATATACTTACCTTGAGGTTCCTTGGCATTTGTACCTGAAGGGATAAACTTGAGAAAACAAGGTTAGATAACACAAGAGTATTCCTTCAACCAACTGCAAGAACATCAAGAGTACCAAGCCAGGGAGGACATGTATAAAGAGTGTCTCATATTGAGCACAGGCTTGAATCAGCAAACATGTCTCCGAAGCTAAAAGATTTTCAATGAACTCAGAGAGATTTTGCTTTTCATAGGATATCAATTGTGAAGATTCCTCTAAGTCTTCTCCCCTTAAGCTAAAAGATTCCAAGAGATACCAATTGTGATAACAAGGGGTGTGAAGGAAAAAGCAAAATCAGAAGAAAGATGCCAATTGTAATGTCCAATGTAAAACACGACAAAGCTTTGATGTGATTCTCTCCCCCTTAAGATAAGATTGCTTTTCTTCCCTAAGTCTTCTCTTCTCCCCTACTCTCCCTACTCCCCCTAAGTTCTCTCCCCCTTTGACATCAAGTGCCGAAAAGGACAGTAAACTAGGTAGGACAGGAAGGATGGAAAGAGAGAAAGAAAGAAGTGGGATCCTGAAGAATCACAACAGGGCAAATAAGAACATTCATAGAGAAACAATTTGAGTCCAAATTTGAGTCCTCTCCCTCTTTAAGATTTAAGACTGAGTGGAGCTGCAGAAGGTGATGTCCTGGAAGATAAATCCAAGGAAACACAGAAATAATCCAGCTCACTCTGCGAGGGATGTTTCAAAGGATTTGCAATGAATTTGTAAAAGATTTTCAGGGAATTGATCAGAGCCAGAAAAAGATTTCCAGAAAGATTTTCACAAAGAAACATAAGAAAAGAAATAAAAAGAAATTCTAGATGAAGTTTTTTTTTTTTTTTTTAAGAAGACTCAATGAGAGAACATAACAGAAAAACTCCAAAAGCATATGTACTTCATCTAGATAAAGGTCGGCGACAAAGTCACCTATGTTTGAGTATATTGACTTAGGAGTCAAATGAAGACATTTGATCATAGGTCATACTCATCGTTTAAGCTCAAAATGGGGTTGCCATTTTTCGATTAAGCATTTGATGTGATCACATCTTATGAAGCTGCTTGTACTCATGACTTTGAGCAAAGCTCCTCAAAGATGTGAAGAACATACCTTGGGCTTGTTGATGCTTTGCTCATGTAGGTGAACTTGATGTAGGTGCTCATAGAATGTGAAGTTGGAGCGCCTTTTCTACTTGTGTAGTTCATCTTCCTACATGGGTTAGGCAAGCAAGGAAATACTCAAGAATATCCAAGATGACAAGAGTGAAATACTAGATGTATAAGATGTCAAAAAGGATATGTGAAATTTTGTTCCTTGAACTCAACATCCCAAAGGGCTAGATACTTGGTCAATGACAAGATTACTCATGGTTTGAGTGTGTGGTAATCTTGTGGAATGTAGATCATCCAAGTACCTGCAAAGAGTTAGATGCAATACAAGGAGGCAAATGTGTCCAAGACATATGATCATCATCATAAGAGAAATATCAAGGATTAGTCAGGTAAGCTCATGCCTTGCATGCATCAAAGGAGTTATCACTCCAAGTTTGAAGCATCAATGATGTTCAACTCACTCCTTAAGCGACAAAACACTTTCTCATCAAGAGGTTTTGTAAAGATATCAGCAAGTTGTTTGTCAGTACGAACATGCTTAAGATTAATATCACCCTTGGCAATATGATCACGAATAAAATGGTGACGAACTTCAATATGCTTTGTTCGAGAGTGTTGCACAGGATTGTGTCCAATCTTGATTGCACTCTCATTGTCACAAAGCAAGGGAACACGTCTCACATGTATCCCATAATCTTTAAGCGTTTGAGTCATCCATAGCAATTGAGCACAACACGAACCAGCAGCAATATATTCTGCTTCGGCAGTGGATAAAGATACCGAATTTTGTTTCTTGGAGGACCAAGATACAAGGGATCGACCAAGGAATTGACATGTACCCGAAGTTGACTTTCTATCAACCTTGTCACCGGCATAGTCCGAGTCGGAATAGCCAACAAGATCGAAAGAGGCCCTCTTAGGATACCAAATGCCAAAGTTTGGTGTGTGTATCAAGTATCTCACTATCCTTTTAACAGCTTTAAGATGACATTCTTTAGGGGCTGCTTGATATCGCGCACACATGCATACACTCAACATTATGTCAGGACGAGAAGCACAAAGATATAGTAGAGAACCAATCATAGATCGGTAAACCCTTTGATCAACGGGTTCTCCATCTTTTGTCAAGTCATTATGTCCACTAGTAGGCATGGGGGTACTCATACCTTTGCTTTCTTGCATGTTGAACTTCTTGAAGAGATCCTTGGTGTACTTTGTTTGCGAGACAAAGGTACCCTCCTTAGATTGCTTGATTTGCAACCCAATGAAGAATTTGAGTTCACACATCATGGACATCTCATACTTCTCCGACATGAGCTGTCCAAACTTCTTGCTAAAATGAGGGTTAGTTGAACCAAAGATAATATCATCAACATATATTTGGCACACAAATAGTTCACCATTAACCCTTTTTGTGAACGGCGTTGAGTCTATCTTTCCAATCTCAAAGCCTTTTTCAAGAAGAAAGCTAGTTAAGCATTTGTACCAAGCTCTAGGAGCTTGTTTAAGACCATAAAGAGCTTTGTGCAACTTGTAAACATGATTAGGCTTTTTGGGATTCACAAATCCGGGAGGTTGTTTCACAAATACTTCCTCCTCAATTTCACCATTTAGAAAAGCACTTTTGATATCCATTTGATAGAGAGTAATATCATGATGATTGGCATAAGCAAGAAGAATGCGAATGGATTCAAGTCTAGCAACGGGGGCATAGGTCTCACCATAGTCCATACCTTCGACTTGTGTGTAACCTTGAGCTACGAGACGAGCCTTGTTGCGGATGACTTGTCCATCTTCATCTTGCTTGTTCCGAAACACCCATTTGGTTCCAATGATGTTTTGATCATCGTTGGGCTTCTCTACCAAAGTCCATACTTTGTTCCTCTCGAAGTTGTGTAGTTCTTCGTGCATAGCGTTCACCCAATCCGGGTCTTCAAGTGCTTCTTCTACCTTCATAGGTTCAATACTAGAGATAAATGAGTAATGCTCAGAAAAGTTAGCTAAGCGAGTTTTAGAGCGAGTAATTCTCCCGGAGTTGATGTCGTTCATCATTTGTTCCACGGGATGATTTTTCTTGACTCTTGCTCGGACTCGGGATAGCTTTTGTTGATGTTGTGGCTGAGCTTCCTCATCATCTTCATCTTCCTCTTCTTCTTCTTCATTGTTGTTGGTGTTGTCTTGAGGTGGTGGAGAAGGAGGTTGTGGTGGATCTTCTTGTTGCGCTTCCTCATCTTGGTGAGTTCCACTTGTGGAGGCCTCCATGTTGCCTTGAGGTTCATCTCTCTGTGAGGTAGGTGGCTCCACATATGTAGATGAGGTACTCTCCTTCACTTCCATGGGACGGATCTTTCCAATAGATAAATCTTGGATTGCTTCCGATGGGTCCTTGTCTCCTACATCAATAGGCATTTGTTCTCCTTGCGAGCCATTAGATTCATCAAACTTCACGTCTACCGTCTCTTCAACCTTTCGGGTGAAATTATTGTAGACACGGTAGGTGTGGGAGTTTGATCCATAACCAAGAAGAAAGCCTTCATGAGATTTAGGAGCAAATTTAGACCGACGATGCTTATCAAGGATGTAGCATTTTGAACCAAAGACACGAAAGTATCCCACTTGGGGTTTGTTACCGGTGAGGAGCTCGTATGATGTCTTGCCGAGGAGCTTATGAAGATAAAGCCTGTTGATAACATGACAAGCTGTCTCGACCGCTTCTCCCCAAAAATGCTTCGGTGTCTTATATTCATCAAGCATCGTTCTTGCCATCTCTATGAGCGTTCGGTTCTTCCTCTCAACAACTCCATTTTGTTGAGGAGTGTACGTGGCCGAGAACTCATGTAGAATTCCTTCCTCATCGAGAAAAGAGTCTACATTGGCGTTCTTGAATTCCGTTCCATTGTCACTCCGAACTTTCTTGATCTTCACCTCAAATTGATTTTGGGGCTTTCTGGCAAAGGTTTTGAAGATCCTCTGAACCTGCGATTTATCATCAAGGAAAAATACCCACGTAAATCTGGAATAATCATCAACTATAACTAGACCAAAGGAGTTACCACCAAGGCTTTTGTAAGCATTGGGACCGAAGAGATCCATATGAAGAAGCTCAAGCGGTCTCCTTGTGGTCATGATGATTTTCACGGGATGACTTCCACCAACTTGTTTTCCTACTTGACAGGCACTACAAAGTCTATCTTTGTCAAAGAAAACATCTTTAACACCAAGAATATGATCACCTTTGATCAGCTTGTCTAGATTACGCATACCAACATGTCCTAGCCTTCTATGCCATAACCAACCTTTAGAGGATTTAGCAATGAAACAAGCTCTAGGTTGGGCTTTCTTAGTGAAATCAACAATATATAGATCACCTCTACGGATACCAGTAAAAGCCATGTTTTGATTGTCACGACGAAAGACTTGGCAATCTACTTTGGTGAATAGCACATTGAATCCAAAGTCAGCTAATCTAGACACAGAAAGTAAATTGTATCCAAGAGATTCTACAAGCATGACATTTTGAATAGAGCTATCATGAGATATGGCCACCTTACCAAGGCCAAGTACCTTACCCTTGGAGTTGTCTCCAAAAGTCACATACTTGCGTAAACCATCGTTCTTTGCAAGCTCTCGAAACATGTCTTTGTCTCCGGTCATGTGGTCGGTGCATCCACTATCAAGAATCCACTCTTTTCCACCGGACATGTAGTCTCTCAGATTTGCCATAAGATTGAGACTCTTCATGACCTTGTCTAGCTCGATGTTCGAATCGGAGTAATCATCATCATGCTCATGCTCATCATCATATTGACCCATAGATTGTTCATCATCAACACCTAGGTCAATTTGATAAGTACTTGCATTAGTTTGGTCAATGGAATAATAATCTTCGGAATGCAATGCAAGAGCATTTCTAATTATAATATTGATAAGACCGGGATCACCCTTCTTTTTCATAAGATCACGAAGCTCAAAAAAGCATTTATCAAAGTTGGGATCATTGGGGTGCAACTTATCGAATTCAATAGTCTTGTGTAGAATTTCATCAAGACTTCTCAAAGAGTAGTCCGGATAAAGTTCTTCCAAGAATTTCCATATAGCATAAGCACACTCAAAGTTTGTAACTAGCTTAAGCAAATCATCGGGTAACCCTTTAATGATAAGATTTACAGTTCTAAGGTTACGAAGCAAATCAAGCTCTTCATCCATGGTAGGGTGCAAGGGATCAAAAGGAGGCACATAGGGGTTCTCAATATATTTTCACAAATTGTACTTCTTAAAGATACTAAGCATTTCAAACCTCCAAGAGTTATAAGACTCTCCATTAAGAATAGGCACTCTATAGCTAATACTCCCAAACGTAGACACGTCCATCTTCCTCCAATGGTGTGTAAACCAAAGCAATGGAGACCAAAGCTCTGATACCAATTGTAGGATCGAAGAAGGTGAGAGTGTCTAGAGGGGGGGTGATTAGACTACTCGACAAGATAAAAAATTCTGTCTTTTATCAAGGACAGATTTTGACAGTTTTTGCAAAGCACACAAGTCAAGTAGCATACTACACATGCAATTCTAGAGTATGGGCAGCAGAAAGTAAATTGCACATATAGTAAAGAGAAGTGGAGAAGATCAAACGCAATTTGGAGACGCAAGGGTTTTTCCCGTGGTTCCGATAGGAGGTGCTATCGTACATCCACGTTGATGGAGACTTCAACCCACGGAGGGTAACGGCTGCGCGAGTCCACGGAGGGCTCCACCCACAAAGGGTCCACGAAGAAGCAACCTTGTCTATTCCATCATGGCCTACGCCCACGGAGGGCTAGCCTTACTCGGGGTAGATCTTCACGAAGTAGGCGATCTCCTTGCCCTTACAAACTTCTTGGTTCAACTCCACATCTCAAAGACGGAGGCTCCCAAGCGACACCTAACCAATCTAGGAGGCACCACCCTCCAAAAGGTAATAGATGTGGTTTATGATGATGAACTCCTTGCTCTTGTGCTTCAAATGATAATCTCCCCAACACTCAACTCTCCTCACTGATATGGCTGTGGTGGAAGAAGGGTTTGAGTGGAAAGCAACTTGGGAAGGCTAGAAATCAAGTTTCATATGGTAGGAATGGAATGACTTGATCTCAACACAAGGGCAGGTGGTTCTCTTCTCAGAAAGTGTAAGGTAGGAGTGGTAGACTTTCTGATGGCTCTCTCCACGAATGAAGAGGGGGTGGAGGGGTATATATAGCCTCCACACAAAATCCAACCGTTACACACATAATTGAGCAATCTCGGTGAGACCGAAGTGAAAACTCGGTCAGACCGAAAGTTCAAATATAGTGAACGTTGGGGTTTTCGGTGGGACCGAAAATACCATCTCGGTGTGACCGAAAATGCAAAGATATGAACGTTGGAGTTTTCGGTGGGACCGAGAAAGAAAACTCGGTTAGACCGATTTGAGAAAAGACAGGAACATGCCAGAATCGGTGAGACCGAAAATGAATTATCGGTGAGACCGATTTGAGTCAAGACAGAAGCTTGTCAATCTCGGTAAGACCGATAATGCAAACTCGGTTATTCCGATATGATGTCAAATGGTTACAGAAACTTGGCAGTTCAGTTTCGGTGAGACCGATCTCAAACTCGGTATGACCGATTTTTCTAGGGTTTGGAATATGGCTGAAGTGGTTCATCTCGGTGTGACTGAGTTGGAAGAATCGGTTTGTCCGAGATTACTTATGGGTGTGTATAGAAGTGAAAGATGCTGATAGTTGAAGGAGATATATCACTAAGCACTTGAGCAACCAGATCATCAACACAACCTCATCCCCTTTTAATAGTATTGGCTTTTCCTATGGACTCAATGTGATCTTTGATCACTAAACCAAAAATGGAGTCTTGAGCTTTTGCCAATGCTTGCCTTAGCATTTTGAGGGGTCCACTTCTTCAGTCATCTTGCCATAGCCAATGTGATTGGATTTCCTGAAACATACTTGATAAAAGCATTAGTCCAACCACAAAGTATGTTGTCATTAATTACCAAAACCACCCAGGGAGCAAATGTGCTTTCAATCTCCCCCTTTTTGGTAATTGATGGCAACACACTGAAAATTATACTAAACAAGACATCAAAGCTTATTGAAAGAAAGACAGAATTATCACGAAAGCTTTGACAAGCATGTAGTACATAGGCTCCCCCTACAAGTGTGCAAGATTTTCATAAATTATGGTTTTGGACTACCACAAGCACACAAGAGAGATAAGCAAGATGTGCTACATGCAGCTTGGCTATATGCACCAGAGCAGAAGAAAAGGAAGTGAGTGATAATGCATATATGCATGGTGATTTCTTGCAAACAAGTATTTACAAGCAAGTCACCATCATGCACATTCTGCAAGATGCATATACTTACCTTGAGGTTCCTTGGCATTTGTACCTGAAGGGATAAACTTGGGAAAACAAGGTTAGATAACACAAGAGTATTCCTTCAACCAACTGCAAGAACATCAAGAGTACCAAGCCAGGGAGGACATGTATAAAGAGTGTCTCATATTGAGCACAAGCTTGAATCGGCAAACATGTCTCCGAAACTAAAAGATTTTCAATGAACTCTGAGAGATTTTGCTTTCCATAAGATATCAATTGTGAACATTCCTCTAAGTCTTCTCCCCCTAAACTGAAAGATTCCATAAGATGTAAGAACAAGGGGTTTTGATGGAAAGAGCAAAAATCAAAAATCAAAAGAATGATACCAGTTGAGAACAAATCCAATGTAAAACACGGCAAAGCTTTGATGTGATTCTCTCCCCCTTAAGATAAGATTGCTTTTCTTCTTCCCTTAAGTCTTCTCTTCTCCCCCTACTCCCCCTACTCCCCCTAAGTCTTCTCCCCCTTTGACATCAAGTGCCGAAAAGGACAGCAAACTAGGTAGGACAGGAAGGATGGAAAGAAAGAAAGAGAGAAAGAAAGAAGTGGGATCCTTAAGAATCACAACAGAGCAAATAAGAACATTCCAAGAGAAAACAATTTGAATTTAAATTTGAGTCTTCTCCCCTTTAAGATTAAATTTGAGTGGAGCTGCAGAAGATGATATCCTGGAAGATAAATCAGTGACACCAAATTGAGTTAGGGTAGACCCTTTTCGGTTAGACCGAAATAAATAAATTCGGTGACGCCGAGTTTAATTCCAAGGAAATACAGAGAGAATTCAGCTCACTCTACGAGGAATGTTTCAAAAGATTTGCAATGAATTTGTAAAAGATTTTCGGGGAATTGATCAGAGCCAGAAGGATATTCACAAAGAAACATAAGAAATAGAAATAGAAAGATTCCTAGATGAAGTTTTTTTTTTTTTGTTTTTTTTGTAAAGAAAAACTCAATAAGAGAACATAAGAGAAAATAGAAAGACTCCAAAAACATGTGTACTTCATCTAGATAAAGGTCGGCGACAAAGTCACCTATGTTTGAGTATATTGACTTAGGAGTCAAATGAGGACATTTGATCATAGGTCATACTCATCATTTAAGCTCAAAATGGGGTTGCCATTTTTCGATTAAGCATTTGATGTGATCACATCTTATGAAGCTGCTTGTACTCATGACTTTGAGCAAAGCTTCTTAAAGATGTGAAGAACATACCTTGGGCTTGTTGTTGCTTTGCTCATGTAGGTAAGCTCGATGTAGGTGCTCATTGAATGTGAAGTTGGAGCGCCATTTCTACTTGTATAGTTCATCTTCCTACATGGGTTAGGCAAGCAAGGAAATACTCGAAGATATCCAAGATGACAAGAGTGAAATACTAGATGTATAAGATGTCAAAAAGGATATGTGGAATTTTGTTCCTTGAACTCAACATCCCAAAGGGCTAGATACTTGGTCAATGACAAGATTACTCATGAATTGAGTGTGTGGTAATCTTGTGGAATGTAGATCATCCAAGTACCTGCAAAGAGTTAGATGCAATACAAGGAGGCAAATGTGTCCAAGACATATGATCATCATCATAAGAGAAATATCAAGGATTAGTCAAGTAGGCTCATGCCTTGCATGCATCAATGGAGTTATCACTCCAAGTTTGAAGCATCAATGATGTTCAACTCACTCCTTAAGCGACAAAACACTTTCTCATCAAGAGGTTTTGTAAAGATATCAGCAAGTTGTTTGTCAGTACGAACATGCTTAAGATTAATGTCACCCTTGGCAATATGATCACGAATAAAATGGTGACGAA
Source organism: Secale cereale (assembly GCA_902687465.1). Taxonomy (NCBI): domain Eukaryota; kingdom Viridiplantae; phylum Streptophyta; class Magnoliopsida; order Poales; family Poaceae; genus Secale; species Secale cereale. The sequence continues at coordinate 928,723,076 of LR738711.1, read as the reverse complement.
CTTCAATATGCTTTGTTCGAGAGTGTTGCACAGGATTGTGTCCAATTTTAATTGCACTCTCATTGTCACAAAGCAAGGGAACACGTCTCACATGTATCCCATAATCCTTAAGCGTTTGTGTCATCCATAGCAATTGAGCACAACACGAACCAGCAGCAATATATTCAGCTTCGGCAGTGGATAATGATACTGAATTTTGTTTCTTGGAGGACCAAGATACAAGGGATCGACCAAGGAATTGACACGTACCCGAAGTTGACTTTCTATCAACCTTGTCACCGGCATAGTCCGAGTCGGAATAGCCAACAAGATCGAAAGAAGCTCTCTTAGGATACCAAATGCCAAAGTTTGGTGTGTGTATCAAGTATCTCACTATCCTTTTAACAGCTTTAAGATGACATTCTTTAGGGGCTGCTTGATATCGCGCACACATGCATACACTCAACATTATGTCAGGACGAGAAGCACAAAGATATAGTAGAGAACCAATCATAGATCGATAAACCCTTTGATCAACGGGTTCTCCATCTTTTGTCAAGTCATTGTGTCCACTTGTAGGCATGGGGGTACTCATACCTTTGCTTTCTTGCATGTTGAACTTCTTGAAGAGATCCTTGGTGTACTTTGTTTGTGAGACAAAGGTACCCTCCTTAGATTGCTTGATTTGCAACCCAAGGAAGAATTTGAGTTCACACATCATGGACATCTCATACTTCTCCGACATAAGCTGTCCAAACTTCTTGCTAAAATGGGGGTTAGTTGAACCAAAGATAATATCATCAACATATATTTGGCACACAAATAGTTCACCATTAACCCTTTTTGTGAACAGCGTTGAGTCTATCTTTCCAATCTCAAAGCCTTTTTCAAGAAGAAAGCTAGTTAAGCATTTGTACCAAGCTCTAGGAGCTTGTTTAAGACCATAAAGAGCTTTGTGCAACTTGTAAACATGATTAGGCTTTTTGGGATTCACAAATCCGGGAGGTTGTTTCACAAATACTTCCTCCTCAATTTCACCATTTAGAAAAGCACTTTTGATATCCATTTGATAGAGAGTAATATCATGATGATTGGCATAAGCAAGAAGAATGCGAATGGATTCAAGTCTAGCAACGGGGGCATAGGTCTCACCATAGTCCATACCTTCGACTTGTGTGTAACCTTGAGCTACGAGACGAGCCTTGTTGCGGATGACTTGTCCATCTTCATCTTGCTTGTTCCGAAACACCCATTTGGTTCCAATGATGTTTTGATCATCGTTGGGCTTCTCTACCAAAGTCCATACTTTGTTCCTCTCGAAGTTGTGTAGTTCTTCGTGCATAGCGTTCACCCAATCCGGGTCTTCAAGTGCTTCTTCTACCTTCATAGGTTCAATACTAGAGATAAATGAGTAATGCTCAGAAAAGTTAGCTAAGCGAGTTTTAGAGCGAGTAATTCTCCCGGAGTTGATGTCGTTCATCATTTGTTCCACGGGATGATTTTTCTTGACTCTTGCTCGGACTCGGGATAGCTTTTGTTGATGTTGTGGCTGAGCTTCCTCATCATCTTCATCTTCCTCTTCTTCTTCTTCATTGTTGTTGGTGTTGTCTTGAGGTGGTGGAGAAGGAGGTTGTGGTGGATCTTCTTGTTGCGCTTCCTCATCTTGGTGAGTTCCACTTGTGGAGGCCTCCATGTTGCCTTGAGGTTCATCTCTCTGTGAGGTAGGTGGCTCCACATATGTAGATGAGGTACTCTCCTTCACTTCCATGGGACGGATCTTTCCAATAGATAAATCTTGGATTGCTTCCGATGGGTCCTTGTCTCCTACATCAATAGGCATTTGCTCTCCTTGCGAGCCATTAGATTCATCAAACTTCACGTCTACCGTCTCTTCAACCTTTCGGGTGAAATTATTGTAGACACGGTAGGTGTGGGAGTTTGATCCATAACCAAGAAGAAAGCCTTCATGAGATTTAGGAGCAAATTTAGACCGACGATGCTTATCAAGGATGTAGCATTTTGAACCAAAGACATGAAAGTATCCCACTTGGGGTTTGTTACCGGTGAGGAGCTCGTATGATGTCTTGCCGAGGAGCTTATGAAGATAAAGCCTGTTGATAACATGACAAGCTGTCTCGACCGCTTCTCCCCAAAAATGCTTCGGTGTCTTATATTCATCAAGCATCGTTCTTGCCATCTCTATGAGCGTTCGGTTCTTCCTCTCAACAACTCCATTTTGTTGAGGAGTGTACGTGGCCGAGAACTCATGTAGAATTCCTTCCTCATCGAGAAAAGAGTCTACATTGGCGTTCTTGAATTCCGTTCCATTGTCACTCCGAACTTTCTTGATCTTCACCTCAAATTGATTTTGGGGCTTTCTGGCAAAGGTTTTGAAGATCCTATGAACCTGCGATTTATCATCAAGGAAAAATACCCACGTAAATCTGGAATAATCATCAACTATAACTAGACCAAAGGAGTTACCACCAAGGCTTTTGTAAGCATTGGGACCGAAGAGATCCATATGAAGAAGCTCAAGCGGTCTCCTTGTGGTCATGATGTTTTTCACGGGATGACTTCCACCAACTTGTTTTCCTGCTTGACAGGCACTACAAAGTCTATCTTTGTCAAAGAAAACATCTTTAACACCAAGAATATGATCACCTTTGATCAGCTTGTCTAGATTACGCATACCAACATGTCCTAGCCTTCTATGCCATAACCAACCTTTAGAGGATTTAGCAATGAAACAAGCTCTAGGTTGGGCTTTCTTAGTGAAATCAACAATATATAGATCACCTCTACGGATACCAGTAAAAGCCATGTTTTGATTGTCACGACGAAAGACTTGGCAATCTACTTTGGTGAATAGCACATTGAATCCAAAGTCAGCTAATCTAGACACAGAAAGTAAATTGTATCCAAGAGATTCTACAAGCATGACATTTTGAATAGAGCTATCATGAGATATGGCCACCTTACCAAGGCCAAGTACCTTACCCTTGGAGTTGTCTCCAAAAGTCACATACTTGCGTGGACCATCGTTCTTTGCAAGCTCTCGAAACATGTCTTTGTCTCCGGTCATGTGGTCGGTGCATCCACTATCAAGAATCCACTCTTTTCCACCGGACATGTAGTCTCTCAGATTTGCCATAAGATTGAGACTCTTCATGACCTTGTCTAGCTCGATGTTCGAATCGGAGTAATCATCATCATGCTCATGCTCATCATCATATTGACCCATAGATTGTTCATCATCAACACCTAGGTCAATTTGATAAGTACTTGCATTAGTTTGGTCAATGGAATAATAATCTTCGGAATGCAATGCAAGAGCATTTCTAATTATAATATTGATAAGACCGGGATCACCCTTCTTTTTCATAAGATCACGAAGCTCAAAAAAGCATTTATCAAAGTTGGGATCATTGGGGTGCAACTTATCGAATTCAATAGTCTTGTGTAGAATTTCATCAAGACTTCTCAAAGAGTAGTCCGGATAAAGTTCTTCCAAGAATTTCCATATAGCATAAGCACACTCAAAGTTTGTAACTAGCTTAAGCAAATCATCGGGTAACCCTTTAATGATAAGATTTACAGTTCTAAGGTTACGAAGCAAATCAAGCTCTTCATCCATGGTAGGGTGCAAGGGATCAAAAGGAGGCACATAGGGGTTCTCAATATATTTTCACAAATTGTACTTCTTAAAGATACTAAGCATTTCAAACCTCCAAGAGTTATAAGACTCTCCATTAAGAATAGGCACTCTATAGCTAATACTCCCAAACGTAGACACGTCCATCTTCCTCCAATGGTGTGTAAACCAAAGCAATGGAGACCAAAGCTCTGATACCAATTGTAGGATCGAAGAAGGTGAGAGTGTCTAGAGGGGGGGTGATTAGACTACTCGACAAGATAAAAAATTCTGTCTTTTATCAAGGACAGATTTTGACAGTTTTTGCAAAGCACACAAGTCAAGTAGCATACTACACATGCAATTCTAGAGTATGGGCAGCGGAAAGTAAATTGCACATATAGTAAAGAGAAGTGGAGAAGATCAAACGCAATTTGGAGACGCAAGGGTTTTTCCCGTGGTTCCGATAGGAGGTGCTATCGTACATCCACGTTGATGGAGACTTCAACCCACGGAGGGTAACGGCTGCGCGAGTCCACGGAGGGCTCCACCCACAAAGGGTCCACGAAGAAGCAACCTTGTCTATTCCATCATGGCCTACGCCCACGGAGGGCTAGCCTTAATCGGGGTAGATCTTCACGAAGTAGGCGATCTCCTTGCCCTTACAAACTTCTTGGTTCAACTCCACATCTCAAAGACGGAGGCTCCCAAGCGACACCTAACCAATCTAGGAGGCACCACCCTCCAAAAGGTAATAGATGTGGTTTATGATGATGAACTCCTTGCTCTTGTGCTTCAAATGATAATCTCCCCAACACTCAACTCTCCTCACTGATATGGCTGTGGTGGAAGAAGGGTTTGAGTGGAAAGCAACTTGGGAAGGCTAGAAATCAAGTTTCATATGGTAGGAATGGAATGACTTGATCTCAACACAAGGGCAGGTGGTTCTCTTCTCAGAAAGTGTAAGGTAGGAGTGGTAGACTTTCTGATGGCTCTCTCCACGAATGAAGAGGGGGTGGAGGGGTATATATAGCCTCCACACAAAATCCAACCGTTACACACATAATTGAGCAATCTCGGTGAGACCGAAGTGAAAACTCGGTCAGACCGAAAGTTCAAATATAGTGAACGTTGGGGTTTTCGGTGGGACCGAAAATACCATCTCGGTGTGACCGAAAATGCAAAGATATGAACGTTGGAGTTTCCGGTGGGACCGAGAAAGAAAACTCGGTTAGACCGATTTGAGAAAAGACAGGAACATGCCAGAATCGGTGAGACCGAAAATGAATTATCGGTGAGACCGATTTGAGTCAAGACAGAAGCTTGTCAATCTCGGTAAGACCGATAATGCAAACTCGGTTATTCCGATATGATGTCAAATGGTTACAGAAACTTGGCAGTTCAGTTTCGGTGAGACCGATCTCAAACTCGGTATGACCGATTTTTCTAGGGTTTGGAATATGGCTGAAGTGGTTCATCTCGGTGTGACTGAGTTGGAAGAATCGGTTTGTCCGAGATTACTTATGGGTGTGTATAGAAGTGAAAGATGCTGATAGTTGAAGGAGATATATCACTAAGCACTTGAGCAACCAGATCATCAACACAACCTCATCCCCTTTTAATAGTATTGGCTTTTCCTATGGACTCAATGTGATCTTTGATCACTAAACCAAAAATGGAGTCTTGAGCTTTTGCCAATGCTTGCCTTAGCATTTTGAGGGGTCCACTTCTTCAGTCATCTTGCCATAGCCAATGTGATTGGATTTCCTGAAACATACTTGATAAAAGCATTAGTCCAACCACAAAGTATGTTGTCATTAATTACCAAAACCACCCAGGGGGCAAATGTGCTTTCAGCGTGGTAGGAGGCGGGGAGGGGTGGGGGAGGAGGCCCGCCGCCAGGGCGCTCCCGCGCTAGGAGGCAGGGAGTGGTCGGGGAGGACGCCGGCCGCCTGGGCGCTCCCGCGCTAGGAGGCGGGGAGTTGTTGGGGAGGACGCCGGCGTCGGGGG
>LR738711.1:928701676-928717094 GCA_902687465.1 Secale cereale | reverse complement strand
ATATATATATATATATATATATATATATATATATATATATATATATATATATATATATATATATACCTCGCCGGACTTTGTTAATTGTCTAGCATTTTATTCGCCATCATTGCTTGTTTGCCCTTCGAGTTTTGGTTCTTCCTCAACTCCCTCACAGGAGTCGTTCAGAAATTGTGAGTCGTCATCTTGTTCATTCATCTCTTGGATTTGGGAGGAGTGTATGATGGCGAAGACATCCTCTTCATGGTCTCCGCCGCTATCGTCCATAGCTTAACTAATCCAGAAGCAAGATAAAACAATTTAGTATTTAAATTAGAATGCATTCAATAATAAAAAAATTGAATCCTAGTAGCGAGAAGAACCATACCGGAGATGCAATCAATACACAACATGCAACAATATGATGCCTGGTCATGACATGGAGATATGATGTGGTTTGAGCTGATGCAACTAACATCAATTTGGAAGAAGTTGATTTGAACCGAGAGGGAACAACTACCGGCCAACAAGAGGGAACGCAATCATTGCAATGCAAAACTATATCAGCATGCTACAAGAGGGGGAAAACATCCGAAGGGGTCTTCCCAGCAGTGCTAGGGGTGACCTATCGCAATACTACATGATATTGGCGAAGGGGGAAAACATCTGAAGGGGTCTTCCTGATGTTTGTTATTTTCTAGATAGATAAAAAGAGGGGGATGGTTCCATGTTCACCATGCTAGAGGCATGTGACACATGAACGGACGACATCTTCGGAATTGTCATATTTTTCTAATCAACTTTCAGGTATAATTTTTTTCATCTGAGGTATATATTATTTTCAAAGTTTTATTTTTTTTGAAATTATTTCAAATATTTAAATTTGAATTCACTAGAAAATAAAACTAATTACATCCACAGTTGTACCCAGTCAGCACACACAGGGGACTGACTGTGGTCCCTTTTGACTGGTCAACATCCCAGCTAGCAGAGGCTGACTGGTGGGGCTAGTGCAGGCTGACTAGTTCAATCCTATCCACTAGAACACTGGACATGGCCCACACATCAATGAATCTAAAATTAGTAGATTGATTTTAAAATTAAATAAGTTTAATTAAGCGTGGGGCCCACATGTCAATGGCACAGCGCCGCCCATACAGCAAGTTGACCACGGTCAACGTGGTCAACTGAGGCCAGGGGGCATGAACGTGACCCAGGTGGGACCCAATGGTCGGCCACATCAGGGGCCGCACCGAAGCTGCATCAGGAAGCTCGAAAGCATGGCGGAGGTCTCAGCTAGCGAAGGGATTCGGCTACAGGGCACCTTTTCGTGCGCGGTTAGGCACATTCAAATATGTGTGGTGCGCCACGTCTATTGGTGGCGTTGGCGTCGTCGGAGTTGGCCAACTGGCCAGAATGGTGACGGGGAGCGGTGGTGGTGTTCAAGCACAACAAGGCTAGCGGCAACGGGACTCGGGAGGGAAAACGGAGGTTGTCAGGGATATTACTATTAGGTATAAACCGCCCAGGAGGGGCCGGTTTATGCCTGTGGAGATTGTTTCTACTGAAGCCCAGCCAGACGTGGAGCAAGACGCTTTAGTCCAAGAAGCTTAAGGCCCAAGATGCATTAGGGACCATGATTTGTAAACCGCCATACGATGTGTAACTTGTGATGTAAGATAGGAAAGGATAGAGACCGAGCCAGACACGTTTATGAGCCGGCCTCGGGATCCTGTAAACCGGACCAGGCATCACCTCTTATATAAAGGGACGACCCGACGACGGTTCAAGGAAGAGAACAACAGCTCGAGACACAGGCAAAACGGATTCGCTCCCTGGTCATCGAAACCCTGGCAATATACACCAAACTAGACGTAGGCTTTTACCATCATCGAAGGGGCCGAACTAGTATAAAATCCCTGTGTCCTTGTCCGCTTTAACCCCTTTAAGCTAACCCGTAGCGATGGCCTCACGACTAAGTCCTTTTGCTAGGACATCTGCCGTGACAAAACCACGACAGTTGGCGCCCACCGTGGGGCAATCGCACGATGGTTTCGAGTTCTTGAAGGATAGATTTGAATGACTCAAGGGCTACGCAGTGGGCCGGATGACTAAGAGTCGTCGCGGCAAGATCTACATCGACGATGCAGGCTGGGGCCCCGAGGCCGATTCAATCGAATACGGGTATTGGGTCCCCTTCGGCGGCTTCCTCGTTTTCATCGGCTAGATCGGCGGACCGGGCCCTGAGCCGGACATCTTCCCCAACATCGTCGAGCCGGCTCGGCGTGCGAGATTTGCCCGCATTCGGCCCGTCGTGAAGCACGTGTTCGTTGGAGCAGTGCATGGAGTACAAGCCGGGGACGGATCGGATTCTGGCGGTGAGACTGTTGTCTATTTCGGTGACGAATCATCCTCCGGAGAGACAAAATCTTTATATCTGTTGTAGGATGGCCGATCTGAGGGATGTTCCGATGGAGACAGTATTCCGGACCCCCTCGATCCGCCAAACCGGGTTGCCGTCTTTATGGCTAGATCACAACATATGCAGCAGTCCTCAACTACATCAGCGTTAACTTCAGACGCTGTGGGAGCTAGGGCTGGAGGTACTGACCCATCGCCATATGAAAATTTATCCGTCTTGGTCGATACTTTGACAGTGCTATTAACAGCAGAGGTAGCCCAGGCCAATAAGGAGCAGCATGATGCGGAGGTCGCTCAGGTGAAAGGCCGGATAGATCAAGCCAAGTTGGACCTAGCTGCTGAGAAAACCAAGATGGCTACAAAGCAGGCTGAGCTTGATGCTCAAGCTTATCGACTCATGTTGGATCAGACCGCTTCACACGAGGTGATGATGAGAAGGCAACGATGTCGATTGCCACCGGTTTATGAGGCAAGGAACCTCTTTAGCATGCCAGGAGCAGGAACCAGTAACCAGCCGGAGGTGAACCGGGGAGGGGCACCGGGCACGGGAGCGTCAGTCCAGCCGCCGACCGCGGAGCCAACCCGCCAGGTTGTACCATCACAGCATGTGCCCACCCCTCCTAGTCATTACTCTAATCCATTGGATAACATAGTTGCTGCCGCTTCACGACTGGTCGCTCTTCCCATTGAAGGAACATCCCCTATAGCAGTAGAGGCACGACGGGCCAGGGAGATTCTAGAGACGGCGCTAACTCAACAGCAAGCTTATTCTCACAGCCGTGAGAGGATTCATTCAACTCATCGCCCAAGCCGGAGTTACACTAGGTGTCTGGATGAACCGGTCGTGTCAAGCAGTGAACGAAGACGTAATCCGCCGCGGCGGGATGATCCGGCAAGAGGAGATGTGAACGCTCAGAACGTAGTGGATCAGGGCAGGCAACGCCGGGAGGCCGAATTAATAGCACAGCACGAAGCCCGTCAGGTGACGCCGGTTCGTCCCTCTACGACAGTTGAACCGGGGGTTATGTCTAGCTCCTTGGGAGTGCCTTGTCTTACTCCCACTTTGCGGAATGTGAAACTGCCCAAGGATTTCAAAGGACCGCGCAAGGTGCCCAATTACACGGCGGATCTGTCCCCGGAGGCATGGGTTGAGAGTTATGAGATGGCAATGGAGATGCTGGATGTGGATGATGCAGCGTGCGCTAAGTATTTCACAATGATGCTAGAGGGCACAACTCGCACTTGGCTGAAGGGCTTGCCACCCAATTCCGTCAGATCATGGGCCGAATTGCGCCGCCGGTTTATCAATAACTTCAAGGACACGTGCAAGCAGCCAATGTCTGTCGTCGATCTAGCTGCCCGCGTTCAAGGAGAGCATGACTCTACAAGTAGTTGGGTGCGTCGAGTGTCAGAGATCTTGCATTCCTCCAATAGCATCAACCCAAGCACAGCAGTGGTAACCTTGGAAGGCAATTGCCGGTTTGAACCTTTGAAATTGAAGTTGTGACGGCTTAAGCGTAATTGTGATGACATGGGGACACTCATGGGCGCTTTAGTGAAGTATGCGGACTCCGATAATACCAAATACCCAGACGCCGATAGTGACAAGACAGGGAAGGTAAAAATAATGGTAAGGCACCGCAGCCCAACCCGGTGAATCAAGGATACAACGGTAAGCGTAAAACGGATGGTAATTCAGATTTTGTGGCCAACATCAATGCTCAGGAGGACGGAAAGCGCCGCAAGGGTAGACCGCCCCCATGAAATGGGAGGCCGCCTATTAATCTGGAACGTCAGATGAACATACCTTGCCCGAAGCACGGTACAGCAGAAAAGCCAGCTACACACCTCTGGAAGGACTGTTTTATTATGCAGGAATTCATGAACCGGTCTCGGTACGATCACGGGCCATCCAGCGGGTCAGGCCCCGGTTTTCAAGGGCCGGGTTATCAAGGTGGTGGATCCGGTTCAGGGTACCAAGGCAATAACGGCAAACACAATGGGTACAATTAGCATAAGCACAGCACGACCAGGGCAGTTATAACAATCAGGGAAATCAACAGCGTCAACAGCAGCAACAATCCGGATATCAGAATAATCCGAAGGAGTTGAGAAGTGGGCAGTATCATGTCTTCACCACGAGCTTGTGTGAACGTGACCAGAAGGTTCACAAGAGGGCAGTGCATTCTGTTGAACTGGCGGTGCCGCGTTACCTGCGTTTGTCAGAACAACCCATTGTGTGGAGCCGAGAGGATCATCCGCCCCGGGTTGATAATCCGGGTCAGCTGGCTCTAGTGGTGGCACCTCAGATGGGTGGCTACAAGTTTACCAAGGTGCTTATGGACGGAGGCAGCAGCATCAACATTCTATACTATGAAACTTTCCGGCGCATGAGGCTGACACATAAGAAACTTCGGCAGTCCAACACGGTTTTTCATGGAGTGGTGCCCGGAAAATCGGCGTATCCAGTAGGCAAGATAGATTTGGAGGTCACTTTTGGAGATGAGCATGATTCCAGATCGGAGACTTTGACATTTGAAGTGGTAAAGATCAAGAGCCCGTATCACGCTCTGTTCGGGCGGCCGGTTTACGCCAAGTTCATGGCAAGGCCGTGTTATGTTTATTTACAGCTCAAGATGCCAGGCCACAAGGGAACCATTATGGTCCATGGGAGTCGCAAGATTGCGTTGGTGTGCGAGGAAGGTGATGCCGCTTATGCTGAAGCGGTTTCTGCAACTGAGGAGCTGAAGTTTTATAAAGAGAATGTTGATCCGGCGGATATGTCTCCGCTGAAGAAACCAACCACGGAGCATGATCCGGCCTTGAAGTTCAAATCAGCTGAAGAGACCAAACAGATTGACTTTGTTTCTGGCGATTCATCTAAACAGTTCACCATCAGTGCTAACCCAGATCCAAAATAGGAAAGCGCGCTCATCGAGTTCATCCGTGAGAATCGGGACATTTCTGCATGGAAACCTTCTGACATGCCAGGTGTACCGAGGGAATTCGCTGAGCACACTCTTAACATTGATTCTAAGTTTAAACCGGTTAAGCAATTTGTGCGCCGCTACAATGAAGAAAGTCGCAAGGCTATTGGAGAAGAAGTGGCTAGGCTCTTGGCGGCAGGCTTTATAGTTGAGGTTTTTCATCCAGAGTGGTTGGCTAATCTGGTGCTAGTGCTTTAGAAAAATGGCAATTGGCGAATGTGTGTTGATTACACAGATCTGAACGAAGCTTGCCCAACTGATCCCTTTGCCCTCCCCCGTATTGATTAGATCATTGATGCTACGGCAGGTTGTGAGCGGCTAAGTTTTTTGGACGCATATTCAGGTTATCATCAAATCAAGATGGCAGTTAAGGACCAGGAGAAGACGGCCTTTATAACTCCCTTTGGAGCCTTCTGCTATGTATCCATGCCATTTGGGCTTAAGAGTGCCCAGGCGACCTATCAGCGTGGTGTGCAGAACTGCCTTCATGGACAGATTGGGCGGAATGTTCATGCATATGTGGATGACATTGTGGTGAAATCCAGGAAGGAGGAGACATTGATAACAGACTTGAAAGAAACCTTTGATAATCTCCGGATTTACAAAATGATGCTTAATCCGGATAAGTGCGTTTTTGGTGTTCCGGCAGGCAAGCTCCTGGGGTTCTTGGTATCAAACAGGGGAATTGAGGCTAATCCGGAGAAGATCAAAGCGATTACATCCCTGGCTAAACCGGCGTGCATCAAGGATGTCCAACGTGTGGCGGGCCGTATTGCGGCGCTCACCCGGTTTATAAGCCGTTTGGGGAAGTAGGCTATCCCGCTTTATCAGATGATGAAAAAGACAGATCGCTTTGTCTGGAGTGATGCCGCTGATGCTACGTTCGAAGACTTGAAGAAGAAACTAGCAGAGCCACTGGTCCTCATAGCCCCAGTTGATAATGAGCCACTGTTGTTATATGTGGCAGCTAATGCCCGTGCAGTAAGCGTTGCCATTGTGGTAGAGCGTAAGGAGGCAGGCAAGGAATATCCGGTTCAGCGGCCGGTTTACTACATAAGTGAGGTGCTCATTGAATCTAAACAAAGATATCCGCATTGGCAAAAATTGGTGTATGGAGTCTTCATGGCAAACCGGAAGCTAAAGCACTATTTTCAAGGCCATCCAATCACTGTAGTCAGTTCAGCTCCGTTGGGGGATATAATCCAGAACAGAGAGGCTACTGGTCGGGTTGCAAAGTGGGCCATTGAGCTTAGCCCGCACGGATTGAAGTATGTGCCCAGTACTGCGATAAAATCCCAAGCATTGGTGGATTTCATTAACGATTAGACAGAATTGCAAGCACCTGAGGAAAAGACGGATCACACATATTGGACTACTCACTTTGATGGATCTAGGCAATTGGAGGGCTCGGGGGCTGGAGTCGTATTAACTTCCCCACGAGGTGATAAGTTCTGTTATGTCCTCCGTTTAATGTTCCCTTGTACGAACAATGCAGCTGAGTATGAAGCACTCCTCCATGGTTTACAGATGGCCAAAGAGATGAATTTAAGCCGGGTTAAATGCCTTGGCGATTCGGACCTGGTGGCGCAGCAAGTGTCTGGCAAGTGGGATTCCAAAGATCCACTTATGGCGGTATATCGACGAGAGGTAGACGCTGTGGCTGGACATTTCAAAGGTTATCAGGTGGATCATATAGACCGGAGAAAGAATGATGCGGCTGATGCATTAAACCGGCTGGGTTCTCAACGTAAACCGGTTCCACCCAATACCTTCTTGGATGTATTACACAATCCGTCGGTGAGGTTGCTTTCAGAAGAGCACTTGGCTGTTCCTGATCCGGAGGCACAATTGGTCGCGGCACTTCATGTTATTCCGGATTGTACGCTTCCCTACCTGGCGTACATGAACCGAGGTGAGTTACCAGAGGACGAAGTCTTGGCTAGACAGATAGTCCGGCGATCCAAGTCAATGACTATTGTCAATGGAGAACTTCATCATCGCAGCGTTTCTGGGGCGTTTCAGCAGTGTGTGTCGCCAAAGGAGGGCTGTGATATTCTTAAAGAGATCCATGAAGGAGATTGTGGTCATCATGTCGGTTCAAAATCTTTGGTGGCTAAAGCTTTTCGTCATGGGTTCTACTGGTTGACGGCTCATGCCGGCGCAAAGGACTTGGTCAGAAAATGTGATGCTTGCCAGAAATTCTCACGGCGTGCTCATATACCGATGCAGGAATTGAGGATGATTCCAATTACTTGGCCATTTGTGACTTGGGGGCTTGATATGGTTGGGACCTTCAAGAGATCCCAAGATAAGAAGACCCACCTTTTGGTGGCGGTGGACAACTTTACTAAATGGGTTGAAGCAGAACCAGTCAGTAAGTGTGATGCAGCAACGGCGGTTCAATTCATCAAAAAGGTGATTTTCCGGTTTGGCTTTTCACATAGCATTATAACTGATAATGGTACCAATCTATCCAAGGGGGCTATGGAGGAGTTCTGTCAACGAGAGCACATCCGCCTTGATGTATCATCAGTAGCTCACCCTCAGTCTATTGGCCAAGCCGAAAGAGCCAATCAAGAGATCTTGAGAGGCATCAAACCCCGGCTTATGGTTTCTTTGCAGAGGACACCGGGTTGTTGGGTGGAGGAGTTACCTTCTGTACTATGGAGCATCGACACTACACCTAACAGATCCATAGGGTACAGGCCTTTCTTCATGGTATATGGAGCTGAAGCGGTCCTCCCAAGTGATATCCGTCATGACTCGCCGCGGGTGGTGGCTTACGTTGAAGCGGATAACAGAAAAGCAAGGCAAGATGCATTGGACCGGCTGGATGAAGAACAGGACACGGCAGCAGCTCGATCGACGATTTATCAGCAAGATCTGCGCCGGTACCACAGTCGCCGGGTTAAAACCAGGACATTTCAAGAAGGAGATCTGGTGCTCCGGCTCATCCAAGACCAGACAGACATACACAAGCTATCCCCACCTTGGGAAGGACCCTTTGTGGTCAGCAAGAACCTGCACAATGGATCATACTACCTGGTCGACGTTCGAGAACATAAGGACTCACGTACGACAGAGGAGGAGACCAGACGGCCGTGGAACATCACTCTTCTTCGACCTTACTACGCCTGAGCCATAGGCTCTGCTTTATATACATATCTTTATAATGTATATATTATGATCAATATAATAAACCGGCGCCCCCGATAAAGCGGGGTATCATCCTCCTTTTTTCATAAGAGTTTGTCACATGGGGGCTTCTGTGTGCAAGGGAGTTCCTATGGCATCTTAAACCGGCGACCACATCAAGGCCATCATAAGAGCATAGCTCTGGTTGCCTCGGCAATTTCCGCATGATGATGAGGGGCAAAAGAGAGTTTTGATGCCTAGCACAACTCAAACATAGGCCCCGACGAGCATAGCTCAAATGCTACCTAGGGGCTCCTGATGCAAGACATCAACGAGTTGACAACCCTTGTAGTAAACACAGCTTGGTAGTTTGGTGTATACACCTAAAACCCCGTATTAGCCTGCCTGCATCAAGTAAGTCACTCCGTCCAGGTAAACCTGGTACGACCCGTCAAACGTACACACAAGTCAATATTTACAGACCCTGAACTTGGTAACGTTAAATTGACGATCATCAAGTGATTATACAAGTTAATCTTTACAGATTTTTTGAACTTGGTAGCATTGAACATTGATGATTTGGTTAAGGACTGAGGACCATCTTAACAGGCTTTGCAAAATGGTTAATGACAGTAGCCTGGCAGCTCGTAAAAAGCCTCGAATTTGGAGCCTGGCAGCTCGTAAAAAGCCTCGACTACATGGTCTTATTTGCCCAAAAAATTATTTTTTATTTTTTATGTTTTCTCAAATCTTTATCTTCAAGGTCATTGGTTTTTAACCAAGTCCATCGATTCAGGGAGTGGATGTCTATAAGTTGCAACTACATCTGCGTTCACAGAGTTCTAGTCTAGGTCACAAACACCAGTACTAACTACAGCTAAACCGGAGTTCATCATAACCCGGTTCGGTTTTCATGATGAACCGACAGACGGTCAAGGGGGTCATCAGCACTTGCACCTTGGGTCATTATCTCTTCCTACCAGATTAAGGCTCATTGTAATACACTTAATCACAGGTATGATACTTATTTTTTATTTCATGCACAGTTCAAGTTCAAGAATTAGGCCATGTGTTTGGGCATTATGACCCATCCGGCGATAAAGCGCCAGGACATTTTCAACATTGTTTTATGCAGAAACAGGTAGAATAAACCGTCAAAAGCATTGAAAGCATGACATATTTAAGAAGTTGCCAATTGAAGCAATCTCACAAAAGATAGTATGGGACGAACACAAAGTATTTCAGTTATCCTATTACAAGGCGTTGGAGAGCCCAAAACAATATTTGTTTTTTCTCAAAGCACTGGAACATAAATTGTAAACCGGCACCGGTTTAGGATTCTGCGTCAGCTCGCCGTGATGATTGAGGATCAGCTTGCTCCGGTTCTTCGGCGGTTTCTTCCAGCTGCTGGAAGTCAATAGTGGTCCAGTCAATCTTGGCCAGCGCTCGGAAATAAACTTCGTCATTTATGAGGTCTGACGGATCAATGTCAGGAGCAAAGGTGTGCTTACCGACGGGCGGAATAAGATTTTCAATCTCATAAGCCGGACGCTCTGCCCACACGTTCTCCGCATCATATCCTGGATGATATCTAGATAGATCGGCTTCGTCAGCAAGTTTGCTAGCCAGAGGCCGCATATCCTTGGTTAAGGCACGTAAGTCATCGCTGGAAAAGGCTGATCTGTCTTCCTTCATGCTTGGGTAGCCGTTCATCGCCTCCGCCGGATCAAAGTCAGGAACCCAAGCCTTCGCTCGAGTCAAAGCCATCAGAGCACCTGCTCTTCCATACGACTTCCTCACCTCTACGAGGCGGGCAGGCAGAATCGACAGCTTCTCCAAGGTACCCTGGATTGTGGTAGGAGTCGGTTTGTTGTGCGAGATAGCACTAATAGCCCTCTGAGCGCCAGAATATAGCTGCTCCACCAGAGTGTATGCAGCTTTCAATTTCTTTAGCACATCATCGCCAAGATGAGTGATGCGCCTCCCTGCGTTAAAATTATGAATTAAAACGGTACAGGATGGCCAGGATCAGGGTTCACTACTAGGAAAAGGGCTACAGATGAAATGGATACTAATGGCGCACCTGACATGTGGTGCGCCACTACTATATAGCAGTGGCGCACCATGTGCAGGTGCGCCATTAGTGTGGAAGACACTAATGGCGCACCATGTGCAGGTGCGCCATTAGTGTGGAAGACACTAATGGCGCACCAGGCACATGGTGCGCCACTAGTAACAATTTTTTTTTTTCAAACATACTAATGGCTCATCCAAGCACAGTGCGCCATTACTAGTTCTAACTAGTAATGGCGCACTAACCACAGAGTGCGCCACTACTATAGTTTTTTTTATTCTTTTTTTGCAAAACTACTAATGGCGCACCGTGGCATAGTGCGCCATTACTAGTTTGAACTAGTAATGGCGCACTATTCCACAGTGCGCCATTAGTATTTTTTTTTGCAAAACTACTAATGGTGCACCACCAGCCGGTGCGCCATTAGTAACCTGGGTTACTAATGGTGCATTTGGAGGTGGTGCGCCATTAGTAACATGGGACCAACAAGATATTTTGGACAACCACACCTACCCACTCACTTTCCCCACTTCATTTTCTCCACCTCCTCCTCCAAGCTTGTCTCGGCTGCCTCCTCCTTGTCACCTCATTTCCACCATAGATCCATCCAAATTAAGTGGTTAAATTACCTTTTTTGATAGGTAAGTAAGGGGGGAAGCTATCTTTATGTTGTTCTCCCTCCAACAACGTGCACATGCACTTTTTATGGCCTAGCTAGATCTATGTATGTTCGTGGTGTTGCATATGTTTGTGGTGTTGCATATATGTTTGTGTTTGCAGGTACCGGTATTTGAAATGCGATAGTTGCCAATATTTTGCCGGAATGTTGATTCATTTCCGTTTCGGCGAGAATTTTGGCACTATGCATTCTTTTTGGTCCTATTTTTAGGGAAAGTCATGCCAAATTTTTTCTTGGTTCTAAAATATCGTTTTGCTCTACCCCGTAGGCGACCATGGTCCGCACGATGACCGAAGGCATCGTGAATAGGTTTTTGAGCTCCGCGAAGGCCGAGATGCTTCAAAAGAACGAGACGGAGATAAGATGTTCGTGTCGAAGATGCAAGCTGAAGAGCCTTATTGCGGACCTGGATTCCAGGCAGGTGCGGGACCACCTGCTCTTGCGTGATTTCATGGATGGCTATCGGTGGCAAGGTGATGAAGATGACTACGAAGTCGTCCATGGGGGCCGGGCAAGAAATGAGGAAGGGCAGCAAGACAACCACCGTGGCTCGGGCGGGCGAGAAGACGAAGAATCTCCAGGACATGATCACGACGGTGATGCTGTACACAGTCATCATGTAGAAGATGCAGGACATGATGATGAGGAAGATGCCGGAGCAGACGAAGGGCATGATCATGAAGATGAAGATGCCGGCGGAGCAGACGACGATGGACCATCGATGGGCTGGGTGCAAGACCCTCATATTCAAGAGCTGCTTCTCAAGCAGACGGATAACGCAAGAGCTGCCGCCCGAGAGAAAGCCAAGCTGGATCAACTAGAGATAGACGCGGTTACTCCATTGTATGAAGGATGCAGGCCCGAGGATACCCGCGTGAAAGTAACGCTCATGGCTCTGGATATGAAGGTAAAACACAAAATGACCGACGCATGCTTCGACGAGAACATGTCATTCTGGCACGAACGCCTTCCCAAGGGGAACAAGTGCCCGACCAGTTTCGAGGATGCGAAGAAAATCGTGTGTCCTCTGGATTTACCGCACGTGAAATACCATGTGTGCATAAACAATTGCATCATTTATCGGGACGAGCACGAGGAGTCTACCATATGTCCGGTGTGCGGCGTCACTCGATACAAGAAGAGGAAGAAAGCTCCTCGAAAAGTGGTGTGGTACTTTCCGATCACTCCTCGTCTGCAGTGGTATTTCGCGGACCCTAAGGTAGCAAAGCTCCTGTGTTGGCACGTGGATATGGAGGAGAAGAAGTGAGAAGATGACGCAAATGATCCGGAGATAAATAAAAAAGACAAGATGCCGAGTCACCCTAAGGATGCGAGCCAGTGGCTAGCGTTGAACTTCGAAGACGCAAAATTTGGGAACGATCCAAGGAACATCGTGCTGGGCGCGAGCACTGATGGAGTCAATCCGTTTGGCAGCCAGAGAAGCACACATAGCACCTGGCCTATGTTTGTGTGGATGTACAACCTTCCCCCTTGGTTGTGCATGAAGAGGAAGTACATTCACATGAGTATGCTAATTGAAGGGCCGAAACAACCAAGGAATGACATCAATCTGTATCTGGGGCTGCTAAAAGAGGAGCTAGACACGCTGTGGAAAATGCCAGCCAATACGTGGGACGCCGCAGAGAAAGAATATTTCCCTATGAGAGCCGCACTGCTCATGACGGTGCACGACTATCTCGGTTACGGATATCTCGCGGGGCAGGTGGTCCACAGATTTTCTGGATGCGTCAGGTGCATGGATGACACAACATATCGCCAGCTAGATAGAGATCCCGGATCTTCGAAAACCATGTTCATGGGACATCGAAGGTGGCTTCGCGACAATGACCTGTGGAGAAAACGCAAGGATCTGTTCGATGGTGAAACCGAACCCCAAAGATGCCCGCGTACGAGGAGTGGCGAGGAAATAGACGAGCTGTTGAAAAATTGGAAAGATTGCCCATTGCCGGGAAAGAACCAAAAGGCGCCAGAGCTGGGAAAGAAGCGAAAGGCGCTAGAGCCGCTGCTGAAGGTATGGAAAACGAGGCCTGTTTTCTGGGACTTGCTGTACTGGAAGATCCACCGTGTGCCTCACAGCCTTGATGTCATGCATATCACGAAGAACGTGTGCGAGAGTATGCTTGGTACCCTGCTCAACATGCCAGAGAGGACCAAAAGCAAGGGCAGACTTGAAATCAATGGGCATCAGGGAGGAGCTTCATGCTAGTAATGATGTTGATGAGGCGACGCAGGACACAGAAAGTCATCGCAAAGGCAAAAAGGCCAAGAAGACCGGAAATGACTACCTCCCGCATGCTTCACTCTAAGTCATGAGGAGATCGAGCAGTTTTTCACCTGCCTCGTAGGAGTAAAAATTCCTTACGGTTACGCGGGGAAGATAAGCAGATACCTAGACCCAGCGAAGCAGAAGTTCAGCGGGATGAAGTCTCACGACTGTCACGTGCTGATGACGCAGATACTTCCAGTTCCAATCCGTGGGATCATGGACGCGCACATCCGTGAAACGCTATTTGGCCTATGCAACTTTTTCGACGTCATCTCTCGAAAGTCGGTTGGCGTGAGGTAACTCAGAAGGCTACAAGAAGAGATCGTGGTGATACTATGTGAGCTTGAGATGTACTTACCGCCCGCATTCTTCGACGTTATGGTGCATCTGCTGGTCCATATCGTGGAGGATATCATCCAACTCGGGCCAACGTTCCTGCACAGCATGATGTCGTTCGAAAGGATGAATGGTGTCATCAAAGGATACGTTCGCAACATGTCACGTCCAGAGGGAAGCATAGCCAGGGGCTCTCTGACCGAAGAGTGCATCTCCTACTGCACGAATTATCTAGGCATTGAGAACCCCGTTGGTCTGCCCGTCAACAGGCACCTCGGCAGGCTCGCTGGATGGGGTCACCATGAGGGTCGCCGCGAAATGCATGTCGACTTCGAGGGTCGACTCGCCGACTTTGAAAGAGCAAACCTAGTCGCGCTACAACACATAGACGTGGTCGATCCTTGGGTGGTAGAGCACAAAACCTTTATTGAGAAGACGTACAATGACCGAGGCCAACAGAGGACGGACGGAGATATAATCAAAGAGCACAACTCATGTTTCACGTGTTGGTTCAAGCAGAAGCTTCTGTCGTACCCTTTACATGAGGATTCTTTCGTGGAAGAACAACTCATATTCGCTTTGTCACAGGGCGCCGAGCACAACCTGATGACCTATGAGGCGTATGATATCAACGGCTACACATTCTACACCGAGGACAAGGACATGAAGAGCGATGGTTATCAGAACTCCGGGGTAACGATGGAATCCTACACCGGTAACAACAAGGACAGATACTACGTAAGGATCGAGGAGATCTGAGAGCGGAGCTACGCTAGAGAGAAGGTCCCGATGTTCCGTGTCAGATGGGCCAAGAGCGTCCTAAAAGAAGACCGGAATTTCACCACCATGGTTATACCCGAAGCCAAATCCAAGACCGCGGGCGCAAACGTCACCGCGAAATATGAGCCATGGGTACTGGCTTCCCAAGTGGACCAATGCTTTATCATTACCGACCCATCAAAGCCCAGTCGTGTTGTTGTGAGGAGAGGCAAAAGGAAGATCATCAGAATGGATGGAGTCGCCAATGAGCAAGACTTCTACAAGTATGGTGACCCGAAGATGGAACATGACGACGACGATGAAGTAGCAACATACACCACAAGAAGAAGCAGGACCACCCTACCTAAAGGTCGTCCGTTCCACAGAAGAACTCCATTTGCGAAAAAGAAGGGCAAGAACATTGTGAAAAGATAGCTAGCTAGCTAAGATCGATTGTATTTAAATTGTAGCCTTCATTTCTCGATTGTATTTCATGGGCACTTTTTGAACTCATGAATATTTTTAAATTTCATGGGCACTTTTTGAATTCATGAATATTTTTTCAAATTTGATGATATTTTTTCATATTCAATATGAAAAAATATTGAATATTCATGAGGACACTCGATCTCGATCCCCCTAGCTCCATCTCAATCGCTATCCCCCTCCATCTCGATCGCTATCCCCCTCCATCTCGATCTCGATCCCCCCCGCACCCTCCCCCGCTAGCTCTACCGCCGCCGACGACCCACCGCACCCTC
>LR738711.1:928609625-928701546 GCA_902687465.1 Secale cereale | reverse complement strand
CCGCACCCTCCCCCGCTCCACCGCCGCCGCCGAGCACCCCCGTTTGATGATATTTTTTCATATTCATAAAAAAATTATTACTGTTTTTATAAAAAATATTAAAAAATAGCAACAAAAAAGAATAATAAAAAAACATACTAATGGCGCACCGCTCGGGTAGTGCGCTATTGCTATCTAAAAAAAAGCTTTCTAATGGCGCACTGCTAAGGGATGCGTTATTGCTAAAAAAGATTTCTAATGGCACACCGCTCGGGGGTACGCCATTAGTACGCTTCCCCCCCAGCTCTAACCCACACACATCTCGCTCCTCTCGCACATTCCAGGGACTCGCCGCCACACTCCCATCCCCACCTCTCCCGCGACCGCCCCGCCGCGCCACCCCCTCCGGTGACCCCCTCCGCTCCAGTGGCCTCCCTCTCCCTCCCTCCCTCTCTCTCTCCCTCCCTCCCTCTCTCTCTCATCGTGCGCGCCCCTCCTCTGCAGCAGATCGAGCGCCACTCCCGCAGGCCCAGCCCCGCAGCGAGCAGAGCCTGGAAAGCCTCGCTGCTGTCGCCCCGTTCCCGACAACCACCTCTGCACATCGGTCGCCGGTCGCGGGGAGACGCCAGCGCTGTACGATCCGGGCTGGCACACGCGGATCCAGCGCGGGACGGCTTCACCTTTGGGCTCGCCCTCCCTCCGCCTTCGAACCAGCTCCGATGCCTCAACCTCGACCCTCGCCACAGCTCGCCGTCTTCCACGCCAAGGTCGACGAGATCTCGCTCGTCGCCGTCAGCACCACCATAGTCCATAGGCGGAACCCCGTAAGAGATCTCCCTCCTTCCCCGTCTCTTCTTGATTCTTGGTTAACTTGGGTTGGATAGATCTGTCTGGTGTACTAGCATCTTGTATCTTTGCCTCTGATGGAATTAGTGCTTTTGTATGATTTCTTGATCTGGTTGCAGCTAGGGAGTAATGTTGATGCTCAATTGTTGTTGGATTCTTGATCCTGTTCTAGTGGGAAGCACTTAAATAATTGTTTTTATGTCTAGATTTACAATCTTGACATGTACTATTGAATTTCTGCTAGATAGCTGCAGTGTGTAGTTTCTTTATGTATAATCCAGTGTAATTATGTACTGCACGGGTGTTATAAACTCCCTGTGTAAAGAAATATAAGAGTGTTTAGATCACTAAACTCTTATATTTCTTTACGGAGGGATTATCTTATTAATTATCTCAGAACTTAATCAACTATATTTCCTAGAAACTGTATTGTACATGTACCAGTAACACACATCGTGTCTCAGTTCGGCCAGTAGGCAAAATATGAAAATCATATATGCTGCTACAGTTTACCTGACGGCCTAGTGCCTGCTCTAGGAAATCAGGGCGTAAACTGGCCACCCTAGTTCTCATTTGCTCATTTGCCATGATCTGACCCCAACCTAAATTGGCTGAGTAGACACTCATATAGGAGCTAAAGCGGGCCGACATTAGGTTCCTCCTTTTGTTGGTTCTTTGTCTATGGAATATATGCTCCTGGATCTAGATTATTTTCTTCCTGATGTTGCTATTTCCATTGAAGTACTCACATGTGTTCTAGATGAGCTGCTGCTAGTTAGTTACCCTTAGACTACATTCTAGATTGCATAGCATAACTCCAAAATTTTGTCATTGCACACCTGCGCATATATTTCTGGACAACAAGCTTATATCTGAAAAATGAGTTAGCTAGGCTCAGAATTTTGAGTTTGCCCCTTTACATAAGTTTTAGATAAAGTTTCAAGGTTTCTTTAGAGTATTTATTTGTGTCGTTTGGATGTACGGTTTGAGAGCAGCTATCAGTTTAGTTTCAAGGTTTCTTTAGAGTATTTATTGCTAAACTATTGATGATTTTTTGTTGGGTGACCTATTAGATCTGGAATGGAAGCTCACATAAGTTGAGCTGATTTTTGTCCATATGAAAGCAGAGGACCATATGGTCTGTGGCCTTTTCATCCATATGAAAGTAGAGGCACATTGTGGTGCTAGTTTGCTGGGTTTTGTCTCCGACCATCGTGTCGTGATGATTTTGCAGGTACCCCGAGAGGCCCTTGATTTTGCTGGAATGTCGATTAACTTCCGTTCCGGCAAATTCAGGTACTCCATATGTCCTATTTTCAGCAAAGGTCATGCTGAAAGTTTTCGTGAATTTTATCATGACTTTGCTAAAAATAGGACATATGGGGTACTTGTGACTAATGCATGGGTCGGGGTATCTTAGTACTTAATTAAGTAGGATCAACTGCCCATTTATTCTTGCTACATTAAACCCGTGGGGACCCCGACTCATAAGTCGTGATCACCGAATGCACGTGTACAGTGATCCCAGAGATCAATGCTCACTGAACACACAGAAGCTGAATAACAAGAGTCTTACATCCATACATACTGTATTACACAAATTGTGACCGTTAGGGTCAATTCTTGAATATATCATTGTAGCGGAAATCTTCAATAACAACTTGGACCCATGCCATCTGCCTTAACCCTACAGGCATTCTGACTGGGAAGCGTCCTAGCTCGCATGTTCGTCACCAAGAAATCTTCATCAAATCCTGTTCTTTCATGTCTGGCCAATAAAATAACCAGTGGCAAGCCAATGAGTACTTTGAATGTACTCGCAAGCAACCCAAGTGTGATGACAGAATAATTATGCAAGGCTCTACTGCTAAATTGGAAGTTTTGCGGAAAGCTAGTTTTGCGGAAAGTATGATCAACATATAACATGGACATGCATGTGTCCGCAACAAGTATTAGGAGGTTTCATACATCAATATCGAGAAAGAGTCATGAACAACTCTTGCTCACGCTCATTGTGACTTTCTCACAATCACATCAACAGATTTACCAAACCGTGTTGTTTTCCAGAAACTTAAGGACATAGTCTAAGTAGCACCACCCAACTGTCCTTGACTGTGGACACGGCTATTCGAATAGTTTTACACTCTGTATAGGTTGCGCACTTTACCCACAAGATCCGGGAAGCTTTTGTGTCACCCACGATCCCGCAGTACCTAAAGTACTCGGGGGAAGCACCCGGTCATTACCTTTCCCTAGACGACACTAGCATAGGGTCCACTCGTTGGTGCACGGCCCTCGAGTACAAACAATAGATTCATGGGACTTGCCCTTTTTCAATGTCACGCGTACACGAAGGGACCAACGGTGTGTCCGGTGCCCTGTAAAAACAGTCATGGTCGCCTATCCAAGCACGACCCCGTCCCGGGAGTGACCTCAAGTCTCCCCCGTCACTAGTGATGTGGGCACCATGCTAGTATCAGCCTAAGTAATCAATAATGCCCCGTCCCATAAGGGGTAGAGTGGTTGCACATGTTTGGTTGGGACGGTAATCACACATAAATCTAATCCATCTCTGTAAACAACACCTTCATCAAGCCTCGGTACACTACTTCCTCACCAAGTAGTGCCCTAGTTCCTCATCGTCTCCCAGGGGCATTAGTGGCACCCACTGGGTCATTTGCAAGTATGTCAAACCACACTTGTTTCTTTCCATGCATAACCCTGACCCATTTTGCGTAGCCAACTACTATAGCACACATCTATCTACTCCCACCGGCATAATCCTCATAAGAAGGTAGGGTCATGCACAATGCAAGTATCAACGAGGAAGTGCAGTGGCAAACCATCAAAGTGGTTCCACCTCATCATGATTCTGTAGCAACAACATTATGGTACTATATGACATGCATAAAAAGGTTTCTCAAACATGGTCAAAGGGCTGCTTGCCTTGTCCTTCCGAGTCTTCAAACCTTCTGGTCCATCTCCGAGTACTCCGTTTATTTCGTCAACTCACGATGGAAACAATCATAATAAGCAACACAACAAGGCAAAAATAAAAGTGCTCTAAAAATAGGAGTTGGACTTTTCCAGGATGCCTCTGGTCATATGAGAAATGACCAAGGTGTTTTCATGGGTATTGGATAAATGGATAGTTTGGAACATTTCAATATGATGGAATCAAGGGGTCTATGGATTTGAAAGAAGTGTACATAAATATATTTTTGAAAAAAATGAGCAAGGGCACCCATTAATCAAATCATGATTTTAGAAGCATCTAGGAGTTGGTTTCACTGGATTTGGAGTTCAGATGAATTTCCTAGGATTTTGCAAAGTTGATAAATATGAAGAAATAGGCCATTATTTTGTGGGGTACAGAAAGTATTAGGAAAAATGTTCCAAAACTAAGTTTTGATATTACAAGTATCTAAGAATTTGAACCATTCCATTTGGATAATATTTGAGCTCTTTGTGATTTTCTAAAGTTCATCCTATAAATGGAATAATTACATTTTGATAATATTTGTGAAGAAAAAGTCTCTGGGAAAATGTGCATGTTGCACCAACAGGTAGATCATGATTTTAGAAACTACCAGAAATTTGAATCATCAAATTTGGAGTTCATTTGAATTATTTATGGATTTTTGAAGTTTATTGGAAAAAGAAAAAGAAAAGGATAATCTACCTTATTGTGCGCCCTGTGCGAGGCTTAGGGGCGGAGCGTACTGGGCCTGGCCAAGCTGCCTCGCTGCACAGGAGGGGAGGGGAGACGTCAAAGATGCCTTTCAGGAGGACGCCACCCAGCGGGGTAAGCGGATCAGGCCGAAGCCGTCTCCACTTATCCTGACTGGTGGGCTGGCCTGGTCGCCACAGCCGCTGACAGGCGGGGCCCCTCGCCAGCTGGCGGGGTGGTCGTCCCCTAGCCCGTGCCTGAGGCAAAGGAGCGACGGGGAGGTCCGGCCGAGCGGCGCTAGCGCCCGCCCCGACGGCTCCGGTCACCAGCGACGGTCCCAGCACACCGGAGGACTCAGCGAGGAGCGGCGATCTCGTCCATGCGCTCAGCACCCGCGGAGGAGCTCGGATCACAGAGGATTTTGGCGGCGGCCGGCGGCAGACTTTGGCTGCAGTGGTGGATAGGGGGCGCGGGAGAGAGAGAGAGAGAGCGGGTCCAGGAGGACCAGGGGAGGGGAAGAGAGGGGCTAGAGATGAGGGAGGGCCCAGGGAAGGCCCTATAAGGCGAGGCCATGGCGCACCATGAGCCAAGCTCACGGGTGCCCGTGGAGATAGCCGTGGCGATCGAGGGGGGGCCCTGGATGGGTCAGCGGTGCCCGTGGAGTTCGTCCATGAGCGAGGGAAGCGAGAGGGGCAGTGAGGAGGGGCCAGAGGCCTTGCACGTGTGGGAGCGCCCATTGGGACTCTCGGGCGGTCAGGGCGCGTGTGAAGGAGGCAGCAGGAACAAGAAATAGAAGGGGGCCGACAGCGTGCCGTGTTGTGGACGTCAAGGCGACCTCGACGGACACGCTCGCTCTGCCCAATGCTGCCTGGGTGCCTCGGGAGGGCCGAGGTACACTGCCCTAGCACACTGTAGCGTGCTCCAGAGCGCGTCTTTGGCCGGCATGGTCATGTCCCTTGCACCCTGGCCGTGTCCCCCGGTGTCCAACAGCTCTAGGGGTTAATAAACAATGAACAGACGGCCTGGGATGCCCTGGGGAGCCAGTAGGAGAAGAGAGAGGCAGAAGAAGAGGGAGAGAGGGGCTGTCCAGGGAGGTAAAATGAGGGTTTTCACCCCTCAATCATTGAGCTCTGGTCATAGGAGAGTTACTGGAGGTAGAAGGTGACTACGTGATGTTGTGGTAAAAAGTTGAATCAAAGGTTAATAGTAAAAGTGGGAAAACATTGGTTTTGGTAAAATGGCAGAAGGTGTTTGATGTGGTTTTGGGCAAGCAAATGACTTCCAATTGACATGAGACTTAACAGGATCAAATGGCACATACATTTAGGCCCTTCCACCAAATTTGAGCTCATTTGGGCAAAGTTGCCAATGCAACTTTTGTAAACCCTAGAAATCAACAGAAATGGATTTTCCAAGATTAAGTTAAGCAAATCATCTCTCCTTGATGCACCACTTGGTGTAGTGTCATCATTTGGGTTTGTGAGCATGACGACAAAATTTGAGGCCCCAAGTAAAAAGTTGGCAATGCAGAGTTGTTCAAATTTGGATCTTGTCAGAAAGGGTTTTGGGGCATTTAGATCAAATTATCCTTCTCCAAAACTTGTGCTATTTGGCATAGATGCATATTAACATCATTTGAGCATGTGCACCAAGTTTGAGAGCATTTGGACAAGTTTGACAATGTAAAGTTGCTCAAACTTCAAAATGGACAGAAATGGTTTTGAGGGGATTAGATGCTGTTTCCTTTATCTTCAAGGCATGAGGCTTTGTAAGATCATCAAATATGTCATATTTGACATGATAGAACTTCCCTAGAATTTTTGGAGAATATTTCCTTTGTAAATATTTCAAAAGCTTGAAATATCCAGAAAGGGTTAATGAAGGATTTGTCCAATATTTTGAACATGACCATGTGTTGAAACTCTTATATATGGACAATATATGTCCTATGAGTTTCCCTAAATTTTGGCAAATATGTTTGAAATAGTTAAATAATTTTTACCTATTAAAGACCATTTTTGGCCTAAAGAAAAAGCATTTAAATAAAATATAGAAATAACTTTTAAAATTATAATTTTGTGGTTTATGGGAGTCCTATACCTAATAGGATTCAAAGATACTTTTTGAAAGATTTTTCACACCCTAAATAAGGTACTTGTAGTGCAAACCTCAATTCAGGGGTTTTTGGAAAACTAATTTTAGAAAATACTATTTGGCCAAAATATTTTTATAAGAAAATACTATACTGGTCTATACACATGGCATGATCATTGGGAAAAGGTTTTGGATCAAGGAGATGAAGTGTAAGAGTTGGAGGATTTATTTGATTTTTAGAGCACTAGCAAACAGCAGACAAAAATCAAATCAAGCAATGTCCAAAACACTCAAAAGTTTTTGTCAATCCACATTTTTAGCATGATTATTAGCTTAAGTGTTGTGGCATGAAAATCAGGGTGTGACAGACCTACCCCCCTTACAAGAATCTCGTCCCCGAGATTCCCAGACTAGGCGTGGAAAGGAATACTGAGTCTTGGATACGGGGTAGTCTTCACTTCTTCTTGTTGGTTCTGCTTCCGAGTGGTGCTCCCTGGAACCTTAAGGTACTTGGTGGTGTGGCTTCTCGCGCGTTGCCCTTTTTGATGCAGGTTGCTGAGGGGTCTCTTGCATAGGTTAGGTTGGGCTAGACGTCAAGGGCTCGGTGATCGGTGTCCTTGCAAGGACCGGGCTAGCTAGGAAGTTAAAAGTACTTCCAGGGTTGTGTCTTATGGAAAATTTGATGCACGGGGGGAGTAACTCAGGTGGTAAGTCTAGCTGGTAGTCGTCTACTACTCATCTTGCAGTGAACTTGAAGAAAGTCGATAAATCTTGGTGTGAGCGTCCCTTCGACATGGAAATGCTTGGTTCCTACGAGAGGAGTGGTTTGCAGATACGCGTGGTCTTTGACGCGGAAGTTTACTTCTTGATGACGGTGGTTGGTGTAGTTCTTCCTTCTTGACATGGTGGTCTTCAAATGTCTTCTATCCAGCTGTCCGTCTCTTCTTTTGTCTTCGGACTAACAAGTAGGCCATCAATTAATGATGTTACCCAACTTGTCCAAATACTCCATGAAGTCTACGGGGTACGCAAGGTAGGCTGGGGTATTGGTGGTGGTCTCCGTTGAGTATTTTCAAAGGCCTTCCTGACTTAGAGCCAAGGCCTGTGGTCGGGATCTGACCATGTTGTGGCTTGGTGGGGCTTAAGGGTTTCAAGGATTCTAGTGAGTGAGTGAACGTTTATTATCTTATCCTTAGGCACGGTTTCTGAGATGCCAATAGCCCCATCTAGTACTCCAAACGAATAACCTTATAGCACTAAATGCATCCTCTCGTATAGACCAACTTCAATCACCACTCATGCCATACACATCCTCATGACTCCCAAGAGGCTGTCTACTTGTCTACGATCCCCAAACTCATATGTATGTCCACCCCCCAAAATCCATGGGTAGATCATACAAGCTGCTAAGCTTGAATTAAACCCCACAATCCAAGCGCTCAACCTATTCTTGCAAGGTTCAGATTAATGCATCTCTCTATCCTAAGGAAACATGTCGTATGCCACTCCAAGATCTTGTTTCCTTCCTATGGGTCAACTCTAATAGGACATTAACTTCCATTGATCACCATATAATCCAACAATTCTACAAATCCGATGTCTACGGTGTTCCACAAGATCTCAAGTCCCTATAATATCCAAATACTTGGAAGGACTATGCATTACGATAGTAAGTCCACCAAATTCCCACCATCATAGTCAAGTAATCCCCAAGGTCATGATTATATAGATCCCTAAATCAACTCCGACAAATAATCCAATCTCCTAGTTTATTGTCCACCGAGAAACATGGTATCAAGATCAACGGTCTAAATCCAATTTACTCCGAACCATGTAGACATACTTAGCATCTATACCCAATCAGAATCACCTACACAAATCCAAATCTCATGTCCAACGAGTACTCCTACATTTCCCCCAAGTCATTCTCAAAATGTTAACTATCTTCTATCAATATCCCCTGGCTAGGTCAAATCCCTATACCTCCAAGAATTTCAATTTGCGATCACCATTGCCCTGCAAATCCAAGCTACTCCAGGGTGGTGATAGTTACGCTTCCCTATTAACCATGATCCCTCCAATATGAAAACCTCACAATCCATCAAGGCCTCAGATAATTCCTCGAAGTCACTGATATAAAGTCACCAAGTCATCTGTCTTATATCCTCAAATGGGTCTATCTATGGCATCGTCAGTTCTTGTGCTATATTAGGATGACAATGTGCTCGTTCACTGTGTCCACTAGTTCCATTACGAACCTAGTGTCGTGCAAGGTTATAGAGGCTTAAGTGGTTCTCTTGTAATTCTATGGGTTAGGCACATGGTTAAGGATTCGTGCTGGAATACCTTGTGAAGTCTCAAAGGTTCTAGGAACGGGTTTTTAGTCTGGAGGGGTAAACATAACTTCACGGGGTTGCACTTGGTCGTGGAGGTTGTAGCAGAAGTCTTCATTGTTAGTTGGTTGCCGAGTTGGAATCGTTGGTACTTCTTGTCTTGCTGGTCTTCAGTTGAGGAGATAGAAGAGAGGGAAAAGGCAGCATGGAGGGGAAGAATGCCTAAAGGGGGTGCTATAGTGCAAGTGCAAACAAACAGGTGCAAAAAGAGCGAAACAAAAGAAACAAGGCAAGGAAGATGATATAGCCATGTACTTGTTGCCTAGGGCAAGGTACGACTTATATCAAAACACAAGCAAATAAAATCAAGCAACACACAATCCTGGTTCTATTCGAACCATCATACGGACTCGACTGCGCATAGGGGGTACACAACTCATCCTACCCTAGGGGTTCTCGGACTCAGTGTCGTGACTTGTGCCTCGTGTAGTCTTCTGAGTTTTCCTCAGGTGTTTCTATGTCCCTTGTAGTTGTTTGATGAACGATCCGGGTTGAGCCTGAAGAATCTTCAACAACTTCTCACCTGATGAGGTCATGCGGTGAAGGTGTCTCCTCGTAGCTGGCATTGCCTTGGTCTTTTGTTGTCTTCTTAATCATGACGATCCCTTGTGCCTTCTGGGGCGTCGAGGGTACCAGGTAGGCAATCCTTTATGCAATGATATTAACAAGGCATAGTAGAGGTTCAACGTGTCGGTTACGTTGATGACAACATCGACTCCAAGAGCGGGGAACGAAGAGAACCGTTTTCCTGCTCACTATAGTGAGGCGGACCAAATGACGAGGTTCTCATCCACCGGTGGTTGCCGACACAACAACGGTAGTGACAAGGTTACTCTATTAGTGATGTATCTCATGATCTTGCATAACCTATACCCTGGTCCTCGTAGGCCAAGGTTGCACGGCTATTCGAACAGTTTTACACTCTGCAGAGGTTGCGCACTTTACCCACAAGATCCGGGAAGCTTTCGTGTCACCCACGATCCCGCAGTACCTCAAGTACTCGGGGGAAGCACCCGGTCATTGTCTTTCCCTAGACGACACTAACATAGGGTCCACTCGTTGGTGCACGGCCCTCGAGTAAAAACAATAGATCATGGAACTTGCCCTTTTTCAATGTCACGCGTACACGAAGGGACCAACAGTGTGTCCGGTGCCCTGTAAAAACAGTCATGGTCGCCTATCCAAGCACGACCCCATCCCGGGAGTGACCTCAAGTCTTCCCCGTCACTAGTGATGTGGGCACCATGCTAGTATCAGCCTAAGTAATCAATAATGCCCCGTCCCATAAGGGGTAGAGTGGTTGCACATGTTTGGTTGGGACGGTAATCACACATAAATCTAATCCATCTATGTAAACAACACTTTCATCAAGTCTCGGTACACTACTTCTCCACCAAGTAGTGCCCTAGTTCCTCATCAACTCCCAGGGGCATTAGTGGCACCCACTGGGTTATTTGCAAGTATGTCAAACCACACTTGTTTCTTTCAATGCATAACCCTGGCCCATTTGCGTAGCCAACTACTATAGCATACATCTATCTACTCCCACCGGCATAACCCTCATAAGAAGGTAGGGTCATGCTTGATGCAAGTTTCAATGGTAAAGTAACAAAGGTACTAACCAAAGTGGTCACCACCTCTACATGACTCCGATGTATTGATAATAAGGTACTATGAGACATGCATAAAAAGGTTTCTCGAACATGGTCAAGGGCTGCTTGCCTTGTCCTTCCGAGTCTTCAAACCTTCTGGTCCATCTCCGAGTCCTCCGTTTATTTCGTCAACTAACGATGGAAACAATCATAATAAGCAACACAACAAGGCAAAAATAAAAGTGCTCTAAAAATAAGAGTTGGTCTTTTCTAGGATACCTCTGGTCATATGAAATATGACCACGGTGGTTTCATAGGTATTGGATCAATGGATGGTTTGGAACATTTTAATATGAGGTAAACAGGGGATTTGTGGATTTGAAAGAAGTGCACAGAAATATATTTTTGAAAAATGAGCTAAGGCACCCATTTAACAATTCATGATTTTAGAAGCATCTAGGAGTTGGTTTCAGTGGTTTTGGAGCTCTGTGGGGACCCCGACTTAAGAGTCGAGATCACCGATTGCACGTGTACAGTGATCCCAGCGATCAATGCTCACTGAACACACAGAAGCTGAATAACAAGAGTCTTACATCCATACATACCGTCTTACACAAATTATGACCATTATGGCCAAGTCTTACATAGATAAAGCCTCAAGGGCTGAATAGCGAATAAACTCGAATAGCGGAAGTCTTCGTAGATAAGCAGAACCCATGCCATCTGCCTTAACCCTACAGGCATTCTGACTGGGAAAGCGTCCTAGTTTGCATGCTCGTCTCCATAGAATTCTTCTTCAAATCCCTGCTCCTCCATGCCTGGCCAATTAAATAACCAGTGGCAAGCCAATGAGTACTTTGAATGTGCTCGCAAGCAACCCATGATTTGGTTCAAGGTGACAATGCAATAATAACAATAAGGAACCTAGCTGCAAGCTAGCCAAGTTATTCTACCATCATGTAACACGCATCAATGAATCTGGGTAACCTTGAAGACAGGTTACAGATATCAACATGAATAGAGTTTAATTTAATGAGTCAAGTCACCACCTTGACTCAACACACACACATACTTTCACCGAGATTGTAAAAATTCTGGACATAGTTTAAGTTGCACCACCCAACTGTCCATGACCGTGGACACGACTATTCGAATAGTTTTACACTCTGCAGAGGTTGCGCACTTTACCCACAAGATCCGGGAAGCTTTCGTGTCACCCACGATCCCGCAGTACCTCAAGTACTCGGGGGAAGCATCCGGTCATTACCTTTCCCTAGATGACACTAACATAGGGTCCACTCGTTGGTGCACAGCCCTCGTGTACAAACGGTAAATCATGGGACTTGCCCTTTTTACAATGTCACGCATACACGAAGGGACCAACGGTGTGTCCGGTGCCCTGTGAAAACAGTCATGGTCGCCTATCCATGCACGACCCCGTCCCGGGAGAGACCTCAAGTCTTCCCCGTCACTAGTAATGTGGGCACCATGCTAGTATCAGCCTAAGTAATCAATAATGCCCCGTCCCATAAGGGGTAGAGTGGTTGCACATGTTTGTTTGGGACGGTAGTCACACATAAATCTAATCCATCATTTTACCCACACACAAGATCTTTCTTGGCACACCACTTCTTCCTCAAGTGATGACCTAACTCAACATCACCCTCGGGCATTAGGGGCACCCGATGGGGTTTTCGAAAAGAATGCAACCACGAAGGATTCATGGCTCATATGCATCACTGAGTATCACAACTAATCATTTATCATTGCATCTAAGCACATGGTAAAGATCACGAGTAGGGTATGCATCATGTGGTGGCTTTCAACTAGGTCACCACCGTCACTCTTATCATCATGCATTCAGAAATAAAAGGGTTTCGAGGAACACAAGGGTATCATGGTCAAAGGGCTGCTTGCCTGGATTGGCTTGGTCTTCAAGGTCTTCAAATCCTTCCCCTCCTTCTTCTTCAGCAACCTCGTCAAACACGGTATCTAATCATCGCAATAAACAATGGGAAAATAAGACCATAATAAAAACAGAAAAACCAAAGTGCTCAGAAAAATGTCAACTTATTTTTATCAAATACTAGAGGGAAAACTAAGATGGAAAAAATTCTTAGTTTGAGATTTGGAGTGACAGAATGGGGTACATGAATTTTTGAACAGAGGTTTTAGTGTTCAAATGTGGATTTAAATTTGAACAGAACAGAAAAAGTCCATGGATATGGGTGAAAGTGACATCATTAAATAGGTTGGATTTTTACAAGTTTTTAGGAATTTGAATTAATTCATTTGGATAAATATCTAATCCTGTGGAATTATTTGAAAACTCCACAGAAAAGAAAAGGAAAAAGGTTCCTGTGCAACTGGGCCAGAACGGCCACAGTGCAGCTGACCCAGGGGGAATCAGCCCACCGCACGGGCGCCAGCGCGCGCGCCAGGTTTCAAACCTGACGGGCGGGGCCCGGCGTCAGTGAGAGGAGAGAGAGGCGAGGGCAAGGGGAGGCTGACAGGCGGGGCCCGCCTCTCATCCCTAACCCTCCGGCAGAGGGCCGGTGAGCTCACCGGCAACGATTCGGGGCACTGCAGGGCGAGCCAAGGGCAGGGATGGAGTCAGTGTGGTGTCGCCAATCTGGTGGAGGGGGAGTTGGTCGCCGGAGTGGCCTGGTTCGCCGGCGGCGAGGTCACGCACCGGAGGGGCGTCGGGTGAAGGTTGCTCCGGTCGTTTCCGGCAGCTGCAGAGAGGGAAAAGAGGGGGAAAAGGATCAGTGGGGTGTCGTGGTGCTAGATCGAGCGAGAGGAGCGGCGGGGAGGGCCTGTACCGAGCGGACGATGGCGAGCCGCCGCGGCGGAGCTCGAGCTCGATCTCGAGCTCGGGCCTGTCTGGAGTGGAGTGAGGGGCGTAGGGGGAAGATTAGGTGGGTGAGAGAGCAGTTGGTGAAGAGAGGAGGAGCGCTGGGGGTCCTTTTATAGGCGAACGGCGAGGTGCCGTGGACCTGTGCGCCGGCGAGCTTCTGCCTGTTGCCACAGGGCTCGGGAGGAGCTGGGGTGGTGTCTGCGGAGTTGCTGGATGCGGTCCAGGGCCGGGGAGAGGAAGAGAGAGAGCGGGGGAAGCTTCCAGAGCAGCGCGCATGTGAGGCCGAAGACTGGAGCTGGTGGGCGGCCGGCGCGCGTGCGAGGGCAGCCACATGAGGGAGAAGGAGAGGGGGGGACATCGCCGGGGCGTGTTGCGGACGTCGAGGAGCATCGAGTGGCGCGAGGGGGAAGCACGAGGTGGTCAGGGGCGGCTGATTGGAGGAGGCTACAGTGCGGGCGTGCACTGTAGCGCGCTCTGGAGCATGCATATTGCATGCCAGGGCATGCCTTTGGCTTGCTGGATGCGGCCACCTTGTCTGGGGGGTCAGGTATGGAGTAAACAAGTGGGCTGTGGCCTTGGATGCCTTGGTTACCCAATGGAAGATGAAGGAGGTTGAGGGAAGGTGTAAACTGGGCTGTCCAGCAGAGTAAAATGTGGTTTTCACCCCTCTATTATTGAGCTCTGGCCATGGGGAAGTTACTGGAGGTGCAAGGGTACCTGGGGAAGCTGTGGTAGAAAGTTGGGCTCAAGGAGAACATGAGAAGAGGTGAAAATGGTAACTTTGAAAAATCACCAAAAGGTGTTTGATGTGGTTTTGAGCAATTAAATGATCTCCACTAGCCATGACACTTAACAGGAATAAATGGCATATGGAAATAGGGTGTTTCACCAAGTTTGGGCTTATTTGAAGAAACTTGCCAATGTAACTTTGGAGAACCCTAGAAATCAACAGAAATGGTTTCACCATGTATGAGTCAAGTTAATCATCTCCCCGTGATGCACCACTTGGTGTAGTGTCATTATTTGGGGTTGTGATCATGCCCACAAGGTTTGAAGCCCCAAGTAAAAAGTTGGTAATGTAAAGTTGTTCAAATTTGAATTTGAATAGAAATGGTTTTGGGGTACTCTGATCAAGTTACCCTTCTCCAAAGCTTGTGCCATTTGGTCTAGGCGCCTTATTAGACCACTCTAGCATGTGCACCAAGTTTGAGAGCATTTGGACAAGTTTGGCAATGTAAAGTTGCCCAAACTTCAAATATGGACATAATGGTTTTGAGGGATTTTGATGATGTTTCCTTGCTTCCCAAGGCATGGGGCTTGGCAAGATCATCAAATACGTCACATATGACATGATAGAATTTCCCTGGAATTTTTAGAGAATATTTCCGTTGTAAATATTTCAAAAGCTTGAAATATCCAGAAAGGGTTTCTGAGGGATTTGTCCAATATTTTGAACATGACCAAGTGTTGAAACTCTTATATATGGACAATATATGTCCTATGAGTCTCCCTGAATTTTGGCAAATATTTTTGAAATACTCAAATAATTTTTCCCTATTAAAGACCATTTCTGGCCTTAAGAAAAAGACTTTAATTAAAATAGGAAAATAACTTTTAAAATTATAATTTTGTGGTTTATGGGAGTCCTATATCTACTAGGTTTCAAATATACTCTTTGAAATATTTTTCTCACCCTAAATCAAGCACTTGCAGTGCAAACCTCAATTCAGGGGGTTTTTGGAAAACTAATTTTTGAAAATACATTTTGGCCAAATTAATTTTATAAGAAAATACTATACTGCTATAAACACTTGGTATGATCATTGGGCAGAAGTTTTGGGTAAGGAGATGAAATCTACAAGAGGGAGTAGTTGACTTTAAAGAGCACTTGAAAAACACAGGGAGAAAAACTTAATTCCAAATAAAAGCCAAATGATGCCAAAAAAATTTGCTGGTCCAATTTTTTATGCTTTATTGATGCAAATAACATGTTACAAAATGCAGGGTGTGACAGACCTACCCATCTTACAAGAATCTCGTCCCCGAGATTCCTAAACTAGGTCTTACAAGAGATCGGGATACTCGGATCTAAGATAGTCTTCACGTTCCCAGGTTGCTTCTGCTTCCGTGTGGTTGCTCCACTGGACCTTGAAGTACTTAATGGTGCGGCTTCGCGTCCGTCGTTCTGCTTCATCCAGAATGCGAATGGGCTTCTCACGGTAGGTCAAATCAGGCTGAAGATCAATAGCTTGGTGATCAACATCCTTGTAGGGATCAGGCTTGTTCGGAACTTGGAGACACTTCCGGAGTTGTGACACGTGAAATACATTGTGCACATCGGATAGCTCGGGTGGTAGTTCCAACTGGTAAGCCACTTCTCCTCATCGTGCGGTGATCTCAAAGGGTCCAATGAACCTTGGTGCGAGCTTCCCCTTGACGTGGAAACGCTTGATTCCCTTCAGAGGAGTTACTCGCAGGTACACGTGATCTCCGACACGGAAACTCATATCTCGGCGATGAGTGTCAGCATAGCTCTTCTACCTTGACTTGGCTGCCTTCAAACGTTCTCTGACTAGTTGGACTTGCTCTTCTGCTTCGCGGAGAATATCTGGTCCAAAGACTAGTCCTTCCCCAGTCTCTGACCAGTTGAGGGGTGTGCGACACTTGCGTCCGTACAACACCTCAAATGGTGCCATTTGAAGGCTCGACTGGTAACTGTTGTTATAGGAGAACTCGGCAAAAGGGAGGCAATCTTCCCACTTGGCTCCATATGCCAAGACACAGGCTCGGAGCATGTCTTCGAGAATTTGATTTACTCGTTCTGTCTGACCTCCGGTCTCTGGGTGGAAAGCCGTGCTGAAGGACAACTTGGTTCCCAAGGCTTATTGGAACTTCTTCCAGAACCTTGAGGTGAACTGGGTTCCTCGATCTGACATAATCTCCTTGGGAACACCATGAAGGCTTACGATTCTGTCGATGTAGAGAGCTGCCAGCCGGTTGCCATCATAGGTAGTCTTGACAGGAATGAAATGGGCTACCTTGGTCAAATGGTCGACTGTGACCCAGATGGAGTCATGTCCTTTATTCGACCTTGGTAATCCAGTTATCTAGTCCATTCCAACTTTTTCCCAATTCCACTCAGGAACCTTGAGTGGTTGGAGCAATCTAGCGGGTCGCTGATACTCAGCCTTGACCCTTTGGCACACATCACACTTTGCAACATAGGTTGCAATCTCTCTTTTCATCCCGTGCCACCAGGATCTTTCCTTCAAGTCTTGGTACATCTTGGTTCCTCCAGGGTGGATGGAATACGGAGTGTCGTGGGCTTCTTGCAGGATCAGGTTCTTCAGCTCCATCTTGTTTGGTACGCAGATGCGGCCTTTGTACCAAACAATCCCGTGCTCGTCCTCGGAGAATCCTGGGGCCTTGCCTAGCTTCATCTTCTTCTTGATGCCTTCAATGCTTGCGTGCCCACCTTGTGCCTTCTTGACTTCGTCCATCAAGGTTGGTCTGACATCCTGATGATCTAGAAATCCAGGGGTGACCAATTCCAAACTGAATTGTTCCAGCTCTTCAAACAGGGCTGGCTGCCTCTTTTGAATTATGGCATTCAAGGAGCAAGCCTTTCTGCTTAAGGCATCGGCTACCACGTTAGCCTTCCCGGGGTGATATTGAACACTGAGGTCATAATCTTTGATGAGTTCCAACCATCTTCGTTGCCTCATGTTCAATTCCTTTTGGGTGAAAATGTACTTCAGACTTTTGTGGTCTGTGTATACCTCACATCGTTTCCCTAGGAGGTAATGCCGCCATGTCTTCAAGGCATGAACCACTGCTGCTAACTCAAGATCGTGAGTAGCGTAGTTCTCTTCATGAGGTCGTAGCTGCCTTGAGAGGTAAGCTATGACTCGGCCTTCTTGCATCAGAACGCTTCCCAATCCAGTTCGAGAGGCATCACAATATATCACGAACTCCTTGTGAATATCAGGTGTTGCTAGAACTGGGGCGGTGGTCAATCTCTTCTTGAGCTCTTGGAAGCTCTCTTTGCATTTTGGCGTCCATTCGAACTTCTTGTCCTTCTTGAGGAGCTGAGTCATTGGCCAGGCAATGCTAGAGAATCCTTCCACAAATTTGCGGTAATAGCCCGCAAGTCCGAGGAAGCTTCTGACTTCCTTGACGGTCGTTGGAGATTGTCATTGGGTCACAGCTTCGATCTTCGCGGGATCAACTGACAATCCTTCTTCGGTCAAGACATGACCTAAGAATCCAACTTTATGCAGCCAAAACTCACACTTGCCGAATTTGGCGTATAGTTGGTGCTCTCGAAGCTTGTCTAGGACCATCCTCAGATGTTGCTCGTGCTCTTCCTCCGTCTTCGAGAAGACAAGAATGTCATCGATGAAGACAACAACAAACTTGTCCAAATATTCCATGAAGACTTTATTCATGAGATACATGAAGTAAGCTGGGGCATTGGTTAACCCAAAGGACATGACCGTGCATTCGTACAAGCCATATCTGGTTACAAATGCCATCTTCGGAATATCTTGGGGTCTAATCTTCAGCTGGTAGTACCCAGATCTAAGGTCGATCTTGGAGAACACCTTGGCTCCGCTGAGTTGATCAAACATATCTTCAATCTTGGGAAGTGGATACTTGTTCTTGATTGTAACCTCATTGAGGGAGAGGTAGTCAATGCATAAGCGGATGGTACCGTCCCTTTGTGCCACAAACAGAACAGGTGATCCCCAAGGAGAGGCACTTGGGCAGATAAATCCCTTCCTCAGCTGCTCTTCCAGTTGCTTCTTCAACTCGGCTAATTCTTCTGTCCCCATTCTATAAGGCTTCTTATAGATGGGTCCTGCCCCGGGCATGAGCTCGATGATGAACTCAATGTCACGGTCAGGGGGCATTCCTGGTAGCTCATCCGGAAAGACATCGGGATACTCGCATACTACCGGTACTTGCTCTAGTCCAACTTCAGACAAACAGTTGACTTGAGCGGTTTGAGCAGAAGAGGAGTTGGAAGCAAACTTAACTTTGACTCCTTGGTCATTGGTCACAGTGAGAGTCCGATTGGCACAGTCTAATAAGCCTTGGTGCTTGCTGAGCCAGTCCATCCCTAAGATCACATCCAAGCCTTGCGATCTTAGGATGATAAGGTCTGCTAGGAAATCTACCCCGTTAATGGTAATACTGACTCCCTTATAGCCTATCTTGGCTCTCATCTCCGCTCCAGGGGTTTGTAGCACCATGGGGTTACTCAGGGGTGTAGGGGTCATGCCACTTTTTAATGCAAATCTTTGAGTGACAAATGAATGCGTGGCTCCAGAATCAAACAAGACAGTTGCAGGTGCTGAGTTGACAAGGAACATACCCAGCACGACGTCCGAGTCTTCCTGGGCTTCTTCAGCAGTGACGTGATTCACACGCCCCTTGCCATGGTTAGGCGAGTTGCGAGGAGCTTGGTTCCTTGGTGGCATCCCGCGGCCTTGTCCTGGGTTCTGCGCATTGGGGCGCGGGGCATCAGGCTTCTTGTTGGGGCACACCCTTGAGATGTGTCCTGACTGACCACATCCAAAGCAAGTGACTTGGTTTGGATTATTGATCTTGTTGCCACCACTGTTATTGGGATTGAATGCTGGCCTTGGGTTGGCATACTGCTGAGGCTGATAGTTGGTGCGAGGTGCAGGAGCTCTTGGCTGCTGGTAGGTCGGTTTGCCGGGGCTGGCTGCCACGGGCGAGGCTTCTGGTTGCTGGAACTTCCCTTGCTGACCATCTTGCGCTTCCGAGTGTCTTCCAGAGCACGCCGCTTGTCTTCAAGCATAAGTGCTTTGTTCACCAGGTCAGGGAAGGTTGGGCAGTCGCACACGACAAGCGAGTACTGCAGAGTTTGATTGAGGCCTTCCATGAAGCGCTCCCATTTCGCAGCATCAGTGCTGACATCTTTAGGAGCATACCTTGACAGAACACTGAACTTCTGCATGTACTCCTTGATAGTGCCACTTCCTTGCTTCAGGGCTCAAAACTCACACTTCTTGATAGCCATGATTCCGGAAGGAATATGGGCCTTGCAGAATTCTGCCTTGAAGTTGTCCCAAGTGATGTCTTGTCCAGCATGCATGACCTTGAATCCATCCCACCAAGCTCTAGCAGTCCCCCCGAGGCAGTGGGCAGCATAAGCCACCTTCTCGCGGTCTTCGGTGCATCCGACTAGTTCCAGCAAGTCCTCAATGGTGCGGACCCAGTCGTCTGCATCCAGGGGTTCAGCAGTCTCGATGAAAGTTGGCGGTGCATGCTTCTTGAACTCTGCCAACGTGGAACGTCCATTGCCATTCCCCGCCGACTGGCTGTTGTTTGTGACAGATTGAGCAATCATCTGAAGGGCTGCGGTGTTGGCTTGGCGTTCCTCTCGGAAAGCTTGGAGAAGCTGAGGCATGTCCATGTTCGAAGGAGGTGGTGGTGGTGGAGCTTGGTCGCGGGTTTGGTCTTGGCCGGCCTCTGATTGGGCGGATGCTCCGGCTTCAGGCTGCTGGGTAGAGGTACCAGTACGAGTTACAGCAGGCATCCTGTTGGAGCGGTAAAAGGTCTCATGATTTGGAAGAGGGAAAGCAATAAAGATGGGTGCCTAGTAAGGGGTGGGTGTGACACTAATCAAATCATGCAAGGGCCGAAAGGGCCAAACACATTCATTAAAGTCCAAATGGGTGATGTAGTCGTTTACATATTCCCGAAGGGAGAATACGACGTACATCCAAACACAACAAAAGCAAATACTAGATGGCTTCATATGAACCATACAAGGACTCGACATCGCTAATAGAGTAACCCTGTCACTACCGTTGTTGTATCGGCAACCACAGG
The DNA here is from genome assembly GCA_902687465.1 of Secale cereale. Classification (NCBI taxonomy): domain Eukaryota; kingdom Viridiplantae; phylum Streptophyta; class Magnoliopsida; order Poales; family Poaceae; genus Secale; species Secale cereale. The sequence goes on along the minus strand of LR738711.1, from coordinate 928,681,251 downwards.
TGGATGAGAACCTCGCCATTTGGTCCGCCTCACTATAGTGAGCAGGAAAATGGTTCTCTTCGTCCCCCGCTCTTGGTGTCGATATTGTCATCAACATAACCGACATGTTGAACCGCTACTATGCCTTTTTAATATCATTGCATAAAGGATTTCCTACCTGGTACCCTCGACACCCCAGAAGGCACAAGGGATCATCATGATTAAAGAGACAAGAGAAGACCAAGTCAACGCCAGCTACAAGGAGACACCTTCACCACATCACCTCATCAGGCGAGAAGTTGTTGAAGATTCTTCAGGCTCAACCTGGATCGTTCATCAGACAACTACCAGGGACATAGCAACACCTGAGGAAAACTCAGAAGACTGCACGAGGCACAAGTCACGACACTGAGTCCGAGAACCCCTAGGGTAGGATGAGTCGTGTACCCCCTATGCGCAGTCGAGTCCGTATGATGGTTCGAATAGAACGATGATTGTGTGTTGCTTGATTTTAATTGTTTGTGTTTTGATATAAGTCGCACTGTTGCCCTAGGCAACAAGTACACGACTATATCACCTTCCTTGCCTTGTTTCTTTTGTTTCGGCCTTTTTGCACCTGTTTGTTTGCACTTGCACTATAGAACCCCCTTTAGGCATTCCCCTCCTTTGTGCTACTTTTTCCCTCTCTTCTCTCTCCTCAACTGAAGAACCGCAAGACAAGAAGTACCAAGGATTCCAACTCGGCGACCAACTAACAATAAAGACCTCTGCTACGACCTCCACGACCAAGTGCAACCCCGTAGAATTATGTTTAATCCTCCAGACTAGTAACCCATTCCTAGACCCTTTGAGACTTCACGAGATACTCCAGCACGAACCCTTAACCATGTGCCTAACCCATAGAATTACAAGAGAACCAGTCAAGCCTCTACAACCTTGCACAACACTGGGTTCATAATGGAACTAGTGGACACAGTGAGTGAGCACATTTTCATCCTAATATAGCACAAGAACTGACGATGCCATAGATAGACCAATTTGAGGATATAAGACAGATGACTTGGTGGCTTTATATCTGTGACTTCGAGGAATTATCTGAGACCTTGATGGATTGTCAGGTTTTCATGTTGGTGAGATCATGATTAATGGAGTAGCGTAACTTTCATCACCCTGGAGTAACTTGGATTTGCAGGGCTATTGTGATCGCAAATTGAAATCCTTGGAGGTATAAGGATTTGACCTAGCCAGGGGATATTGATAGAATATAGATGACATTTTGAGAATGACTTGGGGAAATGTAGGAATTCTCATTGGACATGAGATTTGGATTTAAGAAGGTGATCCTGGTTGGGTATAGTTGCTAAGAATGTATACATGGTTCGGAGTAAATTGGATTTAGACTGTTGATCTTGATCATGATACCATGCTTCTCGATGGACAATAAACTAGGAGGTTGGATTATTTGTCGGAGTTGATTTAGGGATCTATATAATCATGATCTTGGAGTTTACTTGACCCTGATGCTGGGAATTTGGTGGACTTACTATAATAATGCATAGCCCTTCCAAGTATTTGGGTATTATAGGGACTAGAGATCTTGCGGAACACCGTAGACATCATATTTGTAGAATTGTTGGATTATGTGGTGATTGATGGAAGTTACCGGGCTGTTGGAGTTGATCTATAGGAAGTAAACAAGATCTTGGAGTGGCATATGACGTGTTTCCTTAGAATAGAGATGCATTATCTTAAACCTTGCCAGAATAGGTTGAGCGCTCAGATTGTGGTGTTTAATTCAAGCTTAGCAGCTTGTATGATCTACCCATGGATTTTAGGGGGTGGACATACATATGATTTTGGGGATCGTAGACAAGAATAATTTTGTAAGATCGCCTCTTGGGAGTCATGAGGATATGTATGGCATGAGTTGTGATTGAAGTGGGTCTATATGAGAGGATGCATTTAGTGGTAAGGTTATTCGTTTGGAGTACTAGATGGAGCTACTGACATCTCAGAAATTGTGCTCAAGGATAAGATGATAAAATGTTCACTCACACACTAGAATCCTTGAAACCCTTAAGCCTCACCAAGCCACAACATGGTCAGATCCTGACCACGTGCCTTGGCTCTAAGTTAAGAAGACCCTTGCCAATACTCAACGGAGACCACCACCAATACCCCAGCCTGCCTTGCTACCCCATAGATTTCATGGGGTACTTGGACAAGTTAGTTGTCATCTTTATTTGGCAACACACTTGACTACCCGAAGATGGAGGAAGAGCTGTGCAGCTGGTTAGAAGACATTTGAAGACCGACATGTCAATAAGGAAGAACTACACCGACCACCATCATCAAGAAATAAACTTCCGCGTCGAAGACCAGGCGTATCCGCAAACCACTCCTCTCGAAGGAACCAAGCATTTCCATGTCGAAGGGCCACTCACACCAAGATTTATCGACCTTCTTCAAGACCGCGACAAGACGAATAATAGACGGCTACCAGCCAGATTTACCACCCGAGATACCCACCGTACACCAAATATTCCACGGGTCACCACTCTGGAAGTACTCCTTACTTCCTAACTAGCCCGGTCTCTGCAAGGACATCGATCACCGAGCCCTTGACGTCTAGCTCAACCTAACCTATGCAAGAGACCCCTCAGCAACCTGCATCAAATGGGCAGCAAGGGAGAAGCCACACCACCAAGTACTTCGAGATTCCATGGAGCACCACTCGGAAGCAGAACCAACAAGAAGAAGTGAAGACTACCCCATATCCAAGACTCCGTATTCCTTTCCACGCCTAGTCTGGGAATCTCGGGGAAGATATTCTTGTAAGGGGTTTAGGTCTGTCACACCCTGATTTTCATGCCACAACACTTAAGCTAATAATCATGCTAAAAGTGTGGATTGACAAAAACTTTTGAGTGTTTTGGACATTGCTTGATTTGATTTTTTGTCTGCTGTTTGCTAGTGCTCTAAAAATCAAATAAATCCTCCAACTCTTATACTTCATCTCCTTGATCCAAAACCTTCTCCCAATGACCATGCCATGTGTATAGACCAGTATAGTATTTTCTTATAAAAATATTTTGGCCAAATAGTATTTTCTAAAATTAGTTTTCCAAAAACCCCTGAATTGAGGTTCGCACTACAAGTACCTTATTTAGGGTGTGAAAAATCTTTCAAAAAGTATCTTTGAATCCTATTAGGTATAGGACTCCCATAAACCACAAAATTATAATTTTAAAAGTTATTTCTATATTTTATTTAAATTCTTTTTCTTTAGGCCAGAAATGGTCTTTAATAGGTAAAAATTATTTAACTATTTCAAAAATATTTGCCAAAATTCAGGAAACTCATAGGACATATATTGTCCATATATAAGAGTTTCAACACATGGTCATGTTCAAAATATTGGACAAATCCTTCATTAACCCTTTCTGGATATTTCAAGCTTTTGAAATATTTACAAAGGAAATATTCTCCAAAAATTCCAGGGAAATTCTATCATGTCAAATATGACATATTTGATGATCTTACAAAGCCTCATGCCTTGAAGATCAAGGAAACATCATCTAATCCCCTCAAAACCATTTCTGTCCATTTTGAAGTTTGAGAAACTTTACATTGCCAAACTTGTCCAAATGCTCTCAAACTTGGTGCACATGCTCAAATGATGTAAATATGCATCTATGCCAAATGGCACAAGTTTTGGAGAAGGATAACTTGATCTAAATGCCCCAAAACCCTTTCTGACCAGATCCAAATTTCAACAACTCTGCATTGCCAACTTTTTACTTGGGGCCTCAAATTTTGTGGTCATGCTCACAAACACAAATGATGACACTACACCAAGTGGTGCATCAAGGAGAGATGATTTGCTTAACTTAATCTTAGAAAATCCATTTCTGTTGATTACTAGGGTTTACAAAAGTTGCATTGGCAACTTTGCCCAAATGAGCTCAAATTTGGTGGAAGGGCCTAAATGTATGTGCCATTTGATCCTGTTAAGTCTCATGTCAATTGGAAGTCATTTCCTTTCCCAAAACCACATCAAACACCTTCTGTCATTTTACCAAAACCACTGCTTTGACCCCTTCCACTACCCCCCCTTGCCTCAAGTTTTTACCACAACTACTCCTAGTCACCCTCTACCTCCAGGAACTCCTTCCCCTCCCCTGATCAATGATTGAGGGGTGAAAAGCCTCATTTTACCTCCCTTGACAGCCCCTCTCTCCCTCTTCTTCTGCCTCTCTCCTCTCCTACTGGCTCCCCAGAGCATCCAAGACCACCTCCCTATACTTTACTACTCCCTCTACCCCCTAGACACTATTGGCCATGCCCTGGACGCCAAAAAGATGCCAATGGCAGCCATATGCGTGCTCTGGAGCGCGCTACAGTGCTCTGGCGCACTATAGCCGCCCCCATCCCGATGCCCCGACAGCCTCGGGCCTCCCCAGCATGTCCCTCGAGGTTGCCTCGACGTCTGGGGCACGGCACGTCGCCGGCCCCCACCTGACCCTCTCTCCTCTCCACTCTACGAGCTCGCCCGAGCATGGCCTCGACCGCGCCCACGATGCACCGCGGCCACGCCCATTTAAGCCACCCTCCGAGCTCGCTCTCGCCTCTGCTGACCCCCTCTCTGTTCTGCATCTCCCAGACACCCTCGAGCTCTCTCTCTCGTGGCCTCCTACGCCCTCCATGGCCGGAGTGCCGCCGTCGACCGCCGCTCGGATTCGGGCACCTCGGCCCCTCTTTCCTTCCCCTTCCTTTATTCCAGGTCCGCGCCCTCCTCAGGGAGTCCCCAGGGTCGAACCAGTCCTCCTTTTGGCCTGGGAACTCTTCCCGGCGTGACGCCACCGAAGCTCCGCGGCCGCCGCAGCCTCCCTGTGGTGGCGAGGCTGTGGGCTTCCTTGGGCGAGCCCGCAGCCACCCTCGGGTGCGGGAAGGAGAGCCGGAGCTCCTGGGCTCGTCGGCCGGCCCTCCCGCGTCTCCAGGCGACGACTGCGCCGGCAGCCGAAGCGCCGCCTTGCCCGGCGTCGGGCCGGAGAAGATGGCCAGGGGCGACGGGGCGACCTGCGGCTGGTCCCCGCGGGTCAGCGACCCCGCCAGCCGCCACGTCATTTAAGTGGAGGCGGGGCGGCAGGAAGTCGCTTTCCCGGCGTGAAAGCATACTCCGCGAAGACGCCTCCAACGTCACCACCCCCCTGTGCACGCGGCCGAGCCGTTGGGCCGGCCCAGCTGCGATACAACTATCTCCCGCTCAGTGTGCAGTATAGGGGTATAAACCCTTTCCCTTTCCCTTTTTCTTTTTCTGTAAACATCAAAAATCCATAAATAATTCAAATGAACTCCAAATTTGATTATTCAAATTTCTCGTAGTTTCTAAAATCATGAGCTACCTGTTGGTGTAGCATGCACCTTTTTCCAGAGACCTTTTCTTCAAAAATATTTATCAAATGCCAATTTTCTATTTCTGTGATAAACTTTAGAAAATCACAGAGAGCTCAAATTTGATCCAAATGTAATGGTTCAAATTCCTAGATGCTTCTAAGTTCATAACTTAGTTTATGAACATTTTTATTAATACTTTCTGTACCCCACCAAATAATGAGCCATTTTTTCATATTTGTCAACTTTGCAAAATCCTAGGAAATTCATTTGAACTCCAAATCCAGTGAAACCAAATCCTAGATGCTTCTAAAATCATGATCTGTTAAATGGGTGCCATTGCTCATTTTTCAAAAATATATTTATGTACACTTCTTTCAAATCCATAAGCCCCATGATTCCATCATATTGAAATGTTCCAAACTATCCATTGATCCAATACCTATGAAAACACCTTGGTCATTTCTCATATGACCAGAGGTATCCTAGAAAAGTCCAACTCCTATTTTTAGAGCACTTTTATTTTGCCTTGTTGTGTTGCTTATTATGATTGTTTCCATCGTTAGTTGACGAATAAACGGAGGACTCGGAGATGGACCAGAAGGTTTGAAGACTCGGAAGGACAAGGCAAGCAGCCCTTTGACCATGTTCGAGAAACCTTTTTATGCATATCTCATAGCACCTTATTATTAATGCATCGAAGTCATGTAGAGGTGGTGACCACTTTGGTTGGTACCCTTGTTACTTTACTATTGAAACTTGCATCAAACATGACCCTACCTTCCTATGAGGGTTATGTGGGTGGGAGTAGATAGATATATGCTATAGTAGTTGGCTACGCAAAATGGGTCAGGGTTATGCATGGAAAGAAACAAGTGTGGTTTGACATACTTGCAAATAACCCAGTGGGTGCCACTAATGCCCCTGGGAGTTGATGAGGAACTAGGGCACTACTTGGTGGAGAAGTAGTGTACCGAGACTTGATGAAAGTGTTGTTTACAGAGATGGATTACATTTATGTGTGATTACCGTCCCAACCAAACATGTGCAACCACTTTACCCCTTATGGGACGGGGAATTATTGATTACTTAGGCTGATACTAGCATGGTGCCCACATCACTAGTGACGGGGGAGACTTGAGGTCACTCCCGGGATGGGGTCGTGCTTGGATAGGCGACCATGACTGTTTTTACAGGGCACCGGACACACCGTTGGTCCCTTCGTGTACGCGTGACATTGAAAAAGGGCAAGTCCCATGAATCTATTGTTTGTACTCGAGGGCCATGCACCAATGAGTGGACCCTATGCTAGTGTCGTCTAGGGAAAGGTAATGACAGGGTGCTTCCCCCGAGTACTTGAGGTACTGCGGGATCGTGGGTGACACGAAAGCTTCCCGGATCTTGTGGGTAAAGTGTGCAACCTATGCAGAGTGTAAAACTATTCGAATAGCCGTGTCCACGGTCAAGGACAGTTGGGTGGTGCTACTTAGACTATGTCCTTAAGTTTCTGAAAAACAACACGGCTTGGTAAATCTGTTGATGTGATTGTGAGAAAGTCACAATGAGTGTGAGCAAGAGTTGTTCATGACTCTTTCTCGATATTGATGTCTGAAACCTCCTAATACTTGTTGCAGACACATGCATGTCCATGTTATATGTTGATCATACTTGCATATGAAAAACTAGCTTTCCGCAAAACTGCCAATTTAGCAGTAGATCCTTGCATAATTATTCTTTCATCACACTTGGGTTGCTTGCGAGTACATTCAAAGTACTCATTGGCTTGCCACTGGTTATTTTATTGGCCAGACATGAAAGAACAGGATTTGATGAAGATTTCTTGGTGACGAACATGCGAGCTAGGACGCTTCCCAGTCAGAATGCCTGTAGGGTTAAGGCAGATGGCATGGGTCCAAGTTGTTATTGAAGATTTCCGCTACAATGATATATTCAAGACTTGACCATAACGGTCACAATTTGTGTAATACGGTATGTATGGATGTAAGACTCTTGTTATTAAGCTTCTGTGTGTTTAGTGAGCATTGATCTCTGGGATCACTGTACACGTGCATTCGGTGATCACGACTTATGAGTCGGGGTCCCCACAGGTTTAATGTAGCAAGAATAAAGGGGTAGTTGATCCTACTTAATTAATTACTAAGATACCCCGGCCCATGCATTAGTCACAAGTACCCCATATGTCCTATTTTTAGCAAAGTCATGCTAAAATTCACGAAAACTTTCAGCATGACCTTTGCTGAAAATAGGACATATGGAGTACCCGAATTTGCCGGAACGGAAGTTAATCGACATTCCAGCAAACTCAAGGGCCTCTCGGGGTACCTGCAAAATCATCACGACACGATGGTCGGAGACAAAACCCAGCAAACTAGCACCACAATGTGCCTCTACTTTCATATGGATGAAAAGGCCACAGACCATATGGTCCTCTGCTTTCATATGGACAAAAATCAGCTCAACTTATGTGAGCTTCCATTCCAGATCTAATAGGTCACCCAACAAAAAATCATCAATAGTTTAGCAATAAATACTCTAAAAACCCTTGAAACTAAACTGATAGCTGCTCTCAAACCGTACATCCAAATGACACAGATAAATACTCTAAAGAAACCTTGAAACTTTATCTAAAACTTATGTAAAGGGGCCAACTCAAAATTCTGAGCCAAGCTAACTCATTTTTCAGATATAAGCTTGTTGTCCAAAGCTGCTGTGGGGACCCCGACTCATAAGTCGTGATCACCGAATGCATGTGTACGGTGATCCCAGAGATCAATGCTCACTCAACACACAGAAGCTGAATAACAAGAGTCTTACATCCGGTGGGGACCCCGACTCATAAGTTGTGATCAACGAATGCACGTGTACAGTGATCCCAGAGATCAATGCTCACTGAACACACATAAGCTGAATAACAAGAGTCTTACATCCATACATACCGTATTACACAAATTGTGACCGTTATGGTCAAGTCTTGAATATATCATTGCAGCGGAAATCTTCAATAACAACTTGGACCCATGCCATCTGCCTTAACCCTACAGGCATTCTGACTGTGAAGCGTCCTAGCTCGCATATTCGTCACCAAGAAATATTCTGGGTCTTCAGGTCCTCATTCCTCGAGGATGTATCTTCTGTTGGCATCGTCTTGTTATGGTGTCGCCACTCTTGTGTTCAAAAGAAGTGGGTGAGCGTTTGGCAAGGTGTACTCCTTCTAGATTATCCACGTGGATTGCAAGGAAATCCAGTGGTCTGGGGCATAAGGGTTCTAGCGACCAAAAGTTTTGAAGGGGAAGAGATCAAGTATAGCATAGTTTTCGAAAAACTGAGAGGGGAAGAGAAGTATAAATAGTTTTGAAAACTAGTAATAGTTTTGGAGATAGTTTTACCCTAACTAACGACCATGCTAACTAAGGCTTCCTACAGTCAGGATGGCTCTGATACCAGCTCTGTGGGGACCCCGACTCATAAGTCGTGATCACCGAATGCACGTGTACAGTGATCCCAGAGATCAATGCTCACTAAACACACAGAAGCTGAATAACAAGAGTCTTACATCCATACATACTGTATTACACAAATTGTGACTGTTATGGTCAAGTCTTGAATATATCATTGCAGCGGAAATCTTCAATAACAACTTGGACCCATGCCATCTGCCTTAACCCTATAGGCATTCTGACTGGGAAGCGTCCTAGCTCGCATGTTCGTCACCAAGAAATCTTCATCAAATCCTGTTCTTTCATACCTGGCCAATAAAATAACCAGTGGCAAGCCAATGAGTACTTTGAATGTACTCGCAAGCAACCCAAGTGTGATAACAGAATAATTATACAAGGCTCTACTGCTAAATAGGCAGATTTGCGGAAAGCTAGTTTTTCATATGCAAGTATGATCAACATATAACATGGACATGCATGTGTCTGCAACAAGTATCAGGAGGTTTCAGACATCAATATCTAGAAAGAGTCATGAACAACTCTTGCTCATGCTCATTGTGACTTTCTCACAATCACATCAACAGATTTACCAAATCGTGTTGTTTTCCAGAAACTTAAGGACATAGTCTAAGTTGCACCACCCAACTGTCCTTGACCGTGGACATGGCTATTCGAATAGTTTTACACTCTGCAGAGGTTGCGCACTTTACCCACAAGATCCGGGAAGCTTTCGTGTCACCCACGATCCCGCAGTACCTCAAGTACTCGGGGGAAGCACCCGGTCATTACCTTTCCCTAGACGACACTAGCATAGGGTCCACTCGTTGGTGCACGACCCTCGAGTACAAACAATAGATTCATGGGACTTGCCCTTTTTCAATGTCATGCGTACACGAAGGGACCAACGGTGTGTCTGGTGCCCTGTGAAAACAGTCATGGTCGCCTATCCAAGCACGACCCCGTCCCGGGAGTGACCTCAGGCTCTCCCATCACTAGTGATGAGGGCACCATGCTAGTATCAGCCTAAGTAATCAATAATGCCCCATCCCATGAGGGGTAGAGTGGTTGCACATGTTTGTTTGGGACGGTAATCACACATAAATGTAATCCATCTCTGTAAACAACACTTTCATCAAGCCTGGGTATACTACTTCCTCACCAAGTAGTGCCCTAGTTCCTCGTCGTCTCCCAGGGGCATTAGTGGCACCCACTGGGTCATTTGCAAGTATGTCAAACCACACTTGTTTCTTTCCATGCATAACCCCGACCCATTTTGCGTAGCCAACTACTATAGCACACATCTATCCACTCCCACCGGCCTAACCCTCGTAACAAGGTAGGGTCATGCACAATGCAAGTATCAATGAGGAAGTGTAGTGGCAAATCATCAAAGTGGTTCCACCTCATCATGATTCCGTAGAATCAACATTATGGTACTATATGACATGCATAAAAAGGTTTCTCAAACATGGTCAAAGGGCTGCTTGCCTTGTCCTTCCGAGTCTTGAAACCTTCTGGTCCATCTCCGAGTACTCCATTAATTTCGTCAACTAACGATGGAAACAATCATAATAAGCAACACAACAAGGCAAAAATAAAAGTGCTCTAAAAATAGGAGTTGGACTTTTCTAGGATACCTCTGGTCATATGAGAAATGACCCAGGTGTTTTCATAGGTATTGGATCAATGGATAGTTTGGAACATTTTAATATGATGGAATCAAGGGGTTTATGGATTTGAAAGAAGTGTACACAAATATATTTTTGAAAAATGAGCAAGGGCACCCATTAATCAAATCATGATTTTAGACGCATCTAGGAGTTGGTTTCACTGGATTTGGAGTTCAGATGAATTTCCTAGGATTTTCCAAAGTTGATAAATATGAAGAAATAGGCCATTATTTTGTGGGGTACAGAAAGTATTAGGAAAAATGTTACAAAACTAAGTTTTGATATTACAAGTATCTAGGAATTTGAACCATTCCATTTGGATCATATTTGAGCTCTCTGTGATTTTCTAAAGTTCATCATAGAAATGGAATAATGACATTTTGATAATATTTGCGAAGAAAAAGTCTCTGGGAAAATGTGCATGTTGCACGAACAGGTAGATCATGATTTAAGAAACTACCAAAAATTTGAATCATCAAATTTGGAGTTCATTTGAATTATTTATGGATTTTTGAAGTTTACTGGAAAAAGAAAAAGAAAAGGATCATCTACCTTATTGTGCGTCCTGTGCGAGGCTTAGGGGCGGAGCGTACTGGGCCTGGCTCAGCTGCCTCGCTGCACAGGAGGGGAGGGGAGACGTCGAAGACGCCTTTCAGGAGGGCACCACCCAACGGGGTAAGCGGATCAGGCCGAAGCCGTCTCCACTTATCGTGACTGGTGGGCTGGCCTGGTCGCCACAGCCGCTGACAGGCGGGGCCCCTCGCCAGCTGGCGGGGCGGTCGTCCCCTACCCCGCGCCTGAGGCAAAGGAGCGACGGGGAGGTCCGGCCGAGCGGCGCTGGCGCCCGCCCCGACGGCTCCGGTCACCAGCGACGGTCCCAGTACACCGGAGGACTCAGCGAGGAGCGGCGATCTTGTCCATGCGCTCAGCACCCGCGGAGGAGCTCGGATCATAGAGAATTTTGGCGGCAGCCGGCGGCGAGACTTTGGCCGCGGTGGTGGATAGGGGGCGCGGGAGAGAGAGAGAGAGCGGGTCCAGGAGGACCAGGGGAGGGGAAGAGAGGGGCTAGAGATGAGGGAGGCCCCAGGGAAGGCCCTATAAGGCGAGGCCATGGCGCACCGTGAGCCAAGCTCACGGGTGCCCGTGGAGATAGCTGTGGCGGTCGAGGGGGGGCCCTGGATGGGTCAGCGGTGCCCGTGGTGTTCGTCCAGGAGCGAGGGAAGCGAGAGGGGGAGCGAGGAGGGGCCAGAGGCCTTGCGCGTGTGAGCGCGCCCATTGGGGCTCTTGGGCGGTCAGGGCGCATGTGAAGGAGGCAGCAGGAAGAAGAAATAGAAGGGGGCCGACAGCGTGCCGTGTTGTGGACGTCGAGGCGACCTCGACGGAAATGCTCGCTTTGCCCAATGTTGCCTGGGTGCCTCGGGAGGGCCGAGGTACAGTGCCCTGGCGCACTATAGCGTGCTCCAGAGCGCGTCTTTGGCCGGCATGGTCATGTCCCTTGCACCCTGGCCGTGTCCCCCGGTGTCCAACAGCTCTAGGGGTTAATAAATAATGCACAGACGGCCTGGGATGCCTTGGGGAGCCAGTAGGAGAAGAGAGAGGCAGAAGAAGAGGGAGAAAGGGGTTGTCCAGGAAGTAAAATGAGGGTTTTCACCCCTCAATCATTGAGCTTTGGTCATAGGAGAGTTACTGGACGTAGAAGGTGACTAGGTGATGCTGTGGTAAAAAGTTGAATCAAAGGTTAATAGTAAAAGGGGGCAAAACAGTGGTTTTGGTAAAATGGCAGAAGGTGTTTGATGTGGTTTTGGGCAAGCAAATGACTTCCAATTGACATGAGACTTAACAGGATCAAATGGCACATACATTTAGGCCCTTCCACCAAATTTGAGCTCATTTGGGCAAAGTTGCCAATGCAACTTTTGTAAACCCTAGTAATCAACAAAAATGGATTTTCCAACATTAAGTTAAGCAAATCATCTCTCCTTGATGCACCACTTGGTGTAGTATCATCATTTGGGTTTCTGAGCATGACCACAAAATTTGAGGCCCCAAGTAAAAAGTTGGCAATGCAGAGTTGTTCAAATTTGGATCTGGTCAGAAAGGGTTTTGGGGCATTTAGATCAAGTTATCCTTCTCCAAAACTTGTGCCATTTGGCATAGATGCATATTTACATCATTTGAGCATGTGCACCAAGTTTGAGAGCATTTGGACAAGTTTGGCAATGTAAAGTTGCTCAAACTTCAAAATGGACAGAAATGGTTTTGAGGGGATTAGATGCTGTTTCCTTGATCTTCAAGGCATGAGGCTTTTTAATATCATCAAATATGTCATATTTGTCATGATAGAATTTCCCTGGAATTTTGGGAGAATGTTTCCTTTGTAAATATTTCAAAAGCTTGAAATATCCTGAAAGGGTTAATGAATGATTTGTCCAATATTTTGAACATGACCATGTGTTGAAACTCTTATATATGGACAATATATGTCCTATGAGTTTCCCTGAATTTTGGCAAATATTGTTGAAATAGTTAAATAATGTTTACCTATTAAAGACCATCTTTGGCCTAAAGAAAAAGCATTTAAATAAAATATAGAAATAACTTTTAAAATTATAATTTTGTGGTTTATGGGAGTCCTATACCTAATAGGATTCAAAACATACCTTTCGAAAGATTTTTCACACCCTAAATAAGGTACTTGTAGTGCAAACCTCAATTGAGGGGTTTTTGGAAAACTAATTTTAGAAAATACTATTTGGCCAAAATATTTTTATAAGAAAATACTATACTGGTCTATACACATGGCATGATGATTGGGAAAAGGTTTTGGATCAAGGAGATGAAGTGTAAGAGTTGGAGGATTTATTTGATTTTTAGAGCACTAGCAAACAACAGACAAAAATCAAATCAAGCAATGTCCAAAACACTCAAAAGTTTTTGTCAATCCACATTTTTAGCATGATTATTAGCTTAAGTGTTGTGGCATGAAAATCAGGGTGTGAAAGAACCATAGGCGGCAATAGAGCCAAGTGATTAGGCCCAACTTAGAATTCTCCTTCCCAGCTTAGCTTTTAGGATGCCTCGGTGTCGACAAACCATAAATTATAAAACCTTGGCTTTTAGGGTGCCTCGCTGTCGATAAAAACCTAAATGATGAAAGCTTAGGCTTTTAGGGTGCCTCGGCGTCGAAAAACCCTAAATGATGAAAGCTTAGCTTTTAGGATGCCTCGGTGTTGACAAACCCTAAATGATGAGACCATGATCTTGTTCCTTGACAATAACCAACTTTTTGACCAAACTTTTTTCTTATTTAGAGAGAAACATGGCCCACAACGATGAGGCCGGAGGTTCGGGCGGCAAGGCATTCTGGGAGCTGTCCCAGGAGATGGAGGAACAACCTCACTTCTATGAGGACGCCGCGAAAGACACCGATCCTAACAATACTGATGGTGCCGCCGAGGAAGACCCCATTGATGGTGCTGATGACCCACAACCGTAAGGGATCTATTGCAGCGTTTTCGATAAGTAAGAGTGTCGAACCCAACGAGGAGCAGAAGGTATTGATAAGCGATTCTGAGCAAGAAATTACTGCAAGCACTGAAAGATAACTTTTAGGGGTTTTCTCGGTATAAGCAACAGGATAGTAAAAGCAAGTAATATAAAAGGTACTGAGAGTAACAAGTGGCCCAATCCTTTCTTAGCAAAGGAGAGGCCTAGCAACTGAACTTATAAAGACTAAAGCGTTCCTGAGGACAAACGGGAGAGGTAGTCATGTGCTTTCACCATATTCCGTATCGATACTATGTTATGTGTTGATAAGTGTTGAGTGGGTGGATCTATGCTAGTGCACTCTCTAGACTAAGATGAACGCACTCTTATGATTAAACACCTTGCAAGCATCCGCAAATACAAGATAGAATTTAAGGCAAAAGCCTAACCATAGCAATACGATCGAGGATCCATTATTCCCTTATGCAAAAGCGTGCGAACTGGGGTTCAGGTTTCTGTCACTCCGGCAACCCACCATAAGCATTCTTTATACACAATGTATTCTCCTAGGTCCTTAATAAGGCGAAGTGTTGGGTGTTCGACTCACACAACACTACTAGTAGAATGACAACGCAACTTAAGTATCAAACAACACATAATACTTCAACATCATATGACTACTAACAACAAGACTTTCCCCATGTCCTCAAGAACTAAGGTAACTACTCACGAGACATAAAAGAGACCATGATCAGCGGGGATAAATATGTGATAAACAATCTGGACATAATAATATTTCTCCAACAAAACTCAATAGCATTCACCACAAAGTAGTAATCAACACCGATGGAGTAGAGAGGATAGGTAGTACAAGTTACAACACGAGTTGTGATTGTAAGATGAGATTTGGATGAAGATGGAGATGGTGCTGGTGTTGGGGATGATGTTGATGATGATCTCGATGATGCCCGTGACGATGGTGATGACGATGGCGACGATCTCCCCTTCCGGGAGGTGATCTCCCCGGCGGAATCTGCCCGCCGGAGATGCCCTTTTCTTCTCTGTAGGGTTCCGCCTCAAAGCGGCGGCGGAACTTCGTAAAAAGTCTCCTCTTTAGGGTTTTCGGAGAACGGAGAATATATATGCAAAAGGGGGCGTCCGGAGGTGGGCCAGGGGCTCCAGGCGCCCCCCCGGCGCGGCCAGGGGGGCGCGCCCCCAGGCCGCCTGGGCACCCTGTGGCCCCCCTCTGGCTCCCCTTTTGCGTGTCTTTGTGATTCATCTGAAAAATACCTCCCATCAATTTTCAGGTAATTTGGAGGTATTCTTCTTCAGCAACTCAGCGTCCACTTTTTACTGCTGAATCCTGCGTCTGCTGTTCCGGCATCGGAGAGTTTGTAAACTGTGAAAAATAGACCAAAACAACATAAGAACATCACCGTAACGTGAAATATATCAATGAATAAGGATAAATTATGATACAAAATAGTGATGCATTTTGGACGTATCAACACCCCCAAGCTTAGACCTCGCTTGTCCCCAAGCGAATATGAACTCGGTAAACCTATCCACAAGTTTAGAGAGTGAAGTGTCGATAAATAGAATACGGACAAGAAGCATCATAGTTTCTTTACCAACTCAAATATCCTCAACAGCAATCTTCAACTCATAAGGCCCTTATGAAAGAGTGATAACACTTATATTCGAAAGTAGGGCTAAGGAAACTCATTATATCATGGCAAACATGTCCTTTGGTCAAAGAACAACAATAGATTTAACTTTTCCTCTTATATTTGATGAGATCAATTGAAGCTTTTTGAAAATAACATGTTAATAGGCAAGAAGTGAAAGTGTTAACACAAAGGAAGATGTTTGCCTTAGCTGGGCATGACAAACAACTTACTTATCGAATGATAATGTCAACAAGGATATGATATGACAAATCTTAATGCAGCTTTATATGAATGAATCCTTATCAACATCAAACGTCTGCTCTCTTGAGAAATAGAAGGAAGTAGAAGTAACTGACTGAAATTTAAATTAAAAGATAGGCCCCGCTCTAGGGTAGTAGGGAAAACTCATGTGCTATCCTCAAATCAAAGAGAATGAAAACAAGTTTTTAGGGGTGCATGATTTGTCAACGAATGCTAATAGATAACTCAATTGCTTTTTGAGTTGGACAAGTTTCGAGGAACGGCTCCCGCACGAGGACGATAACATCCTCTTATTCTCCTTTGTTTATCACTGCCAAGGTTTTCTGATTTCTCATGAACAAAGCGTGAAGGAGGGTTTGTTTGTTATATTATTTTTAAGCCGGGCGCACTCTATGCCAGCTCCTTCTCGTATTATGGGTTTGCACATTATACATGCAATCCCGGGGTAAAGCTTGTCCAACTCAAAAAGACTATGAATTAGCTATTACTTCCTCATGAGCTAGAACAGAGGCACAAAATAAAAGATTTTGAACATTTGAGGATAACACATAAATTATATACTTTTAGGTGGTGGTAGCGGAATACCACGAGTAGGTAGGTATGGTGGACTCATATGGAAGGTATTGGCTTAAGGGTATGGATGCACAAGCAGAACACCGCTTAGTACAGAGTTAGGATAGCAAAGGTTTTGAGGGAGCAGACAATTGATGATGACTAAGATGCAAAGCAATATAAAGCATGAACATTGAAATAAGCATAACACATCAAGTTGTCTTCCTTGTCAGCATAACACTTCAAGCATAATAACATAAAGTTTTGGCTATGTTGATAATTTAAGAAAATCATGCTTGTTGTTATGACCAAAACTATGTTTGCCAAGAGTAAATAAAGTTTCATAGCCATACCTGACATAAGGTCAATACTCCCCATAAGAATCATCATATAAGGTCGATTGCGTGAAGAGAATACCGAGTGCAGCAAAAGGAACCAATAAACTTCTCATTAATATTCCATCATAAACGACTCCACACTCACGGATACAATTCCTCACCGAAGGAGTGACACACCTCAATGCACACACCTATCTCATATAATAACCTCCCTAGACATGATACGACTCTACTTGACTCTAAAAGACAAAAGGTAAAGATAAAGATACCGGGCACTCCCCCAAGCTTGGAACAAGCCAAGGGAATGCCATTACCCAAGGAGATTTCACTCATCATCCTTGTTGGCGTTGATCAAGTAGTCCTTGGCGAAACGCTTCCATGGAAGGGGCTCTCCAGTCTCATATGAGAAGCTCGTCTCCTGAATCCTGCATTCAGCACCCAAACCCATGCGCAGAAACCTTAGTTCATACTCACAGTTCTGGTTATGTAGATCATTAATTTGCCCTTGGAGTTCTATAATTCTGTCTT
Organism: Secale cereale; assembly: GCA_902687465.1. Taxonomy (NCBI): domain Eukaryota; kingdom Viridiplantae; phylum Streptophyta; class Magnoliopsida; order Poales; family Poaceae; genus Secale; species Secale cereale. The sequence continues at coordinate 928,663,915 of LR738711.1, read as the reverse complement.
CAGACGCGGCGATTCTTTCCCACATCTCCTTCATCTCCTTCAGGAAGTAGTTCTTCAGCTCGTTGGTGATGTCAAAGTTAGCTTCGACACCACGCTCGATCATCTTCTTGTACTCGAAGACTTCTTGCTCCACTTCTTCCAGCCTAGCCTGGATGCTCCCCTCCTTGATAGGTCCCTTCAGATCTTCTTGATGAAGGACACCGTCCTCCATCCGAACAATCTGAGGGTGCTTCTTCACCTCAGCGAGGTAAGGGTTGATGACGTTGACGACGAACTTGTCCTTGGGGGAACTTGGAGAAGCCATGGCACCTAAATTCAGCTGAAAGATTCCCTGGCAGAAACAGATCGAAGAGAAAACACGCGAAATCGCAAGATACGTTGCCGGAACAATACGGGCAAATATATAGGAAAAATTTATGCACAGAAAGGAAGGTAACGGACCAAAGCGGGGTCGGAGACGGGCTCCCGGGTGTCCAAGCGGCCTGCCGGCGCGGCCCAGGGGGGGGGCGCCAGGGGGGCACCTGGACTCCCTGGAGATCGTCTCCGGCTCCACTTCGACTCGGAATTTTACTAATTTTGCAAAAACTCGTAATACAGAACTTTTATGATGGTTTGTGGTGTTTCCTTACCGTACTACATACCTTTTCTTTATTCTGCTTCTGCTGGCGTCTGAAACAGGCCTGCAACATGTTCTTCATGGCTTGTTGTGTATATTATATTCACATCAACATTGACAGGGTCTCCTGCTATGTAATGTTTAAGTCTTTGCCCATTCACAACTTGAGGTTTGGTGCCTTCAAAATTGTTAATCTTAATTGCACCAGACCGATAAACTTCTTCAATATGAAATGGTCCTTCCCACCTGGAAAGTAGTTTACCTGGAGAAAACCTGAAACGGGATCTAAACAACAAAACTTTATCACCAACATTAAATTCACGTTTCAGAATCTTCCTATCATGCCACTTTTTTACCTTTTCCTTGAACATTTTAGCGCTCTCGTAAGCTTCACTTCTCCATTCATCTAGAGAAGTCAAGTTCATGAGACGCTTCTCAGCAGCTAGTTTTGGGTCAGCGTTAAGCTCTCTAACAGCCCAGAAAGCCTTGTGCTCTAATTCTAATGGCAAATGGAAAGCCTTGCCATACACCATCTTATAGGGGGACATGCCCATGGGGTTTTTGTAAGCAGTTCTATATGCCCACAAAGCATCTCCTAACTTGTTTGACCAATCCTTCCTATTTCTGTTTACTGTTTTCTGCAAGATCAACTTAATCTCTCTATTGGTGAGTTCAACTTGCCCACTAGTTTGAGGATGATATGGTGAAGCAATTCTATGATTAACATCGTATTTGGCCAAAGCTTTCCTAAAAGCTACGTGCGTGAAGTGTGATCCCCCATCAGTCATGAGATACCTTGGTACACCAAACCTGGGAAATATTACATCTTTAAGCATTTTCAAAGATGTCTTGTGATCAGCACTTTCAGTGGGGATTGCTTCAACCCACTTGGTCACATAATCAACAGCTACTAAAATGTGAGTGTACTTGTGCGAAGAAGGAAAAGGACCCATAAAATCAAAACCCCAACAATCGAAAGGTTCAATCACTAGTGAGTAATTCATAGGCATCTCATTCCTTCTACTAATGTTACCAACTCTCTGACATTTATCACAGGCTAAAACATAATTTCTAGCATCTTTAAAGAGAGTAGGCCAATAAAAACCTGATTGAAGAACCTTATGTGCATTCCTCTCACCGGCATGATGTCCTCCATAGGGACTATTATGACATCGTCTGAGAATGTCCTTCTGCTCATGTTCCGGAATGCATCTTCTCACGATCCCGTCGGGACCTTCTTTGAAAAGATGTGGGTCATCCCAAAAGTAGTGCCTCAAATCATGAAAGAACTTCTTCCTTTGCTGAAATGTTAGACCTGGAGGCAAATACTTTGCAACAATAAAATTAGCATAGTCTGCATACCAAGGATCGGAAAGAGATTGTACTTTTACAACGGCAAGTTGCTCGTCTGGAAAACTATCGTTAACTAGGATGGGGTCGTGCGGTATATCTTCCATCCTTGAAAGATTGTCCGCCACCGGATTGTCTTCCCCTTTCCTATCAACAATCTGCAAATCAAATTCTTGAAGAAGGAGTACCCATCTGATAAGCCTTGGCTTGGCATCCTTCTTTGTCATAAGATACTTAATGGCAGCATGATCAGTATGAATAATAACTTTGGAATCAACAATATACTGCCTAAACTTATCACAAGCAAAAACTACAGCTAAGAATTCCTTCTCAGTAATATCATAATTTCTTTGAGCACTATCAAGGGTTTTACTAGCATAATGTATAACATTCAATTTCTTATCAACTCTTTGTCCTAAAACAGCTCCAACAGCAAAATCACTTGCATCACACATAATCTCAAAAGGTAAATTCCAGTCAGGTGGTTGTATTATAGGAGCAGTTATTAAAGCTTTCTTAAGGACTTCAAAAGCTTCCTTACAACTTTCATCAAATACAAAAGGAACATCCTTCTGGAGAAGATTAGTGAGGGGTCTCGAGGTTTTAGAAAAGTCTTTAATAAATCTTCTATAAAAACCGGCATGACCGAGAAAACTGCGAATACCTTTGATGTCCCTTGGATAGGGCATCCTCTCAATAGCTTCGATCTTGGCCTTGTCCACTTCAATTCCCCTTTCGGAAATCTTATGACCAAGAACAATTCCTTCATTAACCATAAAGTGGCACTTTTCCCAGTTGAGTACCAAATTTGTCTCCTCGCATCTCTGCAAAACTTTATTAAGGTTGTGAAGACAATGGTCAAAAGAAGTTCCATAGACGGAGAAATCATCCTTGAAGACTTCCATAATATCCCCGCAGAAACCATGAAATATAGCAGACATACACCTTTGAAAAGTAGCAGGGGCATTACATAAACCAAAAGGCATACGCCTGTAAGCATAAGTACCAAAGGGACAAGTAAAAGTGGTCTTCTCTTGATCAACAGTGTTAACATGAATTTGAGAGAAGCCAGAATAACCATCGAGATAACAAAAGTGGGTATTTTTGGATAACCTTTCAAGCATTTGGTCGATGAACGGCAACGGATAGTGATCCTTCCTGGTTGCCTTGTTCAACTTCCTGTAATCAATACACATTCTATATCCAATAATAATTCTCTGAGGTATTAATTCATTTTTATCATTAGGAACCACAGTTGTACCTCCTTTCTTAGGAACACAATGTACCGGACTTACCCACTTACTATCAGCTATAGGGTAGATAATACCTGCGGCTAGAAGCTTGAGAATCTCAGTTCTCACGACATCCATCATCTTCGGGTTCAACCGTCGTTGATGATCAACAACTGGTTTAGCATCAGGCTCAAGGTTGATAGTATGTTGACAGATAGATGGACTAATCCCCTTAAGGTCATCAAGGGTGTAGCCAATTGCGCCTCGGTGTTTACGAAGTACTTCCAATAATCGCTCCTCTTCATATCCTGAAAGGTTAGAATTGATAATAACATGATAAACTTTCTTTTCATCTAAATAAGCATACTTGAGCGTATCGGGAAGAGGTTTGAGATCGAACACCGGGTCTTCTTTCGGTTTTGATAAAATTCCCAAAGGTTCAACCGGAAGGTTGTGCTTCAGGATAGCAGGCTGCCTCAAGAATATTTTATCTAGTTCATTTCTTTCCTGCATATGCAAATCATTTTCGTGGTCCTCCATGTATTGCTGCAAAGGATCATTAGGGGGAATAGCAATAGAGGCAATACTTTCAATAATCTTATCATCACTAGGTAAATCAGTACCACGAGGCTGCTTAGAAAACTTAGAAAAATTAAATTCATATGGCTCACCATCGAATTCAACAGAAACTTTACCTTTCTTGCAATCTATTATAGCTCTACAAGTTCTAAGAAAAGGTCTACCAAAAATAATTGGACAAAAATTGTCCCTCTCTGAACCAAGTACTAGAAAGTCGGTAGGGTATTTTACCTTTCCACATAGGACTTCAACGTCCCTCACAATTCCGATAGGAGAGATAGTTGTTCTATTTGCAAGATGAATAGTAACATCAACTTCTTCGAGTTCACAAGGGGAAATCTCACCGATGATCTCTTCATAAAGTAAATAGGGGATAGCACTTGCACTCGATCCCAAATCGCATAGCCCATAATAATTGTGATCTCCTATTTTAACAGACACCACTGGAGTACCTGAAATTGGGCCTTTATTCTTGGCTGTGACAAGGTTAGTGGAAACAGCACAAAAAGTTATATTGGAATCCAAAACATCATTAGTAGCAAGGTCTTTCATTAATGCAACTTGAGGATCGACCCTGATCTGGTCCTCAGGCTCATCAACTCTTCTCTCACTTTTATTTATTATGCCTGTCACAAGAGAGTGCTCCCTTATCCTCGTGGGAAAAGGAGGCTTTTCATATATAACTGCAGGCCAAATAGGGTCAGCAACATAAATATCAATAGGTGGTTCTTTAAAAGGTTCATGGTGCTGGTCTCTCTTCTTTTTAAAAGAATCAACGTGAGAGGCAAAATTCTTACACAAATCAATCACTAGATGGGAATCAAGACCAATCTTAGAGCAAAAAGTATTGAAGTAATCAGTTTCCACACAACTCTCAATATAATCATGTTCATAATTTATAGCGGGTTCAATACCTTTATCAATTTCCCAATCTTCGGTATTCCTCTGGATTCTTTCAAGGAGATCCCACCTTTCTTCAACACTCTTCTTCTGAAACACCCCACTAGAGGAGGCATCCAGCATCTCCTTATCCTGACGAGAAAGCCTGGCATAAAAATTTGTAAGTATAATTTCCTTGGGAAGCTTATGAATAGGGCATTTGAGCATTAGGGACTTCAATCTCCCCCAAGCTTGAGCAATGCTTTCTCCGTCACGAGACCTAAAGTTATAGATATAATTCCTGTCTCGATGAATTTCATGAAGAGGAAAAAACTTAGTATAAAAGAGAGACATAAGCTCCTGCCAGTCCAGCAAGTGTGAGTTATCGAGAAGCCCATACCAATCTGAAGCTTTATCTATAAGTGATACGACAAACAATTTCCTCATGACAAACTCCCTCGATACACCTGCAAGCTTAAATAATGAACATAGTTGTGACAGATATAGCAAGTGTTCACCGGGATGTCTGTCTCCTGCGTATCGATTAGCCAAAACATAATCGATAATACCAGCTGGTATTTTATAAGGCACAATTTCAGTAGGGGGAGGATCAACCACCACAGGTGTGGGGCGTCTTCCCGCAAGCAACGATCCAATAATAGGGTTGTCCATAAGGACAAGCAGCAGCAAATAGCAAAAATAAAAACAGAATTATAGAAAACTTTCTTACCAGTTTCACTTTACCAATAGCGTTACGCTCCCCGGAAACGGCGCCAGAAAACGGTACTTGATGACCCACAACCGTAAGGGATCTATTGCAGCGTTTTCGATAAGTAAGAGTGTCGAACCCAACGAGGAGCAGAAGGTATTGATAAGCGATTCTGAGCAAGAAATTACTGCAAGCACTGAAAGATAACTTTTAGGGGTTTTATCGGTATAAGCAACAGGATAGTAAAAGCAAGTAATATAAAAGGTACTGAGAGTAACAAGTGGCCCAATCCTTTCTTAGCAAAGGAGGGGCCTAGCAACTGAACTTATAAAGACTAAAGCGTTCCTGAGGACACACGGGAGAGGTAGTCATGTGCTTTCACCATATTCCGTATCGATACTATGTTATGTGTTGATAAGTGTTGAGTGGGTGGATCTATGCTAGTGCACTCTCTAGACTAAGATGAATGCACTCTTATGCTTAAACACCTTGCAAGCATCAACAAATACAAGATAGAATTTAAGGCAAAAGCCTAACCATAGCAATACGATCGAGGATCCATTATTCCCTTATGCAAAAGCGTGCGAACTGGGGTTCAGGTTTCTGTCACTCCGGCAACCCACCATAAGCATTCTTTATACACAATGTATTCTCCTAGGTCCTTAATAAGGTGAAGTGTTGGGTGTTCGACTCACACAACACCACTAGTAGAATGACAACGCAACTTAAGTATCAAACAACACATAATACTTCAACAACATATGACTACTAACAACAAGACTTTCCCCATGTCCTCAAGAACTAAGGTAACTACTCACGAGACATAAAAGAGACCATGATCAGCGGGGATAAATATGTGATAAACAATCTGGACATAATAATATTTCTCCAACAAAACTCAATAGCATTCACCACAAAGTAGTAATCAACACTGATGGAGTAGAGAGGATAGGTAGTACAAGTTACAACACGAGTTATGATTGTAAGATGAGATTTGGATGAAGATGGAGATGGCGCTGGTGTTGGGGATGATGTTGATGATGATCTCGATGATGCCCGTGACGATGGTGATGACGATGGCGACGATCTCCCCTTCCGGGAGGTGATCTCCCCGGCGGAATCTGCCCGCCGGAGATGCCCTTTTCTTCTCTGTAGGGTTCCGCCTCGAAGCGGCGGTGGAACTTCGTAAAAAGTCTCCTCTTTAGGGTTTTCGGAGAACGGAGAATATATATGCAAAAGGGGCGTCCGGAGGTGGGCCAGGGGCTCCAGGCGCCCCCCCGGCGCGGCCAGGGGGGGCGCGCCCCCAGGCCGCCTGGGCACCCTGTGGCCCCCCTCTGGCTCCCCTTTTGCGTGTCTTCGTGATTCATCTGAAAAATACCTCCCGTCAATTTTCAGGTAATTTGGAGGTTTTCTTCTTCAGCAACTCAGCGTCCACTTTTTACTGCTGAATCCTGCGTCTGCTGTTCCGGCATCGGAGAGTTTGCAAACTGTGAAAAATAGACCAAAACAACATAAGAACATCACCGTAACGTGAAATATATCAATGAATAAGGATAAATTATGATACAAAATAGTGATGCATTTTGGACGTATCAGGTGCCGTCGGGGATGACACCACTGATGGTGCCGCCGAGGATGCCACATTGATGATGGCAGCGCACGCACAAATGGCAGCCAACCGAAGAGGCAACGGAAGGACCGGCGCCCGACCGTGCTCCGCACCGTCAAGGAGGAATTTACTGAAGTGGACTCCGACGGGAATCCAACGGCGCCCAAACAAATAGTCAAGGGGTACTCGCTTCAGCTCGGGTGCATTCTCCGGAGCACCGTCTCGATCAACACCGAGAACCTAAGGCATAAGGACCGAGTGAATTTGTGCAACCTCCTCTTCACGAAGTTGCACGAACGATACAAGTTCCCCGCTGAATTTGAAAACACACGCTTCACAGGGAATAAAGTGAACAATGCCGCCCTCACGAGGATGAGCACAGCCCTGTCTACTTGGAGAAGCTCGGTGAAGAGAATGATTAACAAAGGTTTTAGTTATGAGAAGATCAAGGAGAAAAATCCTTCGATCACCGAAGATGACTACAACAAGTTCAAGATCAAGTGCGAGAGCACCGCAACCTCCGAATCAAGTCAGTGGGGGAAAGAAATGCGGGAGTTGAACTTAGGGGAACACACACTCGGTCCCGGCGGTTACAGAGTGGCGGAGCCTATATGGGACAAGGAGGATGCGGAGCGTGCCGAGCAAGGCCTACCGCCCCGCTTCGAGAAATACCGTGACAAGCAGACCAGGAACTATGTCAGGGCCCGGTACAAGGAGGACCCGAAAACAAAGGAGCTTACCACGGATCCGAAGACCAGGGTGCTTGAGCTTGTTCTGGCGCAGGAGACTGAAAGCAGTAGCGCGGGGTCGTCTCAGAGCACCCCTTGGGACAGCACTCTAAATAGGGCGTTGAACGTAATGAAAAACAAGGATAAGCTCAGTAAGCCGTCGTCAGCTGGTCGTGTGGCCGGCAAAGGCTTGTCCACAAAATGGTCGTCATACTATAACGATGGTGGGCGAAAGGAGAGAAAGAGCAGCTCGGAAAGCCAATCGCGCGAGGTTCAAGAACTCAAGGCACAAGTGGCGCGGATTCCGGAGATTGTCCAAGAGCAAGTGCAACAACAACTGGGATCGACGCTCACCGGCATTATGCCTACCTTGATTCATGGGCTGACGACGTGGATTGCGGGCGGCCAACAGGGGCCGCCCCCAATTCCCAGCTTCAGGGCCAGCAACTCGCACAATGCGCAGGCGGCGCCATTGGTGTCTCCGGCGGAGCCAGTATTGGTGTCTCCGATGCCGGCATGGGCATTGGAGCTTAATGCACCCGGGTGTACGCCGGCCGGCACCTCGACAGCAAGCGGCCCCTCCGTCAATTGCACTCCCGCCGTTGGCGGTGCCTCGACATTAGCCGAGCTCGACGCCATCATCACGGTAACTAATTAAGCCTCTCGGCCGAGGACTTCATCTCCTTGCCTTTGACTGGGCATCCCTGACGCCCTACATGTTTTCGCAGTGCGCCGCCGACGCTCCGTGCACTCTCCTGCACTTCGTGAACAACGAGTTGGTCGATGTCGCCAAGGGCAAAATCGTTCAACCGGGCAACCCCGTGTTCCACGGTAATCCGATGCCACCCACCGTGTATAGGGTTCAACTGGTTCGGGTGCTGCCAGGCTGCGACGAGTTGTTACCTCCGATTCGACCCGTCGGGGCCGACGAAGATGATGTGATGACCCTCAGCGCCTGCCTAAGCTGGCCCCTGCTTTGGCCAAAGAGCCAGATTCGTTTGGGGGCGGGGGACACCACCCCAAAGACAACACCGCCAGTCGTGCCGGCGCCAAGCCATGGAAAGACCGCCGCAACGCTGCCGGACATCCCTATGGCACTGGATCCGAACATGCATATGGCACAGGATCCGGATGACGACGATGACAACGACGACGATACATTTGCCAACATCGATAAGTACTTTGCCGATCATGGGTACGATGGCGAATTCATGGGGCCTTCTTCTCAAGAACTCAACCCTACAAAAGACGTGCGCGATCTAGCTGGTACCGCGGAGAAACCAAGTTGCAACAGGCATCGTCTAGCATTCAGTTCTGAGGAGACGCCTCCAGCTGCCGACTTCACCGAGCCTCAGATAGCCGAGGTGCAAACTATGATCAGCCCCAACACACTCAAGAAGGCGGTCTGTGAGAAGAACTCGGTCCCATTACAGGAGAAAAAGAAGGCACGGAAAAGAATAGTAACAAGGGTGCGAGCCAGCCGGCACCGAGTACGATCCGTGCTCAGAACGGGCCACCTTCACCTAAGGATATAATGAGGAGGGTGCATGTGGTGGGTAAGCCGATGCTACCGACTAATATGCTCAATGCTGCAACCGGTGGTATGCAGAGTTTGTAGTACAGTGTTCTTTCTTTGGAGAAGCAACGTCTCAGAGAGAAGGATGTGGCATACCCGGTTTTCGCAGCCAAGGTGCCAGAGGGCCAGGGCTTTGTGGATAACTCCATCGGGGGTATGATCGTCCTGCGGTTTGATGACATCTTCGCTATGTTTAACCTTCATCTGCTGCACTACACCTTCGTTCGGCTATTTCCGCTGAGTATGGAGATGCGGATCATTAGAGACAAGACCCCGGACATCGTGATAGTCGACCCCTTCTACATGCGTGCCAAGATCTTGGGCAGCGCTGGGGACTGGCAAGTCGCGAGTTCTTACCTCGAAGGCGTCATTCTGGCAAACCGAGATAAGGATAACTTCCTCGTGCCTTACTTTCCCGAGTAAGTCGTCCCCTCAACCGCCCCGTAAAATATGATTTCTTAGATTTCGATCGATTTCTTTTAACATTCCGTGTTTTGTGCAGTGACATACATTGCACACTCATCCTCCTAAGCCCGAAATATTCCATGGCCACGTATTTCGACTCGGACCATCAGTCGAAGGTAGACTACACAAATGTCAAGAAAGTTCTTGATGATGTTCTCCCCGACTATGCCAAATCTGGAGGCACCTTCACCAGGATAGTTCGTAAGTACGGCAAGCACGTGTTCGCCCACAATACGACGTTCTGCTGCGTCAAGCAGCCGCCTGGCGGTCAGAAGGGTGCCTACTACGCCATCCATCACATGCGGGCGATCGTACGGGACCTTCATCACCTTCTGCTACCAGATAAACTCAAAGATTGGGCCGCAAGTGTGTCGGCAATCCAGGACGTGGACATCAGACAAGAATTCTTTCGCATCCAGTCGGAGTTTGCGGAAATCATCCATCAAGATGTCCTTCGTACCTCGCGGCAGTTCTACCTCAGAAATCAACCGTCCAAAAGTGACATAGACACAATGCTACAAATGCAGGCTGACAACGCCCGCGATTTCATCACTCCCACGATAGACGGCGGCTTCATCCACGCTTCGGTCCCTTGAGTCGAGTCGAAAGTAGTGATGCTGTGTCTAGTTCTGAAACATCGATTGGCTCATGTTGCAATTAAACTTTAATGAACTTGTAGTATGTCTCTTTGGTTTCGACAGTCGTTCAACTTAGATGTAATCAATGCTATTAATGTCTTGCTTTTCTCTTCCGATTATTTTGTTGCATACTTATGTATTGCTTATGTATTGTCTGTGAATTGGTACTAACGTTTCGTTTGGCTAGTGCATAGCGATGCCGTCGTATGTCGTGTACAAGGGTAAGGTTCCCAGAGTCGACGACAACTGGGAGGAGTGTCGGAGACAGGTTCACCGTTTCAGCGGTAACAGTTGCAAAGGGTACACCACTAGGGCAGAGGCGGAATCTAGATACGCGCGCTATCTAACGGGAGAGGGGAGGGAGCATTGGAGGAACCGGATGAAGATGAGTTTCATCGCGATGATGCTCATCGTGATGACCGCAGCTCTCTTCTATGTGATGGTAGTTTAGATGATCGATATCGACTTGTAATGTGAAGACAAACTCGCTACTCGCTGTCTCGAGACTTGTAATATAATGTTCTATCTTTGTTCGGTCTTTTGAATTCGGAGACTAATATGATGAATTGTATTCGGAGACTAATATGATGAGTTGTATTCAGAGACTAATCTTCTATTGTATTCGATGAATCTGCTCTTGCTGTGTGGTGCTGTCTATATTCTGTCCAATGATACATTTTGTAACCTGTGCAAAAATCAGAAAATAAAAAAACCCTAATATTCACACTAATGGCGCATCACCCCACAGTGCGCCATTAGTATGCCAAAGGATACTAATGGCGCATCACCCCATAGTTCTCCATTAGTATGCCAAAGTTACTAATGGTGCATCACATCAGAGTGCGCCATTAGTATGCCAAAGCACCTGGGTAAATATGGCCCCCTGGGAGGCATACTAATGGCGCACTGTGGGCTATACTAATGGCGCACCTTAGTATACCAGATACTAATGGCGCACCTGTGGTGCGCCATTAGTAAAAAATACTAGTGGCGTGGTACTAGTGGCGCACCAGTAGTGCGCCATTAGTAGGCAAAACTGGTGCGCCACTAGTAGGCCTTTTCCTAGTAGTGGTTGTGTTAATAGGTACTTACCAAAGATGGTGGACGTCATATCATTGATCTGCTCCTTCAATCCGGACAGCTCCTCTGTTACCGAATTAAGAGCAGCCTCTACGTCACTGGCTTTCTTCTCCAAAGCAGCCCTTTTAGCGTCCCAGACTGACCGCTCTGTTTCAAAATCTTTCTTCAGCTTCTCTATACTTGCTAAAGCAAGTGTAAGCTCGTCCTTGACTTTGACAACAGTAGTCTCTTGGAATTTCAAGTTATCCCGGAGCTCAGTTATTTCAGAGGTCTTCCGGTTCAAATCAGTCTGCCAAAATGAAAGGACATTATATAGTCAGGAAGCATTTCGGTCAACGTCCCAAGCACATATCAAGTTATGCACTTGACACTTGGGGGCTAATGTATATTTGCAGTGAAAACATGTATTATTCACGCAAGTCCCAAGTACATAAACAAGTTATATACTTGGCACTTGGGGGCTAATGTGACATTGTTCTGAATACAAGTAGAAGTCCCGGTTCATCCTAAAGGAACTAAACCGGCCCTTGGGGGCTACACATGTGCAAAACAAAGCTATCTACTAGATGTAGGGTAACGCAGCAGAAAATAAAAATTTCCGACCTACGCACCAGTCCAGGACCACTATGAAGACTGCATACAAGGTTTGATCTGTTTCGTTACCGACTCGTAGCGCAGCGGAAGTAGAGTCGATGACGATCGTCGGTGCATATCCCCGCAGCTAGGATTTACAACCTCCCAACCGCGAGGATGTATACCCTCATCCGCTCCTCGGACAGCCCTCCGGGAGACGGTCGAACAGTCCCCCGGACGGTGTCGCGGACAGCCCTTCGGGAGGACCTTCGAAACTTGAACGGTCACTCGGACAGCCCTTCGGGAGGACCCACAGAACTCGGACCGTCACTTGGACAGCCCTTCGGGAGGCACTCACGAACAGCCCCTCAGGGCACTAAGATCGAATCTACGACCTCTCTACAGAGTTGCACACATACGGTGTCATCTATCCGGCAGGGCTTCGCCGTCCAGAACTAGTTCCCACCGGAACCCAGACAGCCTTTCGACTCTACGAAACTATTTCGTGGGAGGGAGAGAGAAGCCAGATCATTGCAATGGCACTTGTATGTGAGAAGGAGTGAGTGTGGAGGGCTGCCCCTCCACCTCTATTTATAGGCCAAGGCAAGGGGTGGGGTGGTGGAGGAAATACCAAATTACCCATGCTACATGTCCCACATGGAAGGGTAAAAAGGTAACACAAGGGGGGCACCAAGGGGACACTCCCATGGCAGCCCAACACCTTGTCCCCCCCATGGGGGGGGCCCCCCCAACAAGCCACCAACATGTCTCCATGAAACATGCATGCTCCCTAGACAAAAAGCCACCAAACATGCAACCCCCGATTCATGGGATCTTGTCCCCTCGCACTGGGACAAGATGTTTTCCGCGAAACTTTTTCTGAAAAATTCCAGAAGGTCCCAGAACATTTCCGGTACCCTCTAAAATTATTCTGGGCATGATCCGAAACATTTTCGGTGCTGTGGTTTTTATCAGCGGAAAGCATCAACAGCGGTTACGGCAGTTTCGGAACATTTCCGGTTTTTCTCTCTGAAAATTCCCAGAAGTTCCCAGACCAATTCTGGCACCCTCTGATAATTTCCATGCGGTGCCGAAACCCTTTTTGACCTAATAATATATTCCGAAACATATTTTCGGTTTTACCGAAACTCTTTCGGTGTTCTCTCTCCGGAACTCTTCCGTTGTCTCCGAAACTTTTTCGGTGATTTTCTCTCAGACTCCCTGTCTAGTATTCAGCAGATAGATGACCCTTAAGCGTGTGACCCTATAGGTTCAGTGAAGTATAGACATGACCCGGAAACACTTCCGATCAATGATCAACATCGGAGCCGTGGACACCCATATTGACCCCCTATACCCACATGAATAAATATTCGAGTGAACCTCCAGTTGCCGTGAGCTATTCCTTTTGCTTCATGATATGTCACAAACACCCGAGGTGAGATTTATTGCATCCCCGTGGGCAAACACTTTGTCCACTATGCAAGTTACCTCGTTACCGGTTTTGTTCTCTTTTCTCGTTTTCGTGTTCCGGTATCCCAGTGATCAAATCACCCTGTGTCTGGCCAGACGATGATGGATACCGTTACACCGAGAGGGCCCGAGTATATCTCTCCATCGTCGGAGGAGCAAATCCCAATCTTGAGCTATCTCGTTACTTGCCATACTTTTCCATGAACCCGTAAGCCGCCGTAATAGCCACCCATTTACGGATGACGTTTAACAAACCCCAAAGTTCATGAAGCAAGCATGAAGAAACTCGATACTCTCATGGTCTAAGGAATTATGCAAACATTAACTTCCTGTGTTATTAACCATAAACTTGTGACGAAGGTATCTCATAGCATAACATCAATTCGGGTCGATTCAACACAAATGTTCCTATAACATTGTGCCCTCAAAATTGCTGGCACAGTCATGCCCATGATTGGGAAAACATAATCATCATGCAACACTTGAGCTAGTCTTAGAGGCATGACTAGGAATACTTTTTATCGTTTATTATTCCACACGTGCACATGGGTTTTCCCCAGAGCCTTTATGGATATACGGGCTCGGGAACCACAGCAGTTATAGCATGGAACATAAACCTAATTATGAATAGAGAGATAATTTATAACATTTGTTATTGCCTCTAGGGCATATCTCCTACAGACTCCCACTTGCACTAGAGTCAATAATCTAGTCAATGCTAATGCATTTTACACCTATGACACATTGGTGTAAATATGCTTCGCTTGTGGTATAGCCTGATGTCCAACGGATCTGACGACTTCAGCTCCGTGTGTATCTTTGCATATCCCTCGCGTTTTCACGCCTTCACAAAATTCATATTTTGTGTGGACTTGGCTTTGTATGTATGCGAATCACAGGTCGAACCTGGATTCCTCAGACTGAGTTATGGAGCAACTACCTGCAGTAGTGTCCCATTGACAAAAGCCATCTTGGAACCATACTAAGTTCATGAATGAACTATATGATTCAACATCTTCTTTGTCGCTTCAAAAGCGGCAACATACTTCGCCTCTGTTATAGAATTCGCCACAGTAACTTGTTTGGAACATTTTCCAACAAACTGTGCCACCACATTGTGTGCAACACAAAACCCTTAATTTAAATCAATAATCGCATGGAGCATTGATGAAGACTGTATCGATGTAATTACTTACAACGAGTACTTCATAATCTCTGCTTGCGAGAAAACATGTCATCAGTACTACTCTGGTACTAAATGACATCTTTCACTGTTGTCCTATGATCAGTCCTTTTGATCATTTTGGTATCCATACTCACAACACCTTTTGAGTATTGGACATATCTGGTTGTTTTTACATACCATGGAATACATGATTAATCCAAACACGAGGTGTGTGGAATCCCCATCATGTCTTTTACTCATCAGTGTTTTGGGACACCGAGTCTTGTAGAAACTCTTTCCATGTGACTTCGGCAAGAATCACTCCTTGGCGTTTTAAATGCTAAACCGTTTTAGCATCTTGTCAATATGTATTCATGGCTTAGCCCCATTAGGTAAATCTATCTCCATAGATCATCATGCCTAATATTGAGGCTATTTAGCCCAAGCACTTCATCGAAAAACTATTTTCAAATGAAGTCCTAATTCGTGTCAAGAAATTTATTTCCAATTACCAATGTGTCAAGCACACAGGGTTTTTAGAAATATTATTGCGCTCCCACTTACTTTCTTGAATTACAAGCAACTTCGTTACCCATTGATGAAGTCAAAACACCTTTTGACCATTTCATCAAAACATGAAGATTCCAACTCCAATTTGCTCTCTTCTGTCCATCGCTGGAACTCTGAAGTTTGCACCCTTACTAGCATCCTCTGGATCGACAAATTACTTTGGACTGTATCACATACAAGTCCTAGGTTTCATTTCCATCAGATGGAAATCCTTTTGTCATCCATGGTTCATATCTCATGATTGAAATATGTATTAATTGCTAGTTCAACCTGAACCGACTTTAAGCATCGCTACGATGAAACAACCTCATCGTAGTCAACTCCTTGAACTTGTTATTGCAACAAGTCGAGCTTTATGGATAAAACATTTTATCCGTATCAGTTTTAAGTTCCATAAATATTCGTTAGACTCTAAGTCTTCCGAAAGGTGTATCAAGGTTTTAATCTTGAATCACTTATATGGAAACTAACTCGGGTTGTATTGGCATTTAGCCAATTCCGGAGTCAGGGCCCATCAACGCTTCCTTGTGTATCATAGGTATACTGTTGTCCAACAACAATATCTCGTCTGCGCACCTGAGAGGTTTGCACGAGCCTTGCCTACGTGGTTCAGCTGCAAGTTCGACCGAAGTCCATACATTTTATTGTAGAGACTTCCGTATCAGTCGCAGTAGGAAACTCTGGAATTACTTCCAAGGTCTCTTTCCTTTGACCTGATGACGAAGATACTGTTATCTCGTCGAGTTGCACTGTTCTCCCACTCACCTTTTTGAAAGAACTATTCTCTTTAAAAGCATACCGTTTCGTGGCAAAACTATTTGCCTCGGTATAGTGAGGGAGGAATACCCAATTCCTGGGGATAACCTACAAAGTAGCACTTGTCTGATTTGGAATAGGTTTGTAACCTTTTACACAAGCCCCATATTCCAAATGTTAAGAAAAGATATAACATGGTTGGGCGTACCATACCATGGCTTCATTTCAACAGACCCGATGGAGCTCTTTTCAGTGTAAAAGCCGCAGTCTCTAAAGCATCACTATAAAAGGGAGAATGTCAAATTTATTTATGTCATCTTTGATCTTACCATGTCATAAATGGTTTGATTACATCTTCACAGACTTTCCACTTGCAGTGGTGTTCCGGGAAGTGCAAGTTATGAAACCCCTTTCACAACTCATCAGACATTCGCTAAACTTGTAACTCAAATATTCCTTTCTGCAATCGAATTGTAGAAACATAATTTTCTTGTTACAATAACTTCTACTTCATTTTTGAAAACCTTTCGAATGATTTCAAAAGATCCAGACATACGTCTCATCAAGTAAATATCCATATATCTACTTGAGTCATTTTTGAAGATAGATAAATCCACTACTAACAACATTTATCGGACTACACACATCAAATGTATGATCACCAATAAGTTTGTTACTCGTTCCTTATGGCCTGTGAACGGTATTTCAGTCACTTCACTTTTCGGAGGAAAGTTGCAAGTGTCAGATGATTCAAAATCAAACGACTTCAAAATCCATCATAATGGAATTTTCCATGCGGGTTTCTCCAATGTGACCAAATGTAGTGCCACACTTGTGTGGTATTCTTTTAGTCTTGCGACATTTAGCATCAGTGTTATGGATGTATCATATTACCATCAATATTCATAACATACATCCCATCTTGGATGGAAGCATGGCCCTTCATGTTATTCATAATACTAAACAACAATTGTTGTTCTTATGAACAACTCCTTTGCAACAAACATTGTGCAATGGGCTAGAGTGTATGAAACTCTAAAATGAATTGTGAAAGTAAACACAGAGGTAATATATTATTATCAACATTCATAACATACATCTCATTCATAATGAAAGTATGGCCCTTATGTTGTTCATAACACCGAACATCAGAAGTTCTCTTATGAACAACCTTCTTGCAAGATACCTTATGCAATGGGCTAGAGTGTGTAAAACTCTAAATGAATTATGAAAATTAATACAGACGGTAATACACCGATGGAAGGTATAGTAACATTTACTATGTTCCCTGTGTATACCTAAACCTCATTCCTGGCTAGTCTCTTAGGCCATAGTAGTTCTTACATCGAGTTGCATCAGAATGCAATCGAGCGGGTACCTTTGTGATTAACTCACAATACCCAAGAATTAGTGATTAACAGTTTAATCATAATTCCCAAGAACTATATCTTTGACCAGCCATCTATACATCAAAAACTTGTATGACATTCATACATGAGCTGGATATTCCAGTCTTCTTTCTATTTGCCTTTATACCTCTAACAGTTTAACTTTTAGTATTTCTCCTACTTCCAGAAAAAACATCCAACTTCATCATATGAAAGGCTTTCTTCTGGATCCCTCTCTTATCAGTCAAATGCCTAGTAAACACTTTTACTAACAGTTTGCAAAACAAACATTGCTTTGGATATCACATATCTGTTAGCCTTTGTTTGTGTCTGAAAATGATTTTCAGATTCCATGAATATCATATAACTATCCAAACTTTCGAAGTTCGGGTCTCATGGAAGCAAACATATTGCACTTGACTGAAAACAGAATTCTAGCTTTTGGATCGAAGGACGAGAGTCACATGATCCATAGCATTAGCGGGAGAATACCGAAAGTATGCGATAGGACAAAGTCCTTCTCGGCACTCTTGAGGACAATCCTCACATTACGTTACCAACCGTAAAGTTTTAACCAGATATTTAACAGCTATTCAATTTTAATAGGGAAGGTGGAAATGCGAGCCATTATTCTACAACTATTATGCAAAAAACACTTAGACAGTGTTCAAAATTAATTGCACTGAGAATTAAACGAGTTAATTCTACAGTGCGCTCCCACTCAAATCAATATCTCTCATAATTGATTGTGAGTGATTCAAGATCCACATTTCAATTCAACGCCATTGATGTTAGTCACCACTGATGACGAAAATCTCAATTGGTGGGCAAACATGCCGATCACATCTCTATGTGACTCTTGTTCATCTTTCGATGCTTGTGTTCCGAGCTCATGACTTTCATGCCTGAACGTCAAGACAACCAAGTGATCTCGCTGCGAGGTCTGACCTCACCCGCCTCACACCCGTACAATCGTTCGTACCCATGTAGATCATGGCGCACCCCGAAAGGAAAGATGCCGTGACGGTGCTACACTTGGGAGAACACTAACTACTTGATATTTTTGTGAGAGATCACCCTAATAAAAAGCGACTACGGCGCAATCAAGAAGGGTGCATCAAAGGGATAAACATCTCAGGCAATTCATAATTAGCATGATATGGTATAGCCCTTTCTGACGGAGAAGTCTTTCATTTCTTCGTCTTCGGCACTCGCGTCGGTGTTCACCTTCGCCAAGATTGCCACCACCTTGTCAATGCACCAGATAATATTGCTATCTCTATAGCTAATAAAATAATGCATTACACAAGGTTGACACGCAGGTCATTTAAAGTGCAATCATATGGCTCCAGCCATCATGCCGAATCATGACACGCAGGTCATGTTAATTGATTATGAGCACTGCTATACCTCATCATATGCACATGCAAACCCTCCTGCAAAACCAAGTTAGACGCCTCTAATCGGTTCATGCAAAAGTTTATCTTACGTGGCTTCTAAGGTTTCGAAACAAACCGAAGCTACCAACGTCCATCATCAAGTATGATAATTCAAGTTGCTAGATTAACTTTTGCGGGGTGTATGAAACACGAGATAATAAAATCTCGAGCCCCATACTGAACTTCGTCATACGCATGACCCCCGTGCAGATCATATCTGCATTGCCCTTTCGTCTGCGAAACATCCATCTTTCTTTGACTAAAGTGGAACCCAAAGAACTGTTAGCACTTCGTTGATCTGTCAATCAGCATACTCAGGAGTAGCATGAAAGGATCGCGGATTGCCAGAACTTTGTCAGATTCCACAATGCTGTCAAGATCAGGACTACGCAAATTTAAGGGAAGCAACAAGAACATCAGGTAACAGATTTCATCTGCTACCCGCACAAATAATTTTCAGTAATAGATCTTATCTACTACCTAATTATATTGTGCAACACCCATACATCTCCATGTATTCTAGATCGCAACCTGCATCTACGCATAGCACGGCTCTTGATGCCACTGTAGGGTAACGCAGCAGAAAATAAAAATTTCCGACCTACGCACCAGTCCAGGACCACTATGAAGACTGCATACAAGGTTTGATCTGTTTCGTTACCGACTCGTAGCGCAGCGGAAGTAGAGTCGATGACGATCGTCGGTGCAGATCCCCGCAGCTAGGATTTACAACCTCCCAACCGCGAGGATGTATACCCTCATCCGCTCCTCGGACAGCCCTCCGGGAGACGGTCGAACAGTCCCCCGGACGGTGTCGCGGACAGCCCTTCGGGAGGACCTTCGAAACTTGAACGGTCACTCGGACAGCCCTTCGGGAGGACCCATAGAACTCGGACCGTCACTTGGACAGCCCTTCGGGAGGCACTCACGAACAGCCCCTCAGGGCACTAAGATCGAATCTACGACCTCTCTACAGAGTTGCACACATACGGTGTCATCTATCCGGCAGGGCTTCGCCGTCCAGAACTAGTTCCCACCGGAACCCAGACAGCCTTTCGGCTCTACGAAACTATTTCGTGGGAGGGAGAGAGAAGCCAGATCATTGCAATGGCACTTGTATGTGAGAAGGAGTGAGTGTGGAGGGCTGCCCCTCCACCTCTATTTATAGGCCAAGGCAAGGGGTGGGGTGGTGGAGGAAATACCAAATTACCCATGCTACATGTCCCACATGGAAGGGTAAAAAGGTAACACAAGGGGGGCACCAAGGGGACACTCCCATGGCAGCCCAACACCTTGTCCCCCCCATGGGGGGGCCCCCCCAACAAGCCACCAACATGTCTCCATGAAACATGCATGCTCCCTAGACAAAAAGCCACCAAACATGCAACCCCCGATTCATGGGATCTTGTCCCCTCGCACTGGGACAAGATGTTTTCCGCGAAACTTTTTCTGAAAAATTCCAGAAGGTCCCAGAACATTTCCGGTACCCTCTAAAATTATTCTGGGCATGATCCGAAACATTTTCGGTGCTGTGGTTTTTATCAGCGGAAAGCATCAACAGCGGTTACGGCAGTTTCGGAACATTTCCGGTTTTTCTCTCTGAAAATTCCCAGAAGTTCCCAGACCAATTCTGGCACCCTCTGATAATTTCCATGCGGTGCCGAAACCCTTTTTGACCTAATAATATATTCCGAAACATATTTTCGGTTTTACCGAAACTCTTTCGGTGTTCTCTCTCCGGAACTCTTCCGTTGTCTCCGAAACTTTTTCGGTGATTTTCTCTCAGACTCCCTGTCTAGTATTCAGCAGATAGATGACCCTTAAGCGTGTGACCCTATAGGTTCAGTGAAGTATAGACATGACCCGGAAACACTTCCGATCAATGATCAACATCGGAGCCGTGGACACCCATATTGACCCCCTATACCCACATGAATAAATATTCGAGTGAACCTCCAGTTGCCGTGAGCTATTCCTTTTGCTTCATGATATGTCACAAACACCCGAGGTGAGATTTATTGCATCCCCGTGGGCAAACACTTTGTCCACTATGCAAGTTACCTCGTTACCGGTTTTGTTCTCTTTTCTCGTTTTCGTGTTCCGGTATCCCAGTGATCAAATCACCCTGTGTCTGGCCAGACGATGATGGATACCGTTACACCGAGAGGGCCCGAGTATATCTCTCCATCGTCGGAGGAGCAAATCCCAATCTTGAGCTATCTCGTTACTTGCCATACTTTTCCATGAACCCGTAAGCCGCCGTAATAGCCACCCATTTACGGATGACGTTTAACAAACCCCAAAGTTCATGAAGCAAGCATGAAGAAACTCGATACTCTCATGGTCTAAGGAATTATGCAAACATTAACTTCCTGTGTTATTAACCATAAACTTGTGACGAAGGTATCTCATAGCATAACATCAATTCGGGTCGATTCAACACAAATGTTCCTATAACATTGTGCCCTCAAAATTGCTGGCACAGTCATGCCCATGATTGGGAAAACATAATCATCATGCAACACTTGAGCTAGTCTTAGAGGCATAACTAGGAATACTTTTTATCGTTTATTATTCCACACGTGCACATGGGTTTTCCCCAGAGCCTTTATGGATATACGGGCTCGGGAACCACAGCAGTTATAGCATGGAACATAAACCTAATTATGAACAGAGAGATAATTTATAACATTTGTTATTGCCTCTAGGGCATATCTCCTACACTAGATCTACTGAAGTCCCGGTTCACCCTAAAAGGCTAAACCGGCCCTTGGGGGCTACGATGGAGTAAAGATACAGTTACAAGACACAAGCAGAAATAGAGGACAAGACAAATGAGAGGTTACCTCATAACACTCCTTCATCAAGTTTACCAATCCAGCTTCATAATCGCGGCTGGTATGTAGCCGGTTTAAATATCCGGATTGAAGCTCCTGGGCGCTGAACTGAGTGTAGCTGGACAAGTCAGTATTCCACTTGCCCTTGTCTTTATAGAGAAATTCTTCCTTGGCAGTATGCTTGGTCAAAGCAACAGGCTCCCCTGGAGTGGTAAAGTCGGTCCCAGTGATTTCAATATCGCAAGGTGAAGCGGCCGCTTGTTTAGGAGGACTAGCAGGAGCAGATCTAGCCCGGGCAGGGCTGGCCGGTTCAAGGTCACGATCCATTGGATCGCTCCCCGATCAACAAAGACGTCTTGATCCATAGGAGGAGGATCATCATGCGGAATCTCAATGTTATCTTCCGAAGGTTCAGCAAGCTCATGATCTTCTGCCGGTTCAGTAGTAGTATTATCAACTGCCGGTTTACTCAGTTTGGCCTTTTTGCTAGGCTTGGGCTTACTACGAAAAGTTAAAGATAATGAAAATCAGAAGAGTCTAGAACAAGTGTTAAACCGGAAAAAGCAAAAGGCAGCTTACCCGGGAACAGTCTTGAGGGGAGGAAATTGAGTGGCTGTTGATTCGCCAGAAGAAGAGTGAGGAGTTTCCTGATATATCGAATCAGACCGATTAAGGGGTTGTCGAATAAGACCTGCTTTGGGGTAAAGAGCATTTGGAGTAAGTAAAACCTCGGAACGACGCTTCCGAGCTGGAGTGTGCGTTAATCCGGTGGATTCAATCGCATGACCACTATGGCGAGTGGTGCGGCGAGCTTCATGTTTCTGCTTCTTCAAAAGAAAGTTTGGATCCAAATAAGCATAAGGATGAGAAAATTGAAATTTCCGGACTGTCTGACGAATTTTTGGTGGTGGCAGCGGTTCTGAATCGGAGGAAAGAGTGATTACCTCATCATCGTCCGCTTTACTGCCTTCAGCATGACCCTGGGAATTGTCATTATTAATAAAAATGCAGACAAAGGAAAGGCAAGGAAATTAAAAGAATTAAGTGGTACCTAAGAGGCCGGATCATCTTCTTCCGCATTGGATCCCGATGCGGCAGTGTTCTTCTTCTTGTTTCTTTTGACAGCTTGGGTCTTTTGGCGAGCTGCTTTCGCCGGTTTATCTTGGGTCTTCCTTTTCCAGAAAGGGTCATTGTCCTGTTGAAAGAAATAAAGACATTTTAAGACAAGTGCCACAGACGGATTAAAACAAAGCAAAATGACAGAAAAGAGATTCTTACCGATGGTAGTTTGTTGGTCGCACAGAAGGGTGCTAGACCGGTCTGACTGCAAGCTTCTAGAGGTAAGTTCAGTAGCTTCTTGACGGATTCATTGACCTTGGTCTCTGATAGCACCGCCTCTATGTGGCGCAAAGGGTCCTTGGGATTCCTAGTATACTCACACATTAAGCCGGAACGCCGGCTTAGCGGGAGAACACTCCAGGAAAGCCAGCAGCGGACGAAGTCAACTCCAGTCAGACCATTGGCTACAAAGGCCCTGAGCTTTGAAAGCTGAGGGGCATACTGAGCTCGCTCCTGGGCACTTAACCGCTGTGGAAAAGGGTGGTTTTCTGGAAGACGGTGGGTGCAATAACCCGGCAACAGATTTTCACCTTCTGGGAAGTGTCTATGCAGTAGAACCAAGTCTGGTTCCATTCCTTTGGATGGCTGTGGAGAGTGGCGTGAGGAAAACTAACATCCTTCCTCTTCTGAATAGACATCCCGCCGAGTTCAGTGTTAGGACCATCATGAAATTCCGTATGACGGTTTAAGTGAAAGAAGTCCCGGAATAGCTCCACTAATGGTTCCTCTTGCAGATAAACTTCACAAAAGACTTGGAAGTTGCAAATGTTGGACACGGAATTGGGGCCAATGTCTTGTGGATGAAGATCGAAATTTGCTAACACATCGCGGAAGAACTTTGACCCAGGAGGGTTGAACCCCCGGGCCAAGTGATCAAAGAAGACGATGACCTCTCCCTCTTTGGGCTTTGGAGGACATTCTGATCCGGGAGCCCTCCAATGAAGGACATTTTTTGGACCAAAACCGCCAATTGAGGTCATTTTCTCCAAGTCCTCCTCAGTGATCCGGGATTGGACCCAGTTGAAGGAGACAAACTGCTTGGCTTGAGTGGTCATCTTTTCGGAAGGAAAATGCTGAAAATACAATAAAGAGCCAATTTGTAATCTAAGCAGATTTAAACCGGCATGCACTATGAAAGTACTAGTCTAAATGGCGGTTTAGGCAGGGCCTAATGGTATCTACCGGATTAAAAAAATCTGGAATAGCTATAACAATGACATCTACCGGATTATAGAGTCTGAAAAAGCTAAACCGCCAACAAAGGTAAACAAGACGCAGATCTGAAGTTATGAAAAACAGCTTTCGCACAGACAACAGTGAAATACAGATCTACATCATGTTGAGAATTCAGAGATATTCAAGATTATGTTCAGCGGACGCGATGAAGGTCTTAGCAGATGCAATCTAACTAGACATATTGGGAAAGATCAAGCCACGGTGAAGAAGCAGAGTTACTCTTACAGTTATCAGCTAGGAGACTTAGATCTATGGCAAGGCTACTGGGCTATGGCGAAGAACTGCGAAGAACAAGGGCCTATCCGCGAGCTCGTATGAGGAAACCCTAAAACCAAGGTCTATGAACAGGGGAGAAGAGGATGTACCTGAGACGATGGGTGCGGAGAAGTGCTGGCGAATCTCTGGAACGATCAGGTTGATGCAGCGACCGGACTTGACGAGGATGCAGAGCTCGACGAACGGCGGCGGAGCTCGAGCGTGAGTGGACGGAGGAAGAAGAAGAGGCAAGGGGAAAAAAGAGATACCCATCTGCCCTATTTATAAGCCGAAGGGATAAAACGGCAGACGCGGGAATCGAGGAGCCTAAAAAGTGGATATGGACGATATTGTTGCCTCGATCTTTGGAGCATTAATGAATAAAAGATAAAAAATAGGTACATGTATTAAATGTGCAGATGACGTCACGGCGATTTAAAGCGATCTGAGAAGATGACGTCATGCCGGTTTATGAAGCATTTTGAAGCTGCAGAAAGGGAAATTTATACAAGGCGTTCAAGATTGACATGAACAGGTTCAAATCAATCTGGGGCCTAATGTCAGAGATATTACTATTAGGTATAAACCGCCCAGGAGGGGCCGGTTTATGCCTATGGAGATTGTTTCTACTGAAGCCCAGCCAGATGTGGAGCAAGACGTTTAGTCCAAGTAGCTTAAGGCCCAAGAGGCATTAGGGCCCATGATTTGTAAACCGCCATACGATGTGTAACTTGTGATGTAATATAGGAAAGGTTAGAGACCGAGCCGGACACGTTTATGAGCCGGCCTCGGGATCCTGTAAACCAGATCAGGCGTCACCTCTTATATAAAGGGACGACCCGGCGATGGTTCAAGGCAGAGAACAACACCTCGAGACACAGGCAAAGCGGATTCACTCCCTGGTCATCGAAACCCTAGCAATATACACCAAACTAGACGTAGGCTTTTACCTTCATCGAAGGGGCCGAACTAGTATAAAATCCCTGTGTCCTTGTCCGCTTTAACCCCTTTAAGCTAACCCGTAGCGATGGCCTCACGACTAAGTCCTTTTGCTAGAACATTTGCCGTGACAAAACCACGACAGAGGTGCTCGTGGTCGTGCTCATACGCGGGCTGCGAGGGCGGTAATCGTGGTGGCGACATGGCCGGCGACGGCGAGCTTGGGCACGACGGGGAAGTATGGCTACATGTAGTGAGAGAAGCGGGGGAGAGAGGGGACCGACGCGGGGGAGCTCACCGGCTGGTACATGGTGGCCGTTGGAGGCTTATTAGTTGCCTAATGGTCAGAGTCGACGGGGAAGGTGCCGGGGCCGACAAGGAAGAAGGCGACGACGTTCTCGCAGCATGACGGTGCGATCTGTTCTTTCTCCCGGGTGGTGGCTAGCACCGGGACCTGGAAGTTATTTATATACCCGCGACCTTTAGTCCCGGCGCTAGCCACGAACCGAGACTAAAGGTCCTTTAGTACCTGTTTGTTTCACTCACTAGGACTAAACATAGACCTTTAGTCCCAGATCTAGCCACACACCAGGACTAATAGTGTCTTTTCGACGACCCGAATTCCGCGCAGGAGAAGGAACCTTTTGTCCTGGTTGGTGGTTACAACCAAGACTAAAGGTGAAAACTCTTAAAATGTTTTTGAGTTTTTGAGTGATTATTTTTTGTACAAACCTTTAGGTAAAAATCTTGGAATATTTAGAGTTTTTGAGTGAATCTTTTTTGCTTTAGGTCACAAAAATTATAAACTTTCTATTAGTTCTAGTAATTTTCAAATTTGAATAGTTTAAATTTGAATTCTCTGAAACTTGTGTGAATCACTAGTTTGTGAATAACTTTAGTTTTAAAATAGTTTTTTGAGTGATTCTTTTTCTTGCTGTTTAATATTAGTGTGTTTTGTAAGTATGTTGAATTTGGGAATTTTCAGGATATTTTAGATAGGTGTTTTAATCAAAAACTGATTCTGTTTAGCTCTTTTAGTTTTATACATTTTTCCTTTGTTTAAATTATTTTCTTGCTATTCTTTTGCTAAATTATATTATGTTTATGTTAGTCAACATGAGGAGTTTTAATTTTTATTTGGAAGAAATTATTTGACACATTCAATTTGACAGATTGAAATTAATTCTTGTAAAATGCATAGCAATTTGAAAACTAAACCAAATGAGTTGATAAAAATTTCTGTGGATATTTCAACCTTTTGAAATATTCACAAATGAAATTCACCATAAATTCCAAAAAAAAATCTAGCATGTCACAAATGCCATATTTGATGATCTTGCCAAGTCTCATGTCTTGGAGAACACGATAGCATCATCTAATTCCCTCAAAACCATCTCTGTCCACTTTCTAGTTTGACTAACTTTACATTGCTAAACATGTCCAAATGAGCTCAAACTTGGTACACCTACTAAAATGGTCTAAATATTCATCTAAGCCAAGTATTGCATCAAGGAGAGCAAATAGCTTGGTCAAAGCATGCTGATGGCTTCTCGCCCCTCGTTGGTTACCCCAAGTGGAAGGTTTGAGATGTAGCGTAGCAGCAAGTTTCCCTTGGCAAAGGTACCAAGGATCGAATCCCGTGAGACTCCGAGGGTCGACAAGAAGGTGTCAACGGCGCCAGAAACTTAGCGGTTGACAGGACCTGCACACAGATACAAATAACTTTGCTCCCAACGAGTACAGAGAGGTTGTCAATCCGTCCAGCCTTGTCGTTTACAAAGGATCAAACACAAGAGATAATAATGATAGGTATGACTGCAACTAGGAAATAAGAACAGGAAGTAAATAGCGGGTGTGATCAGTGGTGGTAATATGGACCGGGGTCCCATGATGTTCACTAGTGATGTCTCTCTCCCAAAAGACGATAAAACAGCAAAGCGAGGTAAACAAATTACAGCTGGGCAATTGACAGGATTATGTGCGCAAACCAATGCTAACTATGCTGCAAAGAAAGGTAGAGGCTCAAAAGCATGGGCGGTACGCCAAGGCAAGTAGACCGAAATCCATCTGCATCTACTACTAATCATCCACCTTGAGATATCTATCCAGAACATCTCGCTGGTATTAAGTTGCGAATCCCACCCAAAGTGTAGACTCAAAGCAACAGACAACTGCATTAAAAGAACTTTGCGTAAAGTAAACAATCCTTGCACTCGCAAGTACAAGCACCGTTGTTTTCCCCCTTGTGGCAACAGCACATCCCCTAGACTCATGTTTCTGTCACTCAAGCTAGTCATCAAGGGGCATGAACCCACAATCAAGCATAACGTTCCCTCTTGGAGTTACTACCTACTACTCGGCCAAAGCAATAAACAGCAACGGAGAACATGCAAGAATTACTCAAGAACATAAATATAAAAGAGGTGAATCAAATATATTACTCACACACAATCTGAACATAATCTCATAATCCATCGGATCCCAGCAAACTCAGCAGAGCAACAGCATAAAGATTACATATGTGTCTCGATCATGTAGGGCAGCTCGAGAGGTCTAAACCATGAAGAACAAAGAGGGGAGGAGAACATCACATAGCTACTGGTCATGGACCAATGGTCCAAGGTGGACTACTCACGACTCATCCGGGAAGCGTCCATGGTGGTGGAGAAGCTCCCGGTGGTGGTTCTCCCCTCCGGCAGGGTGCCGGGAAGAGTTCTCCTGATGCTCCCGATCTTGGAAGCGCTGCGGTGGCGGAACAGAGGCGAGATCGCGAAAAAGGGTTCCATCCTCGAGGGTTTCGGGACGCGAGGAATATATATGCGAAGGGGGGTCACCAGAGGCGGAGAGGGGGCCCCAGGCGCCCCCCTGGCGCGGCCAGGGGTGGGGCCGCGCCGGGTGGCCGCCTGGGCCACCCCTGGCTCCCCTCTAGCCCCGCTTTGGTTTTTCTCGAACCTTCCTGTACGCTGATTTTTCCTGTATTTTTCCCGGGATTTTTGGAGCACTTTTAATATGGGGGAAACCTGAAATAGAAAAACAGCAGAAAACAGGAACTGGCACTGTGGTGCACTGAGTTAATAGGTTAGTCCAAATATGATCAAAAGTGTATGGAAGTGCATCAATATCATTGCAATATCACACAAAAGAAGCATGGAGCAAGCAGAAATTATAGATACGTTTTGGACGTATCAACATCCCCAAGCTTAATTCCTGCTCGTCCTCGAGTAGGTAAATGATAACAAGCATAATTTCTGTGGTGACATGCTATCCACCATATAAGAACTTTTTAAGTAAAGCAATCAAGGTATGTAATTCAATTCAAGTCATAACAAGCAAGAGTCTATATTAGCATTGTAACAAGCAACATAAGAACATAAAGGTGCAAGAGCTCTCGCTGTCCGTGACTCGAATGTCTCCAAATGGTGTTTGCGTGCAAGAAAGGGGATAGGGATATACGAGAGAGTAAAACATAGTTTTTGTATTGTTGAGAACTTAATCTACTAAAGTTTCACACTTGGTCTTCTTTGGAATCTTATCTTGACTCATCCCCAGACCAACAGCCAGGTACAAGTCAAAATGATCCACTCCCTTTCGATATTTTGAGCACTCATGCAATGGATGAGCATAAGCAAGAAAGTTAACACTTAGGATGGCAAAGAGAGAAAAATGATGAAGGGGGAAGACAAAAAAGGTGTGAAAGGCTCACATCAATGAGGACAATCATAGGCGAGAGAAAGCCAAATGATAGATATCATGTGAGGAGTAGGGATTGCCATGCAACGGATGCACATATGAGCTAAGGTAAGCTCTCCAATGGAACTAGTGGGGGTGCATCCAACTTGCTTGCTCAAGAAGACCTAGAGCTCTTTTGAGGAGGCTCATCATTGGAATATACAAGCCAAGTTCTATAGTGTGAAGGTCCCCACATAGCTATATGCATGAATGATAATCTCTATGGAGTACAAGGTATAAGATGGAGTATGAGTGTGGATCTCTCAAAAGGAATAGTAGTGTGCCCCCTTCTCTCTTTTTATTTATTTTTCTCTTTTTTTCTATTTTATTTTTATTTTTTTGTGGCCTCAATGGCTCTTTCTATTTAACTCGCATTTGTCCTCTTTGGGATCTTTTGATTTTGTCCTCTTTGGGATATTTTCCTCACTTTAGGGGCAACACTCTATTTATTACAAGGAGTATAGAAGATCTTTCACACTTTACAAAAGTACTCAACATAAAGAAAATGAAACTATCATGATGTATGCAAATGTATGCCTCTGTCAGTGTAGCAGGATATGCAATGATACTAGCGCGTCATGTAGCAATGATTAGGGCAAGGCCCAACTAGCATGCGGCTCATCGATCAAGCAAAAAGCATGTATGACATGAAGATCAAGTCATGAGAAGATGGATGTTGCATGGCAATGTATCTCGGAAAGGCTATGGAAATGCCTTGATAGGTATGTATGGTGGCTGTTTTGAGGAAGGATATAATAAGGCTTATGATGACAGAGCGTTTCGTGCCAAGGATTTGGATGCACCGGCGAAGTATGCGCCAACTCTCGAGGTGAGAAAGGGCAATGCACGGTACCGAAGAGGCTAGAAAAATATGGCTAGGTGGAAGTGTCAACCTTCGAATACTCACATTAGTCTGAAGAACTCATGCACTTATTATCGGTAACTCTCAATCTAATTAGGAGGTTCACAAAGAGACAAGTACCCCGAGGAGGAGTGTATGGGGGTTTGGTTATCCTTGCGCATCCTCGACTCATGGTACATGAGTGTACTCTAATATTCGATCCCTCCAAAGATTAGTGATCCATTTAGTAGCTAAAGTTCTCAACTATTTGTAGGTTTTCGAAAATAAACACGGATTGCCCAAAATACGACATCTATCACTAATAGGCTAAAGCTCTTGACACCAAAAGTTCAGACATTACTCATGGCAATACCTCAAAACTATTGCAAGTTACTACTAAAATTAAATAGCAACCTCAATTACCTACTTTAAGTTAAGACACACAACTCAGTGCAATAGGCAAACTCTCTTAACAAGATAAACATGAAAACTCAAGAGAGTTCAGCAACCAACTAAACAAAAGCTCTTTAAAAAGAAAAGCATGAAAACTAAGAGCTAAACATGACAGCAGCTATGGAAAGACAAAGAACACACACATCAAAGATAAGCATGAAAATCCTATGTTGTGTTCTAGGTTGAAGTGGAGCGTGTTTCTGTCCCACACAAAGAAAGCTGGGTTCTAACTTGTTATGAACAGCAAGCAAAGCTGAAGAAAACTAAAAAGGAAACTAAGAGCAAGATGCTCCAAGCATAGCACATAACACATGAAGTGATAATTATAGTGGAACAAAAGACGAACTGATAATTATTGATGGAGAAGGGGATGCATGGGGGCATCCCCAAGCTTAGACGCTTGAGTCTTTTTGAATATTTCTTGGGGGTGCACGGGGGCATCGCCAAGCTTGAGCGTTTGACCCTCCTGAATCTTCTTTTATCATCTTCCCTCGCACACTTGAAAACTCCCTTCATACATAACTCATCATAATCTGATTAGCGAGGTTAGTACCCACAATAAAATAACTTTTCCCTACTGGAAATAAGGATAATCTTGAAGAGCTACTGTTTCTCAAGATTGTTAAAAGGTTTTTGCAAAGAAAAAGCAAGCTCAAGGTTTGCAAAACGAAGAAAAGACAAAACAGGACAGAATCTGTGAAAAACAGACGAGCAGGTAGTAAATAATTTTTTCGGGGCACTTCTGCAACTCAAATCAAAAAACTCAGAACAGACGCCCGAAAGCCAATTGTATAGAGCACGCTGTCAAAACAATTCAGATCAAAAAGATGATCTGGTGATTTTATACGAATTTTTCTGTCCAAGGACAGAATCTATTTTCTGGACAGCACGTCACAACTTTTGAACTTTCTTGCAATCGGAGGCTAAACTTGGCACAAAGCTGAAAAGAAAAGATACAATGATGATGCTACTGTAGTAACAAACATCAAGACACAACAAAAGCAAAATAAAACCTAATTCGTTGTGGGCTGCCTCCCAAAAGCACTTTCTTTTATGCCTTTAAGCTAGGCATGATGCAAAAACAGAGGATCAAGTTTTATCAAGAGTAAAAGAATAGCTAGCCCGTATAACGGACTCAAAAGGCAACTTAATCTTCTTTCTAGGGAAGTGTTCCATTCCTTTCTTGAGAGGGAATTGGAATTTTATATTCCCCTCTTTCATGTCAATGATAGGACCAACGGTGCGAAGAAAAGGACGTCCCAAAATAATTGGACATGAAGGTTCACATTCAATATCCATAATAGTAAAATCAACAGGAACATAATTGTCATTGACAATGATAAGAACATCGTCGATCTTCCCCAAAGGTTTCTTTACGGAAGAATCAATAAGACGAACACCAAAAGAACAAGGATCAAAAGATTTCAATTTAAACATATCATATATTCTTTTGGGCATAACGGAGTTACTAGCTCCAACATCACATAAAGCATAGCAAGAGAAGTTATTCAACTTAATTTTAATCATAGGATCCCAACTATCTTCTACCTTTCTAGGTATGGAGGCTTCTACCCTAAGCTTCTCCTCCCTAGCTTTGACGAGAGCATTAGTGATATGCTCTGTGAAGGCAAGGTTAAGTGTGCTAGTGTGGGGATCTCTAGACATCTTGTGAAGAAAATCAATAAATTCAGAAAGGGTGCAATTATCAAAATCAAGGTCACTACTATCAAGTAAAGTGGTCGTGGTGTCCTTTAGGCTCACTTGTTTGGTAGCTTCTATGGTCATAGGAGTTTCTACGGTTGAGGTCATAGCATCACCATTAATAGGTGTTCTTAATTCTATCTTCTTCCTTCTTTTCTCTAGCCCATCTCTCTTTAAGTTTAGCCATCATCCTAATGTTTTCATTAATTTGCACTTGAATAGCATTCATAGGAGTGGTCTTCCTCTCCTCAAGAGGAGAAGTTCTAATTTTAAGCAACTCTACCTCATGGGCTAAATTGTCTACCTTCGAAGAGAGATTATCTAGTTTGTCTAGTTTTTCTTCTACACTCTTATTGAAGGCTTTTTGGGTAGTGATGAAGTCTTTAAGCATAATCTCTAGTTCAGAAGTGGAGTTCTTGGTGCTAGGATAAGTATTGTTGTTCCCATAGGAATTAGAGGGGAACGGTCTAGGGTTGCTACCAAAATTACTCCTATAAGCATTGTTATTGAAATTGTTTCTAGAGATAAAGTTCACATCTACTTGATCTTGAGCAATCAAAGAATTTAAAGGAACATCATGAGGATCAATAGAAGATTGCTTGGAAAGTAGAGACATGATCAAGTCAACCTTTTCATTTAGGGAGGAAATCTCCTCGACAGAGTTTACCTTCCTACCTGTTGGAGCGCGTTCGGTGTGCCATTGGGAATAGTTGGTCATCATCTCATCGAGAAGCCTCGTGGCAGCACCAAGTGTAGTTGACATAAAGGTTACTCCCGCGGCCGAATCCAACAAGTTCCGCGAGGTAAAGTTCAAGCCTGCATAAAAAGTTTGGATAACCATCCAAGTAGTCAAACCATGAGTAGGGCAGTTCTTGACAAGAGATTTCATGCGTTCCCAAGCTTGGGCAACATGTTCATAATCCAATTGTTTAAAATTCATTATGTTACTCCTTAATTGGATAATTTTAGCAGGGGGATAGTACTTCCCAATAAAGGCATCCTTGCACTTGTCCCAAGAATCTATACTATTCCTAGGCAAGGATTGAAACCAGATTTTAGCTCCTCCTCTCAAGGAGAAAGGAAAAAGCTTAAGCTTAACTATATCACCATCTATTTCTTGGTACTTTTGCATATCACAGAGCTCAACAAAATTATTTAAGTGCAAAGCAGCATCATCTCCAGCACCGGAGAATTGATCTTTCATAACTAGGTTCAGCAAAGCAGGTTTAATCTCATAAGAGGGTGCTGAAGTGGCAGGTGTAGTAATAGGCGTGCAGATAAAGTCATTGTTGTTATGACTAGTGAAGTCACACAACTTGGTGTTCTCGGTGGAACCCATAGCTGCAGCAAGCAAGATAACTATTTTTGTGATTTTTGATAAGGGACACTAAAGCAAAAACTGAAAGGTAAACTAACAAGACTAAAAAGCAAAGATAAAAGATAGCGTGCAACTCCCCTATCTTGAAGAGTGGAGTCCCCGGCAACGGCGCCAGAAACTTTTCTTGATGGCTTCTCGCCCCTCGTTGGTTACCCCAAGTGGAAGGTTTGAGATGTAGCGTAGCAGCAAGTTTCCCTTGGCAAAGGAACCAAGGATCGAATCCCGTGAGACTCCGATGGTCGACAAGAAGGTGTCAACGGCGCCAGAAACTTAGCGGTTGACAGGACCTGCACACAGATACAAATAACTTTGCTCCCAACGAGTACAGAGAGGTTGTCAATCCCTCCGGCCTTATCGTTTACAAAGGATCAAACACAAGAGATAATAATGATAGGTATGACTGCAACTAGGAAATAAGAACATGAAGTAAATAGCGGGTGTGATCAGTGGTGGTAATATGGACCGGGGTCCCATGATGTTCACTAGTGATGTCTCTCTCCCAAAAGACGATAAAACAGCAAAGCGAGGTAAACAAATTACAGCTGGGCAATTGACAGGATTATGTGCGCAAACCAATGCTAACTATGCTGCAAAGAAAGGTAGAGGCTCAAAAGCATGGGCGGTACGCCAAGGCAAGTAGACCGAAATCCATCTGCATCTACTACTCATCATCCACCTTGAGATATCTATCCAGAACATCTCGCTGGTATTAAGTTGCGAATCCCACCCAAAGTGTAGACTCAAAGCAACAGACAACTGCATTAAAAGAACTTTGCGTAAAGTAAACAATCCTTGCACTCGCAAGTACAAGCACCGTTGTTTTCCCCCTTGTGGCAACAGCACATCCCCTAGACTCATGTTTCTGTCACTGAAGCTAGTCATCAAGGGGCATGAACCCACAATCAAGCATAACGTTCCCTCTTGGAGTTACTACCTACTACTCGGCCAAAGCAATAAACAGCAACGGAGAACATGCAAGAATTACTCAAGAACATAAATATAAAAGAGGTGAATCAAATATATTACTCACACACAATCTGAACATAATCTCATAATCCGTCGGATCCCAGCAAACTCAGCAGAGCAACAGCATAAAGATTACATATGTGCCTCGATCATGTAGGGCAGCTCACGAGGTCTAAACCATGAAGAACGAAGAGGGGAGGAGAACATCACATAGCTACTGGTCATGGACCCATGGTCCAAGGTGGACTACTCACGACTCATCCGGGAAGCGTCCATGGTGGTGGAGAACCTCCCGGTGGTGGTTCTCCCCTCCGGCAGGGTGCCGGGAAGAGTTCTCCTGATGCTCCCGATCTTGGAAGCGCTGCGGCGGCGAAACAGAGGCGAGATCGCGAAAAAGGGTTCCGTCCTCGAGGGTTTCGGGACGCGAGGAATATATATGCGAAGGGGGGTCACCAGAGGCGGAGAGGGGGCCCCAGGCGCCCCCCTGGCGCGGCCAGGGGTGGGGCCGCGCCGGGTGGCCGCCTGGACCACCCCTGGCTCCCCTCTGGCCCCGCTTTGGTTTTTCTCGAACCTTCCTGTATGCTGATTTTTCCTGTATTTTTCCCGGGATTTTTGGAGAACTTTTAATATGGGGGAAACCTGAAATAGAAAAACAGCAGAAAACAGGAATTGGCACTGTGGTGCACTGAGTTAATAGGTTAGTCCAAATATGATCAAAAGTGTATGGAAGTGCATCAATATCATAGCAATATCACACAAAAGAAGCATGGAGCAAGCAGAAATTTTCTCCTATTGATCTCAAATTTTTACATGCTAATACCAATTCTGCCGATTTCTAGGGTTTGACAAAGTTACATTGGCAACTTTCTCCTATTGATCTCAAATTTTTACTACATTGCCAAATGGTCATGAGCATTGCCCCCATCAAGTGCACAAGTTGGAGGACACGTTAACTTGATCAACGCTCGTCAAAACCATTTCTGCCCATTTCTAGGGTTTGAAATATTTACATTGCAAAGTTTCTTCAAATGAGCTACAAATTTGCACACTAGCTCAAATTAATACCAGGCTCATTCTTGTTAAATTCCAAAGCCATTGGATTCCTCTAAGTACCTCTATTCATCATAAAATGCCTTCTGCCAAAATCTTGTGGTCAATGATTCGGGTACCAAATGGATTCTCCTTTAGCCTAAATTTTTACCAGAGCTCACCCTAGTCATATTCATTATACCTCCAGTTACTCTCTCTCTTACATAGCTCAAAATATTGATAAAAACCAACAATTACCCTTTCTGGATATTTCAAGCTTTTGAAATATTTACAAATGAAATATTCACCATAAATTCAAAAGAAAATTCTAGCATGTAAAAAATGCCATATTTGATGATCTTGCCAAGTCTCATGTCTTGGAAAACAAGATAACATCATCAATTCCCTCAAAACCATCTCCATCCATTTTCTAGTTTGAGCAACTTTACATTGCTAAACAACACCTGCACAAAAATAAGAAATACTTGCAACTCAACACGTAGAGGGGCTGTCAATCCCTCAATGGTTATGAGCAAGATTAAATTGTATGGGTTTTGATAAATAGATCTAACTCAAACACAAAATAAAATAAATAAAGTTAAATTGCAACAAGTTTTTTTGGTTTTAATATGATAGAAAATAGACCCGAGGCCATAGATTTCACTAGAGGCTTCTCTCAAGAAAATAGCAAATAAATATGAAAATATCCAAGGCAATCATTATGCATATAGGTATCACGTCCAAGATTAGTAGACTGACTCCTTCCTACAACTACTACTATTACTCTACACATCGACCACTATCTAGCATGCATCTAGTGTATTAATTTCATGAAAGAACAGAGTAATGCCTTAAGCAAGATGGCATGATGTAGACAAGATAAACTCACATATGAATAAAACCCTTCTTGTTACCCTTAATAGCAATGATACATGCGTGTCATGTCTCCTTCTTTCACTGAGATTGGGAACCGCAAGATCGAACCCATCAAAAAGCACCTCTTTCGATGGCAAGAAAAAATCAATCTAGTCGGCCAAAATAAACCACTAAATCGGAGAAGAAACACGAGGCTACAGAAATCATGCATAAAATAGTTCAGATAAAACTCAAATAATATTCATGGATAGATCTGATCATAAACTCACAATTCATCGGACCCCAACAAACACACCGCAAAATGTCAATATATCAAATAGATCTCCAAGAACACCAAGAAGAACATTGTATTGAAGATCAAAAAGAGAGAAGAAGCCATCTAGTTACTAACTACGTACCCGTAGATTTGTGGTAAACTACCCACGCATCATTGGAGTGGCAGCAAGGATGATGAAGAACCCCTCCGTGATCGTTACCCCCTCCGGCAGAGTGCCGGTAAAGGCCTCTAGATTGGATTTCATGGTTCTGGAACTTGCGGCGGCGGAAAAAGTATTTTGTTTGCCCCCATAGGATTTTAGGGATTTTAGAGTATTTATAGAGTTGGAGGTTGGTCAAGACGGCGCTCGTAGGCCCCACTACCTACCAGGGCACGCTTGGGGCCCCTGGTGCGCCCTGGTGCGTAGTGGACCCCTTTCCTCCTTTCGGCTTCCTCCCGAAGTTTCCCGGGTCTCTTATCACCAGAAAAAAATCTCCAAAAAGTTTCGTTGCATTTGGATTTCATTTTGTACTGATATTCTACAAAGAGGAAAACAGGAACTGGCACTAGGCACTAAGTTAATGGGTTAGTTGCAAAAAATGTTACAAAGTTGCTTGTAAATGTATATAAAACATCCGAGATTGATAATATAATAGCATGGAACAATAAAAAATTATAGATACATTGGAGACGTATCAAGCAGCAGGGGAGGGCATTCGAAACACATTTATCCTTGCTTCCATGCTGGAAAGCTATTATAATATATGAGTCCTGATAGTTCGACATCTTGTTTTTGACAAAGAAGAACCCGATTCAGAATTTTCCAATTGATTCGTTAGGAAGTTGTTGCACGTAGGCCAGATCCCAGACATCTGGTGGGCCCGAGTAGTTGGGACAATACCGATGTGGGAGGTGGCTGGGCGAGTTTCGATCTCTATGGGTCATGGGATTGAACGCCCAACACCCTCATCCCACGATAGGCCTGCGGCCGTCGAATTAGGTCAACTGATATGAAGATCAAATTCATCGGTTGTGTCTATTTGCCCGCTGTCTGAGTTGCTTTCAAAAAATACCTCGGCCGTTTGCCCTCAAAAGGGGGTTCAGACGAGGCTGGAGAGGAGTGATGGGTCACCTCTAGCTCGTGAAGGAGAATGGGTGCTTCCATGACACATGTTTGCGGCACGGGAATCGTGCTCACAAGGTTGGAGTCGTTAACCAGCGATCCCATTGACCCTTTGACGATCTCAAAGCAGAACTCAATAAAAGCACCAATGTGAGTTTAAAAACCAGCAGACCTCGGGGTAGGGGGTCCCGGGCTGTGCTTCTTGGACAGATGGTAATAGGAACAACGAGGCGATGCTTACCCAGGTTCATGGCCTCTTAATGGAGGTAAAACCCTATGTCATTTTCTTATTTATGTTGATGAAGATGCATCGAGTACAGAGTTGATCTACGTCAAGATCGTGAGATGTATTCTAACTATATGGCTAGGTCAATGCGATTGTGTTGAAGTCCCCTCTACAGGCTAAACCCTTTGGCTTATATACACGTTAGGTAGGGTATATAGGTTTACAAGGTCGGTATCAAGACATGGATACGTCAGGAGAAGTCTTGTAGTATACATCAGGTCATCAACATATGTAGTCCCGATCTCGCCTTAAGAGTGCAGCTTCGGGAGTCCATCTTGAGAAGAATGAGGGCCCACCGGACCAGCCCAAGGAATACGGTCCGACAAGGTTAGTACCCCCTAGATAAGGACACCATCACCAACCACTTGCCTAATGGACAACAACCGAGCCACTGGTCTAGCGGACGTATTTTTTACCTTCCATTTTTGATATATAAAACAATGACCAATGACAAAGATGAGATCACATCCACCAACCGCTTTGACATTCTCCTTTCTTGTTTTCTTTCTTTTTCCTCATAATCCCATTTTGTTCTTTTCAACAACACAACATAGACAGCTCAGGCACGTATGCTTTTAAGAACAAACCCAAACAAACTCATGCATACATATACCATGACAATTTCATCTATGGTTGAAATCTTCCAAAATACATGCAATTCACATGTCCAATAAATATCTTATAAAAACGTTTAATTCAGACGGGGATATAAATTTCTCTTTTCGAGAATGATCAAGACTCACGACTAGATAACAATTCATTCTTGTGTTGTTCCCACCACAGAGAACCAAAGAAAAGACTTAATAGCATTTC
Organism: Secale cereale; assembly: GCA_902687465.1. Lineage (NCBI taxonomy): Eukaryota > Viridiplantae > Streptophyta > Magnoliopsida > Poales > Poaceae > Secale > Secale cereale. Next base: position 928,625,253 of record LR738711.1, on the reverse strand, counting down.
ATTCCTTACTTTTCTGTCAAGGTACCACCAATACAAAGATTCCAAGCCATTAATTTAATTAATACTATGATAATGAATCTTCCACCCAGGTAGATGGATCATCACTTGCAAACATGCAAAATAATATAACTAGATTGGCAATGAACTAAGAGATCAGCATCCATCCATGCATACAATGCATCAATGGACACTTTGACTCGGACCGACTCAGACCCTCAGACTCAAACACACTCATACTCAGAACTCAATAGGGATCTTGTCTTCTTCTCATTAGTATGGGAATCCCATGTTCGTCCTGAGCCCCTGCTGCACCATCTCTGTCTTAGCGGCTATCCCCATAGGTGGCGGCATCTCCTTATCAGTAGGGAACTCTGGTGGGGGCATTGCGATAGTCACCTGTTGCTTCCCTGTCCCGTTGGCGAAGTCTGGTTGCGGTGACATCACACTAACCATCTGTTGCATCTCCATACCAGCGCTAAACCCAGATAGTGGCACCCCATGCGCCCGGAGCTCGCGTAGGACGTTCTCCATCCCTAGGTTCAGGAGTACCTGATTTGCGCCTTCAGAGACGGCGACCCCTGCCTGCATGAGCTTGGCGGCGAAGGCCATCGTCTCATCCTCCCCTATGTCACCTAGTTCGGGGTTGAGCCACACCGCAATCTGGTCCCCCATAGCACGCTCCTTTGCCATGGCCTCCTCCATGTACTCTTTCCGCATCTTTACCTCCTTCAGTTGCGTGTGCAGCTCTCCGTGCTGCAGGTGCAACTTCTTCAGCTTGTTATTGTCGGTGGCGCTCAAGACTCTCCTTCCGCCGCCCGCCACGAAGCGATCGATGATGGCCCCAGCGGAGGGGTGGCCGAAGGAGAAGGCCTTGCCACCAGGTGAGTAGGCAACGGCGGTCACCTCGGCGCCGCACATCACCGCTAGCTCATTGGCTTTGTTAAACAGACCCTGTCGGCGCTTGGTGAAGCACACCTGCCGGGCGCCCTTCTTCTCGATCCGCCGGATGGTGATCTTTTTCCGCCCATTGCCACCCTTCCGCTTGGGCGCCATTGCTCGCTCAGTCGTTGGCTCGCTCAGAGAAAGGAAGAGGAGAGCAGGTATAGATTTGTGTTTGTCCATGCCTTGGGTTTGTACGTGCTTATATAGAAGCCGAGAGAAGAGGATGAGGATTGAGGAATCGCTGGGATGGGCTAGCCCGAGCATTGAAACAATTGGCAACTCATAATTTGCAAAAAGTTACTGTTTAGTATTCTCTGTCCATGACCTGTCACGCGTATAAGCATAAATTCACCTGTACGATCCAATATTTCAAATAAGGATTTTCATTACTCCATTCCGTTTCGCTGCGTGTTTTTATTAGGCAAGGATTAAGAATGAGCACCATGAGATCTTTCCTCATCATGTTTGTCTATTTTGGTAGGAAACGAATCAATCTTGGCCCAAATACATAATGGCATCTGTCACACACTGGCACGTTCATTACTCCTATGATCTCTGGGTGGTGAACATCTTGACTCTCTCCGACGGCGTGCCCTCCTCCACCATGACACCGCACATTGGGTTCTCATCAGCGACCCTGGAGATACAATAGAGGGTTGATTCCATCATGAGGATGAGGCTGTGGAGGAGGGTGATGATGTCCATACTATCTGATGATTTTGATGGTTATTTTGTGCCTACATTGTCAGCGTCGCTGACGAATGAGCCCCACCTGCAGGCGCGGCCCAGCCCAAGAGTGCGCGGCCCCGCCGCGCACATAAGCCCAATACTCGCTACCGCGGCTCGGACTAGGAGACGTCCAAGACGACACCTAATTAAGCTTATCTCACCCACAAGAGAGTCATCCGCGGAGGATCAAGCTAGACACTAGCGGTGGCTACTATCTGTTCCTCCTCCCTCCATTCCCTGATCTAGAATTGTACTCTTGTAATCGAATTGGTCTGTACTGAGCTACTACTTCGGAGAGCCTATAGATCGATCCTTTCTCTACCAGTGCGCCCTTACATCTGGTATCAGAGACAATCCACCCCCTTCCCTTGCATCGCCCTTGCTCAATTCATGGACATGAGATCGCTTCGTCAAGCGCACGATCAACACATCGCCATGGATCCGGTGGTCCAAGACTTCCTGGAGAGGCTAGAGGCCACGCTGTCGGCCCACATAGCATCGATCCAGCCGCCGAGCGCCAACATCGATGATCTCCTCACCTGGCGCCCTGATCTCGAGCGGAGGGTCGCGGATCTGGGCGAGGCGGTCGCCGCACTCCAACTCGAGCGCCCTTCCCCGATCGCAACGGGCGACGACACCAGCAAATCGACTGCGCCACTTCCGCCATCTCCATCTGCGACGAGCGGCGCTCACTCGAGCCTTGCGACTGGCGCGGCGACACATCAGCAAGGGTCAATGGAGCACGGCGATGCACCTCTCCAACGAGAACTGCCGGAGGCGTCCTTCATGACGCCGCTGCCGGTCTCGGCCCCTTGTCAGATCGGAATCCATTCCCCCTTGCCTGCTCTATCCCCTTTTGCTAGTGCTAGCTAACTTCTGACGGGTCTGGGACAAGCCCACCCTTCAGTCGTGTTTCCTCAGTTCACTGGCGAAAATCCACGACTGTGGAGGACGCTTTGTGAACAATACTTTGGTATGTTTGGTATACAAAATGCGGATTGGGTCCCTATGGCTTGCCTGAACTTCTCGGGCACAGCCTCAGTTTGGTTGCAATCTCTGCAAAAGAAGATAGACCAGTTCGATTGGGACTCGTTTTGCAATCTATTGTGCACTCGCTTTGGGCGCGACAAACATTAGTTGTTGATTAGGCAATTTTACACTATTCGACAGACTTCTACTGTAGCAGATTATATTGAGCAATTTGAACTTATTATCAAATGAGGAGTCAAGCGATCTCCGTAATTTCTTCACCACCTCATGGTCGGTGATGTCAATGGCACCAAGTGCTTGAAGCTCATTTGAGATGTTAGTGAGGCGATCGAAGGTTTGCTGAACATTTTCATTGTCAAGTATTTTGAAGCGATTGAAGAGATTCCGAAGAACATCAACTCGAGAGTCACGTTGTGTTGAGACTCCTTCATTGACTTTGGACAGCCTATCCCAAATAAGCTTAGCAGTTTCCAAAGCACTCACTCTTCCATACTGTCCTTTGCTCAGATTGCCACAAATGATATTCTTCGCTTGAGAATCAAGTTGCTTGAATCTCTTCACATCAGCAGCATTCAGAGAAGGTGTGACTGAGGGAACACCATTTTCCACAACATACCCAAGATCGTTATCAATTGCCTCAAGATGCATTCACATCTTATTCTTCCAGTAGGGGTAGTCCGTCCCATCGAAGGTAGGACACCCAGCAAAGACCTTGATCATACCTGCGGTCGACATAACTAAAACTCCAGGCGGTTAAATGATAACCCTCAACCGTAAGGGATCGAGATAGTCTTCGCGGGTAAGAATAACCCAATTTATTGATTCGACACACGGGGAGCCAAAGAGTATTTATAAGCTTTGACAGTTGAGTTGTCAATTCAACCGCACCTGAAATATACTTACTTGCAACAAAAGATAAGTGGTAACAGTGATATGATAGTGATGATAGTAATAGTAAAAGTAAACAGCAAAAGTAAATAGCAGTAGTAAACGGCAAAAGTAGCAACTAGTGACAAGCAAGATTTAAAACACTGTAGGCTAGGGAGATGGATGGTTGGGCGCTGCATGGATGAGATAGATTCTAACTTGGGGCACGGCACACGGAAAAGTAATGATCATCTAGGCAAATATCAAACATTAGGCATGTATCCTGTAGGTACTTGTACGTGCTTGCAATAAGAACTTGCACAACATCTTTTGTCCTACCATCCCGCTACGAACGGGGCCAAAAGGAACTTATGGATATTAAGGTGCTCCTGTCAAAGAGCACCGGAACAAAGCAATGAACTCAATGGATACATGTAATCCTCAAACTACGGACCATCCCCTTTGGTGTCCCAAGCTGTCACTTTTGGGATCGCCGGTTCCGGACCGTAACAGGTGCAAACAACTCATAGATAGGATCATGAACACAAATATATTCATACAAACACATATGGTTCAGATCTGAAATCATGGCACTCGGGCCCTAAGTGTCAAGCATTAAGAATAACAAGTTGAAGCAAAGATGATAAACACCATAGTAGATGATAGGCAACATGCCCCCAACAATCTGATAAACTATTACATGATCTAACTCATCCAATCCCTACCATCCCCTTTGCCTACAGCGGGGGAATTACTCACACATGGAGGGAGAAGTCATGGTGGGATGATGGAGTGGTGATGATGATGACGATGGCGACGATCTCCCCTCTCCGGAGGCAAATTCAGCCTCCAGATTAGCCCTCCCGAGGAAGAACAGAGGGTGGCGGCGGCTCCGCGATGAAAAACTGCGAAAGAACTTCCGATCTGGGGTTTCTGCGTCGGGAGTAAAAATACGGGCTAAAGTAGGGCACCAGGGGGTGTGGGCCCCACCCAGGCGCCCCCCCGGCGCGGCCCAGGGGGGCGCGCCCACAGGGCGCCTGGGCACCCCCTGGCCCCCCTCTGGCCCCACTTCTGGTTCCTGGTTCCTTCTGGTGCGTGGATTTTCTGTGATTTTTCGTGGATTTTTCTGAGGTACCTAAAAATCCGTTTTCCTGCACACAAATAAACCATACAGGCAGCTCTGCTGAAAACAGCGTCAGTCCGGGTTAGTTTAGTCCAAATCATGCAAGAATGAGGTCAAAACAATATCAAAAGTGTTTGGAAAAGTAGATACGTTTGAGACGTATCAACTCCCCCAAGCTTAGCATATTGCTTGTCCTCAAGCAATTCAGTTCAACGAACTGGACGCGACAAAGAAAACTTTGACAAACTCTTTTGCTTCATTAGATGTATATAAGCATGTACTACGAAAAGAGTTTAGCAAGTATTGAAACAGTACTATGAGGACAATGCAAGGAGCAATCCTTCTTTCAAGTGACCAGTCACAAATACTTAAAAGTAAATAATATATTACTAAAAATCAAGACAAGATTACATTGCACATAGCTTGAATATATTAGGGTGGTATCTCGCTAGCCTCCATGAGTGAAGCAAAACATAAATGCAGAGACTCCTCCAGAGTTTTAAAGGAGACTAGAACTAAGAATTTCAGAATAAATCATATCACAAGTATGCAGAAGACAATGTAATACTTTGGGACAATGCACATTACACTCAGAATGACAATTATGCTCTCCCAGTTAGTGCTTTGAAGAAAGAAGGTGAGACTCTCGAACCGTGGCTTTTATTGGCAAGGTTGAAAACCCGTGGTCGGAAACAAAAACTAAACATGTACCAGAGCTCTTGGTTTTAAAAACAGAAGTAAACATGTTTGAGAAATGCATATTTCGTCAACGAATGCTAGCAGATAACTCAACCACCTTTTAGGTGGACAAGTCTCGAGGAACGGCTCCCGCATGAGGACGATCACATCCTCTTAATCTCCTTTGTTTATCACTGCCAAAGTTTTCTGATTTCTCATGAACAAAGCGTGAAGGAGGGTTTGTTTGTTATATTATATTTTTTAGCCGGGCGCACTCAATGCCAGTTCCTTTTCGTATTAGGGGTTTGCACATTATACATGCAATCCAGGGGTGAAACTTGTCCAACTTAAAAAGATCATGAATTAACTACTACTTCCTCATGAGCTAAAACATAGGCACAAAAAGGAAATGCTTTTGATTAGTTTCGAGATGGTACATGAAAGTCTTCGTTAGGGATGGCAGGTAAATACCATGTATAGGAAGGTATGGTGGACTCATATGGCATAACTGGTTTAAAGGGTTTGGATGCACAAGCAGTCATTCCGCTTAGTACAGGTGGAGGTTTAGCAAAAGACTGGGAAGCGACCAACTAGAGAGCAATAACGGTCATAATCATGCAGAGTGACAAAGCAACATTGAATCGGGCATGAAAGTGTTATAACTATTCTAAAACTCAAAGATCATCAAGGCAAGGTAGACTTTTTAGTCTTAAACATGTGTAAGCATGTGCCAAGTCAATCCAAAAATTCTCTAAAGGGAAATACCACCTTAGTATACCAGACTATGAACAGTGCAATGCATGTAGATCATTTCAATAACACATTATATACTCTAGTTATTCGAGACTAGCCACAAGGAAAGCATGAACCACTGGAAGAGCATTGTAAACATAGCACTATGTCGCTACAAGCTGGTCTCTAGATCATAAGTACAGGCATATTGTAACACCCCCTTGTAATGATCACTGTGATCAACTGCTGATAATGCCAAGTCATCTTCATTTACAATGTTAATCACAGTGGTTCATCAAGACAATTCAAATTTGCCCCTGAGAATCCCATTCAAATTCAAATGCAAAATGAAGTTGCTCCAAAAATTATGGAATAATGTTCATTATTTAGCAAATATTCCAAAACAAATGCTGTTGCCAAAAATAGCATCATCAGCAACTCAAATAATGGGCTAGGGCATTTAAACAGTGTTAAAACAGCACATTAAATGCCTTTTTCATTTTTGTAAATTCCAAAAATGACCAAGTGTTGCCCAAAGCATTTTATTGAAATGCAGAATATGTCAAAGTAAATGTGTGGCCAAGTCTCACATTTTTACTAAATGTTTTGGCTGCCCAAAATAATGCATAATGGCTCTATGAATTAAAACAGAAACCAGAAAAGGGAAAAAGGCCTAAATACCTACTGATCACGTGGGCTTAAGTGGAACAGTGGGAGGCCCAGCCCACCAGGGCCTCACTCACCTGCTTCCCCCCTTCGTGTCGGCGCCTCCATGGCTGGAGCTTGCCGCTCCGGCCGCTGCTCGCCACGACGCCGGGGCAGTTGGCCCCGGGATAAGGCCGACGCCCCATCCATTCCCCCTGGCCCCCTCCTCCATTCGCCGCCTCCTCCCTCTCCCTCGAGCTCGCCCTCTCCCTCTTTCCCCTCTATCACCGAACGCCGTCACCGCCGCGGGCCGTCGCCGTCGTCGCGGTCCGGTGCTTCCCCGCGTCACCAGAAGATGTCCAGAAGCCCCGCCGCGCTCCTCCACGCCCTCTCCACCCTCCGGGCTGGGCCGGGGAGCGCCACCGCCATCGCAAGCTTCGTCTTCCCCAACCTCGGCCACCACCTCCTCGCCGCCGATTGCGCCCCACTGAGCCTTCCCCGAGCCCACTTTCGCACATCTGCAGGTCTCGGTGAGCTCCATGCCTCCTTCCCCTACTCCCAGCATGGCCTGTGATGCCCGGAGCCGCCGCGCTGCGCATGGCCGAACGGAGATCCGCCGCCGTTGGCCTAGCCTTCGTTGTGGTCGCCGACGGGCCCGTCCGAGCTCGCAAACGTGCTCACCCTCGTCGTAGGAGTCGAACACAACCGTTGCCGCTGTTTGCCGCGCCCGCATTCACCGTTTCCATCTTCGCCCAAATGCCGCCGCCGCAGACCTCGTCGCCGTTCCTGTTTCCGGCGACCATTCGGCCCGGCGCTGCCACCATCGGACACGGCATCAAGTGCCCGTTCGAACGCGACCAGTATCACGCCGAACGGCCCTCTGTGGCGAAAACCCGACGCGTTCCGGCGAGAGCGCCGCCACGGGAGCTCGTCGGAGCCCATTCCGGCGACCCCGCTGACCTGGCGTGGCCTGGGTCCCACCCAGTGTCACTGCCAGCGGGCCCCGCCGCGCGGTTTGACCGCGTTGACCGTAGTCAACGCGCGCACAGTCCACCCCATAGCCACTGACGTGTGGGCCCCTGAACTTAATTAGGCTAATTAAGTTTTTAAACTAATGTGCTAATTAGTATAGACACTGACACCTGGGGCCCACACCCCTAATTAGTTCTGTTAGTTTAGTTTAATCACTATTAAAACCAGAGAGGCTGACAGGTGGGTCCCACCTGTCAGTTTGATCAGTCAGCAGCTCAGTTGACTGGCTGATGCAGTGCTGACCTCATCCTGACGCAATATATCTTTTTTTTCTGTAATTTAAATAAATCCAGAATTTCAGAAAATAGTTTAAATCTTTAGAAAATCATATCTTTTAATCTGTAACTCCGATGAAAATAAATTATATATGAAAATTGCTCAGAATTTCGATACGAATCTAGATACGCCCTCCGTATTCCCGTCAGATGCCCCTAGCTAGATGAACATGGAACTTTCGGCCTGTTTTCGATAAATGAATAGTGCTCAACTTTAATAAAATAAATCCAAACAAATTCCTAAAATAGCTAAATGACTTAGACATGTCTTTAGGCAACCCTGCACTGCACCCTAGCTGTCACCTGCCTCTAACACCGTAAACCTGCAACCACTCCCCCTCCGGTTCATCTGTCCGACACAGATCCGGAACCGGGAATACTTTCCCGGATGGGTTCCCCTTCTCCGTTATCGGTAGCATTGCGTTAGATCGTCATGCTTTGTGATTAGTTTTGTTACTGTGTATTTATATTGTTTCCTCTCCCCCTTTCTTCCCGGTAGACCCCGAGACCGTTGACGGTGCCCTGGTGATCGACTACTTCACCGCCGTTGTTCCTTTTCATTTGCCGAGCAACCAGGCAAGCAACCCCCCCCTTGAGCATTTCCGATATCGCCTATGTCTTTCCCTCTAATTCTTGCATTAGAATTGCTGCTACTGCTACTGCTCCTATTACTGTTGCATAGCCTGTTTTTGCTAAATTGTTGATACCTGTCATTATTCATGAACTGCTTAGTATAGGTTGGGTAGCACTGCTATGGACCCACACTCTCGTAGTTGCCTCGCATAGTACCCTTGCCTCGATCAACCGATCGAGCCCCTTTCCCCTGACCTTCTTCACAGCACCGCACATCCCCTCCTAATATGCTCGACTCCGCAGAGTTAACATCGGGTGACGAGGGTGATACCTCCGAACTCACTTCTGATGTTGTCCCTGTTTAGCTAACTCGTAGTGGGTTACCGAGGGTGATTCCTCTTCCCACTTCCGACTTAGCTTTTGTCGTGCATCCGCTATGGTGATTACCGCCGAGGGTGATTCCTACGGTACCACCTTAACGGGACTTGTCGTTTAGGAGTCCAACGAGGGTGATTCCTCGGATTCCTCATCGGCATGAAACCACACGGATGCCCTGTTTCACCTCACCGTGTTTAAAGACGTATCGATCCCCGAGGCCGGACGTCGCCAGGAACAAAGGCGTGCGGCCAGAGGTATCGTGCGTCTGATGACACTTTGAAGTTACTACTACACATGTTGGATGGAGGCGGGTTGACCCAGAGGGGTACCCGCGAGTGCCTTTGAGGCGTGAGCTGTGGAGTCGGGTGACCAGTGAGGGTACCCGCGAGATAACTACGAGGCGTGGCCGGTCTTTTCCAGTCCTTGTCACAAGTCCTCGAGACGGGACGACGGGGCCAACAGTATCGTAGGCTCTGCTCGTTTCCGCGCGCTCCCAACACACTAAGCGATTTGGATATTTGATCCGAGAGGCCTCCGGGCCGATAGCACTAACCACCACATGGGTGTGAGTGGGTGCTCTGCGTCGTATACATCAGCCGGAGTCGTCACGACGTCAGCGATTGAGCGGGTTGTTCGGATTGGACTTAGGATGCAACTGCGTGCTTGTATAAGGGGTTGCTAGGTCTGCTTCCGAACGGCCACGTAACGTGCAGGAGCGTCCGGGGCGATGGCCCCGACCCCCGGGTGCATAGGTTTAGTCCGGCGTGCTTGATCCTCTCTGGCGGTATCCGGTCGGGTTGCGGCGTATTGTTTAGCCGAGGGCGGGCACGACCTGATGGTGTGTCCGGCCGGAGTTAAGCGAGCGTGGTGGGTAACTTGGTGCACCCCTGCAGGGAAGAAACAATCTATCGATAGCCTGTCCTACGGTAACGGACACTCGGAGTTGTATCCACTTCGGTACAACTAGAACTGGTGACTTGAGATATGTGATATGAAGATGATGCTGCTGCAAACACTATATATATTATTATGATAAACTATTCTGTTCCCCTTCTAATTGCTGCAAGACTCTGAAGATGCTAGTCTTCGTCAGGACTAGGCTTTTCCCCTCTCTACTCTGGCTTTCTGCAGTCTAGTCCACCCACATAAAGCCTCCTTTGAAAATATTGCATTGCTAGTATAGATCTGATGTAAGTCTTGCTGAGTACTTTGGATGAGTACTCACGGTTGCTTTGCTCCCCTTTTTGTCCTACCCGTATGATAAACCAGACGACGGAGCCATGGTGCCCGCAGCCCCTGTTGACGACTACTACTACCAGCCCGAGGCTGGCTACTACTACTACCCGGCCGGCGAGTACTTCTACGAGGAGCCGGCGGACGACGACCAGGAGTAGGATCGGAGGTCCCAGGCAGGAGGCCTGCGCCTTTTCGATCGTAGCTTTTATTTTGCCCCGCCTTTGTAAAAGGCTTATCTTCTTCTGCTGTGTTGTATCTGTACCCAGATACCTAACGCTTCCGCTGACTATGTGTGAGACATCATGTTATGTATTCGAGCCCTCGAGGCCCTGGCTTGTAATATATGACTTGTATGTATTTATTTATGTTTTAGAATTGTGCTGTGATTCCTTCACGTGAGTCCTTAGGCTTGATCGTGTGCACTTGCGTGTATGATTAGTGCACGATCGAGCCGGGGTCGTCACAGGTTGGTATCAGAGCCGACTGCCTGTAGGAACCCCCTTTCCAACTCCTTGGCCGAAGTCGAGTTTAGAGGTCCAAAAATGTTTTACTAACTTGGCTGTGTGGCTTATGGCCCCACGTCGCCAATTGGGTGGTGTAGCTTCTTTTATTCCTCGTCTATACTCTGGGACTCTGAACTTCTCTTCTATTCGGGTTAAACGATTTTACTAACTCTGAAACTAGGGCCTCGTAACCACTTTCTTCCGGAGAGTCCCCTTTTCCAGAAGATGGCGTGTCATCATCAGAAGACTCCGAAGATACTTCCTGAAGTTTTCCAAGACCCTATGTCCACTGCTCTTACAAGTTCCCTGCTACCGGTAATCACCGGAATAGCTACACATCTTTGCCATTTGTTTCTTCATTCTCAGTTACTCCTTCGTGCACGAGATACCCGAAATACTCCTCGATAATCCTGAAATCCTTTGAGCCTACTACCGTGCAGCTTCTTTCGCACTGCGGTTAATTCCTCACAACACCAGGGATCCATTCATCCCCAGTTGTTCTTGAGCTCCACGAAATACTTCGTATTGCTATCCGATCTCCCAAAAGTCCTCTGCAGGCTCTTGCTCTTGAAATTCTTGTCTATCTACATCATGGTAAATCCCATGTAACCTTCGTTGACATCCTTGTCGCTATCTTGTTGCGTCCCTTGATTCAATATAGTGCGAATGCTCGCAATCATCAGTCGTTTCCTACTAATCTATCCTTCCGGCTCAGACGTCAATCTGGATATGAGCTGGTTCACGATAAATCAATCCTTGATTGATTAACCATCTAATTCTATTCAATCTACCCATCTTTTGATCAGAGCCTCTGCCTCTGATTCCCCGATTTTGGGTCTATAAACTCCTCGCATATAAGCTTCGACTTATCCAGACAATTTCCGTAAACTGATGCCCTTGCATCCTTACTGCTTCTGGTTGAGTATCGATACTCACATCAGATCCTTTGCCGACCGCCTGATTTTTGTTAGATTAATTATCCGACAATGTCCTTTATATTCAACAAATCTTGAGCACTTTTCCCCTGATACATAATACCTTCGGTAAATTGTATCCCCCGTCTTGTTAACCATACTCTGCTTCTCAAGCTTATGCTACTTACCCCTGAAGTCTGTGGTATATGTTCTTAAGTTGACCCGACGGGTTAAACTTATGCCTTCTCTAGTCTGTGTGAATCAAAAGCTATGCGGGTTATATCTACTCGCGTTCCGTCGAATAAATTTTTCGACTCCACAACTTCTTCGAAAAAACGAGAAGTAAATGAAAGGTAATGCATTGGATAAATGGGAGTCGACCTTGAACCTTTGTGTTCATGCCCATGGACCCGATGTAGAACTTATCATGGAAGCTACTCGTAAAAAGAATTACTCCCTTGGTATAAGTTCATCTTGTATCAGGGATTTGATCTTTTGCAATCGCGGTTCCGACCACGATTGTTCTCCTTTGATTCCAATTCCCGGGCAAGCTAAGGCATTTGTCTTTTGCTAATCAATATGCTTGACCAACCTCTACCTTGAACTTACCTTCGAGTGTTACCCCCTGATATCTCGAGTATATCTCAGGAACTACAATACTTCGTATGAGTTTTTCCTCAACTTCTATTGACCCCCAATTCCAATTTTTCTCGGGTTCTGAGTTGTTTGTCGCTCAAGAACACCGATAAGTCAATCGATTCTGCACTCCGATTCCATAACTCTAAGTAAATTCATTGCTTACGAGTTTAACAATCCTTCAAGTCATTCCTAGCCTGATCGGCTATATCATTATCAAGCTCAAATTTTAGCCGTGTTACCTGGTCCTTATGCCCGGAGCACAATTTCCGATGATGAGTTAAGCTTACGTCGTCCTTCTTCATCTTATCATTTCTCCCTGAACAACAAGCTTGTTTTGAACCTGTGTAGTATCCGTGGTTCCAATAACCTTTCGCTTCATCATTCCTTGACTTGATGTCATCGCCAACCGATTACATCTTCTTGAAATCTCTCGACAGATGTGTCGTGATCAACGTCAACATTTGACTTCCTCAGTGATGTCAATTTAATTCATGGCTAGAAATACCATCCTTACCTTCGATGATTTGCGTTAATCATCGACAACACTCTTGACTCCTTTCTAACGTATGTGTGATCATGTCTTGGTTATGCTTTGATCTCCTTGCTATTCTTGCAAATATTCCTTGAGTACTTCCTGTGATCTTCGACTCCAACCCTTACTTGTAACACCATGTTATTGCTACCTCGAAGCATGACTATGGTATTCCGAATATCATTGAGAACAGTGGAAGCTCAATGGTACATGATTCATGATCGATTATCCGAACATCGCGGTGTGGGTAATATCATAATTCTTCCCTCACCCCTTTATCTAAATGCTTTTGAGTTTGCGGTCCTATCATGTATATCATGCTCCGCCCTTTCTTGCGAAATGATATACCTCTAAAACTTGTGTGTAAACACATATTTCTTTCCATTGGCGTGATTAATCAATTAATCACATTTTCCTTTCCATTTGTTTGTTTAACCTTTCTTGAGATCATTAAGACATGAGCAGGAATAATTCCCTGCTTATGAAAACATCTCGGTCTACAACTCTGTCAGTGAGACCCTGTTACTTTGTCGATGACATTCCGGTAACCACCGATGGACGAGAACTTTGCCTATTGGTCCGCCTCGTTTAACGAGCAGGAAAATGGTTCTCTTCGTCCCTCGCCCTTGGTACCGACGCTGTTGCCAACATAACTGACAGGATACTCTCTGACAGTCCTTGCTGTCATATTCGAGCAAATGACCCCGTTCTCCCTACTCTCGATCGATACCCCCCTAGTTCCACAAGAACGAAAACCCTGACTCCTCTGTATAACTTTGATTCCGAACTATTCTACGCTCTTGGCTAGTGTGTTATCGCAAACCACCACCCTCCGAGTGATGATCTATTCCCGATGCCCTGGACCCTTTTCATACTATGTTCAGGTGTCGATCGAATGTCCATTAGATTGAAACTTCTTTTGGTACTTTCACACTTTACTCTCAATGTTTTCCTAAGTTTTAACTCGAGAGTTATTTCTGCCACATCCTTTGAACTATCTGCCGAATAATCAACCTTGTAAAAGGTCCCTTCTTCCGAAGTAACTCCCTTTTCTTCCCCACTTAAATCTCGGGACGAGATTTCTTGTAGTGGAGGAGATTTGTAACACCCCCTTGTAATGATCACTGTGATCAACTGCTGATAATGCCAAGTCATCTTCATTTACAATGTTAATCACAGTGGTTCATCAAGACAATTCAAATTTGCCCCTGAGAATCCCATTCAAATTCAAATGCAAAATGAAGTTGCTCCAAAAATTATGGAATAATGTTCATTATTTAGCAAATATTCCAAAACAAATGCTGTTGCCAAAAATAGCATCATCAGCAACTCAAATAATGGGCTAGGGCATTTAAACAGTGTTAAAACAGCACATTAAATGCCTTTTTCATTTTTGTAAATTCCAAAAATGACCAAGTGTTGCCCAAAGCATTTTATTGAAATGCAGAATATGTCAAAGTAAATGTGTGGCCAAGTCTCACATTTTTACTAAATGTTTTGGCTGCCCAAAATAATGCATAATGGCTCTATGAATTAAAACAGAAACCAGAAAAGGGAAAAAGGCCTAAATACCTACTGATCACGTGGGCTTAAGTGGAACAGTGGGAGGCCCAGCCCACCAGGGCCTCACTCACCTGCTTCCCCCCTTCGTGTCGGCGCCTCCATGGCTGGAGCTTGCCGCTCCGGCCGCTGCTCGCCACGACGCCGGGGCAGTTGGCCCCGGGATAAGGCCGACGCCCCATCCATTCCCCCTGGCCCCCTCCTCCATTCGCCGCCTCCTCCCTCTCCCTCGAGCTCGCCCTCTCCCTCTTTCCCCTCTATCACCGAACGCCGTCACCGCCGCGGGCCGTCGCCGTCGTCGCGGTCCGGTGCTTCCCCGCGTCACCAGAAGATGTCCAGAAGCCCCGCCGCGCTCCTCCACGCCCTCTCCACCCTCCGGGCTGGGCCGGGGAGCGCCACCGCCATCGCAAGCTTCGTCTTCCCCAACCTCGGCCACCACCTCCTCGCCGCCGATTGCGCCCCACTGAGCCTTCCCCGAGCCCACTTTCGCACATCTGCAGGTCTCGGTGAGCTCCATGCCTCCTTCCCCTACTCCCAGCATGGCCTGTGATGCCCGGAGCCGCCGCGCTGCGCATGGCCGAACGGAGATCCGCCGCCGTTGGCCTAGCCTTCGTTGTGGTCGCCGACGGGCCCGTCCGAGCTCGCAAACGTGCTCACCCTCGTCGTAGGAGTCGAACACAACCGTTGCCGCTGTTTGCCGCGCCCGCATTCACCGTTTCCATCTTCGCCCAAATGCCGCCGCCGCAGACCTCGTCGCCGTTCCTGTTTCCGGCGACCATTCGGCCCGGCGCTGCCACCATCGGACACGGCATCAAGTGCCCGTTCGAACGCGACCAGTATCACGCCGAACGGCCCTCTGTGGCGAAAACCCGACGCGTTCCGGCGAGAGCGCCGCCACGGGAGCTCGTCGGAGCCCATTCCGGCGACCCCGCTGACCTGGCGTGGCCTGGGTCCCACCCAGTGTCACTGCCAGCGGGCCCCGCCGCGCGGTTTGACCGCGTTGACCGTAGTCAACGCGCGCACAGTCCACCCCATAGCCACTGACGTGTGGGCCCCTGAACTTAATTAGGCTAATTAAGTTTTTAAACTAATGTGCTAATTAGTATAGACACTGACACCTGGGGCCCACACCCCTAATTAGTTCTGTTAGTTTAGTTTAATCACTATTAAAACCAGAGAGGCTGACAGGTGGGTCCCACCTGTCAGTTTGATCAGTCAGCAGCTCAGTTGACTGGCTGATGCAGTGCTGACCTCATCCTGACGCAATATATCTTTTTTTT
>LR738711.1:928589236-928608030 GCA_902687465.1 Secale cereale | reverse complement strand
CCCCTGCAGGGAAGAAACAATCTATCGATAGCCTGTCCTACGGTAACGGACACTCGGAGTTGTATCCACTTCGGTACAACTAGAACTGGTGACTTGAGATATGTGATATGAAGATGATGCTGCTGCAAACACTATATATATTATTATGATAAACTATTCTGTTCCCCTTCTAATTGCTGCAAGACTCTGAAGATGCTAGTCTTCGTCAGGACTAGGCTTTTCCCCTCTCTACTCTGGCTTTCTGCAGTCTAGTCCACCCACATAAAGCCTCCTTTGAAAATATTGCATTGCTAGTATAGATCTGATGTAAGTCTTGCTGAGTACTTTGGATGAGTACTCACGGTTGCTTTGCTCCCCTTTTTGTCCTACCCGTATGATAAACCAGACGACGGAGCCATGGTGCCCGCAGCCCCTGTTGACGACTACTACTACCAGCCCGAGGCTGGCTACTACTACTACCCGGCCGGCGAGTACTTCTACGAGGAGCCGGCGGACGACGACCAGGAGTAGGATCGGAGGTCCCAGGCAGGAGGCCTGCGCCTTTTCGATCGTAGCTTTTATTTTGCCCCGCCTTTGTAAAAGGCTTATCTTCTTCTGCTGTGTTGTATCTGTACCCAGATACCTAACGCTTCCGCTGACTATGTGTGAGACATCATGTTATGTATTCGAGCCCTCGAGGCCCTGGCTTGTAATATATGACTTGTATGTATTTATTTATGTTTTAGAGTTGTGCTGTGATTCCTTCACGTGAGTCCTTAGGCTTGATCGTGTGCACTTGCGTGTATGATTAGTGCACGATCGAGCCGGGGTCGTCACACATATGTACAAAAGTAGAAACAATAAGAGTTCATACCGGTCTTCCTTGTTGCTTCCTTTCATCGATCTTCGTCATTACTGCTTGTCACTTGCACGATCGAACGTAGGAAATATAATCAAATGCCATCACGGACTCGAGCTGATCTCTGAAAACAAAGCAAACTAAAGAGAGAAAGGAAATCTTTTTGGATTTTTCAAAGGTTGAATAAAAGCAAAAAGAAAGAGAAAATCTTTTTGTTGTTTTTGCAAAGAGAGAAATAAAGAAGAACGGGCAAAAACTTCGAAAAGATCAAAGCGAATAAAACGGATAATACAATGGAGAAGTGAGAAGGGCACGTACTCCCCCAAGCTTA
This sequence comes from Secale cereale, assembly GCA_902687465.1. NCBI lineage: Eukaryota > Viridiplantae > Streptophyta > Magnoliopsida > Poales > Poaceae > Secale > Secale cereale. The sequence goes on along the minus strand of LR738711.1, from coordinate 928,606,861 downwards.
GGCTTTTGGCCTAAGTTGGTAGCAGCTACTGCCCCCAGGAGCCTCCTGCTCCAGGGGTATGGTGGTGAGTCCACGGGTCGTAGAAGGATGCTGGCGCGTACACCGAACTCCTCGGAGTCTCCCACGAGGAAGGCTCCGAACGCCAAACAGAGGAAGACCCTTCACCAAACTCGGTGGCGGTCTCTTCCTGAAAATGTGGTATCTCACCGTGCCTCTGCTCGTCGGGCACAACCCCCTCCATAGGGTTATGAAACTGATGCTGGACCATGAACTCATCGAACTGAACAACGTCAAAGGACCATCCGTTCCTGCGAGAAAAATCAAACAAAAGAGGTGCAGGTAGACGGATCTCGCGTTCCGCGGCAGTTCCAAAACGCAAGATATAGATAAGATTATTAAGTTCAGAACCCATGGTAACAAATTTATGCCTTTTCATAGCAGCAAGATCAAAGCTTAAATAAGTAAAAGGAGTATCATCAGGGTGTGGGGTGCCTCCAAGATGCTCTAAGATAAGTGTGGCGTAAACGCCACCATATAAGTCCCCCTTGTTACCGTTCATAGCAAGGCGTCGAGCAATTAAGGTACCCAGATTATAATCAGACCTCCCTGAGAGGGCTGCTGCCAGGATAGCAATATCCGGAGCAGAAATGCTGCTCGTGTTGTCACGAGCTAACACCCCTCTGGCAATATAATATGCAAAATACCTGAGGTGAGGAAATAAGATGCTGGAGATCTTCGACCGATGAATATCCCTCGTACCCATGCTGCAGAGAGAGATGATGACGGTTTTTAGCTCGGAGGGCTGAGTGGCCATCCTAGCCGTCCTCCCAACGTTCGGCACACCTATTATTTCACAAAAATTTCCCAAAGTCATGGTGATAAGATCATTATAAATTTTAAACTCAATAGCACCTGAATCAGGATTATATCTAAAACTGTTAATGAAATTGGAGGTGAGTTTTTGATACTGAGTAACACGACTCGTGACGAGTCGTGTCAAACCTGCATTAGCACAAAGATTATAAAACTCATCCTTGATTCCCGCAGCTTCCATGAATTCATCACATGGAAACGTCATCGCACGTGCTGGACTTGTGTCTTCCAACAACTCCAGGGGCACATGATCTTCATTATAGCTCACCCTAGTAGTCGATGGTGAAGCTGCGGCTCTAGTAACTCGATCGGAGTGTGCGGGCCTCCTCTTCTCAAGCCACCCTTTTGCCCTTCCTAATAAACTCATTTCTGAAATGTTTTACAATTTACAAAAACAAGGATTAAAACAAAGTGAGCTAAGGCAAACTACTCAACTCACTTGCCCAAGGCATAAACTTGCATCAAAACTTGGAAAATAACTTTCTACACATGCATGCAAGCTCATCTCTACAGCACCAAGAACTACTAAATACTCACAAATGAGGCCACCAATCAAAAATCTAATTGGAGGGGTGGAGGAGTCACATACCAGGGAGTATTTGCTCAAAATTTCAGCTCAAATGATGGGCTGTAGAGAGAGATCGAAGAATCGCCTCCAAGAACAGAAAGAACACAAGAACAACAGCAGAACTCGTGTTTTTGGAGAAAGAGAGAGAGGGAGGAAGAAGAAGTACCTGGAGGGGGGTCCCGTGGGCCCCAGGCGCCCTGTGGGCGCGGCCAGGGGCTGGGCCGCGCCAGCTGGCCGCCTGGGCCACTGGTGGCCCCCCCTGGCTGGCCCCAGGACTTTCTGGGTCTCTCCCGTCGTGGAAATTTTTATTCTAATTTTTCTGGAATTTTTCTGAAAACTTCACTGTTGAAAATTTTTCGAAGTTCAAAAAGCTACGAAACTCTCTGAAAACTTGAAGCAGTTAGTAGTATTGTGAAGCTTCAAAAACATAAATACTTGGTACAGCAAGTAGGACAAAACTAAAAACAAGTGAAAACATAACAGGCTCAACTTTTTATCCATATAAAACATATTTGTTAATAAGGTTGATCAAGTCTTACCAACAAACAGGCGATATATAGAGCCAAAAGTCTCACCTCTCACGAAGTAATCACTGAACCTTTACCTTGATGGACATTGTCCCTACCATGATAGTTTTGTATTTGTGAGGCACATGTAGTGGACAATCCCATTCTCCAATCTTCACGGTCTCGATATTCTCTATAGAGTTGAGGCCATGCCTCCTGTCGGTCTTCTTCGGAAAATATACCGTGTGTTCTTTATCATTCACATGGAAGGTGACCTTCCCTTTATTGCAATCAATAATAGCACCTGCGGTGTTAAGGAAAGGTCTACCAAGAATAATGGACATGCTCCCATCCTCAGGCATGTCAAGCACAACAAAATCAGTAAGAATTAAACAATTAGCAACTTCAACTGGAACATCCTCACAAATACCTATCGGAACAGCGGTTGACTTGTCAGCCATCTGAAGGGAGATATCTGTAGGAATTAGTTTTTCTAAACAAAGCCTCTCGTAAAGAGAGAGAGGCATAACACTCACTCCTGCTCCAAGATCACATAAAGCAGTTTTGACATAATTATTCTTTATGGAGCAAGGAATGGTGGGTATACCTGGATCACCGAGCTTCTCAGGAATCTTTCCACTGAAAGAATAGTTAGCAAGCATAGTAGATATTGCATCATTAGGAACTTTTCTTTTATTAGTGACAATATCTTTCATATATTTTGAATAAGGAAGTAACTTAATAGCATCGGTCAAAGGGATTTGAAGAAAAAGAGGTTTAATCCACTCACAAAACTTATTATAATGCTCTTCTTCTTTAGATTTGATGGACTTACCTAGAAAGGGCATGGGTTTCTGTACCCATGGTTCTCTTTCCTTCCCATGTTTTCTTGCGATGAAGTCTTCTTTAGTGTATCTCTTACGTTTGTCAGGTGCTTCTTCTTCTCGAACTTCAGGCGGATCATTCTTCTCATTATTATTACCTTCAGGTTCAGCACCGTCTTCTGTCTCAGCATCGGAGATAGATACACTGTTGGGATCAATAGCTGGTTCTTCATCTGCAATGGGATCATTAGAATTGTCAGTCTCCTTATGTTTCTTCTTTTTCTTTGGAGAGCCAACAATTTCTTCTTCCTGCATTTGAGAATCCTGCTCGATTCTCTTCGGATGCCCGTTTGGATAAAGAGGATCTTGAGTGCTAGTTCCTCCTCGGGTCTTAATCCCGAAAGCCTGCAAATTATCTTGTTTGGCATTGTTAGCAAGCAAATCTCTTTGCACATTAGAAATTTGATCAAGCTGAGTTTGAACCATATGAAAATGCTTCACAAGACACTGAACATCATTAACTGTTCTATCTAAAACATCAAGCAGTTTTTTGATAGCAAGGGAATTATCATGCAACTGACTTTCTATCCTCTCATTAAAATGATTTTATTTCATAATAAAATTATCAAACTCATCTAAACATTGATCAGGAGGCTTACCATGAGGGATGTCACTTGCGTTGAAATCTAAAAGAGAGTGTACCTCTACCATAGGAGGGTGAGTAGTAGGCTCACACAGCTTCTCAATAGGGGGTAGATTCTTCACGTCTTCAGCTTTAATACCTTTCTCTTTAATAGACTTCTTTGCTTCTCGCATATCCTCGGGGCTCAGAACAAACATGCCCCTCTTCTTTGTTGGTGGAGGTGGCTCAGGGACGGACCAATCTTCAAGGTTTTTGGCAATCCTGCCCATTAAGTCTTCCGCATCGTCCGGTGTTCTTTTCCTGAAAACACAACCAGCACAACTGTCCAAATAGGACCTGGATTCATCAGTTAGACCAGCATAGAATACATCGATTAATTCATTCTTAGGGATTTCATGTCCTGGTCTAGCCCGAATCAGACCGCAGTACCTCCCCCAAGCTTTAGGGAGGGACTCATCCTGCAACTGTTTAAAGTTATAAATTCTTTGTAAAGCAGCATGTTGCATGTGAGTAGGAAAGTACTTATCAACAAAAGAGTGAGCTAAGTCCTGAGGACTCTTAATGGAACCGCATGGGAGTGAATCATACCATGCTTTAGCACCCTCCTTCAAGGAGAAAGGAAGAAGCTTGGTCACATAAAAGTATCGTATCTTCTCATCTGTGGTAAACAGGCTACCCAACTCACCGAGTTTAGTCAGGTGTGCAATAGCATCATCATTTTCTCTGCCATAAAAGGGGTCAGCTTCAACCATAGGTATAAGTGAAAGATCAACAGAGAAATCATAATCAGGATCGTCAATGCATATAGGGGATGTAGCAAATTCAGGATTAGGAACGGTTTTGTTCTTCAGAGAGTGTTTTTCAAACAGTTTCTTAATAGCTTCAGGGTCAGAGCCGGAAAACTCTGTCAGTTCCCTGCATAAATCTTCATCTAGTATATAGTAATCATCATCAAGGAGCCTCTCTTTAAGTTTACTCAAATCAGGATAATCATAAGTTTCACCAATAGGGTAGCGAGTAACAGGAAGTTCAATTCCAGACTTTTTAGCAGCAGCAGCAATTTGTTTCTCAAGAGCATAACTAAGCGAACTAATATCATCATCAAAAGTAGTAGAAGCATCATCAAGAGTATCAGACATAGTAACAGATTCAGTAGGAGCATCATGTGGTGGTGGTGAGGCAAACTTACTCATAACGGAAGGTGAATCAAGTGTAGCACTAGTGCTCAGAGCAGTACCTCTTCTTGTAGTGGATAGTAAGATCGGAACCTTGGGGTCTCCTTTCTTACCCATAGTAGATAAAGTGCAGCAGGTAGGATACCTCAAGTAGACTTGTAAATATTGCTATGCTCCCCGGCAACGGCACCAGAAAATGGTACTTGATAACCCTCAACCGTAAGGGATCGAGATAGTCTTCGCGGGTAAGAATAACCCAATTTATTGATTCGACACACGGGGAGCCAAAGAGTATTTATAAGCTTTGACAGTTGAGTTGTCAATTCAACCGCACCTGAAATATACTTACTTGCAACAAAAGATAAGTGGTAACAGTGATATGATAGTGATGATAGTAATAGTAAAAGTAAACAGCAAAAGTAAATAGCAGTAGTAAACGGCAAAAGTAGCAACTAGTGACAAGCAGGATTTAAAACAATGTAGGCTAGGGAGATGGATGGTTGGGCGCTGCATGGATGAGATAGATTCTAACTTGGGGCACGGCACACGGAAAAGTAATGATCATCTAGGCAAATATCAAACATTAGGCATGTATCCCGTAGGTACTTGTACGTGCTTGCAATAAGAACTTGCACAACATCTTTTGTCCTACCATCCCGCTACGAACGGGGCCAAAAGGAACTTATGGATATTAAGGTGCTCCTGTCAAAGAGCACCGGAACAAAGCAATGAAGTCAATGGATACATGTAATCCTCAAACTACGGACCATCCCCTTTGGTGTCCCAAGCTGTCACTTTTGGGATCGCCGGTTCCGGACCGTAACAGGTGCAAACAACTCATAGATAGGATCACGAACACAAATATATTCATACAAACACATATGGTTCAGATCTGAAATCATGGCACTCGGGCCCTAAGTGTCAAGCATTAAGAATAACAAGTTGAAGCAAAGATGATAAACACCATAGTAGATGATAGGCAACATGCCCCCAACAATCTGATAAACTATTACATGATCTAACTCATCCAATCCCTACCATCCCCTTCGCCTACAGCGGGGGAATTACTCAGACATGGAGGGAGAAGTCATGGAGGGATGATGGAGTGGTGATGATGATGACGATGGCGACGATCTCCCCTCTCCGGAGGCCAATTCAGCCTCCAGATTAGCCCTCCCGAGGAAGAACAGAGGGTGGCGGCGGCTCCACGACGAAAAACTGCGAAAGAACTTCCGATCTGGGGTTTCTGCGTCGGGAGTAAAAATACGGGCTAAAGTAGGGCACCAGGGGGTGTGGGCCCCACCCAGGCGCCCCCCCGGCGCGGCCCAGGGGGGGCGCGCCCACAGGGCGCCTGGGCACCCCCTGGCCCCCACTGGCCCCACTTCTGGTTCCTGGTTCCTTCGGGTGCGTGGATTTTCTGTGATTTTTCGTGGATTTTTCTGAGGTACCTAAAAATCCGTTTTCCTGCACACAAATAAACCATACAGGCAGCTCTGCTGAAAACAGCGTCAGTCCGGGTTAGTTTAGTCCAAATCATGCAAGAATGAGGTCAAAACAATATCAAAAGTGTTTGGAAAAGTAGATACGTTTGAGACGTATCATTAAACCAAAATCACATAGAACAAGGGAGTACCTTGCTCTGATACCAATTGAAAGTGTGTTATATCGACTAGAGGGGGGTGAATAATCGATTTATATGAATTCTTCACTAAGGAATTTGCGAGTGAGGAAATTCGTTAGCGAATAACTACTTGCAGCGGAATAAGTACTCAAAAGTAAACATAGCAGAAGACAAGCATGGTCATCATGATGAAATAAAGACAAGCACATAGTACAGAAAGCGTAAACACAGGATAACATAGGATGAAGACAAACAGACTGAAAAATCGAACTAAGGAAATTGAGAAACTCTTCAGTCAAAGTCTTCAAACAGATATGAACAAGCACACAACACAGTTATGAGGAAATGAAAGAGTGGAGGAAATAGAACCAGTAAGCTTGGTGAAGACAATGATTTGGTAGACCAGTTCCAACAGCTGTCTCACTTGTACGTCTGGTTGGAGCAGCTAGATATTTAAACCTGAGGACACTTAGTCCCGGACACAAAGTCATCACCGTATTCTCCTTGAGCTAAGGTCACACAGACCTCGCCCAATCACTCGTGGTAAGTCTTCACGTGACTTCCAAACCTTCACAAACTTGGTCACTCGGCAATCCATGATTCCTCTTGGATGCTCTAGACCATGACGCCTAACTATCTGGAAGAAGCACAGTCTTCAAAGGTAACAAGCGTTGGATCCACACATGATCAATCTCTTCAGTGATGCTCAATCACTTTGGGTTTGTAGGTGTTTGGGTTTGGGATTGGGTTTTCCTCACTTGATGATTTTCGCTCAAAGTCCTCGGAGGATGGGATGCTCTCAAAGGACAAGTGTCAGTTTCTCTCGGAGCAGCCAACCAGCTAGTGGTTGTAGGGGGCGGCTATTTATAGCCTAGGGAGCAGCCCGACATGATAAGATATAAATGCCCTTCAACAATATGAACATTAGGTGGGTAGATATTTTGGGACAGCTGGCGCGTAGCACAGCAATGGTCAGAAATTTGAGTATCAAATTCCTCAGGGCTATTATGTTCCTCACTGTGTAGACAATCCACACTGGTGAATTCTTAACTCCTCAGTCAGAACAAATCCCTCAGAGACCAGAAGAACTTCATCTCTGTCACTGAAGAATATGACTAAACTGTATGAGATTTCCAATGGCTTCAGTCGAAGGGATTGGTAGGTGTAGGATTTTGAGTTGAGTATCACATTGAAATATTTCCTTAGTATTTCCTCGATCCCCTTTAACAGTACGGTGTTTCCTATGACTCAAGAAAGAGAAAATGAAACTACGAAAACAAAAGTCTTCACGCTTCATGTTCCTTAAATGAGTACCAAGTCTTCAAGGTCACACCAATTTCTTCACTTTCAAAGTCTTCAGAAAGTCTTTAGTCGAAGAACTTCATTTTTAGGGGTCGACTTTCTCTGTTAATATCAAACTCCTCATAGACTTATAGACCTGTGTACACTCATAAACACATTAGTCCCTTAACCTATAAGTCTTTAATACACCAAAATCACTAAGGGGCACTAGATGCAGTAATAATATCCCCCTTTTGGTGATTGATGACAATATAGGTTAAGTTTTCAACGGGGATAAACATATGAAGTGTAAATACTGATATTGAGAAGTTTGATTGCAAGATATAGAAGAACTCCCCATGAAGATGTGCATAGTGTGGAATTTTCTTTTGAAGCAATGCACACTTGAAGAGTAGAATCATGGAGATCTCCCCCTATATCTTGTCATTCATACATGCATTTGACATATAATATGAAGAACTTGAAATGCATGATGAAATATGGTGACTGATGTAATTCAGCATGCGTGCATAAACATTAATGAGGAATAAGCATGCAGAAAAACCACATCAAAAGTATCAGGCCACCATAGAGTTTAAGTTTACAACTCAATCCAGCAAAGTCATCAGAAGAACCAGAGTTGTAACTTAGCACAAAAAACGCCCATAAAAATAGACCCGCTTGAAGATTAACTCAAATTTCTCACCCTTTGTCATCGAATGACCAAAAGGATTGAAACTGAGGACTAACGCCCCTAAAGAATCTCAAGTAGATGAAGGAGCGCCAGCGTTGTTGGGGTCGTTGGTTGATGTAGGGCTTGCCGCTGTGTCGTCCATGTCTTCATGCTCGTCGGTGTCGCACGATGAAGAATAGGAGCTAGCCACCAAGGCAGGAACCTTGACCTTCTTGTATTTCTTCGGTGGAGGAGCACACCAGTCAAAATCTTCCTTGAGACCCATTTTCTTCAGATCTTCTTCGCTATAAATTTGAGATAGAATAGCCCAGGTACGGTTGAAGGTTTCATGGAGGTAGTAATGGTTTTTCTTCACTGCATTGTGGGTAGTAGTCATGTTGTGAAGAATTGAACCAAATTGACACTGGACCATTTGTGATTGCGATCAACCTTTTGGTGAAGACTAAGGAGAAGCTCATGATCAGTCAGCACCCTAGGAGATGTGCCTTGAGGATTTTGCTTGGGTGCGTTGGCAGTAGAGTCATGGGGGGCAGAGTCGTCATTGGTGGAGTAGGATGCAGCTTTGCGAAATTGACCATCCAATGGACGAATGCCTTCATCAATAACGGCAGAAGCCTTGCCCTTGTCATTAGTTGAGGAAAATGTCCGTATGAGGACTTCAATCGGGGGCAAGTAGCTGCAATGGTTCAGTGTATCAGCTTTGTAGTTGAGTGAAGACCTTGTTCTGATGAATCTCATAATCCACGGAGCATAAGGTTTCAAGTCAAACGGTGACATTGCGACATTGGCCAGAGTCCTCATGAAGAAATCATGGAAGTTGACGGGGACGCCATGAATGATATTGAATAGTAGATTGTTCATGATGCCAACGACATCTTCTTCATTCGAGTCGTGGCCCTTGATAGGACTCAATGTCTTCGTCAGAATGCGATAGACAGTCCGAGGCACATATAGCAATTCCTTCACAAGGAATTTTGTTCTTGGGGCCTGACCTGGCTTCAATGGCTTCATCAGCACTTGCATATAGTGATCTGTAGGATCAGGCTCTTGGTACATGCAACAAGTAGCTTCAAGGGGAGGACTGAGAGGCAAAGCATGAAGCAATTCAGTAGCTGGTGCCTTGTAGTGAGTATTTTCAGTCATCCAGTCCAGCACCCATGAATTCACATCTTCAGAGTCTCCGGTGATGTGCAGCATTGCAAAGAATTGAAGAATGAGTTCTTCATTCCAATCACAGATGTGAGTGCAAAAATTTCACAGTCCAGCGTCCTGAAGAACACTGAGGACTGGCAGGAAGCACGGCAGAGATTACATATCCACGTGAGGAATGTGCTCATGATCGAAGACTTTGTCTTTGTTGAACAGCACAGAGGAATAAAAATTGGCCTGGCTGGCAGTCCAGAAATGCCTCTTCCTAATGTGAGCAGAGTCATAGGGGTTGTAATCAGTGAAGAATACGTGCTCACCGAAGAAATCAGCAGTCTTGAATTTTTGCTTCCTTGAGAATGGATTCTTTGGCTTGGGTTGAGGAGTGTCAGTCAGTTGCATCACAACCTCAGGAATCGCAATCTCAGTTTCTTCAGGCTGATGAATTTCTGGTTCCTCTTCAGTGGTAGTCTGTGTCTTCATTGATTCAGCAGCAGCAGTTTCTTCAGCACTAGGGCTAGAATGTCTTCATGTACAGACGGAGTGGGGTGAGTTTCTTCAGAGCCCAATGAAACAGTATGTGCTGTGGACTGAGGGATTTTTTGCAATGGCATGAATAGAGGGGAGTTGGGATGTTGACTATCCCAAAAATCATCATTCATCAATGGAGTAGTACTCCCAATGTCCACGTCAGAATTTTGTTCATCCAATTCCTCAACGCCGGCCTCTTCAGCAGTGAACTGAGGCATAGGCCAGGAGACAATTGGTGTTGAAGGGATTGAATCCACTTCAATTTCTTCATCCATCTGCTCCGAGGAAGTAGTAGAGGGAATGTCTTCATCGGATTCACTTGGAATCACATAATCTTCATCAAAAGGAACAAGGTCCTTTGATGGCATGGTTGAGATAGGAACAACATCAATTGGGTTGTCAAATGAGCTAGTCAATGGCTTCATCTTCTTCGGGGCTGAAGAATCTGATGAAGTTGATGCCTTCCTTTTCTTCACTGCTACACACCCTGCAGCCTTGGTCTTCTTCACATCTGATGCAGATGGAAGGATTGGAGTTAGAGTAGGCGCAGGAGGAGCAGCGGAATTTGGTTGAGTTTCTTCATTCACAACTGATGCAGTTGCCCTGAATTCTTCATTTTCTTCAGGCTCGCCATTCAAGCTTCAGCTGTCCTGAGATTTTCTTTAGGCGCAACACTAAAGGTTGCCCTGGCAATTTCTTCGGCGGCTAGAATGCAATCATCAGCCCTGGTATTCTCATTTTCTTCAGCAGCCTGATTTTCTTCAGCGGTGCTGGCATGTTCTTATGTAGACTGAACAAATGCTTCAACCTAAGGAATCTCAATGTGCGTTGGAGGTGCAACATTTGAAGAGAATCCTTTTGCCAAATTTACAAATCTGACTTTGAATCCCATCCAATCTACACGGTATGAGTCAAATTTATTGCTCAGGGCTTTGATTTCCCCCTGAATCTTCACAAGTTCATCAGTTGTCATATTGACAACATTCTTCTTCAGGTAGCGCTCTTTCTTGTAATGCGCTTTCTTCGTCTGTCTGCCTTCTCAAATTTCCACTTTTCTTCGCCTATGAAGGCGGTCAGCATGTGACTTTGGCCAGGAGTGAGGTTCATCTCAGGCAAAGGTGTGTAGGGATCCTTGTGCCAGAGGTCGATGAAGTCTAGGATCAACTTCGGATCCAAAAGCAGTTGCACATTGCTTCCTTTGGCTCTAGCGGCCTTGACTTGTCTGTCTCTGATGATTTCGGCTAGTTCTTCATCATCAGCCTCATCATCATTAGATGGCACGTGGAAGGCGACCTGCTTTTTGTGAGGACTTGGTCGAGCACCTCGTCTAGCAGCGACCTTTTTCTTCAGCAGAGAGGGGCCAGCTGAGGAACTTGGAGCAGCTGAGGAACTTGCAGAGGCTCATGAGGCAATAGATATGTCAGTAGGTCTTTGGCACGTGGCAAGATGCACTAGTGCAAATGATCTGGTCGGAGCAGCCGAAGACTTTAGCGGAGGAGCTGAGGACTTTGAAGGAGCAGGAGCAGTTTGAGGAGTTGGCCGTGAGGGCTTTGAGGAATCTGGCCGTGAGGGCATTGCTGAGGAACATGGCCTTGAGGGCATTGAACGTGGAGCACTTGGCTTATGTGTGCAGGCTTCTTTGCCATGGCCTTCTTCGGCTTGCTAGAAGAGGCCTCAGCAGTGGCAGCAGCAGCAGCAGAGTCTTCTTTGAATTTCCTCACTGCTTCTCTTGCTTGTATGGCCAACTTGGCCTGGCGCTTGGCCCATTCTTCAGGATAATCCTCCCCGCGCTTGAGGCTAGTGGGATCTGCTTTTGGCCAGGTGCCAAAGGAGGTCTTGGACATGGAGGATTGAGTGCGAATTTCTTCATGTACTTGGGAGTTACATACATGTACTCCCTCCACTCTCTTGCCCATCTCCTCTCTATCCTCTGTATGCGCACCTTGCGCTGATTTTTGTCCTCTTTTCCAAACTTGGCCTCATCAGGAGTGCACTAGTCCACATATATGTCATCAGGGATTTCAAAATCAGTGTTAATCTCATGCCTCTTTCCTCCATTTTGTGGCTTCTTTCCATCAGCCATTTTCTTCAGATGAGGAATTTGAACAATGGAATTCTCTGAAGAAGTATGCAACTTTTCTTCGAGGAACGCTGCAAATGAGTTAAGTTGATGAGAACCTAGTGATTCAGCAGCGGACATGAGTACCTGTGAACAGAGTATAGTTGCCAGGAATTTGGAGAGGTCATATGTGTTCTCAAAATGTTTTGTAAAAAGAAAAAGTTTGAGGAAATTGACCAGATGAGTCTTGAAGAATTTCACTAAGTGTTCTTTGTCTTAAGTTCTAGAGTTGTATAGATTGAGAATCCACACAATTGAGGAATCTTGAAGAAAAACATAGCTTAGAGAAATGAATCAAGAACAAATGACATGTGAGGTGTTTTGTGTGTGAAGATTTCAAGAAAAACACCTTTGAGGATTTTATAGAAATCATTTGAATCAAAGAGGGCAGTAAAAGTAACATTTAATTACCCTGGACGAAGAACACGACAAACTGGGAAGTGGAGATGTGAAGTTCGTCAGTGCAGATCTTCCACGCCCTAACTTGGCTGAGGAAGACAGCTACGTCGGCGGCGGAGTGAAGAAATCCGCGGCCGGTGCGAGTACGACGATGACGAGGTCGAGGCAATGAAGCTCTTCCTCACCGGCGACGATGAAATTAGCGGCGGCGCTAGTGTTTGAGAAGCTCGAGCGGGAGACAGATCGAGCGGAGTAAAATAGAAGTGAGGAAGGGGAGGGGTATTTATAGCCACGGTAAAAAACAGTTCGCCCGAAGAAATTGGACGAACATGCCCCTAACCCTTCTCATTCGCTTGACATGTGTCACCCACGTACTGAGAAGTGGAGATCGTGTGAGATCGTGGGTGAATAGATAAGTATTATCGTGGGATGCGGAAAGATTTGGGCGGCAAAACCGAAAATTTTGGATAAGATAAGTTTTAACGTTGCGTTCGCAAATTCTTCAGCTCTCAAGGACAAAGTGAAGATTTTGAATGAGTTTCAAATAGAACACACATGAAGAATTTGTGAATAGAATGGGTTGAGTTTAGCATAGAGGGGGAAGGGTCCGATCACATTCACTTAGCAGGAAAAAAATAGCTTGAAGAATTAGCAATAAGTGAATGATGTAGAGGACATAAACTCATATATATAGCCAATGAAGAAAAATGATAATACTCGCACTAGCACATACGTCACATAAACCATGATAGCAATGATCACCTATCTTAACAGAGATGACAGGCAAGCCTACAACAGGTTTATGTTTATTCCTAGCATTGGTTTTGGCTATTCTAGCAGACTCTTCTTGGAGGTAAATAACATGTCCATCTAAATCTTCTACCAAGAGATCTTTAACCATAGCAACACTAGGTTCAAGTTTAATTTGCTCAGAGGGTGTAGGTGTTCTAGTATTACTTTTACAAACTACAGTTGAAGCTTGGGCATGATTATTTATCCTAACAGGGAAAGGTGGTTTCTCAATATAAGCGGTAGGTATAACAGGATCAACATTATAAGTGATAGTCTTTTCTTCAACTTTAATAGGTTCAACTACTTTTACTTCAATAGGGGGATGGTATTTAAACCACTTCTCCTTAGGGAGATCAACATGAGTAGCAAAAGATTCACAGAAAGAAGATACTATCTCAGAGTTAAGTCCATATTTAGTGCTAAACTCACGGAAAACATCGGTATCCATAAAAGCTTTAACACAATCAAACTTAGGGGTCATACCTGACTCCTTACCTTCGTCGAGATCCCAATCTTCAGAGTTGCATTTAATTCTTTCCAATAAATCCCATTTGAAGTCAATAGTCTTCATCATATAAGAGCCAGAACAAGAAGTATCAAGCATGGAGCGATTATTATGAGAAAGCCGAGCGTAAAAATTTTGAATGATCATTTCTTTTGAGAGCTCATGATTGGGGAATGAATATAACAGTTACTTAAGCCTCCCCAAGCTTGAGCGATGCTTTCTCCTTCGCGAGGCCAGAAATTATAAATATAATTACGATCACGATGAACCTGGTGCATAGGGTAGAACTTCTGATGAAATTTCAACTTCAGAAGATTATAGTTCCATGATCCCATATCATCGCATAGCCTAAACCATGTCAATGAATCTCCATTCAAAGATAAAGGGAAGACCTTCTTGTTGATAACATCCTCGGGCATACCTGCAAGCTTAAACAATCCACAAACTTCATCCACATAGATTAGGTGTAAGTCGGGATGCCGTGTTCCGTCTCCTGTAAAGGGATTTTCAAGCAGTTTCTCTATCATACCCGAAGGACTCTCAAAGCAAACATTTTCAATAGGTGCAGTAGGTTGAGGAGAAACTCTTTGCTCTTCTGGTCGGGGTGAAGATACCCCGAACAAGCCCCTCAAAGGATTTTGAGCCATAGTAACAAGTGACAATAAATTTCAGCACACTATATAAATTTTTCCTTACCAAATTCCACTTACCAAAGGTGCTTCACTCCCCGGCAACGGCGCCAGAAAAGAGTCTTGATGACCCACAAGTGTAGGGGATCTATCGTAGTCCTTTCGATAAGTAAGAGTGTCGAACCCAACGAGGAGCAGAAGGAAATGATAGGCAGTTTTTGGTAAGGTACTTTCTGCAAGCACTGAAATTATAGGTAACAAATAGTTTTGTGGTAAGGTAATTGGTAGCAAGTGACAAACGGTAAAATTAAATGAGGTGCATCAAGGTGGCCCAATCCTTTTTGTAGCAAAGGACAAGCCTGGACAAACTCTTATATAAGGTAAAGCGCTCCCGAGGACACATGGGAATTATCTTCAAGCTAGTTTTCATCACGATCATTTGATTCACGTTCGGTACTTTGATAATTTGGTTTGTGGGTGGACCGGTGCTTGGGTGCTGCCCTTACTTGGATAAGCCTCCCACTTATGATTAACCACTAATGCAAGCATCCGCAACTACAAAAGAAGTATTAAGGTAAACCTAACCATAGCCTGAAACATATGGATCCAAATCAGCCCCTTACGAAGCATTCCATAAACTAGGTTTTAAGCTTCTGTCACTCTAGCAACCCATCATCTACTTATTACTTCCCAATGCCTTCCTCTAGGCCCAAATAATGGTGAAGTGTCATGTAATCGACGTTCACATGACACCACTAGAGGAGAGACAACATACATCTCATCAAAATATCGAACGAAGACCAAATTCACATGACTACTAATAGCGAGACTTCTCCCATGTCCTCAGGAACAAAAGTAACTACTCACAAGACATAATATTGGTCATTATCAGAGGGGTATTAATATGCATAATGGATCTGAATATAAGATCTTCCACCAAATAAACCAACTAGCATCAACTACAAGGAGTAATCAACACTACTAGCAACCCACAGGTACCAATCTGAGGTTTCGGTACAAAGATTGGATATAAGAGATGAACTAGGGTTTGAGAGGAGATGGTGCTGGTGGAGATGTTGATGAAGGTAGCCCTCCCCAAGATGGGAGAGTTGTTGGTGATGACGGCGGTGACGATTTCCCCCTCCCGGAGAGAAGTATCCCCGGCAGAACAGCTGTGCCGGAGCCCTAGATTGGTTTCCGCCTCGGTTCCGCCTCGAGACAGCGGCGTCTGGTTCCAAAAGCCTCCTTATGATTTTTTCTAGGTCAAAAAACCTCATATAGGAGAGGATGGGCATCGGGGGCCTGCCGGCTGGCCCACGAGGCAGGGGGGCCCGCCCTCCACCCTCGTGGACAGCCTGTGGCCCCCTCATGGGTTTCTTTCACCAGATATTTTTTATATTTTCCGAAACGATGTTCTGTGGAGTTTCAGGGCTTTTGGAGTTATGCAGAATAGGTTTCCAGAGGTTGCTCCTTTTCCAGCTGCCGGCATTCTCCCTCTTCATGTAAACCTTGTAAAATAAGGGAGAAAAGGCATAAGCATTGTGACAACACATATAAGAACAGCCCATAATGTAATAATTATCAACATATAAGCATGATGCAAAATGGACGTATCAATCATGTATATAGGCATCACACCCGAGACAAGTAGACCGACTCCTACTTGCATCTACTACTATTACTCCACACATCGACTGCTATACATCATGCATCTAGAGTATTAAATTCATAAAGATAGGAGTAATGCCTTAACCAAGATGATATGATGTATATAAAGTAAACTCGCGCATGAATAAACCACATCTTTTTATACTTAATGGCAACGATACAAATACGTATCATGTCCCTTTCTGTCACCGGGGTTGAGAACCGCAATATCGAACCCATCACAAAGCACCTCTCCCAGTGCAAGAAAAATCAATCTAGTTGGCAAAACCAAATCAATAGATCGGAGAGAAATACAAAGATGTAATAATCTTGCATATAAGAGTTCAGAGAAGAGTCGAATAATATTCATGGATAATCTGATCATAAATGCAGAATTCATCGGATGCTAACAAACACACGACAAAAAGTCATTACATTGAATAGATCTCCACGAATATCAAGGAGAACACTATATTGAAGATCAAAGAGAGAGAAGAAGTCATCTAGCTACTAGCTATGGACCCATAGGTCTGTGGTGAATTACTCACACATCACCGGAAGGACTGCAATGTACCGGGGATCAAGAGCCCCTCCATGATCAATTTCACCTCTGACAGAGTACCGGGGATGCCTCCAGATGGGATCTCACGAGAACAAAAACTTGCGGTGGCGGAAAACTTATTTCGGGGTGGCTCTCTGATGTCAGGGGAATATTTGAGAACTTATAAAGCTGGAATTAGGGATGGAGGTCCCACGAGGGGCCCACAATACTTGTCGCTCACTCGTGTCTCGTCTGGTCTTCTCCCGAACCTTTGAGGGTCTCTTTTGGCCTAGGAAAAATTAATCCAAAGTTTTTTTTCGTTTGGACTCTATTTGATATTAATTTCCTGAAAAGCCAAAAACAGGCAAAAAAAACTGTAACTGGCACTGGGCACTAAGTTAATAAGTTAGTCCCAAAAACTGTACAGAGACCAGCGAACTTCATGTTGAAAAAACTGTACGTGTTGTTTTTTCGGTACATTTTTTGCTCTAGTTTTTTAACCGTTTATCGGAATTATGCGTGTAATATACCGTTGAAAAGCTATGGAGTAGACGCATATTCGCCATGTTGAACACTTTCCAAGATTCCGCACGGTTTAAGAGCAGTTTCGAAAATTGTGCGGCTCACAACGAATGGCAGCGAGCGTTTTTTGGCGTTTTTTTCTAAACCGCTCGTCGGAACGAAACATATGATACACCGTTGGAAAGGTATCGTCGCCACGCATCTTTTTCGTATCTATTATTTTTTCTAATTCGCTACGGTTTAAGAGCAGTTTTGAATTTACTAAATCGCGGAATTGTTTTTTTCGAATTTTTTCAAATTTTCGGTACTGTTTTCACTCCAGTTTTTTAACCGTTTGTCGGAACAAGGCGTGTAATATACCGTTGGAAAGCTACGAACGAGGCGCAACTTTCATATGTTGAAATGTTTTTGAGATTCCTTACGGTTTTTAGTTAAATTTGAAAGTCGTGCGGCTGGCTACGAACCGCAGCGCGTTGAGAAGTGTTTGAGAAGTGAGCTGCTTTCCGATGTGTGTTTTGTTTTTTGATCACGAAGTGAACCGCATTACTCTTTTTGTGTTGTTTTTGGTAACAATTTTTTTTTGAGATTCCGCTATTTTTTTTTTTTTTT
>LR738711.1:928541574-928587482 GCA_902687465.1 Secale cereale | reverse complement strand
TTTTTTTGCATTTTCATGTTTGAGAAGTGAGCTGCTTTTCCGATGTGTGTTTTGTTTTTTGATCACCAAGTGAACCGCATTACTTTTTGGTGTTGTTTTGGTAACAATTTTTTTACACGGGCGATTTGTTGTTGTCTTTTCTCGTACTAATTAATTTTTTACACGCGTTTTGAGAAGTGTTGAGAAGTGAGCTGCTTTCCGATGTGTTTTTGTTTTTTGGATCACCAAGTGAACCACAACGGTTTTTTTATGACCAACTTTCGCGAGAGAACAAGTGAGCTTCAAAGAGTCCTTTTGCAATGGACTTTTTTAGACCAAAGTGCACTGCATTTTTTGCTTTTCCAACAATTACAAAACAAACATTGCAAGTTTTACACAGCAAGCGATCACCGTCGTAGCAAGTTTTACACAGATTTTTTGCATGTCCAATGTATTTTGAGGGGGAACTGAAACTTAGATACAACAACAGTGCACTTCATTTTCATGCTATTTTGCACCGGCTACCATGCAAAATACACACATACACACAAAACCATCATGAGCACTTCATGATTTCTTTTGTCGGATGTAAATTTTTCTCAGCCGAGTTTTCGACGTCATTTTTTTAACATTTTTAAGACGGAGAATGGACCACACAGACAAGGGCAAACAAACCGCGACATATGTCGAAGTGAACCTCATTGCTATCTCGATGTTTCGTTTAAAAAATCGCACTTTTCATGTTGGGTGCAAGTGAACAATATCACTCTAAAAAATGAACCACTTCCAAGGACCAAACACACTGCACGTATTTGATGTAGTCGACTCAGAGATACACGAAACAATTTTTGCACTTCATACAGAGGGGTAATGAGCTGCTACACAAATGGAGTGAACTACTTGTTTCAATCGTCCCACAAAGAAAACAAGTTTCATCAGAAAAAGAAGTGAACCTCCAGTGGGGTCCCTCTGAGTCTATTGGCCACACTTCCACTAATACAAAATTGCACCACTAAAAAAC
Source organism: Secale cereale (assembly GCA_902687465.1). NCBI lineage: Eukaryota > Viridiplantae > Streptophyta > Magnoliopsida > Poales > Poaceae > Secale > Secale cereale. The sequence goes on along the minus strand of LR738711.1, from coordinate 928,586,482 downwards.
ACAAAACTACAGCACACACGACAGTGAAACACACCAACTTTCACACAGGGCCACGCCACTGGATTCAAGCACAAATATTATGCAGAGTGAACTGCAATAGAAATTCACAATGTTGTGTCGGGGCACACTAACGAACAATTGTGTTGCATTCGCAAGAAAACTGGTGTGATCGGACTGCATGCGTGCACACCCCGCACTGCATAACCACCAAAAATGCACCGCCATGCGACCAAAATCGCACTGCAATATTGATGCAAATTCTTCCCTTTTTCCCCTTTTTCGCAAACTGAACCACAAATGGATTTACCAAGAACTGCATCTATTGTGAATGAAATACAAACATTTTACACTGCAAAATTGTATTGTAGTGCACTGCATGGGGCGGCCCGGTGAAGGGCATGCACCACGCGTCAGGGTAGAGCTCCACTCCATCTCGCAGTAGCACCACCACCAACCGGAAGGAACACCACCACGAGGATTTAGACAATCTCCGATGGCAAATCCTGGATACAAAAACACATTTCTGAGCTGCACAATTTTAGCACCCAACTGAATTGAACTAGATAGCATCCTGAAAAACATCAGAAAATATTTATAAACAGCAACAAACGATTCGCACAGCAAACTGCACGGCAACAGCGACCACAAGACGACGACAAACCTGAACCTCGCGCTCCCGATTGAATCGGGACGGTTGGGGCGTGGGAGGCACGACCTGTGAGGCCAGTGGCAGGCAGTGCCGCACGGAGACGACGACCACAAGAGGCGGCGGCCTGTTGCAGCAGTACGTGGGTGGCAGGAGGAGGTGGATCCGCGGGGCGGCATCTGAAACCGCACACCATTGAGCTGCAAAGGGGCGATAGCCGAGCTGCACTGGGGCGCCAACAGAGCTGCACTGGGAGGGAGGGTAGGCCCGTCCCATCGGCGGATCCGGCCCGGCTCGATCCGGACGGGGTGGAACGGGATCCGGACAGGGTGGTGATACACGGGACCGCGACGAACAGTGGAGGAAAGTCGCGACAGCGCTGACCCCAAATTGTCCCTCTAGAGGGGATTGGAGGTGGAGGGGATTGAGGGTCGTGGGCAGGGAAGCCAGGTAGGGGGGTAATGACCATGGGAAGCCAGGTAGGTGCTGGAGGAGCTGCACGCCCACCGGAAGATCTTGGCCGACGATGAAGGAGGTGCACATCCCACCGGCGACACCGCACAACTGTGGGTGGGGCGAGAGGTGCATGAAGGGGAGGTCCCCGTCGGAGGTTGGGACGCGGCCCCGTCGGAGGTTGGGACGCGGCCGTGCGGATCCAGAGGATGGCGGATCCGGTCGTGAGGGTCCTAGATCCGTTGTGGGTGGCGGCCGGCGGTTGGAGAGGTTGGGGGCGCGCCGTCCATGGGACGTAGGTGGGTGCGCGCCGGCCATGAGAGGGTGTTGGGGACGCGTCGGCCTTGGGAGGTAGAAGGTATAAGGTAGGTGGTGCGGTGCCCTGCGTGGTGGTGGGGGCGGCGTGGTTGCATGGCGCCCTGGCCTGGGGAAGGTAGCGCCATGGCCGGCGGGGTTGGGGGTGGCGGCGCGGGGGTGGGAGTTGGTGCGGCGGCGCGGGGGAGGAGGTGCGGTGGAGGAGAATAAGGGGAGAGACAGAGGAGTGGGTGGCAGAGGGGAGGATAAGGTAGGGTGGGTTTTTTTCTTAGCTTGTGCAGTTCGTTCGGCTCCTTCATTGTTAGTTTTGTAGCTACGGGTAGGTCTCGGGTGTTAGCAGAATAAGAGGTTGGTGTTAGGAGAATAAGGTCTTAAGGGGTGTTATGAGAATAGACCCACCCTATATATATATATATATATATATATATATATATATATATATATATATATATATATATATATATATATATATATATATAAGTGCTTGTAAATATATATAAAACATTCAAGATTGATAATATAATAGCATGGAACAGTAAAAAATATAGATACGTTGGAGACGTGTCAGTTTCCTTGCCAAAAGACCGCTCATGCGAGTGCTCGCGGTCTCACGGAACATCGTATTTCGCTCTGGAGTCCTTTTGGCGGCTCCTGATGATTTGACACCGACAACGGTGTTTTCATTGAGAATTCTGCCGTGAAATCGATGGAGGATCAATTGGTCAGCTGCAGATCAACTACGACGTCGACATCTTCATCGCCGACTTGACTAGTCACCATTGCTCGACCGAGGACTGTGCTCCGCCTCAAATCGTCATGTTCGGACGCGGGCCTTCATCAACGTCAACTCCGACCTATATCAAGATCATGGAGGAATCATCCATAGAGCTTGTTGCTCAATGTCAACATTGTCCTCTAGCGGTCGTGTTGTTTTTCTGGACAGCAAACTTGTATCCACCGCCACCACCTCCTCGAGCTTCGCTTTCAAGATTTCTTTTGTGTAATGCTGCGGAATTAAGTCTACAACAACCATGTAAAATTTTGTCGCGTTCCGATGTAGGAATCTCCGTCGATCTCCAATATACCGGAGCCCTGTCAAATCTGGACGGGAATATGGACGAGTTTGGGGCGTGGAGTCCAGCGTCTAGCTCGAACTTCCATTGGAAGATCCAACCATTGATTGGCTGTGGAATTCATATATCTATCACCTCTAAAAATTTAAGCTCGATCCAACCGTTCAAACTCCAGGAAGCTTCCCATGAGTGGATCAAATTTTGGATATGTTTTCTGTGTGAATACGAATCCGATCCGAGTTTATCATTCTTCATGAACGAGATATTGTACACCTTTTTGAAGGAATTTATTCCTGAGGTATTGTGTGTTTTTCTCAAACACGTGCCCATAAATTTTTTGTTTTTTCGAGACGATCTTCATCGTCCAGCCGGTAGCAAACATGCCCGACAATTTTGCTCCACGGCTGCCGACCTATGTTAGACTGGTCGTCCCTTCATCAAGCCAAGGTCAACCTCATCGGATCATCACCTGGGCGAGCCGACCAAGAGTTTGGCATTGTGAAGGCTAAATCATCACCAACATCGTCGTTCCACGGATTACACGGAGCGGTACACCGGCATCTCAGCACGTCACTCCATCAAGCCGGCATTGGCCGCGTCAAAACTTACGCCCTGCATCGGCATGCCCTCGCCGTTGCTTCTTCAAGCCAATAACTAACCACGACGAACTGCTTCGGCACCTCGGTTGGCATAGAGCTGCAACGTCACCTTATCGACCTGCTCCCTCACGTCAGCTGGATCGAGACCTTTGCCATCTCTTCATCAAAATTCAAACCTACTCCAGTGACTTTGGCATCATCGGCCGACCAACTTCGTCAGCTCGGCTAGATTGGGGACTTCGACATCACCAGCCGACCAGCTTCTTCAGCTCGGCTGGACCGGGGGCTTCTCTTCAACACGTCGACTATGCTACGTCGCCACTTTGTCAAGCTGAGTTCTTTGATCGAGAACCTCGGGACTGGCTTCGGGGCTGGGACCTCGACCGGCTGCAAGCTCGGCCCACGTCATCAACACCGAGCACATTAACCAGCTAAGTCGCTTTCATGCTCAAATTCCCTAAATTCTTAAAAAAAAATTGTTCGGCTCGACCAAGCGTTATATGTGTGTTAAAAAAACTTAGTTTGTTGAAAGCATTATTTTTTAAAAACACTTCTCTAACCCAAGTTAACTGGGGGCTCTTAAATTTATATGAGCCATTTTATAATAAAACTTTTCTTTTTAGTCATTGCAATGTCTTTTCTACCACTCCTTTTTCGACTCGAGTGTATGGTCAATAGCCGGATAGCCTAGCTTCTCTCTAAATCCGCTTTAATGATGTAAAGTAGTTTGATGCATAGAATCATTACACATAAATTGCGAGTAAAGTCAATTTACTGCAGCCCATCTTTTAAAGAGTCAAGGGCACAATCTTGTTGAGACAACCAAGTAGCTGGCATAACGCTCTCATAATTCCCTATTGGCTTTTATTTCCTATCTATTAATCCCTAGGGGGCAACCTTGGTGAGCTTGGCTTTCGCCAGCTCTAGCTCCTTTAAAGAGATATATATTCTCTTTCTGATAAGTCTGTGTTAAACACAACAAAATTTACTGCCAAGCGGATATCGATTCTTAATTCGACCACATGTGCCCACATTAACGCTCGGGGGCTACTAGGCTTCGCACTTATCATTTACGAAATTTAAAGGGGCACATCGATCCCCTGATCTGGTGTTGCCACCCGACCAGTGGCTCGAGGGCTACTGCATTGCCTATTCAATGCAAAATATTCAAAGTGCTTAGTGCTCGGCTTGACCGAGCTATGGGCAAACTCGTCTTCGGACAACAACAGGTACCATCTGGGACTTATCCGGTATCAAGATAAAATATTACAGCAACTTCTCAAAACCCTCTCTCAAGGGTCCGTTCGCCAATCACTATCTCCTCTAATATATTACACCGTATTTCTATTCCTACGTTTGATGCCAAGCTAGAAGTTGATCCTCGATGACCCACAAGTGTAGGGGATCTATCGTAGTCCTTTCGATAAGTAAGAGTGTCGAACACAACGAGGAGCAGAAGGAAATGATAGGCAGTTTTCAGTAAGGTATTTTCTGCAAGCACTGAAATTATCGGTAACAGATAGTTTTGTGATAAGGTAATTGGTAACAAGTGACAAATAGTAAAAGTAAATAAGGTGCAGCAAGATGGCCCAATCCTTTTTGTAGCAAAGGACAAGCCTAGACAAACTCTTATATGAAGGAAAGCTCTCCCGAGGACACATGGGAATTATCGTCAAGCTAGTTTTCATCACGATCATATGATTCGCGTTCGGTACTTTGATAATTTGGTATGTGGGTGAACCGGTGCTTGGGTGCTGTCCATACTTGGACAAGCATCCCACTTATGATTAACCTCTATTGCAAGCATTCGCAACTACAAAAGAAGTATTAAGGTAAACCTAACAATAGCATGAAACATATGGATCCAAATCAGCGCCTTACGAAGCAACGCATAAACTAGGGTTTAAGCTTCTGTCACTCTAGCAACCCATCATCTACTTATTACATCCCAATGCCTTCCTCCAGGCCCAAACAATGGTGAAGTGTCATGTAGTCAACGTTCACATGACACCACTAGAGGAGAGACAACATACATCTCATCAAAATATCGAATGAATACCAAATTCACATGACTACTTATAGCAAGACTTCTCCCATGTCCTCAGGAACCAAAGTAACTACTCACAAGACATAATATTGTTCATGATCAGAGGGGTATTAATATGCATAATGGATCTGAACATATGATATTCCACCAAGTAAACCAACTAGCATCAACTACAAGGAGTAATCAACACTACTAGCAACCTACAGGTACCAATCTGAGGTTTTGGTACAAAGACTGGATACAAGAGATGAACTAGGGTTTGAGAGGAGATGTTGCTGGTGAAGATGTTGATGAAGATAACTCTCCCCAGGATGGGAGAGTTTTTGGTGATGACGGTGGTGACAATTTCCCCCTCCCGGAGGGAAGTATCCCCGGCAGAACAGCTCCGCCGGAGCCCTAGATTGGTTTCGCCAAGGTTCCGCCTCTAGTAGGCGGCGTTTGGTCACGAAAGCCTCCTTATAATTTTTTCAGGTCAAAACATCTCATATAGGAGAATATGGGCGTCGGGGGTCACCGACTGGCCCACGAGGCAGGGGGCACGCCTCCCACCCTCGTGGACAGGTGGTGTCCCCCCTGGCAGATCTCTTTCGCCAGATATTTTTTATATTTTGTGAAACGATGTTTCGTGGAGTTTTGGAGTTTTTTGAGTTGTGCAGAATAGGTCTCCAATATTTGCTCCTTTTCCATCCCAGAATTCCAGCTGCTGGCATTCTGCCTCTTCATGTAAACCTTGTAAAAATAAAAGAGAAAAGGCATAAGTATTGTGACATAACGTGTAATAACAGCCCATAGTGCAATAAATATAAACATAAAAGCATGATGCAAAATGGACGTATCAACTCCCCCAAGCTTAGACCTCGCTTGTCCTCAAGCGAAAGCCGATATAAAAAATATGTCCACATGTTTAGAGATAGAGGTGTCGATAAAAATAAAATACAGACATGAGGGCATCATGATCATTCTTATAACAACAACACACATATATTGTCATATGATTCTTATGCTAAGCAATAATTCATTCACAATATCATGTATGACTCAGAAACTTCATTGAAAACCAACAAACTATGATCTCGGTCATTGAAGCAATTGCAATTTATCATAACATCGGAAAGAGTCAATATAAGAGCTTTTCAGCAAGCCCACATACTCAACTATCATATAGTCTTTCACAATTGCTTACACTCACGCAATACTTATGGGTATGGAGTTTTAATCAGACACAGAGAAAGATAGGGGCTTATGGTATTGCCTCCCAACCTTTTACCTCAAGGGTAATGTCAACAGTAATAGATTATGATATCATACATCCAAGTGGGTATATATGTCAGGATCTTTCCAACACAATGTGCTTGCCAAAGGATAAAATTTAAAAAGGAAAGGTGATTTTCACCTTGACTTTTATAAGGAAAGAATAATAGATAGGCCCTTCACAGAGGGAAGCAGAGGTTGTCATGTGCTTTTATGGTTGGATGCACAAAATCTTAGCGCAAAAGAACATCACTTTATATTGCCACTTGTGATAAGGAACTTTATTATGCAGTCTGTCGCTTTTATTACTTCCATATCACAAGATCGTATAAAGCTTATTATCTCCACACTAATAAATCATGCATATTTTAGAGAGTTTGCAACAATGACAACTTACTTGAAGGATCTTACTCAATACATAGGTAGGTATGGTGGACTCTCATGGAAAAACTGGGTTTAAGGATGTATGGAAGCACAAGTAGTATCTCTACTTGGTGCAAGGAGTTTTGGCTAGCATGAGGGGGAAAGGAAAGCTCAACATGTTGGATGATCCATGACAATATACTTTATTTCAAATATGAGAAAACATAACCCATTATGTTGTCTTCCTTGTCCAACATCAACTCTTTAGCATGTCATATTTTAATGAGTGCCCACAATCATAAAAGATGTCCAAGATAGTATATTTGTATGTGAAACCTCTCTTTCTTTATTACTTCCTATTAATTGCAACGAAAACTATGTCTGTCAACTCTCAACAACTTTTATTCATCATATTATTTATATGTGAAGTCATTACTTCCCATAAGATCAATATGATCTCTTTGATACTTTTTATATTTTATTTTATTCTCTCATGACCAAAGTGAGGAAATCCAGCCCTTGACTCAACACTAATCTTTATTATATAGCTCACGAACTCGGTTACAAAGATAAAGATCATAAAGCAAAAGCTCACAACTAGATCATGCTAACTTTATTCTACTAGATCAATATATTACCAAAAGGATCGAACTAAGAAAAACGGTAAAGATAGGAGTGTGATGGTGATACGATACCGGGTCACCTCCCCCAAGCTTGGCAGTTGCCAGGGGGAGTGCCCATACCCATATGATTATGTCTCCTTCTTCGAAGTTGGTGATGATGGAGTTGAAAGTAGTGATGCCGGATCATCATACATTGAGCGTAGGAGATCCTCCAACTTGCAGATAATACCTTTTAGTGCGGCTATATGCTCCTTCAGCAAAATATTTTCACTTGTGAAATGCTTGTTTTGTATTTGAGCTAACTCAATCATCTTGATAGCTTCAATCTTAGTTGAAGTAAAAAGGTTCGGAAGGGGTTGAAGGATATCTTCTTCTCCTGTTGCCGAAGCCTGATCTTCCATATTCTTCTTGATCCTATTCTCCTTATTAATCTCCTCGGGTTCTTCCCTCTACAGCTCTATCTTCATTAGCCAAGCATCGTTGCCCTCATTGTTGGAGGAGGAGGACAACACGATGCCTGGCCTTGTCAACCCTGGCAAAAAATAGCTCGAAACAAGAACAGAGGATTTTTGCGTGATACGGTGGTCAAAACCTTCGGGAGAATATATAATGAATTTTTACCAGCCAAAAGGAGTAACGTGCAAGAAATCGGAGTCCGGGTGGCACACGAGGTGCCCACGAGGCAGGGGGCTTGCCCAGGGGGGTAGGGCGCGCCCTCCACCCTAGTGGACGCCTCCTGTCTCTTCCGGACTGCCTCTTATTTTTTTATTTTTCTAAATATTCCAAAACGGTGAAAAATTGCCATTGGAACTGTTTTGGAGTCGGTTTACTTACCGTACCACATACCTCTTCCTTTTTGGTGTCTGGATCGTTCTGGAAAGTGTCCCTTGTGTATTCCTCCGGGGTTAAGGTTTCAATAGCATTGGTTTCAACATTTATAGGGTTACCTGAGATATAATGTTTGATTCTTTGACCGTTCACCACCTTCAGATTTGTGCCTTCGAAGTTGTTGATGTTTATGGCACCGGAACGATAGACCTCCTCGATAACGTAAGGACCTTTCCATTTAGAGAGAAGTTTTCCTGCAAAAAATCTTAAACGAGAGTTGTATAGCAAGACATAATCACCTACGTTACACTCACGCTTTTGTATCCTTTTGTCATGCCATCTTTTAACCTTTTATTTAAACAGCTTGGCATTCTCATAAGCTTGGGTTCTCCATTCATCAAGCGAGCTAATGTCAAATAACCTCTTCTCACCGGCAGGTTTGAAATCATAATTGAGCTCTTTAATAGCCCAATATGCCTTATGTTCTAGCTCAAGAGGTAAGTGACAAGCTTTTCCATAAACCATTTTATATGGAGACATACCCATAGGATTTTTGTATGTAGTTCTATAGGCCCATAATTCATCATCAAGTTTTTTGGACAGATTATTTCTAAACCTATTAACTGTCTTTTGCAAAATTAATTTCAGCTCTTTGTTACTTAGTTCTACTTGACCACTAGACTGTGGGTGATAAGGGGATGCAATTCTATGATTAACATCATACTTAGCAAGCATTTTCCGAAAAGCGCCATGAATAAAGTGTGAACCACCATCAGTCATTAAGTATCTAGGGACTCCAAACCTCAGAAAAATAACTTCTTTAAGCATCTTAATGGAGGTGCTGTGATCAGCACTACTAGTTGGAATAGCTTCTACCCACTTAGTAACATAATCAAAAGCAACTAAAATATGTGTATACCCATTGGAGGAAGGAAACGGTCCCATATAATCAAAGCCCCAGACATCAAACGGTTCAATAACAAGTGAATAATTCATAGGCATTTCTTGACGTCTACTGATATTACCAATTATTTGACATTCGTCACAAGATAAGACAAACTTACGACCATCCTTGAAGAGAGTAGGCCAATAAAAACCAGATTGCAATACCTTATGTGCAGTTCTATCTCCAGCATGGTGTCCTCCATAAGCTTCGGAGTGGCACTTGCATAGGATATGATCTTGTTCATGCTCAAGTACACAACGTCTAATAATACCATCTACTCCTTCTTTATACAGGCGTGGATCATCCCAGAAGTAATGTCTCAAATCATAGAAGAACTTTCTCTTTTGCTGGTATGTGAAACTAGGTGGTATAAACGTAGCAACAATGTAATTAGCATAATTAGCATACCAAGGAGCAGTACAAGAAGCATTTATGACAGCTCATTGTTCATCAGGAAAGCTATGATCAATAGGTTGTGGGTCATCAAGAATATTCTCTAGCCTAGACAAGTTGTCTGCAACGGTGTACTCAGCTCCCTTTCTATCAATAATATGTAAATCAAATTCTTGCCGTAGGAGAACCCATCTAATAAGTCTAGGTTTAGCATCTTTCTTTTCCATAAGGTATTTGATAGCAGCATGATCAGTGTGAATAGTTACTTTAGAATCAACAATATAAGACCTAAACTTATCACATGCAAATACAACTACTAAAAATTCTTTCTCAGTAGTAGCATAATTTCTTTGGGCAATGTCTAGAGTTTTACTAGCATATTGGATAACATTCAATTTCTTATGAACTCTTTGTCCTAGAACAGCACGTACAACATAATCACTAGCATCGCACATAATCTCAAAGGGTAAATTCCAGTCAGGAGGCTGGACAATAGGTGTAGAGATCAATGCTTTCCTAAGTATTTCAAATGCTTCTACACAATCATCATCGAAAACAAAAGGAACATATTTTTGTAAGATATTAGTCAGAGGCTTGGAGATTTTGGAGAAGTCCTTAATGAACCTCCTATAAAACCCGGCATGACCAAGGAAACTTTGTATACCTTTGATGTCCTTGGGACACGACATCTTTTCAATAGCATCAACCTTAGCCTTGTCAACTTTAATACCTCTTTCAAAAAAATTATGTCCCAAGACAATGCCTTCATTAACCATAAAGTGGCACTTTTCCCAATTCAAGACAATATTAGTGTCTTCACATCTCTAAAAACTCGATCAAGGTTGCTCAAGAAATCATCAAAAGAAGTTCCGTAAACGGAAAAGTCATCCATGAAAACCTCAACAATATTTTCACAAAAATCAGAGAATATATCCATCATGCATCTTTGAAAGGTAGCAGGTGCATTACATAGACCAAAAGGCATACGTCTATACGCAAAGGTACCAAAAGGACAAGTAAAAGTGGTCTTTTCTTGATCCCCTTTTGACACTGGTACTTGAGAGAAACTAAAATAGCCATCTAGAAAGCAAAAATGAGTATGTTTGGATAACCTTTCTAGCATTTGATCAATAAAAGGCAAAGGTTAATGATCCTTCTTAGTGGCTTTATTTAATTTGTGGAAATCAATTACCATTCTATAACCTGTAACAATTCTTTCTGGGATCAATTCATCTTTATCATTAGGAACAACAGTCATACCTCTCTTCTTAGGGACACAATGGACATGACTTACCCACTGGCTAACAACAACTGGATAGATTATACCTACCTCTAGAATCTTTAGTATTTCCTTCCTTACCACTTCTTTCATCTTAGTATTTAACCGTCGTTGATGATCGATAACCGGTTTCGCATCCTCTTCCAACTTTATCTTGTGTTGGCATAAACTGGGACTAATGCGCTTAAGATCATCCAGTGTATATCCAATAGCAGCACGATGCTTCTTCAGAGTTTTCAATAATTTTTCTTCTTCCTGCTCTTAAAGGCTAGCACTGATAATAACATGACACATCTTCTTTTCATCGAGATAAACATACTTAAGAGTATCAGGTAATGGTTTGAGTTCAAACACAGGATCACCCTTGGGTGGAGGAGGATCCCCTAGAATTTCAATAAGGGTCCCTGCTTAAAGAATATTTCATCTATTTCCCTTCTCTCATTCATATACATATCATTTTCATGGTCTAGCAGATATTGTTCTAAAGGATCGTTAGGAGGCACAGCAATAGAAGCAAGACCAATAATTTCATCCTTACTAGGTAATTCTTTATCATGGGGTTGTCTACGAAATTTAGCAAAGTTAAAATCATGAGACATATCCCCTAAACCAATAGTAACAATATCTTTTACGCAGTCTATCTTAGCATTAACAGTATTCAAGAAGGGTCTACCAAATATGATGGGACAAAAATCATCTTGTGGGGAACCAAGAACAAGAAAATCCTATAGAACTGGTGCAATATCATGCATAATGTCTTTATACAAGGAAACATGTATTACACTAGCACTACCACCTACGTCACATAAACCATGATAGCAATGATCTTCTATTTTAACAGAAATAATAGGCAAGCCTACAATAGGTCTATGTTTAATCCTAGTATCGGTTTTGGCTATTCTAGCAGCTTTCTCTTGGAGGTAAATAACATATCCATCTAAATTTTCAACCAATAGATCTTTAACCATAGCAACACTAAGTTCAACTTTAATTTTCTCAGAGGGTGTAGGTGTTCTAGTATTACTCTTACGAACCACAGTAGAAGCTTTAGCATGATCCTTTATTCTAACAGGGAAAGGTGGTTTCTCGATATAAGCAGTAGGAACAATAGGATCAACATTATAAGTGATAGTCTTTTCTTCAACTTTAATAGGTTCAACTACTTTTACTTCAATTGGATGATGGTATTTAAACCACTTCTCCTTAGGGAGATCAACATGAGTAGCAAATGATTCACAGAAAGAAGCTACTATCTTAGAGTCAAGTCCATATTTAGTGCTAAATTCACGGAAAACATCGGTACCCATAAAAGCTTTAACATAATCAAACTTAGGGGTCATACCTGACTCCTTACCTTCGTCGAGATTCCAATTTTTCAGAGTTGTGTTTAATTCTTTCTAATAAATCCCATTTGAATTCAATAGTCTTCATCATAAAAGAACCAGTACAAGAATTATCGAGCATGGAGCGATTACTGAGAGAAAGCCAAGCATAAAATTTTTGAATGATCATTTCTCTTGAGAGCACATGATTGGGGCATGAATATAACATTGACTTAAGCCTCCCCAAGCTTGAGCGATGCTTTCTCCTTCGCGAAGCCAAAAATTATATATATAATTACGATCACGGTGAACCTGATGCATAGGGTAGAACTTCTGATGAAATTCCAACTTCAGTCGATTATAGTTCCATGATCCAATATCATCGCATAGACTAAACCATGTCAATGCATATCCCTTAAAAGATAAAGGGGACACCTTATTCTTGATAACATCCTCGGGCATACCTCCAAGCTTAAATAATCCACAAACTTCATCCACATAGATTAGGTGCAAATCGAGATGCAGCGTTCCATCTCTTGTAAAGGGATTATCTAGCAGTTCCTCTATCATACCCGAAGGAATTTCAAAGCAAACATTTTCAGTAGGTTGAGGAGCAACTCTTTTCTCTACTGGTCGGGGTGAAGATACCCCGAACAAGCCCCTCAAAGGATTATGAGCCATAGTAACAAGTAACAGTAAATTTCAACACACTATATAAATTTTTCCTTACCAAATTCCACTTACCAAAGGCGCTTCACTCCCCGGCAATGGCGCCAGAAAAGAGTCTTGATGACCCACAAGTGTAAGGGATCTATCGTAGTCCTTTCTATAAGTAAGAGTGTCGAACCCAACGAGGAGCAGAAAGAAATGATATGCAGTTTTCAGTAAGGTATTTTCTGCAAGCACTGAAATTATAGGTAACAGATAGTTTTGTGATAAGGTAATTGGTAACAAGTGACAAATAGTAAAAGTAAATAAGGTCAAGCAAGATGGCCCAATCCTTTTTGTAGCAAAGGACAAGCCTGGACAAACTCTTATATGAAGGAAAGCGCTCCCGAGGACACATGGGAATTCTCGTCAAGCTAGTTTTCATCACGATCATATGATTCGCGTTCGGTACTTTGATAATTTGGTATGTGGGTGAACCGGTGCTTGGGTGATGTTCTTACTTGGACAAGCATCCCACTTGTGATTAACCTCTATTGCAAGGATCCGCAACTACAAAAGAAGTATTAAGGTAAACCTAACCATAGCACGAAACGTATGGATCCAAATGAGCCCCTTACGAAGCAACACATAAACTAGGGTTGAAGCTTATGTCACTCTAGCAACCCATCATCTACTTATTACTTCCCAATGCCTTCCTCTAGGCCCAAACAATGGTGAAGTGTCATGTACTCGACGTTCACATGACACCACTAGAGGAGAGACAACGTACATCTCATCAAATATCGAACGAATACCAATTTCACATCACTACTTATAGCAAGACTTCTCCGATGTCCCCAGGAACAAAAGTAACTACTCACAAGACATAATATTGTTCAGGATCAGAGGGGTATTAATATGCATAATGGATCTGAACATATGATCTTCCACAAAGTAAACTAACTAGCATCGACTACAAGGAGTAATCAACACTACTAGCAACCTACAGGTACCAATCTGAGGTTTTGGTACAAAGATTGGATACAAGAGATGAACTAGGGTTTGAGAGGAGATGGTGCTGGTGAAGATGTTGATGAAGATAACTCTCCCCAAGATGGGAGAGTTGTTGGTGATGACGGCGGTGACAATTTCCCCCTCCAGGAGGGAAGTATCCCCAGCAGAACAGCTCCGACGAAGCCCTAGATTGGTTCCGCCAAGGTTCCGCCTCGAGACGGCGTCGTCTGGTCCCAAAAGCCTCCTTATGATTTTTTTCTAGGTCAAAACACCTCATGTAAGAGAAGATGGGCGTTGGGGGGTCATCGACTGGCCCACGAGGCAGGGGCGCCCCCCACCCTCGTGGACAGGTGGTGGCCCCCCTGGCAGATCTCTTTCGCCACATATTTTTAATATTTTCTGAAATGATGTTTCGTGGAGTTTCGGACCTTTTTGAGTTGTGCAGAATAGGTCTCCAATGTTTGCTCCTTTTCCAGCCCAGAATTCCAGCTGCCGGCATTCTCCCTCTTCATGTAAATCTTGTAAAATAAGAGAGAAAATGCATAAGTATTGTGACATAGCATGTAATAATAGCCCATAGTGCAATAAATATCAACATAAAAGCATGATGCAAAATGGACGTATCAATCCTCAGGCTGTTTTCGCGAATCGACCTAAATCTCAGGGGCTACTGTGATCAGTTATTTCATGTTTTCCTTCAGGTACATCTCGGATTTTAGGGCGACACACACCTTGAGGGATACTGGCTATACATCTCGTCAGCAAATAAGTTGCATCAATCGGAAATAAAATCCGCAAACAACCAGCCCACGGCTGAGGTGATGCACCACCTCAGAAGCAGTCCAGATAAAGCTCTGCTACGAGTGGATGGCTCCATAGAGAACCTTTCTGGCATTAAGATCGGAGGAACTCTTTCAAATTTTTCAGAGACCGAGGTAATCTATCACACCTCGGATATAGTCTGGTGTTGGAGCTCGGATATAGTTCGGTGTTGGATCTTGGATACAGTCCGGTGTTGGAGCTTGGATACAGTGTGGCATTCGAGCATGGATGCAGTCCGGCATGGGAGCTCGGCTGCAAAAAGACGCCTCAGATGAAGTTCGGTGTTGGAGCTCGGACGCAAGAGGACACCGCCGCATGGAAACCACTTCAAACCCAAGGTGTGGCGTAAAAATAACAAGGCATTATAAAGGCCAAAGACTTAAAGGGCTCCTTGGATGCCCGACGTGTAAAATCTTCGGATTTAGCTCGGCAATCCTCAAGATCGAAGATGGGAAGATTTGTTGAACCAGTTTTCAAACCAATGACCAAAGATGAAGAATAGTTTGGAAGAACCGAGGAGCATCCCTAACTTGAAGCCCGGTTCAGGGGGATACTAACGGTGTCCTAGACTAGGGGGTACTCACCACGTCGTCTCCCGACCAGG
This sequence comes from Secale cereale, assembly GCA_902687465.1. Taxonomy (NCBI): domain Eukaryota; kingdom Viridiplantae; phylum Streptophyta; class Magnoliopsida; order Poales; family Poaceae; genus Secale; species Secale cereale. The sequence goes on along the minus strand of LR738711.1, from coordinate 928,571,256 downwards.
TGGATCGGGTCGAGGACCCCCATGGCGGTTCACTATTGGTCCAGTTCGGACATCCAATGACATATACGAGGAATATTCCACAAGACTTGGTGATCAAGACAAGGACTCCTCTCCACCGACGTATTCGACTAGGACTCTTGTTATCCTAGGCCTCTAGTACATTATATAAGCCGAGGCAAGGCTAGTCGATAGATTATTATGACATTCATCACACTCCTAGGGTTTAGACCACAACATCTGATCTTGAGGTAGATCAACTTTGTACTCGATACATCATCATCATTATAAATAAGAGCAGGACGTACGGTTTTTCCTCCATCAAGAGGGCCCGAACCTGGGTAAACATCGTCTCCTTTGTCCCTTGTTACCCATCGATCTGAGATCCACAGCTCGGGACCCCCTACCCCAAGGTCTGCCAGTTTTGACATCGACAGTAGGACTTTCAATGCAACTGGCTATTTTCTTAGAGGCATGATGACTCATCCTACGAAAGGATTGCCTGGGTGCGGGTCAGTGAAATCATAAACATCTCTAATATCAACATCATTGTTGGGGAAGAAAAAATAATTACACCTCTCAAAAGTGATGTTTGGTTAAGGAGACGAAAAGTGATCCTCTCCTCCTTGTACATTTTACACTAATCCAACATTGTGCGAGAGAGTACTAAGAAACTCAAGTGTTAAGCTTTCATATGCCTCACATGCATCCCTGATAAACAAAATGGTGCGCGTCGACATTACAACAAAGAAAATTAAAATCATGAGTGATACCTAGCTTGACGAGAGTATTCACACAAGTCCCTTTGGTTGCTTTGATCTTTCTTATAGTAAGCTTGTATAACTTATTCCTTACTCCACGGTCGGTGAAGACGATCCACTAAGTGAAAACTTTTTGCAATTGTGCGGTGGATGAACTCGAATCACTGCGTACGCAAGAAGACCTCCATGTAAACATCTGCCAAACAATTTTTTAGTCCAACCATAACAAAAACGAGAATGATCTTACAGTACTCATGTCATCATACTCCTCTAAAAACATCAACAAATCCATGACAAACCCAAGTTTGAATCAAAAAGATGCATCTCCTAGTCATGGAAATGCAAGGCATGTAGAACATAGATTCGCGAAAAAAGTTGGCATCAAAGGAGAAACATAATGTAGATCGATCACACGGAACGATTCGAACTAAAAACGAACCGGTACAGAGATCGAGCAAAGTTTTGCTAGGGTTTGGAGAGGTATGGTGGAAGAAGAAGAAGAAAAGAGAGAGAAATGGGGGTGAAATACCTCCTTCCTCAGGCTTATTGGAGCCGCCAGAGTTCCAAACGACCGCTCATACAAGCGCAAGCGCCCGCATGGAACACAAACTTTCTCCCTGATCACTTACATGTGCCAGTGCAGTTTCCAAATGACCGTTGGAACGGGCGGAAGCATCCGTTTTGAACGCCATCTTTCTCCCTGGTCTTTTTGTGCTTCTGGTTGAGGAAGTAAAACGACCGCTCAGACGGGCGCATGCGCCTATTTGGAACATTGTCGAATATTCTAGAGGTGTTGTTGGTTTGTGCAAATAATCTAAATGACCGCTCTGACGAGCGCGTGCACTCGTTTGAAATACCGTCCTTCACTCTGTTGTCTCTGCTGTTTTGCGATGGAACCTCCTATAGGTCAAGCGACCGCCCATACGACCAATGCGGTCGCAGGAAGAGTCGTCTTCTCGTATGTTTCTTTCAAAACTTGGATTTTTCTTTTTTTTCCTGCGGTTTTAGTTCCATAGCAATACAAAGACACATATCTAGGCATTCGAACATCAACTAGCATATAAATAATTTTGCACAAGGCCGCCTTAATTAGAATAACTCTTCCAAACTAACATCTTCACATGGAACTTCAATCACTCTTTTACTGAAAACAAAACAAACACTTACTTGTCTACATTATTCGCGTGGGTTGCCTCCCATGAAGCACTTGTTTTCGGTCGGATAGCTGGACCGTAGTGGTGATCAAGGTGGTGCTAGAATACCAAGACCATAGATGCTAGCATTCAAAATGATGCCACCTCTTGTGTAAGTGTTCAATTTCTTTTTCCCGGGGAAATGCCTTATAAAAGGATCTTTAGCTCGCAAATGAAAATGAACATTCCCCTCAAACACATATATCACAGCTTTAATAGTCCTTAGAAAAGGTCTACTGAGAATTATAGGAGCAATTGGATCTTCAAGCATATCTACTATAACTAAATCCAGCATGACATCAAAACCATAAATTTGAACTACGACTCCATGCTTAATTCCTACTACCCGAGTAAAAGTAGAATCAGTCATATTCAATATAATCTCAGTACTAGCATAAGGACCAATATTGAGACTATCATAAATAGATTTGGGGATAGTTGAAACACTTGCCCCTAGATCACATAAAGCACTGAACTTATTAAGTCCTATCTCAATCTCTATAGTTAGTTCAAAAGCACCCTCTTTCTTAGCTAGTAAATTACTAAATAACTTTTCTCTTTCATCGTCAAGTTCATGTACATGTTCAAGAAAGACATTATATGCCTCATTGTTACTTACCTCCGGTAGTGGATACTTCATGGATATCATCTTGACAAAATGTTCGAAGATATAATTGAACTCTAGCACATTATTCGTGCCAAGTACCTCAACTTTCTCTTTGTTGCCTCTTACCATTTTAACTTCTTCCACTAGACTAGGCTCTGGTTTACCTGCAAACTTGGCCAAAATCAAGGTTTGGCTCTCTGCTATCTTTCCCACTAGTGCCTCCATATTCTTGGATCTGGCTTCAAGTATCTGCGCATCATTTGTTAGTCCAACAACCTTACCAGTTAATTGACTGAGTAAGTTATCATGATTCTTCAAGATATTCTTGAAGTTTTCATTCTACCCAGTTTGGCTAGCAATAAAACTTTTAGGAGTTTCTTCAAGAGTATTTCTATTGCTACCATTAGCTCCACCAAAATTATTTCACGCTCCTCCATTATTAGGATAAGGAAGTTTAGGAGCATAATTATTGTTTTTCCAATTGGGATTATAGCTATTACGTGCAATAAAATTCAGATCACTATTGGGAGTGTCTTCTTCGATGATGGCATTGACATTTACCTCCTCTTTACCTTTCACCGCAAAGAGAAGTTCTTCTAGGTTGGTTGTCAGCTCTGAGCTATTTCACTACTAGGGAAAACCTTATAGGTGGAGCCTTCACAGTAGCGCGAATCGTAGGAATGCGCTACTGTTACTTTTAAGTAGCGCGGGGCAGCCAAACAACACTACTGCTAAGTGGTCCCCACCTTACTCATCAGGCTACGTATAGTAGCAGCATGGCCCAAAGAACGTGCGCTACTGCTAAAGAGTTAGCAGTATCGCGGGATGCGGAACATGCGTTGTAACTAAGCATGTTCGGTATCACATGTTGGGCCGCACTTAGCAGCAACGTGGCCTGCAGGCCCGCGCTACTGCTACTACACTTACGAGTAGCGCATGTGGCGGAGCCGCGCTGCTGCTAAGGTGCAGCAGCCACCTTTTCCATCCCCTCCCCCTCACCTCTCCTCTCTCCCTCACTTTGCTTCTTCCCGTTACTACTACCTAGCTTTGTTCTCTCTTTCTTCTCCTACATCTCTTTTCTCTCCTTTAATGCCCCTAGGTACAATGCACCCCTTTCTCTCTTCACCACTTCTCTCCTCCCTTCACTAGGTAGAGCCATAACATTCCCATACTAGCTAGATTTACCCATGTAATGAAGTGTCAAATCTACCTCTCCAACTAGATCTATTCATTTAATGAAGTAAATCCAACGTTGTCCACTTTCGATCCCTTGGTGTGTGGCGACACTGACCTCATCACCGTCCTCGATCTATATCTCAGTGTAGGTGAGTAAAATATTGTGCTCTGCAAAAATGTTGAACTATGTATATGTGTGTGATATGACCGAATCAAGAGATATAACAGAAATTGTGTGTGTGGCATGAGTTGCCGCTGAATTGGGCGTGACATGAGAGTTGCCTATGTTCTGCAAAAACATCGATTTATTTTTGTTTCAGTGAATTTCAGGGAAACTGTATATGTCCTATTTTTAGCGAAGGTCATGCCTGATTTTTGTATGACTTTGATGCATGCATGATGCGTCTCTATAATCCTTTTGTTTATTACACCGCGCATGTGATCATGAAGGTCGGTGGAACGATGGTTGCAATTTGTGGTGTAGGACATGTATGAAAATAACCGGAAGGAGATTTTATGTCCGTGTCAAAGATGAAAAGGAGGAGTCTAGCTGGGGCCCTTTAAGGCTGGACGTTTCAAGGCGCACTTGCTCACGACTGGTTTCATGCATGGCTATACTCGGTGGATAAGTGAACATGATGATGATGATGATGATGATGATGATGATGATGATCATGATGATGAGAAGGAGGAGGAGTAGGACGCCTATGGGGCACCCAATGACGACATGGGGCCAGACAAAGAGATGACCGATAATGTCGGTGAAGAAGAGGCCGGACATGGTGGTCGATAAGAGGTCGGACATGGCGGTGAAGAACATAACATGGACATGCCACAGCCTTCGTCACTAGTAAGTTCAATCATGTGGGACACTCATGTTTGAGACCTGCTTCGCAAGAAGACGACTAGTGACAGAGCTTATTCTAGAGAAGAGTCCAAGCTGGAGCAACTGGAGGTAGACTCGAAGACTCCATTGTGTGATGGTTGCGATGCTGAGGTGACCCGCTTGAGTTTCATGTTCGAACTTCTAAAGATGAAGGCTAAAATAAAATGGACCGACAAACGCCTCGATGAGCTTCTCTAGTCTCTAAAGAAGGTTCTTCCCGTGGGGAACATGCGTCCTACTAGTGTCGATGAGGCCAAGAAGATCGTGTTGCCTCTTGATCTGCCGCATATTAGATACCACACATGCATCAACGATTGCATCATTTATTGGAAGGAGCACTCGGAATAAACCAGCTGTACGGTATGCAATGCTTCTCGATAAAAAAAAGGCCGGAAAGAAATCTCCCCAGAAAGTTGAATAGTAATTACGTATCACTCCCCATCTACAATGTTACTTTGTAGACCCTGAGGAAGCAAAGCTCATGCGCTGGCACACGGAGAGGGTGAAGCCCGACAATGAAGATGGTCCAAAGCTAAGATACCTCAAGGATGCAAACCAGTGGAGAGCGTTCAACGCCGAATATCTATATTTTGCACGTGATCGAAGGAAATCATGCTTGGCACGAGTACCAATGGCATAAATCTGTTTGGCAAGCAGAACACCAACCATAACACATGGACCGTGTTTCTATGGATGTACAACCTCCCTTGGATGTGCATGAAGACAACTACATACACATTAGCATGCTAATTCAAGGGCCGAAACAACCGAGAATAATTTTTATTTGGGGCTACTGAAAGAGGAGCTAGACATGTTATGGAAAACACCGGTAAAGACATGGGACGCAAGCAAAGGAGAGTATTTCTATATGAGAGCCATGCTGATGACGATGGTACATAACTATCTCGGTTACATATATGTCGTAGGCCAGCTGTGCCACGGACACCCATTGCATGGATGATACAAAGTCTAAGTAGCTAATGAAAGATGGAGGTTCTCGGAAATTCATGTACATGGGGCATCAAAGATGGCTCAAGAAGGATGACCTATGGAGAAATAATGGAGATCTATTCAATCGTGACGATGAGCATTTAGGACCTCCATGTAAGAGGAGCGACGGCAAATCCTATGAGTTGTTGAAAAACTGGGAAGAGTGCCCTGCGCACGGCAATATGAAAAAAGCGATGGAGCCGCTACTGAAGGTATGGACAATGAGGTTTGCTTTTTGCGTCTTGGAGTACTAGCCCACACTCGACACACCTCATTTCCTTGATCAAATGCATATCACGAATAATGTCCTCGAGAGCTTGCTTGGATCACTGATGAACATGTCGGGGAAGACCAAGGATGGGCCGAAGGCAAGAAGAGACTTGGAAGATTTGGAAATCAGTGCAGATCTCCACATGCATCGTAAAAATTCTTTGGAGGACACAGAGGTAGGGACATGGGTAAAGAAGTCAATAAGCAGGAAGGAATTATTACCCCCTTCTTTCTTCACCTTAAGTCCAAAGGAGATGGATCAATTATTTAAGTACCTTACTAGAATTAAATTTAGTTCTGTTTACTATGGGAAGATAAGCAGATTTCTAGACATCAAGAAGAAAAGGTTCAGTGGGATGAAGTCTCATGATTGTCACATGATGATGACACATATATTCCTGGTCGCCCTTAGAGGGATAATGGACAACGACGTCAGTGACACGCTTACTGGTCTCTGTAACTTTTTCGACGTTATCTATCAAAAGTCGATCGGTGTGAAGCATCTCTGAAGGCTACAGGAAGAGATTGTTGTCATACTAAATGAGCTTGAGATTTACTTCCCGCCTGCATTCTTTGACGTCATGGTGCATCTGTGTGTCCACATTGTGGACGACATCATCGACCTCGGGCCGTCATTCCTTCACAGCATGATGTTGTTCGAGAGGATGAATGGGGTCATCATTGGGATTCGTTCGTTACATGTCCCGTCCGGATGGAAGCATCATGCAGGGCTATCTGACCCAAGAGTGCATTTCATTTTGCGAGAATTGTCTATGCGTCGAAGACCATGTTGTTGGTTTGCCCGTCAACAAGCACGTTGGGAGGCCTAGAGGAGAAGTTTACACCAACAGTCGGAGGGAACTGCATGTGGATCACTCGGGGTCGACGCAGCGTCTTTGACACAACAAACTTAGTAGTGCTACATCATCTATATGTGGTGGATCCTTTCGCAACACTCCACAAAGAAACCATCACATTAAACTACCGTGCCGGGGGCTGCGGAGGATGGATGTCGACGTTATTAGAGAGCACAACTCCACTTTCTTGCCTTGGTACAAAGAGCGAGTCCTTGCTAATCCCCGGAAGAGGGCTCTACGAACGGATTACTCATATACGCCTTAGTACATGGCCCCGCGCTCAACGTCGTGACCTATTAGGCATACAATATCAATGGACACACAATCTACACGGAGGCCAAATATAGAAACAGTGAATACCAAAAATCAGGGGTGACGATGGAATGCCTGACTGGCGAAGATATCTGGGAGATTGATACGTCTCCAACGTATCTATAATTTTAGATTGTTCCATGCTATTATATTATCCTTCTAGGATGTTTTATGGGCTTTATTATAAACTTTTATATCATTTTTGGGACTAACCTATTAACCCAGAGCCCAGTGCCAGTTTCTGTTTTTCTCCTGTTTTAGGGTATCACAGAAAAGGAATATCAAACGGAGCCCAATTGACCTGAAATTCAACGGAGGTTGTTTTTGTACCATAAGAAGCCCAGAAAGTGCCGGAGGGGGGCCAAAAGGTCCACGGGCTGCCCCCTGCATCGTGGACAGCCCGGAGACCCCCTTTACTTGCCCCCGACTCCAACACCTCTTATATATACTGAAACCTCCGGAAATAACCTAGATCAAGAGTTCCGCCGCCGAAAGCCTTTGTTGCCACCGAAAACCAATCTAGACCCATTCTGGCACCCTGTCGGAGGGGGGAATCCCTCTCCGGTGGCCATCTACATCACCCGGCGCTCTCCATGACGAGGAGGGAGTAGTCCACATCGAGGCTGAGTGTATGTACCAGTAGCTATGTGTTTGATCTCTCTCTCTCTCGTGTTCTTAAGATGGCACGATCTTGATGTATCGCGAGCTTTGCTATTATAGTTGGATCGTATGATGTTTCTCCCCCTCTACTCTCTTGTAATGGATTGAGTTTTCCCTTTGAAGTTATCTTATCGGATTGTGTCTTTAAGGATTTGAGAACACTTAATGTATGTCTTGCGTGGGATACCCGTGGTGACAATGGGGTATTCTATTGATTCACTTGATGTATGTTTTGGTGATCAACTTGCGGGTTCCGTGACCTTGGGAATCTATGCATAGGGGTTGGCACACATTTTCGTCCTGACTCTCCGGTAGAAACTTTGGTGCACTCTTTGAAATACTTTGTGTTGGTTGAATAGATGAATCAGAAATTGTGTGATGCATATCATATAATCCTGCCCACGGATACTTGTGGTGACAATGGAGTATCTAGGTGACATTAGGGTTTTCTTTGATTTGTATCTTAAGGTGTTATTCTAGTACGAACTCTAAGATCGAACGGAAAGAATAGCTTCGTTTTATTTTACTACGGACTCTTGAATAGATCGATCAGAAAGAATAACTTTGAGGTGGTTTCGTACCCTACCATAATCTCTTCGTTTGTTCTCCGCTATTAGTTACTTTGGAGTGACTCTATTGCATGTTGAGGGATAGTTATGTGATCCAGTTATGTTATTATTGTTGAGAGAACTTCCACTAGTGAAAGTCTGAACCCAAGGCCTTGTTTCTACACATTGCAACACCGTTTATGCTCACTTTTACCACTTGCTACCTTGCTGTTTTTATATTTTCAGATTACAAAAACCTATATCTACCATCCATATTGCACTTGTATCACCATCTCTTCGCCGAACTAGTCCACCTATACAATTTACCATTGTATTGGGTGTGTATGGGACACAAGAGACTCTTTGTTATTTGGTTGTAGGGTTGTTTGCGAGAGACCATATTCATCCTACGCCTCCCATGGATTGATAAACCTTAGGTCATCCACTTCAGGGAAATTTGCTACTGTCATACAAACCTCTGCACTTGGAGGCCCAACAACGTCTACAAGAAGACGGTTGTGTAGTAGACATCAAGCTCTTGCCTGGCGCCGTTGTCGGGGAGGCGAGTGCTTGAAGGTATATCTTTAGATCTTGCAATCGAATCTTTTAGTTTCTTGTTTTATCACTAGTTTAGTGTATAAAAGAAAACTACAAAAAATGGAATTAAGGTTACCTCATATGCTTCATCTTTTTAATATCTTTCGTGAATATGATGGGAAGGAAAATTGTGCTCAAGTACTAGAAGAAGAATTACATAGAGTGCTTGGCATAAAATATGTGCATGATGAGCATGATTGCAATGTTGTTAGTATGGATTCTTTGAATTCCCATGATGCTAATGATATGCAAAGCCACAAGCTTGGGGATGCTATGTTTGATGAAGATGATATGTTTAGTCCCCCGAGTTTGGATGAGAAAATTTATTATGATGAAAGCATGCCTCCTATTTATGATGTTTATATTTATGAAAGTGGATTTGGAGAGGTCATGACTTTGTTTAGTGATGAATTCACTATTTCGGAAGAGGTTCCAATTGATTATGAGAACAAAGTTGCTATCTATGATGATTATTGTGATGACTTGTATGCTTTTAAGAATAATGATAACCAAGAAACTTGTCATCGTGATTTTAGTTTTCAATTGGATTATGCTTCACATGATAGTTATTTTGTTGAGTTTGCTCCCACTACTATGAATGAGAAGAATTTTGCTTATGTGGGGAGTAGTAAAATTTCTATGCAAGTAGATCATGAAAAGAATGCTTTATGTGCTAGTTATATTGTTGAATTCATTCATGATGCTACTGAAAATTATTATGAGAGAGGATCATATGCTTCTACATATTACAATAATATCAAGTTTCCTCTCTATGTGCTTAAAATCTTGGAGTTATGCTCGTTTTCCCTTCCTATGCTAGTTGATTATCATTTCGATAAGTTGTTTGCTCAAAAAATCCCTATGCATAGGAAGTGGGTTAGATTTGAATATGCTAGTCATATTCTTCATGATGCTCTCCTTATGTTTCAATTCTTATCTTTTATGTGAGCATCATTCTCATCATCATGCATAGCTAGGGGCGTTAAACGATAGCGCTTGTTGGGAGGCAACCCAACTTTATTTTATTTGATTTTACTTCTGTTTAGGAATAAATATTGCATCTCGCTTCTGTTTAGATGTGGTTTTGTGTTTTAATTAGTGTTTGTGCCAAGTAGAACCTTTGGGAAGACTTGTGTGAAGTTTCTGCGAACTTGCTGTAAAAAATAGAAACTTTAGCACTCACGAGATTAGTTACCATTTTTTTACAGAAGAGTGCTTTTAAATTGATTCTTTTTTCAGATGATTAATAGAAAAATTCCTTAGGTTTACCAATTTATTTCAGAATTTTTAGAGTTACAGAAGTATTCGAAAGTTACAGATTGCTACAGACTGTTCTGTTTTTGACGGATTCTTATTTCTATGTGTTGTTTGCTTATTTTGATGAACCTATGAGTAGTATCGGAGGGTATGAACCATAGAGAAGTTGGAATACAGTAGATATTACACCGATATGAATTTAGAATGAGTTCATAACAGTACCTAAGTGGTGGTTTTATTTAACGGAGCTTACTAGTTTTCTGTTGAGTTTTGTGTTGTGAAGTTTTCAAGTTTTGGGTAAAGATTCGATGGACTATAGAATAAGGAGTGGCAAGAGCCAAATCTTGGGGATGCCCAAGGCACCCCAAGGTAAAATTCAAGGACAACCAAAAGCCTAAGCTTGGGGATGCCCCGGGAAGGCATCCCCTCTTTCGTCTTCGTCTATCGGTAACTTTAATTGATGCTATATTTTTATTCACCACATGATATGTGTTTTGCTTAGAGCGTCAAGTTATTATATTTTGTTTTGCTTGCTGTTTGAATAATATCCCAAGATCTGAAATTCTTAAATGTTAGAGAGTCTTCACATAGGTATATAATTATTCAACTACTCATTGATCTTCACTTATATCTTTCGGAGTAGTTTGTTTTGCTCTAGTGCTTCACTTATATCTTTTTAGAGCACGGCGGTGGTTTTATTTTCAAGAAATATATGAACTCTCATGCTTCACTTATATTATTTTGAGAGTCTTTTAGAACAGCATGATAATTGGCTTTGGTTATAAAACTAGTCCTAATATGATAGGCATCCAAGTTGGGTATAGTAAAAACTTTGATACAAGTGCAATGAATATGATGAGAAGTTTGATACTTGATGATTGTTTTGAGATATGAGGATGGCGATATTAGACTCATGCTAGTGGAGTAATTATGAATTCAAGAAATACTTGTGTTAAAGTTTGTGATTCCCATAGCATGCACGTATGGTGAACCGCTATGTGACGAAGTTAGAGCATGAGGTATTTGTTGAGTGTCATCCTTTGTGTGGAGGTCGGGGGCGCGCGATGGTTAACTCCTGCCAACCTCCCCCCTAGGAGCATGCGTTGATTGCTTTGTTTTGATGACTCGTAAATTTTTGCAATAAGTATATGAGTTCTTTATGACTAATGTTGAGTCCATGGATTATACGCACACTCACCCTTCCACCATTGCTAGTCTCTCTTGTACCGCGCAACTTTCGCCGGTACCATACACCCACCATATACCTTCCTCAAAACAGCCACCATATCTACCTATCATGGCATTTTGATAGCCATTCCGAGGTATATTGCCATGTAACTTTCCACCGTTCCGTTCATATGACATGATTCATATTGTCATATTGCCAAGCATGATCATGTAGTTGACATCGTATTTATGGCTAGGCCACCATGCATAATTTTTCATACATGTCACTCTTGAGTCATTGCACATCCCAGTACACCGCCGGAGGCATTCATATAGAGTCATACTTTGTTCTAGTATCGAGTTGTAATATCGAATTGTAAATCAATAAAAGTGTGATGATCTTCATCGTTAGAGCATTGTCCCATGTGAGGAAAGGCCAAAAAAAGAGAAGGCCCCTCCGAAAAAAACGGACAATGCTACTATCTTTTTTCCACACTTGTGCTTCAAAGTAGCACCATGTTCTTCATAATAGAGAGTCTCATGTTTAGTCACTTTCATATACTAGTGGTAATTTTCATTATAGAACTTGGCTTGTATATTCCAACGATGGCCTTCCTCAAATGTTCAAGGTCTTCGTGAGCAAGCAAGTTGGATGCACACCCACTTAGTTTATTTTGATGAGCTTTCATACACTTTTAGCTCTAGTGCATCCGTTGCATGGCAATCCCTACTCACTCACATTGATATCTATTGATGGGAATCTCCATAGCCCATTGATACGCCTAGTCGATGTGAGACTATCTTCCTCCTTTTTTCTTCTCCACCACCACCACGATATTCCACCTATAGTGCTATATCCATGGCTCACGCTCATGTATTGCGTGAAAGTTGAAAGGTTTGAAAAAATTGAGTACGAAAACAATTGCTTGGCTGAAACCGGGGTTGTGCATGATATGAAAAAAATTGTGTGATGAAGAGGGAGCATTTTCAGACTATATGATTTTGTAGGGATAACTTTTTTTGGCCATGTTATTTTGTGAAGACATGATTTCTTTGTTAGTATGCTTGAAGTATTATTATTCTTATGTCAATATAGACTTTTGTCTTGAATCTTTCGGATCTGAACATTCATGCCACAATAAAGAAAATTACATTGAGAGTTGTGTTAGGTAGCATTCCACATCAAAAAATCTGTTTTTATCATTTACCTACTCGAGGACGAGTAGGAATTAAGCTTGGGGATGCGAATTTTTTATTGTTCCATGCTATTATGTTATCCTTTTAGGATGTTTTATGGGCTTTATTATACACTTTTATATGATTTTTGAAACTAACCTCTTAACCCAGAGCCTAGTGCCAGTTTCTATTTTTCTCCTGTTTTAGGGTATCACAGAAAAGGAATATCAAACGGAGCCCAATTGACCTGAAATTCAACGGAGGCTGTTTTTGGACCAGAAGAAGCCCAGAAAGTGTCGGAGGGGGGCCAGAAGGTCCATGGGCTGCCCACGAGGGTAGCCCCCCCCCCCCCCCCGGTCTAGGCGCGCCCCTGCCTCATGGACAGCCCGGAGACCCCCTTTACTTGCCCCTGACTCCAACACCTCCTATATATACTGAAACCTCCGGAAACTAACCTAGATCAGGAGTTCCGCCGCCAAAAGCCTCTGTTGCCACCGAAAACCAATCTAGACCCGTTCTGGCACCCTGCGGAGGGGGGAATCCCTCTCCGATGGCCATCTTCATCATCCCGACGCTCTCCATGACGAGGAGGGAATAGTCCACCCTCGGTGCTGAGGGTATGTACCAGTAGCTATGTGTTTGATCTCTCTCTCTCGTGTTCTTGAGATGGCACGATCTTGATGTATCGTGAGCTTTGCTATTATAGTTGGATCTTATGATGTTTCTCCCCCTCTACTCTCTTGTAATGGATTGAGTTTTCCCTTTGAAGTTATCTTATCAGATGAGTCTTTAAGGATTTGAGAACACTTGATGTATGTCTTGCATGGGATACCCGTGGTGACAATGGAGTATTCTATTGATTCACATGATGGATGTTTTGGTGATCAACTTGCGGGTTCCATGACCTTGGGAATATATGCATAGGGGTTGGCACACGTTTTCGTCTTGACTCTCCGGTAGAAACTGTTGGCGTCCTGGGACCCAGGGTACACAGACTTGACTGTCTGCGGGCCGCGACGCGCTCCTACCATGGCCTGGTACGGCCAAGCTGATCGACCAACTGCCCAAGACCCTCGCGAGGGGGCTAGACCTCACGAGGAGAACAACGTCAAGACCCCCTCAGGAGCGGCCTCGGCAAGGTTGCTCCGGAGGGGCAGACAATCCAAGGCCAAGCCTACCTCGGGAGGATGCAGTGACATAAGAAGTGACACACCACGCCAGCGGGTGCCAACGCCCGCCAGCGGCGCACTTGCCGTTTCGGTGCAAAGGAGGCAGCGCAGGCGCAGGTTCCCGAGGAGCGGGACAAAGGTTTCCCCTTTGGTGCAACACGACCGAAGACCGCAAGGACGGCAGGGAGGATGTCACCACCGAGCCCACCACCGCGTCACCGCCTGATCCTTTTGCAGGCGAAGATTGCTTTTGTCAGGATAGGAACGTCCTTGTGTTCCCGCTCAAAAATGGCCGTTGTGGGATCCCTTCCCGCCTAAACATTTCGGGGGAAGAGGACCCTGGCCACCTATATAAGTAGCTACGATCCCCACCATGGAGGAGGAGGGAGAGCAGCTCCATAAACTCTGCCTTCACGCAACGGAGAAAGAACTCTTGCCTCCCGACCCTCCCGAACTCTCCTCCTGAGCTCAGGAACCACTGTACTAGTTCATATTCTAGCCCTCCTGAGGCCAATCCACCAAAGTAGGAAGTAAGGTTTTACACCACAAGGTGGCCTGAACCTGGGTAAACTCTTGCGTGCTTCACTTGTTATTTCCTCGAATCTCTTCACTGGACGAGGGCGGGACGCTAGGTAGACGTGAGTGGGAGAGATCTTCGTTCACGCCCCTGTGTTCGAACTTCTTGGCTTTGCGGAGCCCGTAATCCGACATTTGGCGCGCCAGGTAGGGGGCGTGTCAAGATCTCGCCTCTCTGACAGCCTCGTCCCGTTCTCGTCATCGACTTCGCTCCACAGCCATGGTGGACACACGCCGAGCGTGCGCCGCCCACCGCGCCGCGAACGTCACTCAGACGGCACCCGCGGGCAATGGTGCACCGCCCCGCCCCAACTTGCCAGTCGCCAACACCGCCACCGACCCGGTCATCCACGAGCAGCAGGACTCGTCGCTGCCGCTGTCCGTGCGGCGCGATGGCCGCATGGCGACACCTTCACCCTCGCCGGTCACGACGTCATCCTCGCTGGTCCGCCGCGGGCTAGTCTATCAGCAGCCTGCGCTGTTGATGGCGCGGGAGCTCTTGCGCTACTGCCCGGCAGATGACCTCAACGACGAGTGGCTCCACCGCATCACCGAGCTCGTCAACGCCGCTGGGGAAGCACCTGCACCAACGCACTTCTCCCATCCCCCGTCACCCCTGCCGGGGAACGAAGGCCACGGAGTCTCGGCTCCACCTCCACTCTACGGCGCCGGACAGAAGGTCCGGCGCGAGGCTCCGTGGTGCGAGCCGCCCCGCAGGGCCCATGCGCGTGACGAGGAGAGCTGCCATGTGATTCCGCATCCCCAGGCAGGGGCTCGCGGGCCCCCTAGCCCGCAGCGCCAAGACCGCGCGCCATAGGAGGTGGTGGCGCCAGCCCCAAGAGCCAGCACCGCAGGCGCAGGGGGCGCCTGCAATCATGAGCGTGGCTAGATGTCGTGCCTTAGCTCCTGAGCTACGGCGCCTCGTCTGGCCCGGCAAGTTCAAGCCGGGCCTGCCTCTGCGCTACGACAGCACCACCGACCCCACGGAGTTCCTCCAATTCTACGAGCTGAGCATCAAGGCATCCAACGGCACTGAGCAGGTCATGGCGAACTGGTTCCCCATGGCTCTCAAGGATGGCGCATGCTCCTGGCTCCTAAACCTCCCCGTGGGATCCATCTCCTCCTAGGGGGAGCTTCGTGAGCATTTCGTCGCCAACTTCCAAGGCACCCACGACCGAGCCCCGGGGGCCGCGGATCTGCGCCGCGTGAGGCAGCAGCCGGGAGAGACCCTGCAAAAGTACATCCAATGCTTCAACACCATGTGCCTCCGGATCCCTAGGGTCTCAGATGAGGCCATCATCTCGGCGTTCTTCGACGGCGTCCGCGACGTCAGGATGAGGGAGGAGCTCTCCATCCACGAGGACCTGTGAACAGCCCTCGAGATGTTCAAGCTCGCTGCAAAGTGCGCCAGGGCGGAGGAAGGACGCCTCTCCCTCCAGGAGCTGCCTGAGGCGAAGGAGGACGATAAGAAAACCAAGGCCAAAGAAGCAAAGCGCAAGAGGCCCGCCATGCTGGCTGCGGAGCCAGAGGTGAAGCGTGGCTGCGGCTACGATGACCCCCCCCCCCAAGAGACAACCGTCCGTACTGCGTCTTCCACAATGTCCACAGCCACAACACCAACGACTGTCAGGAGCTCAGGGCGGTGTGCGGTGGGCGTGTCGGGCAACGCCCTGAGTGCCACAACCGCGGCTACGGTCGCGGAGGAGGCTGAGGTGGAGGACGTTGGGATGGTAGGAACTCGCGCCAAGGGTGGCGTGAACAGCCTCGTGAAGACCACTAGCAGGAGCAGCCTCGTGACGCCCCCTGGCGCAACCAGCCTTGTGAGGGTCGCCCTCAGGGCAACGGAGGCCTGCCTTCGCTGCCACCGCCGCCAAGAAGGAACGACGACGACCGCTAGGGAGATGGAGCAGGGGGGCTTCCAGGAGCCGCGTGCGGTTGCATGCATCTTGGGAGGAGCCCATGCTCCGGCTTCCCATCGCATCTTCAAGCAGTTTGCCCGTGAGGTGAACGCGGTGCTTCCCAAGCCTGACGCCGCACACAACCTCAGGTGGACCATGCAGGTCATCGCCTTCGACCCCAAGGACCAGCTCAAGTGCACCGCAGCCCCAAGCGCTCTCCCAATGCTCTGCACCCCGACCATCAGCAACGTCCTCGTGACCAAGACCCTTATCGACGGCGGAGCAGGACTCAACGTCCTCTCCGTCCAGACTTTCGAGACACTCCAGGTCCCGTATGATCAGCTCCACCCAACCAAGCCATTCTACCGAGTCACGGATGGCTCCACACTCCCGATGGGGCAGGTCCGCCTCCCCGTCACTTTTGGTGACCACGACAACTATCACACCGAGCTCATCAACTTCGACGTCACCAACATCCACCTCCCGTACAACGCCATCCTTGGGTATCCTACCCCCGCCAAGTTCATGGCGGCGACCCATCACGGCTACAATGTCCTCAAGATGCCCGGGAGAGGCGGAGGCATCACAATCGCCTCTGGCGAGAAGGAAGAGGTGCGTTCCCTGGAGCGCGCCTACCAGACTGTGGCGGTCGAAAGCTCCGATGAGGATGCAGTTGTCCTCGCCCTGCAGACCGCCCCCAAGATGAAGAATAACATGCCCGTCAACGGACCTCAGGACGCTGGGGCTCCTGATGGTTCTGCCTCAGGACTTGCGCCTGCCGACGAGGCGCCCTCCACCCTCGCATAGGGAGGCGCGCCCGACGCCCCTCTCAGGACAGGCTCGGGGGCTCTCCTCTGGAGTGTCTCCGGCCTGACCAGCGTCTCGAGGGAGGTGTTCGGGCACCACCTACAGGCGTGTCTCGACGCGCGTTTTTGTGAGCCCAGCGTGAACCGCACAGTGCTGGGGGCTCAGGACTTCATCGACCAGGTTACCGAGGAACTTCAGTACGCAAGGCTCATATGTGGTCGGCGTAACCACACAATGCCGAGCTCACCCACCCGCAGCCGGAGCGACTGCTTCCTCGTCTGCATTGACGTCGCGGATCTCAACCGAGCCGCCTCTTTGGAGCCCTTCTGGCCGACGGCGGTCGGCCGGAGGAGGGCCCTCCCCTGCAACTACGTCCGCACACTCTTCGGCTTCCGCAACGAAGCTGCCACGTTCCAGCATCTCACGCGGCAGGCTTTGGGGGCTCGGGAGGCCCAGTGGCAGGCGGTCCGGATGGAGCGAGAACCGGACCCACGCGACAGCTGAGGGCCTCGGGAGCCCGACGATCTTCAGGAGCAACCCGCATGGCTCGCGTCTTCAGCTACCCCAACTCTCCTTCGACAAGTATCAGGTGACGCTTCAGGTATTCAATCGAGGGCGCCCTAGGGCTACATCATCCTCGAGCTGCTAGGGGCTATCCCCCCGTAGCTGTCTCCTTTTTGTGCATGACCATGGCTAGTTGCTCCTTCCTATTCGCATTATCTATATGTTTGGCGTTCTAACCGCCACTAAGGTCATGAGCCCTTGCAAGCCCACTCGCGACCGCCCCATGATTGAGGACTGGCACGGCGTCTGTGCTCGGGTCCGTCCCTGCAGCGTCGCTCAACCCAAGGGCTGAGCTCTGTCTCGCGAGCCATTCCCGTGATGTCACCTCCCGTGGTCCTTGGTGCCTTGTTCTCGCATGGACTAATCGTGGATGGGTAAGTAGGTGCCCGTGCGAGGTGCCTCGCTCACGGGGGAACCGCACGCCGGTTGTTTTTCTTTTGGATCGTTACATGAGAAGACTGGGCACAACGTCTATGCTCGGCTCCGTCCCTGAAGCATCAATAAATCCAGCGGCTGAGCTCTTTCTCGCGAGCCATACCCATGACGTCCCCTCCTGGGGTCGTTGGTGCTGCGGCCTTCTCATGCAATGCCCTCTAGAGATGCACTCGGCGCAGGTCGACACAACACCTCTCTTTTCACATTTTGTAGAAGAAGTCTCAGGCGCAACCCGCCTCAGGGTAAAGTCTCATGAGTGATGCATAAGCTCACGATAACTTCCTCAGAGTCGTTCAGCTCGTCCTGAGGAGGGCCCATATACACCTTGGCTGTCTTGCCGTGCAAGCCACGTGTCAGGACGGGGCTGTACACGACCCGGAGTCTCTCCCGGTGGGAGGCTCCCTCCCATAGTCCAGTGGAAGTGCCATGCTCCGCGCTGGCAGAACCAACCGAGGAGCGGTTATGCCCACGAACCAGTGGAAGCACCAAGCTCCGCGCTGGCCGCTACGACCAAGGCGCGGTTATGCCCACACTCCGCGCAAGTGTGGTAGCTCTATGCTCCGCGCTAGTTATAAACAACTGAGGGCGGCCCCCAGCGGCCGCACCAACCTCAGGGAGCTTTTTAGCTCACGACGCTCACAGATTCTCCTTGGATGGGTGTCGCGAGGGGGGCTAGGCACGGGAGCTATGCTCAGGTCATGCCTGGCAAACGCCACCCTACCAGGTGCCCAGACACCTGGTCTTCTCGCGCCCCCATCCCAGGCAAAGGCTCCTGAGCAAGGTATGGTGCTCGTTCTCCCTCATGAGAGCTGTTCGTACGTTAAGGGGGACCCTTGGGCATCGCGACCCAGGGGCCTCACTAGTCATGTGGCCCCTCACTCCTTGAGCCCGGCGGTCGAGGTATGCGCGGGGCTGGGCCCTGCCGACGCAGAACGCAAACGAGATCGCTCGAACGTCAAGGGGGACCCCTGGGCATCGCAACCCAGGGGCCTCACTAGCCACGTAGCCCCTCATCCCTTGAGTCTAGTTATTACGATAACCCCGGTGACCCGGAGGGCTCAGTGGAAATCGAGGTATCCGCGGGGGCCTTGCCGATGCAGAGCACCTAAGCAAACATGAAAGGAAGCAAGCACGGAAATCATCAAGTTATTACAATAATACCAGGTTTTTCAAATTCAAACAAGTTCTTACGCCTCCCCGAGTCACTCGCACTTCTCTTTCTGGACAGGAGCAGATCAGGCATCACCAAGCGCATCATCACCGGTCTTCGCCTCTTCGGCTACGGTAGCAGTAGCCTGGAGGAACGCCTCCACCAGTTCCGTGACCTTCGCCCCCAAGGCCTCAGCAGCCGCGCCCTCTATGCTCGTGGTCATGGGCTCGGACAGCGAGGCCAGGTCAAGAGCGGTATCACGAAGACTTAGGTGGCCGCACACCAGCGTCAGGACCAAGGTAAGGAGTGTGCGGCTTTCGACGTCTGCTAACTGGCCAATTGTGGACGCGACCCTGCGCAGGGACTTCACAAGCGCGGCAAGGAGCCCGGCGGGGCCTTCCTCCTGGGCGGCCAGCGGCTTCTTGAACCCTTCCCCATAAGCGGCCCACAGCGCCATATGGGCCTCGAGCTCAAAGGCGACGAGGGCCTCGCGACTCACCGTTGCCGAGGCCGCAAGGGCGTCTTCCTTGTCGCGCGCAGCTTGGGTCGCCTTGGCCTGCTCAGCCTCAGCCTTCAGCTTCTCCAGGCTCACGCGGTCAGCAAGCTGCTCCCGTTGCAGCCGGGACGTCTCAGCCTTCTGCGCCTCGAGCTCCTTCCCCAACCTCTTGAGCTCCAGGGGGCGCCTAGTGCCTTCCTCGCGAAGGGCCTCCAGCTCACTCTCCGCCTTGAGGCAGCGCTTCTTGAAGGATGCAGCGTCGGCTCGCATGGCGTCATGTGCCAGCGTGGCTACCGCAGCTTCCTCTTGACCCTTGGCAGCGATCGTTGAGGCCTGGCTCTAGGAGGCCCGCGCGGACTCGTCTGCCAGGAGCCACCTAGAGATCAGCCCCGGGCGTCCCTCCATCGCTCGGCCGTCACCACCCTGAAGTTCGGTACAAAGCCGACCCAGCACGACGGAGGCGGCCTCCAAGGTCTCAGGGCCAGGCTGCATCGACTGGCGCATGGGCACCGACAAGACAGGCTGCTCGACCAGGGGCTCGGGGGCTCCGGCCCCCCTCGCTGAAGCCGCCGAAGCAGGAGCTGCCGCGGCCACGGAAACAGCAATGACGCCCTCAAGCGACGCTGCCGCCGCGTGCCCGGTGGCCCAGCTGGCCGAGGCGCCCAAGGTCGTGGGAGGAGGAACAGGGCACCGCGACGTGACCTCCCCCTTCACCTTCTTCATCACGCCACCCAGGCTGCTGCATCAGGAGAAGCACGTTAGGGACATAGCAATTAAGGATAACCGGAGATTGCATCCTTAATCATCGGAGACATGGCGCACCCTCCTCTTCATCAACAGGTCGGCCGCAGTCGCTGGCGCTACGGGTGTGCCGGTAGCCTGGATCTTGGCAAGGCGCGAGGCCACAGATCTGGGCACAGCCGTGGTCACTAGTTTCGCTGGCACGACACTCCTCGGCGGCGTCGCCACGTTGCTTCCCCCGGATGCAGCGCATACGGATCGTCGCGGAGTTGTCGCCTGGGGCCATCTGGCGGCACCTGCGCCTGATGCCACTTCTTCAACGGACGCCTTAGATGAGCCCCCCTCGTCAACCCGGTCCTCGTTGCCCAGGGTCTCCTCCGAGTCCCCCTCATCGCTCCCATTGTCGGCGCCAGAAGACACGCCAACCGTAGGCGGAGCAGCCACAGGCACCCCGAAACCTGACACGGCCTTCAACAGCTCAGCCTTGTTAGGATGGGTGTACAGCGGCAGGTGGGTCCCAGAGAGGTCCTCAGGAACCATCCCCAGGAGAGTGACTGAGGCCAAGTCCAGGTCGGCATCGACCAGCGCCCCCGAGCGCAGCCGGAGCCTGTCGTCATCACCCATCAGCTCCCACATGGGGCATGAGTGTGCCTGCAGCGGCGCCAGACGCTGCCTCAAGAACTTCTTCACGATCTGGGCCCCTTCAAGCCTCGAGCCCGGGTCGGCTTCAATCCTTGCCAGAACAGGCTCAGCAAGGGGGTCGGTGAGCTTCGCGTAGCTCCAACCAGCGCGTTTTGCCGGACGGGCGGTAGGCAGCGTCAGCAGTGGATGAACGCACTGGGCATCCTGATAGACCCACCTCTTCCGGTGGGAGTCTATCTTCTTCCCGGCTGTCATCAGCCGACAGCCCTGGCGCTGGAAGACGAAGGAGACACATCCCGAGCACGGACCCTCGTCATACCGCCGCATGGAGAAGAAGTGGCGGAAGAGGGCGACAGTCGGTCTCACCCCCACGAGCGCCTCGCAGTAAAAGGCAAAGAGCGACGAGACGAAGATGGAGCGAGGCTGGAAGTGGAGAGCATGCACCTGGTAATGGTCCAGGATGGCGTAGAAGAACTCTGAGAAGGGCGGCACGAGCCCGACGGAGATGCTGTGAAGGAAGAAGGGGTAGCAGGACTTCGGCAAGATACGCGCCGTTGTGGATCCGACCCAAATCCCCGTCGGGCCATGGTCGTTGTGGACGCTCGACAAGAAAGGCTGGACCTCCGAGTAGTCATCCTCCTTGGTGATGGTGGACTCCTCGAGCACCGCCTCAAGGGAAGGAGCAGATCCAGATGCCTGCGCGGTACCCTTGCTTTTCTTCGCCATTGCTGAAGGTGCTGGAGGATACAGGCGATTTAGGAAGGCCGGAGGTGAAGGAGGAGGAGATCTGAGCAGGAAGGAAGGGAGGCGATAACTCCTCTGCAGCGGAGACGGCCCCCCTTTTGTCAAGCTACACGGTTGCCGAGACTGCGTTTGGAGTGGAGTCGCCCACGTCCCATCCAACCGTCACGCGCCAGCCTGGCCCGCAGCCTTTTTGGGGCCTGTGGCGCTTCGCCCTCGGCTAACGTTTCGCCCCGAAGCCATCTTTGTGCGCGCCTTGGGGCCGGGGGCTACTGTCGGCGTCCTGGGAACTAGGGTACCCAGACTTGCCTGTCTGCGGGCCGCGACGCGCACCTACCACAGCCTGGTACGACCCAGCTAATCGACCAGCTGCCCAAGACCCTCGCGAGTGGGCTAGACCTCGCGAGGAGAACAACGTCAAGACCCCCTAAGGAGCGGCCTCGGCAAGGTTGCTCCGGAGGGGCGGAGAATCCAAGGCCAAGCCTGCCTCAGGAGGATGTAGTGATGTAAGCAGTGACACACCGCGCCAGCGGGTGCCAACGCCCGCCTGCGGCGTAGTTGCTGTTTCGGTGCAAAGGAGGCAGCGCAGGCGCAGGTTCCCGAGGAGCGAGACAAAGGTTTCCCCTTCGGTGCAACAAGACCGAAGACCGCAAGGACGGCAGGGAGGATGTCACCTCCGAGCCCACCACTGCGTCACCGCCTGAACCTTTTGCAGGCGAAGACTACTTTTGTCAGGATAGGAACATCCTTGTGTTCCCGCTCAAAAATGACCGTTGTGGGATCCCATCCCGCCTAAACATTTCGGTGGAAGAGGACCCTGGCCTCCTATATAAGTAGCTAGGATCCCCACCATGGAGGAAGAGGGAGAGCAGATCCATAAACTCTGCCTTCACGCAACGGAGCAAGAACTCTTGCCTCCCGACCCTCCTGAGCTCTCCTCCTGAGCTCAGGAACCACTGTACTAGTTCATATTCTAGCCCTCCTGAGGCCAATCCACCAAAGTAGGAAGTAAGGTTTTACAACACAAGGTGGCCTGAACCTGGGTAAACTCTTGCGTGCTTCACTTGTTGTTTGCTCGAGTCTATTCACTGGACAAGGGCGAGACGCTAGGTAGACGTGAGTGGGAGAGATCTTCGTTCATGCCCCTGGGTTTGAACTTCTTGGGTTTGCGGAGCCCGTAATCCGACAGAAACTTTGGGGCAGATTTTGAAGTACTTTGTGTTGGTTGAATAGATGAATCTGAGATTGTGTGATGCATATCGTATAATCATGCCCACGGATACTTCAGGTGACAATGGAGTATCTAGGTGACATTAGGGTTTTGGTTGATTTGTATCTTAAGGTGTTATTCTAGTACGAACTCTATGATAGATCGAACGGAAAGAATATCTTCGTGTTATTTTACTACGGACTCTTGAATAGATCAATTAGAAAGAATAACTTTGAGGTGGTTTCGTACCCTACCATAATCTCTTCGTTTGTTCTCCGCTATTAGTTACTTTGGAGTGACTCTTTGTTGCATGTTGAGGGATAGTTATGTGATCCAGTTATATTATTATTGTTGAGAGAACTTCCACTATTGAAAGTATGAACCCTAGGCCTTGTTTCTACACATTGCAACACCGTTTATGCTCACTTTTACCACTTGCTACCTTGCTCTTTTTATATTTTCAGATTACAAAAACCTATATCTACCATCCATATTGCACTTGTATCACCATCTCTTCGCCGAACTAGTGCACCTATACAATTCACCATTGTATTGGGTGTGTTGGGGACACAAGAGACTCTTTGTTATTTGGTTGCAGGGTTGTTTGAGAGAGACCATCTTCATCCTACGCCTCCCACGGATTTATAAACCTTAGGTCATCCACTTGAGGGAAATTTGCTACTGTCCTACAAACCTCTGCACTTGGAGGCCCAACAACGTCTACAAGAAGAAGGTTGTGTAGTAGACATCAGAGCTTAACTACTCTGGAATGCACAGTGCGACGATATTCCGTGTCAGATGGGCTAAGTCTGTCCAAAGAGAAAACCGGTATTTCACTACCATGTCTATACTCGATGCCAAGAGCGCAACCGTGAACCTCATTGCCACAAATGAGCCATGGGTATATGCTAAGCACATGACACAATGCTTCTTCCTAAACGACCTGAGCAATACTAGTTGTGATGTCGTGAGGAGATGCAAAACGAACATTGTTGGAATGGATGGAGTCGCCAACGAGAAAGACTATTACCAGTACGGCAACTTGATCAGCAGGGACGGATCTAAGTGGGGACGAGGGGGCTAGACCCCCCCCCCCCCTCAATGAACTAATTCTACTCGAATGGTAATAGCTACTTCAGCCAAATTCCCTACAACATGAAAGCTTTACCCCTCCATGAGAAACTCGCCTCCTCTATGCATTCATCGTGGCTCTGTCCCTACCGATGAGGGAAGATGACGATGAAGCATACGTCAAAAGAAGAACCAAGACTACATTACCTAAGAAAGATTGGACTCCATGGAAATGAAAAAGTCACGACGAGGGGCACAATTATTCAATAGTAGACAAGAAAAGAATGAAGCTAACTCAAAAATGTCGTCGACGCTGAGAAACCACCATTTATATATATGTATCTATTTTGTGTATGCACTTAACTGTTATCGGTCAAATGATATAATATATATATATATATATATATTAGGCACTGACATATCGCCTGAGTTATATACATTGTATCCCCTTCTTCCCACCATGCCTATGGTTCCGGCTCGGTCGTCTTTCGAAGGAGAAAAATCAAAAGTAAAACAAAATGGAAATAAAATAAAAGGAAAAAGGAAAGGAATGGAAAAGTAAATGAAAAGAAAAATAAAAAAGAAAAAAGGAAAAAAGTAAATGAAAAGAAAAGAAGAGGTAAAGGAATAGAAAATAAAATGAAAAGGAAAAGAAAAAGGAAAGTAAAATATAAAATGAAAAAAAAGTAAAGGATCAGAAAACAAAATGAAAAGGAAAATGAGAGACATAAAAATGAAAAGGAGAAGAAAAGAGGGACAATTAGCAATAGCACTGGGTTTGCCTGCCCGCGCTACAGGTACCAATGATAGCAGTAGTGTGGGATTCCAGACCCGCGCTATAGCTAGCTATAGTGCGGGTTTAGACCCCGCGATATTGCTATTTGGATTTAAACCCTTGCGCGCGGGGCCCTCCTCCTTTCCCCCCAATTCCCCATTCTCAAACCTCTCCCTCTTCTCCGACATCACACGCCCTCCGTGCGCCCTCCATTGCCGGCCCCATCCGTCTCCCACCGCTCTCCCTCCATCGCTGCCTGGAGCCCTCTGCGCGTCCTCCGTTGCTGGCCACGTCCGTCACCCTCCGCACGCCCTCTGTCACCGTCCATGTCGTCGGCACCCCCTCCTCCACATGTGCCCGTCTCCCCAGACCTCCACCTCACCGCCGCCGTCTCCCCTGAATGCCATGTAAGCCCCTCTTCTCTCTCTCTCTCTCTGCTCTCTCTTTGTCTAATTATGAACCCTAGATGCCACATGAACACTAGGTTAGTGCTACATTATGAACCCTAGAGTTAGTGCTAGATTATGAACCCTAGTGTTAGTGCTAGATTATGAACCCTTGAAATATTTTTTATTATCCTGAATTTTTGTTATTTAAAATAAAAAAGAAATGTATTGATGTAAACATTATCCTGAATTATTGCTATTTAAAAAACTTATTTAAAGCAATTGTTGTCACTTAAATAAAATAGAATTATTGCTTTTTCCAAAAAACTAGTTATAGCAATAGTTGCTATTTAAAAAAAACCCAAAATTGTTGCCATTAAAAAAACTTAGTCAAATCAATTCTTGCTATTTAAAGAAAAAATAGAATTGTTCCTATTTTTAGTAATGTTCATAGTGATTTTGTCAATTTAGAGCAAAAATACTAGCATAAATTTATATTTCCTAGAGGCAATAATAAAGTTGTTATTTATATTTCCATATATCTCATGATAAATGTCTTTTATTCGTGCTAGAATTGTATTAACCGAAAACTTGATACATGTGTGAATACATAGACAAAACAGAGTGTCCCTAGTATGCCTCTACTAGACTAGCTCGTTAATCAAAGATGATTATGTTTCCTGCCCATAGATATGTGTTGTCATTTGATCAACGGGGTCACATCATTATGAGAATGATGTGATGGACAAGACCCATCCATTAGCTTAGCACTATGATCGTTTAGTTTTACTGCTATTGCTTTCTTCATGACTTATACATGTTCCTCTGACTATGAGATTATGCAACTCCCGAATACCGGAGGAACACCTAGTGTGCTATCAAACATCACAACGTAACTGTGTGATTATAAAGATGCTCTATAGGTGTTGGCATAGATCGAGAATAGGATTTGTCACTCCGAGTGTCGGAGAGGTATCTCTGGGCCCTCTTTGTAATACACATCGTAATAAGCCTTGCAAGCAAACGCCTAATGAGTTAGTCACGAGATGATGTATTACGGAACAAGTAAAGAGACTTGTCGGTAATGAGATTGAACTAGGTATGATAATACCGATGATCGAATCTCAGACAAGTAACATACCGATGACAAAGGGAACAACGTATATGCGGTTTGACCGATAAAGATCTTCGTAGAATATGCAGGAACCAATATGAGCATCCAGGTTCCACTATTGGTTACTTACCGGAGACGAGTCTCGGTCATGTCTACATAGTTCTCGAACCCGTAGGGTCCGCACACTTAACGTTCGATGACAATCGGTATTATGATTTTATGTGTTTTGATGTACTGAAGGTTGTTCGGAGTCTCGAATGAGATCACGAACATGACGAGGAGTCTCGAAATGATTGAGACATAAAGATTGATATATAGGATTACTATATTCGGACATTGGAAGTGTTCCGGAGAAGTTTTGGATAAAACAGGAGTGCCAGAGGGTTACCGGAACCCCCCGGGGGAACTAATGGGCCACATGGGCCTTAGTGGAGAGAGAGAGAGGCGTGGCTAGCGCAGTCCGCGCGCCCCCTCCCACTTGGGTCTGAATTGGACTAGGAAGGGGGGCGCCCCCCTTTCCTTCTCCCTTTCCCTCTCCTTCCTTCCCCCTCTCTCCCTCTTGGTGGACTCCTACTAGGAATAGGATTCATATTCCTATTAGGACTCCCCCTCTTGGGGCGCGCCTATAGGGGTCGGCCGGTCTCCCTTGGCTCCTTTATATACGGGGGCAGGGGCACCCTAGAACACACAAGTTGACAATTGTTTTAGCCGTGTGTGGTGCCCCCTCCACTGTTACACACCTCGGTCATATTGTCGCAGTGCTTAGGCGAAGCCCTGCATTGGTAACTTAATCAACACCGTCACCACGCCGTCGTGCTGACGAAACTCTCCCTCGGATTCAACTGGATCAAGAGTTCGAGGGACGTCACCGAGCTGAACGTGTGCAGATCACGGAGGTGTCGTGCGTTCGGTGCTTGATCGCTTGGATTGCGAAGACGTTCGACTACATCAATCGCGTTACTAAACCCTTCCGCTTTTGGTCTACGAGGGTATGTGGACACACTCTCCCGCTCGTTGATATGCTTCTCCTAGATAGATCTTGCATGATCATAGGAATTTTTTCGAAATACTACGTTCCCCAACAGTATCCACCATTGTTCTTCCTCCATCGGTGACTTCTACAGATAGGTAATAACTTATGTTGTCTGTAAGATCGTGTGCTGAACGTCCTTGTTTGCATCAATAAGATCATGTTCAGAAGGATGATGCTCAAGTGCTAAAGTGCCCAATGCAAGTGGCCTATATCTTGTCTTATATTGTTTGTAGGGATCCGAGTGGACTATGTTTGTTCACAAGGATGATGCTCAAGTGCTCAAATTTCTTGTTTGCATCAATGGGATCATGTTCAGAAGGATGATGCTCAATTGCTAAAGTACCCAATGCAAGTGGCTTATATTGTTTGAATGAATACGAGTGGCCTATGTTTTGCCGGAATGTTGATTCATTTCCGTTCCGGTGAATTTCAAGCGCTTGATATGTCCATTTTTTAGCAAAGGGCATGCCCAAATTTCCCACGAATTTCGGCATGACTTGTGCTTGAAAGCAGGACATATCGAGTGCCCGAGATTTGCCAGGATGGGAATGAAACAACATTCCAGCAAACCATAGGCCTTTTTCTGTCATTATTCATTTTATTATAGTTTCAGAATTAAGCAAGCATACTTAATCGTAGGAAACATGTCAAACCATGATGAAGCAGGGGCTTCTGACAACGCCGACGAGTGATGCGGCTAGAAACTGCGTCAGTGCTTCCCCAAAGAAGAAGGGATGATGCAGCACAGCGAAGGTAGGTATTTCCCTCATATGTGAAACCAAGGTCATCAAACAAGTAGGAGACTCAAGCAACACTATGTAAACGGTACCTGCACACAAAGAACAAATACTTGCAACCCGACGTGTAAGAGGGGTTAACAATCCCTCCGCGATAAAAAGATTGATTTGGTTTTTATAAGATTGGATAAATAGATCGCGCAAGAACACAAAATAAAAGATTTACATAACAAGTTCAGTGAGATATTTTTGGGTTTTTGGAATAATAGATCTGGAAACAAAAGCGATGAAAAATAGGTCAGAAAACAATATGATAAAAGATAGACCCGGGGGTGTGGATTTCACTAGTGGCTTCTCTCGAGAAAATAGCATGCGGTGGGTAAACAAATTACTGTTGGGCAATTGATAGAAGATCAAATAATTATGATGATATCCAAGGCAATGACCATTATATAGGCATCACGTCCAAGATAAGTAGACCGGAACTACTATTATTCCACACATCGATCGCAATCCAGCATGCATCTAGTGTAATGGAGAAATGGAGTAATATAATAAGAACGGTTACATGATATAGACAAGATCTATTCATGTGGGAATAGACCACATCTTGTTATCCTTAATAGCAACGATACATACGGGCCTCGCTACCCCTTCCGTCACCGGGTGAGGACACCATAAGATCAAACCCATCACAAAGGACCTCTTCCCATGCCAAGAAAAATCAATCTAGTTGGCCTACCTAAACCAAAGATTCAAAGAAGAAATACAAGGCTATAAGTAATCATGCATATAAGAGATCAAATAAGACTCAAATAACATTCATGGATAGAAACTGATCATAAACTCAAAATTCATCAGATCCCAACAGACGCACCGCAAAAGTCATTACATCAAATAGTTCTCCAAGAGACCATTCTATTGAAAAACAAAAAGAGAGAAGAAGCCATCTAGCTACTGCCGACGGACCCGTCGGTCTATGGTGGACTACTCACGCATCATCGGAGAGGCACCAATGAGGATGATGAACCCCTCCATTATGGTGTTAGATTTGCTAGAATTTTGTTTCATCTGCTCCCCTAGGGTTTCTGGAATATTTCGGAATTTATAGGATAAAGAGGCATTGGCGGAGACCCCCGTGGGCCCCATAACCCACTAGGATGCGCCTGGGCTCCTGTGTGTGCCCTGGTGTCTTGTGGTCCCCTCTGGACTCCCTCTGGTCTTTCCTTGGTACATGAGTTGTCTTTTGGTCCAAAAAAATCTCCAAAAAGTTTTGTTGATTTGGACTCACTTTGATAGGGATTTTCTACGAGTTAAAAAACAAGCAAAACAGCAATTGGCACTTGGCACTATGTCAATAGGTTAGTCCCAAAAAAATGATATAAAGTTGCTATAAAATGATTGAAAAACATCCAAGAATGATAATATATGTATCAACGAGCGCTTACAGTATGAACACGATTACCTTGAAATTTTTTCAAGTCAGCAGGCTCAAAGTTTGCAAGGCCCCCTTGTCATAGCGGACGGTCATACTTCCGCCTACACCGACACCAATGGTACCGGCACAGATGGCACCGACACCAGGACACCAGCAGCGCCGAGACCGGCGAGAAGAAGAAGAAGAAGAAGAAGAAGAAGAAGAAGAAGAAGAAGAAGAAGAAGAGGAAGAAGAAGAGGAGGAAG
>LR738711.1:928467011-928541420 GCA_902687465.1 Secale cereale | reverse complement strand
GAAGAAGAAGAAGAAGAAGAAGAAGAAGAAGAAGAAGAAGAAGAGGAAGAAGAAGAGGAAGAAGAAGAAGAAGAAGAAGAAGAAGAAGAAGAAGAAGAAGAAGAAGAAGAAGAAGAAGACGAAGACGAAGAAGACGAAGAAGAAGAAGAAGAAGAAGAAGAAGAAGAAGAAGAAGCCCTAACAATCTCGACACTGGAAGACTGGTGGTCACAAAGGTGCACCCCGGTAAATTCGACCCAATAGCGCCGGAGGAAGCTCGCAAGTGCCAAGAGAACTAAATCGGATGTATCCTACAGGAAACAGTCAGCATCAACGACTATTACTTGAGGAGTAAACCAAATATAGAGCACTTCCTCCTAACGAAGCTACACAACATATTCCAATTCCTCGACCGGGATGACCTAAAATTTCCATGGGAGGATGATGCCATGACCAAGATAAATAACGCCGCCATGAGCAATTTTAGCAATGCATTGCCACCTAGAAAGTCGGGGTGAAATGATCGATTGAAGATAAAGAACCCTACTCCAAGATTTTTGTGAAGAATCTGACACTTCTAGAAGAGGAGTACGAACATATCAAGGACACATGCGCTATTGAAGAAGGCAAGCTTAAGTCCAAAAATACAAGGAGCTTCAAGAAAGGAACATGGGTAAGCACATGTTCCGTTCTATGGTAGGGTGCGTCGACTGCGGTGTTCATGGCATCTCAGAAGCTCCGACAATACTTTCAAGAGTGTTCGATTACAGTGGCATCCGAAGTACCACTCGGTCATATTATAAAGATCAAGGATGCCACATGCCACATAGCCAAGTGGACCATCGAGCTCTTGCCGTTCGAAATAACATACAAACCACGCCGGGCTATTAAATCTCAGGTGTTGGCTGATTTTGTTGCAGAATGGACTGAGGCCGAACTCCCTTAAGAGTATGGAGCATACTCCCACTGGACCATGTATTTCGACGGCTCAAAAATGCTAGCTGGATTGGGGGTTGGCGTCATCTCTATATCTCCCATGGGGGATACAGTCCGCTACGTACTACAAATCATACAGACTCAAACAATGATGCCGAATATTATGCGCTACTACACGGCCTCCGCATGGCCGTATCCGTGGGCATACAATGCCTAGAGGTGCGCGGAGACTCATACCTCACAATATCACAGTTAAACAGAGAATTTGATGCGAAGGATCCAAAGATGGCGGCTTATTATGCCATATTAAAAATATCGGCTCGGTTTGAGGGGCTCGAATTTCACCATGTTGCTCGGGATAGTAATCAGGCAGCGGACATACTCGCTCGCATGGGCACCAAGCGCGACCCGGTCCCGCCTAACACCTTTGTAGAAATGCTATTTAAGCCATTCATAATATGGCAGGACAAGAGCGGAGATGGTAGTTCAGACCCGATCACCCCAACCAGCCAAACTCAATACAGATATCATCGGGGATTCGCATATGGCAATAACATCTTCGGCTCATGAGTTCATGGCCGTCATGGCCCCCTGGACCGATCCCTTCCAGGCCTACCTTAATAGGCAAGAGCTCCCCGATGATCAAAATGACGCCCTCGCATAGTTTGGCGTTCTAAAGCCCATAAAGTTCATGAAGGTGAACTATACAAGAAAAGCACTATTGGTATTCTCCAAACGTGCATCTCTGAAGAGGAGGGACGGCAAGTTCTAGCCGAAATACACGATGTCATTGGCCGACATCACGCCGCAGCTCGGGCTGTCGTAAGCAAGGCTTTCCGAATAGGTTTCTTCTGGCCAACAGCCCGAGCAGATGCTCAAGCCCTAGTCCAACATTGTGTTGGATGGCAGCTTTTCACCAATCAAAGTCACATGACTCCCACTTCCCTGAGAACCATCCCCATTACTTGAACTTTTGCGGTTTGGGGGCTGGATATGGTCGAACCCCTTAAAGGGGGAAGCCACAAAAAGAAATATTTACTGGTTACGCTGGATAAAGTCACTAAATGAATAGAAGCCAAACCGGTAAGAACGGCTGAAGCAGTGCTAGTGATAGATTTTATATCCGGTGTACACCGCTATGGTGTCTCGCATAGTATTATCACAGATAATGGCTCCAACTTTACAACTGACGAGGTGAAGAACTCGTGCGCCAAGTTAGGCATTAAACTTGATTATGCCTCCGTATACCACCCTCAAACAAATGGTCAAGTCGAACGGGCCAATGGCTTAATAATGAGCGGCACTAAACCCCAACTGGTGCGCTCCCTACGTGAGTCAGATAAACATTGGGTTGAGGAGCTTGACTCCGTGCTCTGGGGGCTGCGGACCACACCTTACCAGACAACCAGATATACACCTTTTTTTCATGGTGTACGGCGTAGAGGCTGTTTTGCCTTGCGACATTATTCACGACTCGCCTCGAGTGCGTATGTATGAAGAGCGCGAGGCCAAGCTCGATCGGTTGGATGACCTAGATGGCCTTGAAGAGGAGTGCGATATCGCGTAGGCTCATTCCACATTCTATCAGCAACAGGATAGGCGATACCAGAGTAGAGAAGTGCGGGCCAAAACATACAACATTGGCAATCTCGGTTTACGCCTCCCAGAGAAGAAAAAGGATAAGATCAAACCAAGATGGGAGGGGGCCCCTTCATTATTAACAAAGTTCTCATCGGAGGAGCCTACTGCCTTCGAAATGCATCAGACAATCGCCTTGAGCCGAATCCATGGAACGATGCTAGGGTCCAACGATTCTATGGATAGTTTGGCAGCACCTTTTATTTCTCTTTTTGTCTAGGTTTCTTCCTTTGTTTTTCTTCCTCTTCATTTTTGGTTTTTTTCCTTCCCAGAAAGTGTTCGCTTACACCGAACTGTTAGGGGTGAACATATTCAAATGTATATACCTCAAGATACCTGGGGGTTTCTATAACGAAATTTATTATTAAAGCTTATTGCTTACCGTACTCATGTCGTCTGTTTCATACAGTCTCTTCACCATTATATGCACCTTTATGACTTAAGTTTTTGCCAAGCTGGGTTGCGTGGCTCCTGTGTTTATACCCATCGTTCCCGATTGTTTGGCTAGGGTGTAAAGGGAACACCTCTGTGATTGTTACAACCCAGTAATCCGGACCTATACCTTAGACGGGTGAAGCCGAAAGCTAGCATTCTTAAGAGAATCATTGGTCGGCGGACAAACGATGAATTGCCTTTTTGCAACATAAACCTTCAACGGATAAGCTTCATGTAAACCTATTATTTAGGATCAAAGCATAAGCATGCATAAGTACGCATGCTGACATAGGGAAAGGAACCCTTAACGGAACTATTCTCCCTAGAAGATGTTTCTTACGTTAAATAGTAATATAACATAACTCCCTGAACACAACTTGTCTGTTCAAGCAAAATGACTGGATTGCCTGGTTTCCGAACATACTAAGTGTTCACCAAAAGTATAGTATCCGGAAACACTCCAACCCTTGGGTTTCGGAGGTTGGAGCCAAAGGTCTGCCATGACAACTTTTTAACAAGTTCGGTTGGAGATAAGTTTGATGATAAAGTACATTGTTACATGGAATCAAATGCCTATTATTCATCTATGCCATCTATAAGACTGTCTAACCTACAGTCTTCTTGTGAAAACTTTGTGGCTATTATTACTTGGTCATACATCGAGCTAACGGGGATTTCTTGTCCATACGGTCCCCAAGGTCAAACCGGGCCATATGATTCGAAACAAGCCCGGTATATCGCGTTTTCACCATGGCCCAGGCCCCTCGTGCACCTTCTCGACATGTCGACGCCTTCCATAGTTCAAAGCGACGCCGAGCTCCTTTGAATAAATTCACAAGCTCCTCCATGATTTCTGGAGGGGTATCGGATGGCCACAAGGCTTTAGCCATGTTCTTCATGGCTTTTTGAACTCGCTCATGCACTTTGGAGAGCTCTTGTAGCACATCGCCTTGAAATCTGGATACTTCTCCTTCTGGCCGCCCAGTTAACAAACCTACAGGGATAGCATTGTGAAGCTCTGAATCATGGGATAATATGAAAGCTAGGTTAACAGTCATACTGAATATGCCGCCTTTTAACTTTCTATTTTCCTTCAAGGCATCCGATAGTTGGGCCCGTAGGTCCTTTAGCTTTTTGGCTTGCTTGACATTTTCGTCCAGCAATTTGTTCTTCTCCTTAATGGTCCATGTTAATACACGCTGACCAGCGGGTTCTTGCCCTTCGGCATGTCTTTTGTCCTCCTGAGCAGCCCTTAGCTTCTCCTCCAGTTGGTCTTTCGATTCTGCCGTTGTAACTTAAACAATGTATGCTTAAACATCGTTGATGGCGCAAAATTGTATTTTCCGGACACTATTCGTCCTTACCATCAGATCCCTTCTTGGATTTCTTCAAATCTTCCAGCTCAGTGGTGACAGCATTTAGCTTGATCCGGTTTGCTTCAAGCTCCTTGGACAATGCGTCATTCTTTTCCTTGAGAACCTACGGGCATAACGATCTTTAAATCAATTGGGCCAACTAGGTCAAGTCTCAGGGGCTACTGGCATATGCTTATTAAATTTACAAAAGTTCTTACCCGTATATCCTTTGAAAGTAGCTGAGTGGCTCCAGCGAGTCCATCCCGAGCAGCTCGGATATACGCAGCCGCAGATCTGAGGGCGTTGAATGCATCCTCATTAAAAAATGGATCATGCATGTCCTCTTTTCGCCGCCGATGATTCATCGCACTCACCACTTCGTAATTTGTAACTGATACATTATCTGAATCCTCCTGGAAAGGACAATCCGGCATTACGCCCGTATCGGTCTTGTCCTTGTGGATAGGTCCAGGGCCGGATTGGTTGGTGTTTGGCTAGCAGGGTCCTCGGATACAGTTTGGTGTATGCTCCTTGTGAAATAATATGAAGGGAAAAATATGACAATCCGACCTTGCTACCGAGCACATGTTTAAAACTATACCTCTTCGATGAAGGAGGGGGCTCGATGGTGTCCCCCGCTTCCTTTCGCTTCGAAGACTCGCCCTACGCAGGCGCTGTCTTCTTAGGAGATGCCCTTGATGAAGTATGGCGAGACGAGCGCCACCCCTTTGGAGCATGAGACAATGCGGTGGGTGAGGCGCGAAGGGAAGGCTCTCTTTGAGGGGATGTCTCCTGGGTACTTACATGGGAGGAGGGAAGAAGGCTAGGGTAATCGGCTACAATGGCCACTTCTATACCATCATGGCTCGCCTGATGGAAAACTCTGTCAGTAAGCTCTATAACTATATCCGGATCTTCTTCAAATCCAGGATCTTTGTCGAGAACATGGTCCTCTGGCTGCGGAGCGGGGCAATAAACCCCCTCGATCACCTTCCTCCATTTCTGTTGGAAACAGCCGGATTTAGTTCGGCTAGCATATCTCAAAAAAGAGATTGTATAAAGCAAGCAATCGAAAAAACTCACCCGGTTGATGGGATTATACATAGAAAAACATTCCCGACATTTCAAGCGGACAATGTCTTCCTTCTCCCCCTTATAAAGATCAGCTAAGATGGCGGCCAAGGCGGCAGGGGTTGTAGCGACCACAATCCGAATGGACCGGAGTCTCAGTGTTCTGTGTCATCCCTGGATCGGTAATGCTGACACACACAGTACTTTGAAGGATTTATAACAGAGTGGCAATCACACACTTATTACATCGAATGTCTCAAAAGAGAACTTATTACAAAAGTATATGGCATAAGGCCATCTAAAAAAATTACAGCGGAAGGCTTGGAAGATAAGTGAGTCCATCAACTCCAACGGCATAGCTGAGTGTATGACAAATGACCTAGCGCACCTTACTCTTCTTCTGAAAAGTCTGCAACGTAACATGTTGCAGCCCGAAACGGGTCAGCACATGGAATATGCTGGCAAGATAACACAGTAGAGCAAGTAACAGAATAAAGGCTGCATATTTGACTAGTGGAAGCTCTATGGTTTAAAGTTTTTGCATAAAGGCAATTTTTCCCTACAACAAAGGAATAACTTTTATTTTCACTATCATAGTAGTTCAAACATCATTGAGAAGGTTCCTCCAACTCAATCCCAATTAAATTAATCATTATAACCCACAAAATTAACTTTAGAGTGATGAGATCAAGCAATAATTCAAGTACCAGATACTCAAGATGTCCATAACCGGGGACACGGCTAATCATGATTAGTTTGTACACTCTCCAGAGGTTTGTGCACTTTTCCCCACAAGACTCGATCTCCTCCGTTGGATTTCTCGCACTGCATGGTGTTTGAGAAATGGATGACCGAGACACAGTCTTTCGGAAGCATTTACTCTTTACCCCGGGTGGACCCGTACACCTACTTTCGCCTACATCTGCTAGTCCACCACTGAAAGAGCTCACACAATTTACTCATACTATGCCAGAGCCCATAATGGCATTGTGGCTACACACTGAAGTTTCTAGCATGAATAGTTTTATGATCCCTTTGAGCCTGGGTGGCATTCCATAGGATAATCACATGGTTCCTCCGGGATTTCCTAGGACAACACTGGATTCTCCAGGTGCCCTGCAACCAATCCAACCAGATGTGTATTAAAGTAGCCACCTTAAGTTGAACCATCGATTAACATCTCACATCTGTCATGGATACTCTCAAACCCAAACCACGTCTACGAGCATAGCATGGCAACCTAAGCATAACGTAGAAGTAACTCCCAAGGTTTGATATAATGCAGGTAATAGGTTCTACCTCAATCTACTTCCCAGACCCACAAGTTAAGAGATCCTACTCATGCAATGTGTGAAGGTATGATCAAAGTGTTACTTGCCTTGCTGATGATTCGCAAAACCTTGGGACTCGTAGTAGCACGCTTCGCACTCCAGGAATTCTATCGCAATCAAACAATAGCATACATAAGCAATCAAGCAAACATGCACAGGTAAAACTCCAAATAAGAA
Organism: Secale cereale; assembly: GCA_902687465.1. Lineage (NCBI taxonomy): Eukaryota > Viridiplantae > Streptophyta > Magnoliopsida > Poales > Poaceae > Secale > Secale cereale. The sequence continues at coordinate 928,534,498 of LR738711.1, read as the reverse complement.
GATCTAACCAGAAAGTTCAACTTAAGAACTACGGTTTGCAAAAAGAATCAAATCTAACGGAGCAACGAAACTCAAACTACGAAAGAAACAAGATCCGTTTACTAGATTGAACTAAAGTCAAATTTTACTGTACCAAAACCTTGTTCAAGTTGGTTAAACGGAAAGAGGGCTTCGAGACGAAGACCTAGGTGCTTGAATCACCTGATTCCGACTTACGAGCGAAAAGAAAAACTAAAAAGAAGATCAGGGCAGAAATCGCGATCGAAAATAATCGCGGAAAAACCCTGAAAAGGAAAAACGGACGAACAGGCTAACGAACGAACGTTCGCTGTGTGTTACTAAAAGACGAAAAGCGTTCATTAGAACGAATGAACGGACGAATGTCCGCTACTTAACTAAACCGATGGAAAAACCAAACCGATCTAAAAACGGATCTAGGGTTTCAGAAAAAAACCGAGCGGTTCTTCTCGCGAAAACCGACGGCGGCGGTTCGGGCGGCGGCTACCTCGGCGACGATGGCGGAGGGCTCCGGCGAGGTGGCGGGATGCGGCGGCGCGGCGTCGGTGCTCTGCCGGGGCGACGGGATGCGGCGGCGGCGGTGCACGGCGCGGCGGCGACGGAAGAGGCGGCGGGTTGGCGCGGCAGCGGCGACGGCGCGGCAAGGCGGCGGTTTGGCGTGGCAGCGTCGGCGGAGCGGCAAGGCGGCGGCGCGGTGGCGGCTTGGGTTTGCGGGTCTGGGGGGCTCGCGGCTGCTTGGGCCTCGGGCCTCGCCTTATAAAAGCCAGCCGGGCGGAGTCCTAGTCGGTTACGGCCCGACTAGGTCGGTTGCCCCTCTTTTTTTTAAACAGTCCTGACGTAGTAAAACGGGCGAAAAAAATACTAAACAGACTCGAAAAATTCCGAAATAAATTTTCACCGTCCTCTAATAATATTTAGGACAAAGTGAACATTTTTCCCGGACGTAAATGCAATTTTGAAAACACGTATTTTTCCTATGCAAATAAAATTGCAAATAAATCCGAATAAAATAACAAAAGTGATTTTAATATTTTTCCTCCAATATTTCTTTTATTTTGGAGAAGTCATATTATCTCCGCTCATATATTTTATTAAGAAATATTTTTCAGAGAGAAAAATAATTAAAACCAAATTGATCCCCGTACCGGTATTTTGAGAAAACTCAAATATGAAAACAGTAAAATCCCCAACTCTCTCCATGGGTCCTTGAGTTGCTTAGAATTTCGAGGATCGCAACACACAAATGCAATAAAATATGATATGCAATATGATCTATGGATAACATTCCAAATTGAAAATTTGGGATGTTACAGGGGTATCCGGACCCTCGCGTGGGCAGCGAGAGGCATCCTCCTGCCCATTGTAATGCCACATGGGAAATCCTCTAGACTGAAGTGGCTGAATGCATCGCTTTATCATAATGGCCATTACTTCAATTATCGAAAGTTCGGAGTGGGCGAGTACTCTGATCTTGCTGACTAGCCTCTTCATCTCAGCATTGTCTTGTTCCTTGAGGCTTCGAGGATGCCAGTTGAAGCGTTTCTTCAAAGGAGCGCTGGAGAATTCGGGAAGACCACGCCGAATTGGGTCCGGAAGAACAACGTCTTCGATATAAAACCACTCCGAGGGCCACTCTTCGGATGCCTTCTTAGGAGTGCCGGATAGGTAACCTGTCCCTGCTATGCACCACACTTCGGCGCCGCCGACCTTGAATATGGATCCCTTTTGGGAGCGGGGGACGAGGCAAAAGAATTTCCTCCATAGCTCGAAATGAGACTCACAGCCTAAAAATAGCTCGCAAAGAGCAACGAAGCCCGCAATATGCAGGATAGAGCCTGGCGTGAGATTATGCCATTGGAGCCCATAAACCTCCAGGAAACCTCTGAGGAAAGGATGGATTGGAAATCCTATGCCTCTCAAGAGGAAGGAGAAGAAGCACACCCGCTCCTCGTTAGTGGGGTTGGGAAGTTTTCCGCCAAGGCTTCGCCGTCGATCGAAGTTAATCCAGCCCGAATAGAGACTAGATCCGCGGGAGGGAGATATCCCTCCGTGTGAAGTCTATTCAGATGGGCGTGAGATACCGACCAGCTTTCCCAATCGCCTGCTTGAGGGCCGTGGGGGCATGAGGAGGAGCCGGGAGCGTTGGCCATATTTCGAGTATTTTCCATGGCTGGCTCTAAGAGTTTTTGCATGGCGTGGAATGGCATCTGGTACCCATCTCTTTAAATAGATACCATCCCCGCGCGGCCAAGGGTTTATTTGTAAAAAGTACATGGACTATTCGCATTCGTCTGCCACGTGGAAGCCAAAGCGACGATAGGAAGGAATCAACAGGGCGCAGTATCAAAATCATAAACGAACAGTCATTTTTTCCGAAGAAGAACCTGCTTTGCAAGACCGAAGACATGAAGCCGGATACAACCTCATCATTGAAGGCAAGTTCGGGGGCTACTGAGGAAGTCCTGGATTTAGGCGTCCTCGGGTGTCCGGGCTACTGAAGCTGTGCCGGACTGATGGGACGTGAAGATAAAAGCAGAAGGTCATCCCTCGTGTCCGGATAGGACTCCTATGTATGTAGAAAGGAAAAATAGATGTCCGGATGTAATGATTCCTTCCTCCCCAGGTCATCTTTGTGTAACCCTAGGCCCCCTCCAACGTGTATATATGCCGGAGGATTTAGTCCATAGAAGCTAGCAGAATCACAATTACATAGGCTAGACTTCTAGGGTTTAGCCATTACAATCTTGAGGTAGATCAACTCTTGTAACCCTATATTCATCAAGATCAATCAAGCAGGAAGCAGGGTATTACCTCGATAGAGAGGTCCCGAACCTAGGTAAACATCTTGTCCCCAGTCCCTTGTTACCATCTATCCTTAAACGCACAGCTTGGGCACCCCTACCCGAGATCTGCCGGTTTTGACACTCACAACTATATATACCCCTCCACCCCCTTCTCCATTGAGAGAGCCATCAGAACGTGCCTACACTTCCACTACTACTCATTTTCTGAGAGAGAACCACCAACTCATGTGTTGAGACCAAGATATTCCAATCCAACCACAAGAATCTTGATCTCTAGCCTTCCTCAAGTTGCTTTCCACTCAAATCATCTTTCCACCATAGTCAAATGTGTGTGAGAGAGTTGAGTGTTGGGGAGACTGTCATTTGAAGCACGAGAGCAAGAAGTTCATCATCAACACACCATCTATTACCTTTTGGAGAGTGGTGTCTCCTAGAATGGTTAGGTGTCGCTTGGGAGCCTCCAACAAGATTGTGGAGTTGAACCAAGAAGTTTGTAAGGGCAAGGAGATCACCTACTTCATGAAGATCTACCCGAGTGAGGCAAGTCCTTCGTGGGTGATGGCCATGGTGGGATAGACAAGGATGCTTCTTCGTGGACCCTTTGTGGGTGGAGCCCTCCATGGACTCGCGCAGCCATTACCCTTCGTGGGGTGAAGTCTCCTTCAACATGGATGTACGATAGCACCACCTATCGGAATCACGCCAAAAATCTCCATGTCTTCATTGCATTTGCACTCTCCAATCCCTTCCCTTTACCTTCATATGCAATGTTTTACTTTCTGCTGATACACTCTTAGAATTACATGCGTAGGTTGGTTGCTTGACTTGTACTAGTTGCTAAAATCTGCCAACACTTAAAATTGGGAAAAGGCTAGATTTTTATTTGGTCAAGTAGTCTAATCACCCCCCTCTAGACCTACTTTCGATCCTACAATTGGTATCAGAGTTTTGGTCTCCATTTGCCTTGATTTCCATAGCTTTGGTGATCATAGCCTTTGGTTCCACAACCTTGGAGAGTATGGCGTCTAGCCAGGAAAATTACCACCGTAGAGGTCCTTACTTTGATGGTACATATTTTGGTAGTTGGAAGCATAAGATGAAAATGCATATTCTTGGTCATAACCCCGTCGTTTGGGATATTGTGCGAATTGGTTTGCAAGGTGAACACTTCGAGGATGGAAGAGAACCGGATCATGAAACATACGCAAAAAAAATAAAGATGTCGCAATAATATGCTTAAGCTTGTGGTATTCTCTTCAACGGCTTGTGCCCAAAAGAATTCAACAAAATCAGCCACCTTGAGAATGCAAGGGAGATTTGTGATACTTTGATTGATATGCACGAAGGTACAGAGTCCGTCAAGGAATCTAAATTGGATGTGCTCCCAGGTCAACTTGACAAGTTCAAAATGAAGGATGGTGAAGGAGTCGTTGAGATGTACTCTAGGCTTGCTCTCATCACAAATAAGATTATCGGCTTAGGAAGCGAAGAGATGACTGCTACCTCTTGAGCTTGCGTTGTATTCCCTCGAAGAGGAAAGGGAGATGCAGCACAGTAGCGTAAGTATTTCCCTCAGTTTTTGAGAACCAAGGTATCAATCCAGTAGGAGACCACGCGACAGTCCCTCGCACCTGCACAAACAAATAAGAACTTCGCAGCCAACACGATAAGGGGTTGTCAATCCCTTTACGGTCACTTACGAGAGTGAGATCTGATAGAGATGATAATTATATTTTTGGTTTCTTTAGTTTAATAAAACAGCAAATAAAAGCAAGAAAGGTAAAGTAGATGTAGATTGATATGTTGAGAATAGACCTGGGGGCCATAGTTTTCTCTAGTGGCTTCTCTCATGATAGTGATATTCTACGGTGGGTAAACAAATTACTGTCGAGCAATTGATGGAAAAACGAATAATTATGAGACTATCTAGGCATGATCATTGTATATAGGCATCACGCACGAGACAAGTAGACCGGCTCCTGCCTGCATCTACTACTATTACTCCACACATCGAGTGCTATCCAGCATGCATCTAGTGTACTGAGTTCATACGAACAGAGTAATGCTTTAAGCAAGATGACATGATGTAGAGGGATAAACTCAAGCAATATGATGTAAACCCCATCTTTTTATCCTCGATGGCAACAATACAATAGGTACGTGCCTTGCTGTCCCTACTGTCACTGGGAAAGGACACCGCAGGATTGAACCCAAAGCCAAGCACTTCTCCCATTGCAAGAACTACAGATCTATGTCGGTGAACAAAAAGAGGGGTACATTTTTTGTACCCCTATGACTGTGCACGGGCAGTCTGAGCCACGGCGCCACCACACCAAGCATGGCGAGGGAGGCGAGCCGGGGCAAGACTGAAGCTCGATTGAGACTCGAGCAACGCCAAGAATAAGACCACAAAGAGCAAAGGGACGAAGCGGCTTCCCCCGGCAAGATCCTTGCCGGGGCCGTCTCTGGCAGCCCCGGCAAGACCCTTGCCGCGGCAGATCGCCCCGCGCCTATGGAGCGAACCACACTTGAGTCCCCCACCCCCATGGGGCGAGGATTCGGGAGGTATCCCCGTGGTGGCATGCAGATCTTGGTGAAGACATTCAAGATCAGATACAAGTTAAGAAGACGACCCTTGGCGGGATCCCAGCCAAGGAGAACCACAAGGCCCCCGGCAAGCACCTTGCCGGGGATGACAGCAGGCGCCACGACAGGATCCTTGCGGGAGCCCGGGCAAGGCCCTTGCCGAGGACGCCCGCAGGGCCACCGTCAGGCCCGCACCAACCAGGTTTCCACCGACCCACGCGGCTGCCGACACAACCAGTTGGACACGCTCCTGTGTGGCAACCCACAGATCTTCGTGGAGACCTGCCGCTGTGCCACCTCAGCTGCCTGTCTGCCTACATGGCGCCTCAGGCACTGCTGGCCAAGGCGCGTGTCAACACGAGGAGGGGCGGCGACGGACAAGACGGACGTCTCTCCCCGTCCCTGATAAAGCCAGGACACCTAAGCTGGGCGCATTAAATGCACCTTGTCCTGTAATGCGAGGGACAATCTCGCATCATTGTACCTTTTCCACCTCCTGTGTGCCACTGTGGCAACACCTTTTTCCTATAAAAGGAGGCCCGAGGCGACCAGGAGGAGGATTCGGCTTTTTGGAACTGCTCGCGACTCTCTTGGAGCTCCTCACTAGCTGAAGAACACCAACATATAATCCACCAAAGCAGGAGTAGGGTTTTACGCATCTTTGCGGCCCGAACCTGGGTAAAGGAACCGTGTCCTGACTGTTAGATCCGCTCTTCTCTCAACCCCGTGCCCCGCAACCGTAGTAGGGATTCTTGTGATCCCATAGGTGTCGATCCACCCGGGACGTAGAAGACTTGCCCGCCCGCCGAAGCACTGGTGGAGACGTTAGGCAACCGCGGGATCGTGATGGAGCTCCCCCTGACACGGTCAGGGGTCGAAGCGCATCACGGTCCGTGCAGGTTTCACTACCGTTGACACCGGCCGAAGCTTTGGCACGCGCGCAGTTGCTCCTCGACTTTCCTCCCATTACGGGGAAACTCGACGAATGGAGAGCCACCATCCGAAGCCTTGTCGCAGTCGCCACCAGGGATGACCTAAATCCAGCGGAGCTCCCAGGCTGACGCTCCGATGTGGTCCCACGCACCGGCAGCGGGAGAGCTGGCAGCGCCATGGCTACGGTGCATTCGCCTCCTCCTCGTCTAGTGCCGCGTGCGTCGACCCGCCGAGACGTCGCGGGAGACGCCATCTCCATAGCGTCGTCCGACCCACGGACCCGCGGCGACCAGCGTCAAGTTCTTCAGGAGCGTGCTCATGAAGACGCTCGAACCACCATCGAGCGCCGGCGCGGAACGCGCCACCAGTCCGACAGGCGAGCAGGGCCTGCTGCGGACCGCCCAGCACCAGAAAGCCCTGGAGGTCTACCCTACGAGGTAGGCTGTCCAGCTTTCACCCGTGAGATGCGGCAGTTCCAGTGGCCCTCTCACCGCACCTTCAAGCCTGACGTTGGCGAGAAGTACAACGGCAAGACCCACCCGTTGGAGTTCCTCAGCATCTACACCATCGTGATGCAAGCTGCCGGGGCCCGCGACGATAAGGTGCTTGCGAATTACTTTCCTTTGGCTCTTAAACCTAACGCCATGTCGTGGTTGATGCACTTACCAGTAGACTCTATTTCCTCCTGGTCCGACTTGTGCCATGAGTTTGTTGGCGCCTTTATCGGAGGCCACCAAGCCCATGGCCAAGCAAGTGACCTGCATGTCATACCCCAGAAGGAAGGCGAGACTCTGCGCAAGTATATACAGAGATTCAGCCGGGTACGGTACAATATCCCCGATGTTCACCCTGCCGCCATCATCAGCGCGTTCCACCAGAACATGCGCAACCGCAAGATGCGCGAAGAACTGGCGATGACCAAGGTGAAGGATGTGGCGGAGCTATACGTTCTTGCCGACAGGTGTGCCCGGGCTGAAGAGTGAAGGAAGTACCCCGGCGAAAGCGCCGGTGCGGAAACCGACTCCTCGGACGAGGATACTGCCGCTCCAGCGAAGAAGGGACGGAACCATAATAGGAAGCGCAAGGGGAAGGCCGTGCTTGCCGTTGAGGGATATGATGACGCCGGCTCCGCCAAGAAAGCCAAGGCGGGTGACCCTGGCAAAGAAATTGCCGGGTGTGTCGCCTGCCGGGCCTTGGCGGCTGCCGAGAAGCCAGGAAACTCCGGCAAGCGATACTGCAAGATCCATCGCACCAAGGGCCATGATATCCAGGACTGCCACCAGGTTGAGCTCCTTGCTGAGAAGCAAAGGGCTGAATATGAGAGGCGGGACAAGGAGAAGGGCCAAGAAGGCGCTGAGGGATCCAGCAAGAAAGAGTTTCAGAAGGCTACGGACGCCATGTGCGTCGATGGTGGCGCCTCGCTGCATGCTTCTCACCGCCAGCTTAAACAGTGGTCGCGTGAGATTGTTGTGGCAGAGCCATCGCCCGGTACCCAAAAGCCGCTTAAATGGTCCAGCACACCTATCATCTTTGACGCCGTGGATCACCCTGATCGCACTACTGAGGTCGGGTGCTTGCCATTGTTGGTTTCACCGACAATACGCAACCTCAAGGTGACGAAGATGCTAGTCGATGGCGGGGCCGGTCTGAACCTACTTTCGCCCACCGTGATCGAGAAGCTGCAAGTCCCTGATGGAGACCTCGAGGAGACGGGCACGTTTCAGGGGGTCAGCCCAGGGAGGAGTCAACCGAAGGGGAAAGTCACGCTACCCGTGACTTTTGGGAGTGATCTGAACTACAGGACAAAGAGGATCGTGTTCGATGTTGCCAAGATCCCCTTGCCTTACAACGGGATCCTTGGCAGCCCAGCACTGGCCAAGTTCATGGCGGCATCACACTATGCCTACGACACCCTAAAGATGCCAGGGGCCGTGACGATCATCACTATCCCCTCCGACAAGAAAGATGCGCTGATTTGCGCCGACCAATTGTACTAGCAAGCAGTTGCAGCAACTGCCGCTACGGGGGCACTTGCTCCTGCCACTAGAGCCCCGGAAGGAAAGAAGAAGAAGACCGGCGAGCCCTCGGGCGCCCACTCCGGCAAGCGCACCTCTTCGGAGTGATGTGCTCTCGTCGAGGACGTGCCTGAGAGCTCCACTGGAAAGAAGAAGACCGGCGAGACCTCAGACACCCACTCCGGCAAGCGCACCTCTTCAGAGTGTCGCGCTCCCATCGAGGACGTGCCCGAGAGCTCCACCGGCAGAAACAAGAGATCCATGGCCGTGCCGCCGGGAACCAAGAAGGTTTCTGTCAAGGAGGACGGCATGGGAGGGGCTTTTACCATAAGCTCCGCCCTTGACAACAAATAGGAAGACGCGCTCGTCACCTTCCTGCGGGCGAATGTCGACGTGTTTGCCTGGCAAGCATCCGACATCCCCGGCGTTCCCAGGGAGGTGATTGAGCACCACCTTGATGTATGTCCTCATAAGCGGCCCGTCAAGCAGAAGGTCAGGAAGCAAGCTTTGGAACGGCAAGAGTTCATCACCGAGGAGATCCGGAAACTGGAAGCTGCGGGTTTGGTGAGAGGGGTGCTCCACCCAACGTGGTTGGCCAATCCAATGGTAGTACGCAAGGCAAATGGGAAGTGGAGGCTGTGTATCGATTACACGGATATCAATAAAGCTTGTCCCAAGGACCCCTTCTCGTTGCCGCGCATAGACCAGATTGTTGACTCCACGGCAGGGTGTGACCTGCTGTCATTCCTCGATGCCTACTCCGGCTACCACCAGGTCTTCATGGTGAGAGAAGACGAAGAGAAGACAGCATTCATCACCCCATGTGGCACGTACTGTTTCGTGCGAATGCCTTTCGGGTTGAAGAGTGCTGGCTCGACATTTGCAAGGGCAGTCCAGATTGGTTTTGAACCCCAGCTCCATAGAAATATGGAGGCTTATATGGATGATATAGTGGTCAAAACCAAGAACAAGGCAACCCTTGTACCGGATGTTTAAGAAACATTTGTGAACCTGTGCAAGATCAACCTCAAGCTGAACCCTGAGAAGTGCGTCTTCGGCGTTCCGTCTGGCAAGCTTCTCGGGTTCCTTGTGTCGCAGCGTGGGATAGAAGCCAATCCGGACAAGATCAAAGCTATAGAGCAGATTGAAGCACCCAAACGGGTCAAGGATGTGCGTCGGCTTGCTGGCTGTGTTGCCGCAATGAGCAGATTCATTTCCAAGTCTGCCGAGCACGCCCTCCCCTTTTTCAAGATCTTGAAAAAGGCGGGCCCAATGGAATGGACGCCAGAAGCCGAAGCGGCATTACAAGATCTGAAGAGGTATCTTTCCTCTACGCCAATACTGGTTGCGCCTAGACCACAAGAACCGTTGCTGCTATACTTAGCGGCAACGAACCAGGTGGTCAACGCCGCACTAGTGGCGCAGATAGAAATTGATGATGAGGTGATAGCGGTAACAAAGCCTGGTGCCACTGTTGCAGAAGCGACACAGCCGGTTGGAGTGCTGCCGAAGAAGAAAATGACGTAGCACCCGGTCTACTTTGTTAGCTCCCTCTTGCAGGGGGGTAGATCAAGGTACTCCGGCGTGCAGAAATTGCTCTTCGGCCTTCTTATGGCCTCGAGGAAGCTGCGTCATTACTTCCAGGCGCACGAGATCACCGTCGTCACTCGCCTCCCTCTGCAACGGATATTGCACAATCCAGACGCGACTGGAAGGATTGTAGAGTGGGCACTGGAGCTGTCCAGCTTTGGCCTCAAGTTTGAAAGCACCTCGATAATTCAAAGCCGAGTCCTGGGAGAGTTCATTGCAGCATGGACCGCAACGCCTGATGAAGAGGTCCAGGAAACTGCTCTCCCCGGCAAAGAGGCGAGTTGCAACTGGATCATGTACTTTGATGGGGCTTTCTCCTTACAGGGCGCCGGGGCTGGCGTACTGCTGGTCGCGCCCACTGGAGAGCACATCAAGTACGTGGTCCAGATGCACTTCCCTAGGGAGGTATCAACGAACAACACTGCCGAGTACGAGGGGCTGCTTGCTAGTCTTAGGATCACGGCGGACCTCGGAATCAGGAAGCTCATTGTCAGGGGTGACTTGCAGCTTGTCGTCAAACAAGTCAACAAGGATTACCAGAGCCCGTTGATGAAGGCCTACGTCGATGAAGTAAGAAAGTTGGAAGAGCGCTTTGACAGTATACAGGCGGAGCACGTTCCCCGAGCGGAGAACGACATCGCCGATTACCTGTCAAAGCGCGCTGCCCTCAAGCTACCTGTGGAACCAGGTACCTTTGTGCTTCAGCTTTCTCAGCCATCCGTTGATCCATCAACAGAGCAGAACAAGAGGAGGAAGTCAGGGCCCGGCAAGTACTTTCCCGCCGAGCTCCCCGGAGCCGCCGGCAAGGATGTTGCCGGGGACACTGAGCCCGCCACCGGAGGGCTAACTCCGGCGGAGCGTCAAGCTTTTGCCGTCGAGATAGCCACTCCCTTGGCGGAGGAAATGCCTTTAGTCCTCGCCGTCGAGCCCCAGGCTCCAGCGTGGGCGCAGCATACCCTCCGATTCCTTCAGACTGGGGAACTTCCTAAGGAGCAGGAAGAAGCGGAGAAAGTAGCCCGTCGGTCTGCCATGTACCAGTTCGTCGATGACGTCCTGTACAGAAGGAGACCGAACGGTGTGAAATTGAAGTGCATCCCTCGAGAGGAAGGACTGGAGCTGTTGGCAGAGATACATGGAGGCATATGTGGATCCCACATAGGGTCGAGAGCCCTTGCCGGCAAGGCATTCCGGCAAGGCTTCTTCTGGCACACTGCCCTCCAGGATGCGGCGGCGCTGGTCACCAGGTGTGAAGCGTGCCAATTCCATTCAAAGAAACTTCATCAACCAGCTCAAGCCCTTCAAACCATTCCTCTCTCCTGGCCCTTCTCGGTCTGGGGGCTCGACATACTGGGCCCTTTCCCCCGCGCCATCAGGGGCTTTGAGTACTTGTACGTTGCAATCGACAAGTTCACAAAGTGGCCAGAGGTGGAGGCAGTAAGGAAGGTCACAACTCAGTCAGCCGTCAAGTTCTTCAAGGGACTAGTGTGCCGTTTTGGTGTACCCAACAGGATCATCACCGACAATGGCACACAGTTTACGAGCCGCACCTTCATGCAATATACCCAAGACCTCTGCAGCAAGGTCTGTTTCACTTCCGTTGCTCACCCCCGAAACAATGGTCAAGCAGAGAGGGCAAATGCTGAAGTGCTGCGAGGATTAAGGACAAAGACCTTTGACAGGCTGCACAAGAGCGGGAGGCGCTGGATTGATGAATTGCCGGCGGTTCTTTGGTCGATCAGGACGACGCCAAATCGAGCCATCGGCCAGACGCCCTTTGCCCGGATATACGGGGCAGAAGCAGTTCTCCCCACGGAACTCATATACGGGTCACCTCGAGTGCTCGCTTATGATGAGCTTGAGCAAGAGCAATTGCGACAGGACGACGCAATGCTCCTTGAGGAAGATCGTCTTCGGGCGGCTGTGAGAGCAGAGCGCTACCAGCAAGCCTTGTGCCGCTACCATAGCCGCAAGGTTCATGCCCGAAGCTTTGAGGAAGGCGACCTTGCTCTCCGACGCCTTCAATCGGCCAGGAATACGAACAAGTTGACGCCGAAGTGGGAAGGCCCTTATCGGGTAATACGAGTCACCAGGCCTGGCGCTATCCGCCTGGAGACCGAGGATGCCGTTCCGGTGAGTAATTCCTGGAACATCGAGCATCTTCGCAAGTTTTACCCATAAGGCGCGGCTTGCCGGGCCCCCCGGCAAGCCACCCTTTTGTACAAGCCTTGCCGGCAAGGCATGTAACCCTTTGTACAAAGCCAGGCACAGACCCTGAGCATAAATAAATGAAGCGCTGGCACCCTAAGTTATAGCATGCATGCTGAGTCGAGTCTCGTCCTTGGTTAGGGTTGATAGTGCTTAGCAGCGGCTAAGCCCTAGCTTAGAGGTCGAGTCTTTGTCTTTCCTCTGTCTTCCTTGGTTCACAGGACGCGCAGACATCCTTGCCGAGGCCACTTGTAGGAAGGAAAGAAGAACAGACCAGTGCCTAGGCCCCGGCAAGCCAGTGTTGCCGGAGGCTGCAAGGGCAAGAATTCGCCCACGGCAGACCAGGGTTGCCGGGGGCTGGAGCTTCAGATAAGTCCTTTATCCCTTATCATGCATTCCATTATGGACTGAGGTATGTGAAACCTCGTTCTTTTCCTTAAGCTACCGTGCTCCCATAACTCTAGGCCCTAAGGCTCGTTCCTGGGACTACGTTTGGTCGTAGTCGCGGCAGCAGAAGGATAAAACGAGGAGCCTGAGCCCGCTTCATCCCTGCCTCCGCCAAGGGCATGAGAAAGGTTGAGCGAAGTAGGGAAACGGCAGGGCCTGTTGCCGGGCGAGAAAATGTTTATCTTAAGGATATCAGGGATTTATTCCCTGTTGTCGGTTTTTACCTACGAACAAATGACCCGGCAAACATTCCTTTTTCATTAAAAACATTCCATTCAGGTACAGTCCATAGGGAATGAAAAACATGAACAAGGGGATTACAAGTTTTAAACTTAACAGATGCCGGAAGGCTTACACACTAAAAAGAGATAAGATGCCCGTAATGCCTTTCTTGCCACTCTCCTCAGGAGGTAGGTCAAGGAGGCGAGAAGGGCAAAAGGGGCGCCAAGGCGAGCTACGGGTAGCAGAAGACACCGAGAAGACTTCTCGGCGCCTCCGATCCCCAGGGCTGGACGGTGATGACGGCGCCGGAGGCAGAGCTCGAAGACGAGGCGGCAGGACGTCAGTACAAGACGAAGGCGTCAGTGCCCGCGTACTCCGACATGACGACCTTGCCGCCCGCCTTCTTCCTCTTCCTCTTCCGCAGCCTCCCTATGCCAGCCGCCAAGGAGACGGCCCCGAGAAGTTCAAGGAGCCGGTGACACGGATGATGGGGTCACTGGTGCCACCAGGAGCGGCGCCCGACACCTAGTCAGACCCGTCATCCTGCCGTCCACCGCCCTCGTCGTCGCTGTCGCTATCCTCCTCGTCACCCTCGTTCGAGGAGGAGTCTTCGTCATCAAAGGAGCTCTCCATGCAGCACCTCGCGCGAGTCCCGAGGTGCCCGAAGACCTTGACGGAGAGGTGGCCGTCCTCCATCAACTTGAAGTGGAGGGTGAGCCCATCCGTCAGGCTGTGGATGCGAGCGAACCTCTTCCATCCTTGGCAGAGAAACATCACATGAGGGGTAGGGAAGTCGACGCGGGCCCGCGTGCCACTGATCCCACAACCCCTCATGTGCAGCCGCAGCAACTCCGGCGGATTCACCGCCATCTGCTGCGCAAATGGAGTCGGGAGACGAAGGAGACGGCGCGGCGACCCCCGCATCCTAACGAAGAACTCACAGGGGTCGTCTCCAACATGACCTTCCAATGGAGGGGGAGCTGCTGGCGGGGGCGAGGCCGGCGGGCCACCCCGTCCTCCTCTTCCCCGAGCACCCCAGCCTCGCCCACGGCCCCGCCCCCTCCCTCTTCCCCTTGTGGTCGGTTCGACCACCGCAGGTGCAGGAGAAGGGGGGACACATTGTCGAGCAGCGACCCTCGCCGCCACCGTTGAGTAGTCGAGGTTTTCTCTCTTCATAGCGAACAGAAGAGAGGAGCAGAAGTTGAAGGAGAAAGAAGATGGACGAGTGCGGGGCACCGTCCCTCCCCTCCGCCCCTTTATACAGGGGGCGGGGCTGGAGCTCGACCGCCCTGCTCGACCAATCAAGACGCAGAACGCGAAGGGGGCTGGGACCGACCCGCCGCCCCAACCAGCGACGGCTCGGGTTCCCGCCTCCACCGCTCGCCACCTCGAACGCATGGGAGGCACGTGGCGAATGTGCAGGACCAAAGGGACGGGCGAGGCGACCTCTCCCCACCCCGTGATCGTGGGGAGTGGATGCCTAGCAGACCGCTCCTCGGCCCCATCCAGTAAGCGAGCCGCGCCCCCACACCTCCCCCCGTTTATGGGGAAGGCGCGGGCCGCCTCCTTTCGCATTTACTGCGACGTGACGCATGCCTGCGGGAACCGCCCCACGCATGCCGCCCACGTCACGCACGCCCCTCCACCCCGCGCCGCGCACGCGGGTCGTGGGAGGCGCAGCGCGCGGAAATTTTACCACGGTGAAAACCACCCCGCCTGCCCGCGCACCGTTCTGGGCCTAGCCCAACAATGTGTCGCGCTTATGTGTGGCCCAGGCCCGGGGGCTCCTGTCGGTGTACAAAAAGAGGGGTACATTTTTTGTACCCCTATGACTGTGCACGGGCAGTCTGAGCCACGGCGCCACCACACCAAGCATGGCGAGGGAGGCGAGCCGGGGCAAGACTGAAGCTCCATGGAGACTAGAGCAACGCCAAGAACAAGACCACAAAGAGCAAATGGACGAAGCGGCTTCCCCCGGCAAGATCCTTGCCGGGGCCGGCTCTGGCAACCCCGGCAAGACCCTTGCCGCAGCAGCTCGCCCCGCGCCTACGGAGCGAACCACCCTTGAGTCCACCACCCCCATGGGGCGAGGATTCGGGAGGTATCCCCATGGTGGCATGCAGATCTTTGTGAAGACATTCAAGATCATATACAAGTTAAGAAGACGACCCTTGGCGGGATCCCAGCCAAGGAGAACCACAAGGCCCCCGACAAGCACCTTGCCGGGGATGAAAGTAGGCGCCACGACAGGACCCTTGCCGGAGCCCCGGCAAGGCCCTTGCCTAGGACGCCCGCAGGGCCACCGTCAGGCCTGCACCAACCAGGTTTCCACCGACCCACGCGGCTGCCGTCCCAACCAGTTGGACAGGCTCCTGCGTGGCAACCCACAGATCTTCGTGGAGACCCGCCGTTGTGCCACCTCATCTGCCTGTCTGCCTACATGGCACCTCGGGCACTACTGGCCAAGGCGCGTGTCAACACGAGGAGGGGCGGCGATGGACAAGACGGATGTCTCTCCCCATCCCCGATAAAGCAAGGAAAACTAAGCTGGGCGCATTAAATGCACCTTGTCCTGTAATGCGAGGGATAACCTCGCATCACTATACCCTTTCCACCTCCTGTGTGCCACTGTGGCAACCCCTTTTTCCTATAAAAGGAGGCCCGAGGCGACCAGGAGGAGGATTCGGCTTTTTGGAACTGCTCGCGACTCTCTTGGAGCTCCTCACTAGCTGAAGAACACCAACATATAATCCACCAAAGTAGGAGTAGGGTTTTATGCATCTTTGCGGCCCGAACCTAGGTAAAGGAACCGTGTCCTGACTGTTAGATCCGCTCTTCTCTCAACCCCGTGCCCCGCAACCGTAGTAGGGATTCTTGTGATCCCATAGGTGTCGATCCAAATACCCCGACATCTTTGGCGCGCCAGGTAGGGGGCGCAGTTGTGAGAATCGGCTTTAGCGGTTAGTTCGATGCTCCTGCATCGTCATGGCGCCCAAGAAGAAGACGACGGTGGCGGTTGGCCAGTCGGACCGGACAGCCCGTCCCGACGAGGGCGAACAGCTGACCAGTCGCGGAGAGGACTCGGGGCGCTACTCGCGAACACCAACGCCATCCCGACAGCCGGAGTTTGGAAGGTGGCGATGTTTGTGCGCCCGGTAACGGGCCACACACCGCCAGTTCCAAAGATGGAGCCCCGACAATCTAGTAGGCCAAACCAAACCAATAATTCGAAGAGACTTGCAAGGATATTATGAGCACACATAAAAAGTTCAGAAAAGAACCAAATATCTTTCATAGATAACCTTGATCATAAACTCACAATTCATCGGATCTCGACAAACACACCGCAAAAAGAGATTACATCGAATAGATCTCCTCGAAGACCAAGGAGAACTTTGTATTGAGATCCAGAGAAAGAGAAGAAGCCATCTAGATACTAACTATGGACCCGAAGGTCTGTGGTAAACTACTCACAACTCATGGTGAGGGCGATGATGATGATGATGAAGGCCTCCGTGATGGATCCCCCTCCCGGAACAGGCTCCAAGATGGGATCTCCACGGGAACAGCAGCTACGGCGGTGGAATTAGGGTTTTCTCTCTGCGTATGGAGTTTCTGGGGTACGTAGGTATATATAGGAAGAAGGAGGGCACCGGGGGCCGTGTGGGCCAGCCTCGAGGCAGGGGGGCGCGCCCTGGGAAAGGGGCGCGCCCCCACCCTCGAGGGCTAGCCCTTCGTCCCCTGACTTGGTCCTGACATTTCCCGAGCGTGATTTCCTCCAAAAATATCTCGCGCAAAGGTTTCGTTCCGTTTGGGCTCCGTTTGATATTCCTTTTCGGCAAAACCCTGAAATATGCAAAAAAAACAGCAATCTGGACTGGGCCTTTGGGTTAGTAGGTTAGTCCCAAATATGATATAAAAGTGAATGATAAAGCCCATTAAACATCCAAGACTTCATAAATAATAGCATGGAACAATCAAAAATTATAGATACGTTGGAGACGTATCAAGCATCCCCAAGCTTAATTCCTGCTCGTCCTAGAGTAGGTAAATGGTAAAGAAAGAATTTTTGATGTGGAATGCTAACCAATATAGTTTTTCAATGTAATTCTCTTAATTGTGGCATGAATGTTCAGATCTAAAAGATTCAAGATAAAAGTCTATATTGACATAAGAAATAACAATACTTCAAGCATACTAACAAAGCAATCATGTCTTCTCAAAATACTATGGCTAAAGAAAGTTATCCCTACAAAATCATATAGTGTTGGCTATGCTCCCTTGTTATCACACAAAATATTCATATCATGCACAACCCCGATTTCAGCCAAGCACTTGTTTTCATACTCTATCTTTTCAAACCTTTCAACTTTCACGCAATACATGAGCGTGAGCCATGGATATAGCACTATGGGTGGAATAGAGGTGGCTGTGGAGAAGGCAAAAAGAGGGAGATAGTCTCACATCGACTAGGCGTATCAACGGGCTATGGAGATGCCCATCAATAGATATCGATGTGAGTGAGTAGGGATTGCCATGCAACGGATGCACTAGAGCTAAATATGAATGAAAGCTCAACAAAAGAAACTAGTGGGTGTGCATCCAACTTGCTTGCTCACGAAGACCTAGGGCATTTGAGGAAGCCCATCGTTGGAATATACAAGCCAAGTTCTATAACAAAAATTCCCACTAGTATATGAAAGTGACTAAGCATGAGACTCTCTACAATGAAGAACATGGTGCTACTTTGAAGCACAAGTGTGCAAAAAGATAGTAGCAATTGTCCCTTTTTCTTTTTTTTGGGCCTTTCTTTTTTTTCCTTTTTTTGCGGAGGGGCTTTATAGATTCAGCCTTTCCTCCCATGGGACAATGCTCTAATAGTGATGATCATCACACTTTCATTACAACACAAAATTACAACTCGATACTACAACAACAAAGTATGACTCTATGTGAATGCCTCCGGCGGTGTACCGGTATGTGCAATGAAACAAGAGTGACATGTATGAAAAGATTATGCATGGTGGCCTTGCCACGAATACGATGTCAACTACATGATCATGCATGGCAATATGACAATATGATGCGTGTCATATAAACGGGAACGGTGGAAAGTTGCATGGCAATATATCTCGGAATGGCTATGGAAATACCATGATAGGTAGGTATGGTGGCTGTTTTGAGGAACAATATGGTGGCTGTTTTCAGGAAGGATATATGGTGGGTTTATGGCACCGGCAAAAGTTGAGCGGTACAAGAGAGGCTAGCAATGGTGGAAGGGTGAGAGTGTGTATAATCCATGGACTCAACATTAGTCATAAGAACTCATATACTTATTGCAAAAATTTACGAGTCATCAAAACAAAGCAATCAACACGTGCCCCTAGGGGGGAGGTTGGCAGGAGTTAACCATCGCGCGCCCCCGACCTCCACACAAAGGTTGACACTCTACAAATACATCATGCTTTAACTTAGTCACACAACGGTTCACCATATGTGCATGCTACGGGAATCACTAACCTTAACACAAATATTTCTCAATTTCATAATGACTCCACTAGCATGACTTTAATATCACTATCCTCATGTATCAAAACAATTATCAAGCATCCAACATCTCTTTCTATTCAATGCACTTGATGTGAAATTGTTACTACATTGACATTGGATGTTTATCATGTGAAGACTAGTTTCTTTAGCCTAAACACTTTACCATGCTGTTTTAATAGACTCTCAAATAGATATAAGTGAAGCATGAGAGTTCAACAATTTCTACAAAATATTACCACCACCATGCTCTAAAAGATATAAGTGAAGCACTAGAGCAAAAACTATTCAACTCAAAAGATATAAGTGAAGCACATACAGTGTTCTAACAATTTCTAGGCCATATTTAACTCTCTCAAATAGGTGTGTCCATCAAGGGTGATTGTGGCAAACTCACAAGCAAAGACTCAAAATATACAAGACGCTCCAAGCAAAACACATAACATGTTGCGAATAAAAATATAGCTCCAAGTATAGTTACCGATGGATGAAGACGAAAGAGGGGATGCCTTCCCGGGGCATTCCCAAGCTTAGGATTTTGATTATCTTGAATTTACTTGGGGTGCCATGGGCATCCCCAAGCTTAGGCCTTTGCTACTCCTTGTTCCATAGTCTATCAAAGCAATACTCAAAACTTGAAAACTTCACAACACAAAACTTAGACAAAAATTCTCGTGAGCTCCGTTAGTAAGAGAAAACAAACCACTACTCAAAGGTACAGCAAGGAATTCATTCATTGTTCTTATTGGTGTTAAACCTACTGTACTCCAAGTTCTCTATGGTTCATATCCTCCAATAATACTCATCGATGCATCGGAATAAGCAAACAACACACGAAAAACAGAATCTGTCAAAGACAGAACAGTCTGTAGTAATCTGCTGGGTTCGCCTACTTCTGGAACTCCAAAAAATTCAAACTAAATAGGTAAATTTGCGCAATTTGTCTACCAATCAGCAGAAAAAAGAATCAACTAAAAAGCACACTCTAGTAATATCTTAAGACTACTTTAGGGAGCGCTAATGATTCTGTTTTTCACAGCAAGATCGTATAAACTTCACACAAGTCCTACCAAAGGTTCTACTTGGCACAAACACTAAACAAAACATGAAAACACATCTAATCATAGGCTAGATGCAATATTTATTCCCTAACAGCAACAAAAGCAAAAAAACATAAAATTGGGTTGCCTCCCAACAAGCGCTATCATTTTACGCCCCTAGCTAGGCACGATACAAGATAGATCTAGGTATTACCATCTTTGGAAGGCAATCCATAAGTGGCTCTCATAATAGATTCATATGGTAATTTGATTTTCTTTCTAGGAATGTGTTCCATGCCTTTCCTTAACGGAAATTGGAATCTAATATTTCCTTCATTCATATCAATAATTGCACCAATTGTTCTAAGGAAAGGTCTACCAAGAATAATAGGACATGAAGGATTGCAATCTATATCAAGAACAATGAAATCTACGGGCACATAATTCCTATTAGCAACAATAAGAACATCATTAATTCTTCCCATATGTTTCTTAATAGTGGAATCCGCAAGACACAAATTTAAAGAACAATCATCAAGCTCATGGAACCCTAGCAAATCACACAAAGTTATTGGGATAGTGGAGACACTAGCATCCAAATCACACAGAGCATAGCATTCATGATCTTTTATTTTTATTTTGATAGTAGGTTCCCATTCATCATAAAGCTTTCTAGGTATAGAAACTTCCAACTCAAGTTTTTCTTCATAAGATTGCATCGAAGCATCAACTATATGTTTAGTGAAAGCTTTATTTTGACTATAAGCATGCGAAGAATTTAGCACGGATTGCAACAAAGAAATACAATCAATCAAAGAGCAATTATCAAAATTGAATCCCTTGAAATCCAAAGTAGTGGGTTCATCACTATGCAAAGTTTTAATCTCTTCAATCCCACTTTTAGCAATTTTGACATCAAGATCAAGAAATTCCGAATTATTGGGACACCTTAAAGCAGAATCATCTCCAACCCTATTCTCATCAAGATTAATACTAGAAAACAATGATCTAATAGGAGACACATCAATAACTTTCAGATCTTCATCTTTATTTGCACGATAACTAGAAGAACACGATTTAATATAATCTTCTCTTTTAGCACGCATTCTAGCGGTTCTTTCTTTGCATTCATCAATGGAAATTCTCATGGCTTTGAGAGACTCATCGATATCATGCTTAGGTGTGATAGATCTAAGTTTCAAAGAATCAACATCAAGAGTAATTATATCCACACTTCTAGCCAATTCATCAACTTTAAGCAATTTCTCTTCAAGCATAGCATTGAAATTCTTTTGCGAGATCATAAACTCCGTAACACTAGTTTCAAATTCAGAAGGCATCTTTCGATAAGAGTTGTTGTAGGAATTGCCAAAATTATTAGAGGAATTACTAGGAAAAGGCCTAGGATTAAAATTACCTCTATAAGCATTGTTACCAAAATTATTCCTACCAACAAAATTCACATCCAAAGATTCATTGTTATTCTCAATCAAAGTGGATAAAGGCATATCATTAGGATCAGAAGAAGCACTCTTAGCAGCAAACAATTTCATAAGTTCATCCATCTTTCCACTCAAAACACTAATTTCTTCGATAGCATGCACTTTTTTACTAGTAGATCTTTCGGTGTGCCATTGAGAATAATTAACCATAATATTATCAAGGAGTTTGGTAGCTTCTCCTAAGGTAGTTTCCATGAAAGTGCCTCCGGCGGCTGAATCTAAAAGATTTCTAGAAGCAAAATTCAAGCCAGCACAAAAGTTCTAAATAATCATCCATAGATTCAAACCATGTATAGGGCAATTACGTATCATTAATTTCATTCTCTCCCAAGCTTGTGCAACATGCTCATGATCTAGTTGCTTAAAATTCATAATATCGTTTCTAAGAGAGATCATCTTAGCAGGAGGGAAATACTTAGAGATAAAAGCATCTTTGCACTTATTCCATGAATCAATACTATTTCTAGGCAAAGAGGAGAACCAGGTTTTAGCACGATCTCTAAGTGATAACGGAAATAACTTCAATTTAACAATATTGTTATCCGTATCCCTTTTCTTTTGCATATCACACAAATCAACAAAGTTGTTTATATGGGTAGCGGCATCTTCACTAGGAAGGCCGGAGAATTGATCTTTCGTGACAAGATTCAACAAAGTAGCATTGATCTCATAAGATTCAGCATCGGTAATAGGAGCAATCGGAGTGCTAATAAAATCATTGTTGTTGGTATTGGAGAAGTCACACAATTTGGTATTGTTCTGAGCAATAGTGACAAGCAAGCAATCCAACACACACAAGCAGACAAGGGGCAAGCGAACGAAAAACACACGGCGGAAGAAGGGCAAATAAAACGGCAAAGATGAAGTAGGGGAGAGGAAAACGAGAGGCAAATAAAACGGCAAAGGTGAAGTGGGGGAGAGGAAAACGAGAGGCAAATAAATTTAATGCGAAGGAAAGGGTTTGTGATAGGTACTTGGTATATGACTTTTGCGTCAGTCTCCCCGGCAACGACGCCAGAAATTCTTCTTGCTACCTCTTCAGCTTGCGTTGTATTCCCTCGAAGAGGAAAGGGAGATGCAGCACAGTAGCGTAAGTATTTCCCTTAGTTTTTGAGAACCAAGGTATCAATCCAGTAGGAGACCACGCGCCAGTCCCTCGCACCTGCACAAACAAATAAGAACTTCGCAGCCAACGCGATAAGGGGTTGTCAATCCCTTTACGGTCACTTACGAGAGTGAGATCTGATAGAGATGATAATTATATTTTTGGTAGTTTTAGTTTACTAAAACAACAAATAAAAGCAAGAAAGGTAAAGTAGATGTAGATTGATATGTTGAGAATAGACCCGGGGGCCATAGTTTCTCTAGTGGCTTCTCTCATGATAGCGATATTCTACGGCGGGTAAACAAATTACTATCGAGCAATTGATAGAAAAGCGAAGAATTATGAGACTATCTAGGCATGATCATTGTATATAGGCATCACGTCCGAGACAAGTAGACCGACTCCTGCCTGCATCTACTACTATTACTCCACACATCGACCGCTATCCAGCATGCATCTAGTGTATTGAGTTCATACGAATAGAGTAACGCTTTAAGCAAGATGACATGATGTAGAGGGATAAACTCAAGCAATATGATGTAAACCCCATCTTTTTATCCTCAATGGCAACAATACAATACGTGCCTTGCTGCCCCTACTGTCACTGGGAAAGGACACCGCAAGATTGAACCCAAAGCCAAGCACTTCTCCCATTGCAAGAACTATAGATCTAGTAGGCCAAACCAAACCAATAATTCGAAGAGACTTGCAAGGATATTATGAGCACACATAAAAAGTTCAGAGAAGAACCAAATATCTTTCATAGATAACCTTGATCATAAACTCACAATTCATCGGATCTCGACAAACACACCACAAAAAGAGATTGCATCGAATACATCTCCTCGAAGACCGAGGAGAACTTTGTATTGAGATCTAGAGAGAGAGAAGAAGCCATCGAGATACTAGCTATGGACCCGAAGGTTTGTGGTAAACTACTCACAACTCATGGTGAGGGCGATGATGATGATGATGAAGGCCTCCGTGATGGATCCCCCTCCCGGAACAGGCTCCAAGATGGGATCTCCACGGGAACAGCAGCTACGGCGGTGGAATTAGGGTGTTCTCTCTGCGTATGGAGTTTCTGGGGTATGTAGATATATCTAGGAAGAAGGAAGGCACCGGGGGCCGTGTGGGCCAGCCTTGAGGTAGGGGGCGCGCCCTGGGAGGGGCGCGCCCCCCACCCTTGAGGGCTGGCCCTTCGTCCCCTGACTTGGTCCTGACGTTTCCCGAGCGTGATTTCCTCCAAAAATATCTCTCGCGAAGGTTTCATTCCGTTTGGACTCCGTTTGATATTCCTTTCCTGCAAAACCCTGAAATAGGCAAAAATCAGCAATCTGGACTGGGCCTTTAGGTTAGTAGGTTAGTCCCAAAAATGATATAAAAGTGAATGATAAAGCCCATTAAACATCCAAGACTTCATAAATACTAGCATGGAGCAATCAAAAATTATAGATACGTTGGAGACGTATCAATGACCGACAGATTCATCATCAAGAAGATCCTTCAAGCCTTGCATGGAAAATATGATACCGTGTGCACCTTGATCCAAATGATGCCCAATTACAAAGATCTCAAGCCAACGGAAGTCATTGGTAGAATTGTTGCTCATGAGAAGTCACTCAAGGATAAGGAAGAGCCTCACAACAAGTCTAGTGGTTCTTACAAAGCCTCATGTGACGATCCTACAACATCAAGTGAGAAACAAGTCTTCAATGAAGAATTGAGCTTATTGGTGAAAAACTTCAATAAGTTCTACAAGAATAGAAGCAAAGAGAGAAGTTCCAAGTCAAGATCCTACAATGATAAAACATCTTCTAGTCGTGATCATAATTGCTACAATTGTGGAAGACCCAGACACAACTCCAATGAGTGTACGGCTCCCTACAAGAGAAGAGAAGATTCACCAAAAAGGAGAAGTAGAAGAGATGAATCACCCCAAAAAGGGAGAAGGAGTAGAGATGATCGTTACAAATGAAGACCCTCTCGTAGAATCAAGGATTTGCAAAGGAAGGACAAGCCATCAAAGAGCTACACAAGACAAAGGCATCAAGCTCACGTTGGTGAATGGGTATCCGGTTCCGACTCCGACAACAACTCCGAGAGAAGCTATCACTCCGACTCCGAATATACTCAGGATGAAGCTGTTGCCGGAATTGCTCTTATTGTGTCATCCAACTCCTATGATATATTTGAATCACCAAATGAAGGAATTTGAAGATGCTTCATGTCTAAAGGCCCCAAGGTATCACAACCTGAATATATTGATTTCAATAGTGATGAAGATGATTTGCTAGGTGATGATGAATTACTTGTTGACAACACTAGTGATGAAATTTGTGATGAAACTGCTAGTAATCATGCTACTCAAGATGAAATGAATGATAATGATAAGAAGGAGATTGAGCGTCTAACTAAACAACTAAACACTTTTAGGGGTTGTTTGGTTATCGTGTTCTTAGATATATTGTTTTACCAAAACCAATTTGACCCCGATTTTAATGTAAACCATGCTTGGGTAAGGTAACTAATCCATGTATTAGTAAAATTAGTTTCCTATAAGCTCACAATTTTGTGTTTTTGGAAAAATGACTAATAGTCATTTTGGCACAAACTCGTTTCACGTGAACTCGAGTATAACTCGTGGCCGCCGCCAGTCTCGAATTGTTCGTCCACTCAGACCCAAGCAATGTAGCCCTTGAGACGGCGAACAAGGTATGCGTCATCCGTTCGGGCGTGGTGTGTGCGGTAGTCGAGGTGCTCTGCTCTGGCGGTTCGACACCCGCTGGCCAGCGTACTCTTTGCCTTGCGCTCAACGAGGAGAGATCATCAGTTGATGAACCAATCAATGTGCGGCACAAATCGCAGATTGTATGGCAGCATAGGAATATGGAGCACAGTATGCATGGTTGACGGTGGTGGTGTCGTCGTCGATGAGACGACGACGAGGTAGTGCCTGCTGAAGAAACCAATCTGGTTGAGGAAAAGTGTTGCCTCCACCACGTCAGTCGCGCGTGGCACGTTCCCGTGCACCACATTGTGTGGCTCCGGCATAGCCTCCATCTACTTGGCTCTCACGCCCAACACTGACGTAGCTCAGCGGCTTTGCCACGCTGCCAACGGACACGATGTTGATGCGCACGCCGTGGCGCCTGAGCCCCCCGGCTGGCGCGAGCACCAGGCTCGGTGGCGCGTTCTTGGATGTATGTAGGACGGGGACCAAACCTTCTGTGGATGCACGCGATGCTCCCAGTGCACACGATGGGGCCGGCGCCATGGATGGACATGGTGCACGTAGATCCATGTCCATGAAGGGTCCCATCAGAAACACCATGAATTGCGCCGTTGTCAGCGTGCTTGGCGCTATGCCTTCCCTCCCGACCCCGGCATTTCTCACATGAATGAGTTGGATTCTTTCTCAAGGTTGAGGATGACCTGAAGCAGCGGCAACATCAATGGCCCTGTCGTGATATTGCGCTATCAAAAGAAGTCAGCCATGTCCTAAACAAAGTATTGTACAACCCAGTTTTAACAAAACAACAACTTAAAGCTGGTTTTCCTAAATGTCCACTTAAAACTGGTTTTGCTTAAACTTGTTCCAAATACTAGTTATCCAAACAACCACTTAAGTTAGCATATGAAACAACTTTTTACGATCATAGAGAGCTCCTAAGGACTCATGAGAAGCTAAGCTTCGAGAAGCTAAATTTAGAGCAAGAGCATGGGTTCCTAAAAGCTATCAATGATGATCTTTGAAAGAAGAGTTCTTACATTGCCAAGCGTTTACTCTTGTCTACTTACATGCCACAAGTAAAGTCTAGCAATAAGAACAAGAAAGATTCTTCCTCTAGTAGTAACAATAACAATGCTAAATCCAATATTGTTACTTCTAGTAGCTCTCTTGATTCCACTAATGATTCTTTTAGCCAAGTTTTACTTGAGCAAAATATTAGCTTATTGAAGGGGATTATAGATAAAGGTGTTTCCAAGAGCCTTGCCGGAAGTAAGCAATTTGAGTAAATTGTACACAAGAAAGGAAGGCACCGGAAGAATCAAGGTATTGGTTTTTAACGGAAGTTCAATGTCAATGGATTTGAGTGGGAAGAAGATCAATACCCCAAAATGAAGTTTATTCCTCAACAAGAGAATTATGACCCCACTTACTTTAAGGGAACACAAGCCCAAGATGATCTTCCACCACAAGACCTCAAGCTAAAAGGCAAGGACAAGCTTCAAGAAGAGATTGACTCATTTGAAGAAGCTCCTAGGGCCTTGGTCAAGTCGGTTCCCAAGACTACACCAAGTTCTACTTCATCAAGTACATCTGCAACTCCAAGGATTCCCATCAAGTTGATGTGGGTCCCAAAGAAGAAGAACTAGAGAGTTCTTGAGGGTGACTCCGCCAACATACTTCACTCATATTTATTGTGGCAAGGACAAGTGCAATCAAATTCCACATCTTGCACTAGTTCAAGGAGTCACAAACCCTCTTGGTGGTAAGACAAGGGACAAGTACAGCTCACTACAACGGATTGCTCCAAATGATCTACATCAACATTGAGCGTCCACATCTTCAACACCTACATGAAGTCATCTTCGACGAAACCCAAGGTTAGTTCATTCCTCTAAAGGGGGGGTATCACAACTAGGGGGGAGTTTTGCTCTAAAAATTGTGCTAAAGCAACTCTAATGGTGTGAACACAACAATGCTTTACGTAAAAGTGGTAACCCCACTTGCGCTTAAACGATGAGTATGACCCGTGATCAAATGTTCTGATTTGACTCCTCAGTCAATATACTCATATATAGATGATCTAGTCTCGCCAATTGTTTGATAGATGCTAGAGTGTTTGTGCATGCTTTGCCACATGTTTTATTTGCGCTTATTATGTGAGCATGTTGGTTGCATATTTTTCTTCATTCGAGGACATCCATTTGTTGCTTTGATTGTTTGATTTTTTTTCTTTTTTTTTTTGCCAAATGGATGGACAAGAATGCCTAACTATTCCCTCTAGCCATCTATGCTTTTCTAGTCTCAAACTCTATTCATGCTACATCACAAAGTTTGAGCAAGAAGAATTCGGACCCTCCGGGTGAGGAGCACTCGGAGCCACCGATCCGTCAAGGGCTTATCTTCCAAAACCGCTTAATGCATCTCGGTCAGACCAACTCACTCCTACTCGGTCTCACTGAATTCATTAAGTTGACCTAGGTTTTCATCTAGGTGCAACCTATTTGAACAATTCGATCACACCGAGTTGTAGTAACTGCCAGCAGTTTTGCATCTCGGTGTCACCGAGTCATTCCACTCGGTCACACCGACAGCGTCTGGGTATATATACTCTGTGTACCCATACAGTTGAAACTTTCCTCAAACCGCACAAGTCCGCGCCCCAGCACTGCCGCCCCTTGGTCTCCAGATCATCGCCGTCGTCGCCAGTGCCTCCTGCCGCGAGTCTCCACCACCGTCGACGGATTCTCACCGCCGTTGCTGCCGTAGCAAGTTCGTCGCCAAGTTAGGGTACGAACTTGACATCTTTGTGCGTCCTTTTGTTCCGATTCTTTCACAAAGATTTTCGTCATTGTTCCTCCCATGTATGAGATCAATCTATCCACCCAAAGAATTCCTTAGAATAGATTTGATGCAAAAAGTTGGGGTTAGGTTTCCGCCGAACTCATCTTGGACTGACCGATCTAAGGATCTCGGTCACACCGATTTGGCCCTGGCCATTGCACATGTACAACTCGGTCAGACCAAATGTACGAATAGGTGCGACCGAAATCACTTTCTCTATGAAGCCCTAGCATGTCGGAGTCACCGAACTGCATTTCGGTCTGACCGAAACTGTGTGTTTAGACTCTATTTATGCTTCAGTGTCACCAAGTTTGTCAAATCGGTAGCTCCGAAATGCTTTCTGCAGAAAACTAAAGTTAAGTTTTTGTCTCAATATTTTTGCAAAATGCTGCAGTTTGTGATGCTCATCCACTCTTCTATACCCAACTATTCACAGGGTCAGTTTCAGCAATGTCAGAGGCCAGTGAAAGTTAGAACAGGTCTATAGAGCAGCTCAACCTCAGCGAGGGCACTTGTCCTTGTTCCAGCTTTGATGAAGGTAGCAGAAGCACACCCAACAATTTGCCAAAGGTTGCTACCAAGCAAAGGAAGAAGAAAACCTCATGCAGTGAGGATGAGGACTTTATTGCTGGAGAAGTCACCTCCTAGAAGAAGCAAATGCTCAAGAAAGAGTATGATTTCACTGGTGCAACCAAGCCTAGTCAATCCAAGAAAGCTCCTGTCAAAAGAGCTTTAATGTCAAAAGCCAGAGCCTCAACCCAAGAAACCATGGAGTTCTCTCTTGAACCAAGAGAAGAAGAGGCTGCTTGAGGAAAGAAGAGGAAGGAAAGAGTCAGAAAGACCACAGCCAGAGTCATTGGAAGACCATCCATGAGGGATGACGATGATGATGATGATGATGAAGATGACGAAGAGCCTACTCCTGCCAAGACCGAAAAGATGATGGGGGATGCCATCAGGACTGGGGCTGCTCCATCAAATCCCAAGTCTTCCCCTAAGTCTTCATCTCAAAATCCTAAATCGTCTGCACCCAAGAGATCAACAAGGAACATACCTGCTGCTGAGAAGAACAAGGCCCTAGTGCCATAAGTTCAAGAAGAAGATCAAGAAGAAGATGAGGAAGATGATGATGAGTCTCTAGTGCTCAGGAAACTCAAGCCCAAGATCCTAGATCATAGTGATGATCATCTAGTGGCAGAAAATATGAAGTTGAGAAAGGATGCTGGTCTGAGACTATGGAGAAAGACTGATCCTTATGCCACCAGGAGGAGGACTGCTGTTGATTATAGGTTCCATACCAGAGAACAACAAGACTTCTATGAGACTGTCCTTTTGGACAAGAAGCCCATAGTGTGTGACATGAAATGGGTTGACTAGAAGTACATTGACAACAATGAGATCATTTTCCCCATGTGCATGAGAGCTTCAGGATGAATGAAGTTGACAAGTTTGTGGAACAGAAGTTGACTAAGTGGAATGATGAGATGATCATGCAATTCTACTCCACTACGCACTTCTATCCTGATGGAAAGATTGTCTGGAGGACTGAAGGTACAAGGTATCAATCTAGTGTCTCAGAATGGGCCAAGTTGATCAATGCCCCCTAGGAAAGTGATGATGATCTAGATGTGCACTGTAAGCCTAGGCAGGATCATAACTCCATGGCTAACATGTACAAGACCATTCCAGATGCAGTCATAGAGTCACACAAGTTTGGCTCCATATACTATTTGCTTGCAGGACTGAACACCATCAACACTATCTTGAGGCACACTCTGTTGCCCAAGTCTGGGGATCGCGGGATGATTCATGGTCACTCAACAATTTGCTCCATTTGTTTGATGTGCCATAGAAATTCAAAGTCACGAGCCTGATAGTTGAAACAGTCAAGAGGGCAACAACTGACCAAAAGAGATCTTGTGAATATGCCCCATACATTCAGATGTTTGATCAATTCCAAGGTAGGAACCGGGACATATCTGTTTGACAAGAAGCATTTACCTCTTAGGCCAGACCTTGAGGACAACGAGGTTGTCATGGATGCATCACATCCTACTTCTGTTGAGGGCCAAGAGAAAATTGAGAAGGCAAAGGCAGCCAAAGCAGCAAGTGCTTCTGGAACAACCCCTGTAAATCTCAAGACCAAGCAAGATCAACTCAGTTATCTGCTCGAGGCCACCATGAGGATTGAGAAAATCTTGGCCACCTTGACTCAGAATTAAGAAAGTCTTGAGAGGATCTTTGTGAAAAAATTGCATGACCTTGATGTGAAGGTCACTGAGATTCAAAGCACTGTGGAGAAGCCCCAGGAAGACGATGAGGATAGGAATGACAGAACAACAACTGATGCTTTTCAGAGAGTCCCAAGGGGACCAAGATCATCAGGTGTGCCAGTTGTCGACTCCAGGTCTACCATTTCAGCACCTGCAGCGACTACCTTAGTTCTACCTCCATTGTCAACTCCTCCAGCTTCACACACTTCTTCTGAAGCATTTGCAGATGCCCTCATCATCACGCCGTCTACGCACACCGGAGTGACAAGCCAGAAGACCCCTTCAGGAGCTCCCGAAGATCGTGCCTAGAGTGTCGTATAGCACTATGCATTTTCATGATTTTTTGTAACTTGTTGCCAAAGGGGGAGAAAGTTTATAGATCATTAGGCTTCGAGATAGAGTGTGTTTTGCCTTTTGTTGGTTTTATTTGCTTCTCTTGCTACTTGGTTTGTTTGGTTATTGCTACCCCTTGCCACAATTTTCTTATGCTCATGAGATACTTATATGGTCATGTGTTTAATCATATTATGCTTTAATGTGTGCTTGCATTATGATATAGATGACATCTATTATTTACTTAAAACAAGCCACCACGTTCATCCACACAGATTAATTATCTTGACCATATAGTTGTAGATATAAACGGCCGAGATTTAAAGATATAACGTTACATACAAATATTGTGTACAAACATATATTGTGTTGTACATCCAAAGTGTGCCACGGGCATGTGTGTACTAAGGAAAAGTGCATGCGTATCCAGGAAGGACACGTACCAGGTTGCACGGTATATTAATAAGGTGCAATTGCTATAACCTGCTGAAAAGAAATAGTCACGTACTTGAAATCTTCACGTACTTGGACACAAACACACTGTCGGACAGTTTTTTTTTTGTCTGACCGAGCAGTTTTTTAGTCCATAGCCCAAACGGATTCTACATGCCTTGGGTGTATAGGTAATTAGACAGAAAGTCCACATATTAGGCTGCCACAAGGAAAAAAAAGTCCACATTTCAACTTGCAAAAAATAAAACAAGTTAATATTTCTCTTGGCAAACAACACGTGTAAATAATGGACAATAAAAAAAGAGGGAATTCATTAAAAAAAGGAAATGACAGAAAGTCAGTACAACAAGGACACACGTGCAGTCTCTTTTTTTGGATTTTGCTTTTCCATATATTTCTATTATCTATTATCTCAATTTTATCATTTCAAATATGAGATTTCTTACCACACATACCATGCATGTGTATATATTTGTGTCACCCTCCTTAGTGCGTCAATTGAAAAATTGTATGAGCTTCCTTATGTACCGAATAATAGAATTTTTTTTATGTCCATCATCTGAATAGTATTACTCAAATGGAGTCATGTATTATAAAGACAACTAATTAAGAAAGGCATCGAATTATCAAATAAATAAATTAAGAAAGGCATCCAACGCGGGGGCGTCGGCTAGGGGGATGTAGGCGAACTAAGACATACATACACCCCTCTTGCCTTAATGTTCCACACTTGGTTGAATAGCATCAACGGACAAACCAACACGTACGTGAAATTATTATATATATACGTTAATAATATGCAAACCATTAATTCGTGAATTAGCTTCTAACTATGTGTTTGATCATATATGGTCATGGAACTGTCCTATAAGTACGGTGGCTATCTTTGTATATATAATGTTAATTTCGTCAATATAGCAATGATTTTTTTTTACATATCTCAATACATTAAATATCTCAGGAACAATAATATATAAATTGAATAATGGCAAGCAAATGTGTTACACGGTAGAATAAAACTTATAATGACACTAATGAAGCGACCATGTTACATCACACATGCTAAAATATCTACATCTTGGACCATATTGTGGGTCAAAATTATCGCAATGTAGCTCAATCTGTCAATAGTAAAAATCAATAATAAATACAACTCTTATTATGTGGTCAAGGATTACTACTGTATATTAGAAATTCATAGGTGTGGCTACTTTCAAGGCGATATATGTGGGTCCAAAATATAAGTGTTTTTATGTAAATATTCAAATTAAGAATTACTAAATATGAAGTACGTTTATAAATGAAGTCCAAAAGTTTACAATGTGAGTCCTGACAAAATAAGTAGAAAAGAATCAGGCTTCAAACAAGATTTGCCACATATCTACTAACGAGAGTTTTGAGATGTAACAAAATGCAGGATGCCCATGGTCGTATAAGATTCAGATTCCCAATGCCACAGAGGCCATTTCAGTACTAACAATAAATTTCGTAGGGAACGTGAGGGAACTGCATTTGTGATATATGATGTTGAGATATGATATATTTATTCAATGGTGGGATTGAAAATGATGACCATGTCTACTTTGCCGTTGCCGCTGACAACATGGGTCGTCGGTAGAGGTCCAAAACTATGGGTAGATAGGCATATAAACAGTACAAAAATTGTTAAAAAAATATTAGTGGAGAAGTGGACTTTGTTCAAAGAGGAGTGGAAGATGGAACATTGAGATTATATTGTGCATATATATACTCTTTCCACGTCCAAACAATATCAACAAATACTACGGGTGAATAATACAGTATTTATGAGATACACATTTTGGATATACTATAGCCTCTATCTCTATTAGCATGCGTAAGGCCAAACCAGTTGTGAACATAATCCAACAGCAATTGACAGTAGGTGATTGACAAAGAAAATGATACAAAATATATATGATAACCTGTAATATATGTAGACGCGCAAATGTGCGGGTCGCCCTACTAGTTTGTGTATGATCAATCATGTTTTCCCATGGTGAAGATTGCATGTTGTTTAACTCTTATCATTTTGTGCGCTCCACCAAGATGTATGTGACATGGAAGAGTAACCCATGATCCTAATCGATTATGTATTTGCTTTCAAAAGCAAATTTTAAATAATGCACAAATTAAGGGGGAGCTCTTGCTCTTCACATACTTCTCAAAGCGACGATGTATTTCATTCATACTATCATTTGTCGAAGCTTTGATCTATATGTTATCCTCAATTGCCAGAAGGGGGATTGAAAGTGCAACTAATCCCCGGGTGGTTTTGGTAATTCATAACAACATATAGCTCATTGAAATAATATCCATTCAAGCTAAATATTTCACGAAGTTCAATGATTGGCATGGCATGGACTAGAGATGTGGACCCCTCAAAATGCTAAGGACAAAGAATGGCAAAAGCTCAAGACTCTTCATTTCTATTTTAGTGATCCAATATCACATTCAGTCTATAGGAAAGCCAATATTATTAAAAGGGGATGAGGTGTTGCTTAATGATCTAGTTGCTCAAGTGCTTAGTGATATTGCTCCAAAACCTCAACCACTTTTCCATTTCCACATTTGTCCCAAAACCCGAAGTCAAACTCGGCCCCGGCGATTTGATCTATCCGGCGCCACCGAGTTCATTTGACATAGCCACTGCTAGAAACCCTAGACAGTTTGGTCATACCGATATGGATCTCGGTCTCACCGATATGGCCTTGCTAACTCTTTGTTTCCCGTTGTAACATGAAATGAGCAATCGGTCCCATTGAGTTTGCCTGACCAACTCTCTAGTTGCTCATTGCTGAAATCGGTCTCACCGACTTCATAAAATCGGTGTCACCGAGATGAGGATTTGCCCTAGCCCTAGCACATCGGTCCCACCGAGTTGTTCATGTCGGTCCCACCGAGATTCCTAACGTTCACATTTTGAATTGCTTCGGTCTCACCAAGTTCTCCTATTCGGTCTGATCGAGCTGGCTCAAATGTGTGTAATGGTTGGATTTTGTGTGGAGGCTATATATACCCCTCCACCCCCTTCTCCATTTGAGAGAGAGCCATTAGAACGAGCCTACACTTCCACTACTCATTTTCTGAGAGAGAACCACCTACTCATGTGTTGGGACCAAGATATTCCAATCACAAGAATCTTGATGTCTAGCCTTCCCCAAGTTGCTTTCCACTCAAATCATCTTTCCACCATAGCCAAATCTGTGTGAGAGAGTAGAGTGCTAGGGATACTATCATTTTAAGCACAAGAGCATGGAGTTCATCATCAACACACCATCTATTACCTTTTGGAGAGTGGTGACTACTAGATTGGTTAAGTGTCGCTTGGGAGCCTCCGAAAAGATTGTGGAGTTGAACCAAGAAGTTCGTAAGGGCAAGGAGATCGCCTACTTCGTGAAGATATACCCGAGTGAGGCAAGTCCTTGGTGGGTAATGGCCATGGTGGGATAGACAAGATTGCTTCTTCATGGACCCTTTGTGGGTGGAGCCATCCAAGGACTCGCGTAGCCGTTACCATTCGCGGGTTGACGTCTCCATAAACGTGGATGTACGCTAGCACCACCTATTGGAACTATGCCAAAAATCTCCATGTCTTCATTGCGTTTGCACTCTCTAATCCCTTCCCTTTACTTTCATATGCAATGTTTTACTTTCCGCTACTACACTCATAGAATTGCATGTGTAGGTTGGTTGCTTAACTTGTGCTAGTTGCTAAAATCTGCCAACACTTAAAATTGGAAAAATGCTAGATTTTTATTTGGTCAAGTAGTCTAATCACCCCTATCGTGGGTTTGTCACGGCAGATGCCCTAATGAAAGGACTTAGGTGTGGAGCCATCGCAACTAGGTTAGCTTCAAGGGGTTGAACAGGAAAAAGGACACAAAGAAATTACCCAGGTTCTGCCCCTCTCAATGGGGTAAGAGCCTACGTCATGCTTCTAGTTGTATTGCTTGAGTCTCGATTACAAGCACTACAAAAAAAAATACACTTCCATTATGATATGTGTTTGTCACAGTAGGTCGCGTTTTCTGTCATGCATGTACACCCATGACAATTTTATGACAGAATCAAGATAGTCATACATGTGATGTCGTATAAGTGTTCCATGACATTACCAAAATTATCATCACGGAAGTGTCCACTTCCATGACGATAAATCGCGCGTCACAGAAGTGCTTTCGTCAAGGGTGACCGACACGTGGCATCCACCGTAACGGAATGCCGTTAAGCTATCGGGTCCGGTTTTGGATCCGATAACCTGTTAACAGCCCCGACCAATGGGGATTTTCCACGTGTAAAATCATCATTGGTCGGAGGAAACACGTGTTGCCTCACCGTTGGGACAGATGTCATCCACTCATTGGACAGGAGGCGCCTATGATAGGTCGACACGTGGCATGGCCCAATAGTGGCCCATTCCGGTGAAAAAGGCCGGCCCAGTAAAAAATAGCAGGCCGGCCCATATAAGGCCTACTTGTGTCAGGTCCATTTAAGCCCACGGCCCATACGAGATGTGCCAATTCGGCCCGTCAATGGGCCGTTAAAGATTTGACACCATTGCAGCCCATCGTCAGTTCGAGCCCGTTAATAGGCCGCTATATTTGTGGGCTCAATATCGGCCTGATGAGATTTCGGCCTATTAACGGCCCATTCAGTGGATGGGCCCATTTTCACGATGTACATCTTTCGGCCTTTTAGCGACCCATTTAAATATTGGGCTAATTTCTGGCCCGGTGTGTCTTTCAGCCTATTGACGACCCATAAATCAGTTGGGCCATTTGTAGTCGGACCTGAGTTTCGGCCTTTTAGCGACCCATTTAAGTGTTGGGCCAATTTCCGGCCCGGTGTGTCTTTCAGCCTGGTGACGGCCCATATATCTGTTGGGCCATTTGTAGTCGGACCTGAGTTTTGGTCTTTTAGCGACCCATTTAAGTGTTGGGCCAATTCCCGGCCCTGTGTGCCTTTCAGCCTGTTAACGGACCATAAATGAGTTGGGCCATTTGTAGTCGGACCTGAGTTTTGGCCTTTTAACGACCCATGCCCTTGATGGTCCAATACCAGCCCGGTTTCTCTTTCGGCCTGCTAAAGGCCCACAACACAGTTGGGCCATTTACAATGCGACCTAACTTTCAGCGTCTTAGCGGCCCATGCTCTTCATGGTCCAGTACAAGCACGCTGTCTCTTTCGGCCTGCTAAAGGCCCATAGTATAGTTGGGCCATATGTAGCCCGAACTTAGTAACGGCCCGTGAAATCAATTGGGCCCACCTGTTGCCCGCTTCGATGTCAGCCTCTTAACGACCCGGGAGTTAAGAGGGCCGACCATTAACTTTCGCCCTGGTAACGCCCGATTAACTTAATGAGCCCACTAAAGTTCGTACATGTCTTTAGGACAAATTAGATAATATGAGCCCATTACGACGAGCAATTACGCACAGGACCAAAACCGATCAAGCAAAGGTACGGCATACATGGAAAAACGCTGCACATCGAGCATATATTACAGGAAATTACATCCACTAGGCAATCAAAGATTAATGCCAGTGCAAATAAATGAACAGAACCTAACGACCTACAACATCACAGTCTGCAAGCTCAGCACGATGACGCCCATAAGCATGTGGGCAAGTTCTTGCTGCTTTGCCACACTGTCTCTGAAAACATTGATCAGTTGTTGTGTTGCACGACTCTGCACCTCTGATTCCTCCACCATTTCCATCGTTCCTTCAGCCATTAATTGGTTCACAAACATACATTTTTTCCGTTGCATTCGAGACAGAGGATACTGAACAGATTCAGATGGCGATTTTGGCAGGCTTGTATTATTGATAGGGGAGAGTGTCTCGACCACTGCATCATAACATAAATTAGGAGGGGAACCAAACAGATTAATCATGAGTTATTGACATATTACCTGGCCGAGATTTATTGGAAAGAAACAATGGGGTTGCCTTGCTGTTTTTAGAGTTTGTCTTCTTATCTTCAGCAGCCCGCACCAAATTAAGACACTAGCATTGCTATCATTGGCCAAGTCAGATAATAGGAAAGCAACATTGGCACAACGAATGTTTGGGCAACTAGCCAACACCAAATTAACACAATATGGCACAGCTATCATCAGCCAGGTAAGGTAATACGAAAGCAACATTGACATAATGAATGAATGGGCAACCAGAGCAGCACTACAATTCAGTAATGTGCATGATATGAGATAGTAAACTCATGCAGCTCAGTATGCAAAACAACCAGTCAATTTTCTTTACAAAAATCAACATTGGCGCCTTTAACATTTTGCTAAAACTAGTTTTAGATCAGATAAAGGTTGGATTCACGCTGATTAACAAAATACATGCTGATGTAAAAATATAGTGATATACAACAGGTACTTACATCAGCATTGGAGCATAGAGAATTCCCGCAATATATTTTCCTGGAATACAATGCCAATGAATGAAATCTTCTATCATTTAACCTTATTTTCTAAAATAGAGATGGGTAAGAAACATGTAGAAAATATGATCAGAATGCTATAAAATTTCATGATGCAAGGATACGCACACGCTTCTTAGAATGGAGTTGACATTCTTTTGTTGGACTAGAGCGGACTAGTTCTTTGGCCACTGGAATCTACTTATTATCAGTGGGAGTTGGGTTTCTCTGTGCTGGAGCAGTATCTATGAAAAATGGAGTTGGTTTATTATCTACTGGCGTTTGGATCTTTTGCAAAGACCTGGTTTGTAACCCTTCAGATTCTAACATAGCCATCTTCCCCTTCCATGCCTTATATAGACGAATGGTTCTTCAATTATAAAACATGCTACGGTAGAGATGGAATAGGTACTGAAGAATAGAAAGGCGTGACATATTGACATGTATTCCCTCCATCCGGAAATAAATGGATGGGTCTAGGCGTATTTCAGTTCTAGATACATCCAGTTTTATCCATTTCTACGACATGTAATCTGGACGGAGGGAGTATGATGTAAGAGCTAGGGATACGAACGGACAACACAGTAAAAAGAACACTAAAAACCCACTACAGAACCAAAGTAATCAAACCCACTGATATGAGATAGTACACTCATGCAGCTCAGGATGCAAAACTACTAGGCAGTTTTCCTTACAAAAAATCAACATTGTGGCCTTTAATCATACATTTTGCTACAACTAAATTTAGATCAGATAAAGGTTGGATTCACGCCGATTAACAAAATACATGCTGATGTAAAAATATAGTGATATACAATAGGTACTTACATCTACATTGGAGTATAGAGAATTCCTGCAAGAATCTTTCCTCGCAGACGATACCAGTGCAGAAATTCTTCTATTTGTTAAGCTTATTTTCTAAAAGAGAGATGGGTAAGAAACATGTAGAAAATATGATCAGCATGCTATAAAATTTCATGATGCAAGGATACGCACACGCTTCTTAGAATGGAGTTGATATATTTTTGCCGAACTGGAGCGGACTAGTTCTTTGGCCACTGGAATCTGCTTATTATCAGTAGGAGTTGGGTTTCTCTGTGCTGGACCAGTATCTATAAAAACTAGAGTTGGTTTATTATCTCCTGGCGTTTGGATCTTTTTCAAAGACCTGGTTTGTAACCCTTCAGATTCTAACATAGTCGTCTTCCCCTTGCATACCTTGTATAGAAGAATGGTGCTTCAATTATAAAACATGCTATAGCAGAGAGATGGAATAGGTACTGAAGAATAGAAAGGCGTGACATATTGACATGTATTCCCTCCATCCGGAAAAAATGGATGGGTCTAGGCGTATTTCAGTTCTAGATACATCTTTTTTATCCATTTCGGCAACATGTAATCCGGACGGAGGGAGTATGGTGTAAGAGCTAGGGATACGACAGGACAACACAGTAAGAAAACACTAGTTGAATGTAAAACTGTATGCTAGCGGAATACATACAAAAAAACTAAGGCAACATACATGTGTATGATTGGGAAACTAAGATGGCATTGCAACAGAGCACTAGAACAGCACTTCAATGTAAAAAAAACATGGTATGGTAGACAGATGAAGTACATACTAATGAATAACAATGCATAAGATATTCAGAAGCATGATGTCCAAATTAAGCAGATGGCATTCCGATAGAGTAGAATGACAGTACTTGAATTTGAAAGCATGTTATCATGAATGGAATAGGTACTGAAAAACAGGAAGGCATGACATATTTACATGCATGATCAGCATGCTAAGCACATGGCATTGCAACAGAGTAGATACACTCCAGGGCATTATATGCATGTTGTACCCATATCATGGGCCAAGTCAGAGCAAGGACCTTGTGGGGTGAAGAGGATTCAACATCTTTCTGCAAGTCTTCTGAAGAACTGCCTTTACATGTTCCATCATATTGGGTATCATTGACATCAAGTTTATTGGCCTTCACATTGCTCCATGAGGTTCTTGTGGATATATCAGTGTGTGCAATTATATCTGACATGCATGGAAGACAACTAGTAGTTAGATTTATATAATGAGTGCCTATAGGAGACGACATAAATAGTAGGACTGGGGTTAACTAGCAGCAACATGTCTCAAAAACTAAAGGGATAACACAGATGAAAGCTACAGAATATGTATCGTTTGTACTCGAGATTAACTAGATGGCACACAAAAGTATTAAAGAACAACATAGGTAATACTAGAAGTGGTATAATACTATAATCACCAGCCTGTGGGATAGCATTGGCTGATGGATGATAACTATGGAACAGTGTTACCTAAAGAACAAGTATCTTAGCTGAACTATGGAACAATGTTAACTCCAGAACAAGACCCGCAAGAGATCAACATGAATATATAGTGAAATGTGATAATCTATTTTCCATGCTTAGATTAATAACAAAGCCATAAATGTTGCACACAAGTAAGATGAGGATACAACCTATCTGGTCGCCATCCATAGGAGTGAGCATCATGTGCTGACTTGTTGATGGCCCTGCAGTTGTTGTGGTTGTCCATGTCGGGCACGCGCATTCGATGCAGGGAACTGTTGAGTGGGGACTATAGCTCCCTTCTGGTGTATGCTTCCCTTGTTGGAGCATCTGCGGTGAGTCGGAAGACGGTGTGGCTAAAGATGCAGATAACGCATAATGTTAAGAATGACACATCTCTTTGATCTGAAGAAATACACTAAGAGATCAACAGCAAGGTACAAGAGTGGTCACACGTCTGTTGATTGAGACTAAATTGGGGTCACACGATTTTATTTTATTTTGGTACTGTGCGATCTACGTCGGATGGCTTGATGGCCGTCTTGTGCCTCCCGGCTGACACTGTTAGGAATCTTCCCCGAAGAGCCGGCGACCAACGGAAGAGCAGCTTGCCTCCGTCGTCCATGGCGCCGGCCAAAACCTCGCTCCCCGCCCCACCGCACTGCCGTGGTTGCGCCGCCCCCGGGCCAATCCACAAAGACTCCCCGTCATCCAGATCCGGCGGCGGCAGTACCTTGAACCCACGCAACTCTAAGATAGCCATCTAAGTGATGCTTCCACGGCGAACTTGCGGCCCTGCACCCTTACGTTAGACACCAGCCAATCGGCAGCCTAGGACCTCCGCCGCCTCGAGGGGTGTTGCTTCCCATTGGGAATCGATTGGCCTAGAATAAAAATTCAAACAATTGACGCCTAAATAAAGTGATTTGAGATGAGGGTGCGACCTATCTGGCGGCATGGTGAAGTAGGCAGGTCCAGCTGCCGAGTCGGTGAGGCCGGCGCGGTTGCGATGGCCACCGACGGCAGGGAAACAGCGATGTCGCGATAGTCGACGGCTGTGGGGAAGCAGCGCCGAGAATCTAGACGGATCCGAAGTTGGAGCCGCTCCAGTGCCGTGAACAACGGCGGGGGTGAATCGGCTCCGGTACGGTTCACGCGGCCATCGTCGAGGCAGCTCCAGTAGCACGGAGTAAGAGGCACACGGCCCAGTGGACAACGGCAAATGGACAGCGTCTCCGGCATTAGGGAGGAGGGCGGCTGTGAAATTGGTGCGGTGGGGGCGCCATGGAGGAGGGGCTGAGGTTTCGCGTCTCGGGAGAAGGGAGCTTCCGGGGAGAAGGTGGTTTGGCGCCCATGAAGTATGAATGGGGGGAATTGGGAGGGGAGTGGAACCATGTACGCATTTGTCTGAAATGTGAGGGGGAGTTACAGTTCTACCCCTGCCTTTAGGCTTCTCGGCTTGGGTCTGTGTACTGAGGGTCGGGGATAGTAGAGTAACTTTGCTTCTCCCCAAATAGTGGGCAGGAGAGATTTCGGGCGAGGAGGGTGTGTTTTGAAATATAGTGGGCGCGAGCGATTTTGGGCGAGGAGAGCGTGTTTTGAAATAGTGGGCACGAGCTATTTCGGGCGAGGAGAGCGTGTTTTCCGGCCATGGTTTATGAATTATTCGGCACATGTCATTTCGGCCGAGGAGAAGGCGCGCTTGGATGAAGTTACGAACCTACCCTCGATGCACAACGGGCCAATTAATGTGTATCCCACATAGGACGGTAATTTTGCGTCTCCCATTTATTTGCTCGGGCGAATTCCACCGAGCAGAGTATGTTTAATGGTTCGTTCAAAATTTTGGAGAATGAGCATC
This sequence comes from Secale cereale, assembly GCA_902687465.1. Classification (NCBI taxonomy): domain Eukaryota; kingdom Viridiplantae; phylum Streptophyta; class Magnoliopsida; order Poales; family Poaceae; genus Secale; species Secale cereale. The sequence continues at coordinate 928,493,225 of LR738711.1, read as the reverse complement.
CACGTCTACCTTACCAATTCGATTTGAATCAAATATAGAAATATTAGCGTGCCACTTCTTTTTTAGATGGAGAGATGATGCTTGGGAGTAATGTGTTTTTACATGCTCGTTGCTAGCGATTTACTATATGACAAATAGTTTACCCACTCAAAAACGGGAATCAAACCCAAAATGAAATATCTCGATTCAATGAAATAGCTCGTTCACCAGGTCAAAATAGTGAACTAAATCCAAAATTGACCACATCAGTCGAATAGCATGTTGTACAGTATTATAGTACTCCATGAACATGTTGAAAGTCAAATTAATGAACTTGTTTGATATACGCATATATCCATTCATGTGTGGATTGCAGACAACATGTTCTCAAATTTAAATATTTGAATGCAAGTTTATATCAAAACATGGTTTATATCAGTCTTTGATGCATAAAACGCGACCTCCCCCTCTCCCGGACTCCTGCTCTCTCTCTCTCTCTCTCTCGCCGACAATCTTCAATTATGTCGCACGCATCCAACACACAAATCTTGTTGGTCCTCTCTCTTTCTCTCCATCTCTCTCTCTCTCTCTTTGTGTGTGTGCATGGGGGGTCTTTCTAGTTCGCATGCATATATACTCCATCTATAGGTCTCTCTCGCACACTATGTATGATTCTCTAGTCCAAGCTAGATATCTTGGGTGCACTCATCGTACGCACACAAATTCCTTGGCTCGTTGCCCGTAACTCTCTCACGCACCACTCTGTCGTCTCGGAACTCTTCCCCTCTCTCTCAAACTCTCCATCTACCTGGGTCACACATACACATGCATATCTCACTCGCACTCGATAGGCCCGTCTAAAACTCTATCTCTCTCCCTCGTTCTCTCTCCATCTCACATGCACACACACACAAGCTCATGCCTAGCTAGCGAAGTATGATGGTCTCTCACTCAATTGTAGGCACACGCAATCCCCCCTATATGTATATGACTAGCTAATCTTAGTCTCCATCACAAACATGTGCATGGTCTATCTCGATTTCTCTCGGGGCATCTTTCTATCGCGCACGCACCTCCCTCGATCTCCCACCCATAGAGTCCCCTCACGATCCCGAGGGGGTCTCTCTATCGCAAACACACCCTCTCGCCCTCCCCATGCGTCCATGTTCTCCATGTGTCCCTCTCGACCTTTGTACCTTGTTGGCCAGACCTCTATTGGACATGTGCTATAGGGGTGTCTCTCTCCGTTGCAAACAATCACACACTAGCTATCTTCGTGTATCTCCTCGCCTCGCTTTTCTATCTCGGAGATGCATGCGTGATATGTTTGCCTAAGAAATGAAAAAATACACTCTCTCTCTCTCTCTCTAATTAATTGTTTGTTGTCACTTTCTCTTTCACACACATACTCTTTTTGCACACTTACTCATTCTCCTTCACACGCACTTGATCCCTCTCGACTTAGGCACTCTCCTCGGTCCATAGCATATTGATTTATTGAAAAGTCAAACATCACAAAGTTTGACCATGTACGTGTGATACGTCCATTTTGCATCATGCTTATATGTTGATATTTATTGCATTATGGGTTGTTCTTACATGTTTTGTCACAATACTTATGCTTTTTCTCTCTTATTTTACAAGGTTTACATGAAGAGGGAGAATGCCGGCAGCTGGAATTCTTGGCTGGAAAAGGAGCAAACTCTGGAAACCTATTCTGCACAACTCCAAAAGCCCTGAAACTCAACAGAACGTCGTTTCAGAAAATATAAAAAATAGCTGGCGAAAGAAGTCCACGAGGGGGCCACCGACTGTCCACGAGGGTGGGGGGCGCGCCCCCCTGCCTCGTGGGCCAGCCGGAAGGCCCCCGATGCCCATCTTCTCATATATGAGGTGTTTTGACCTGGAAAAAATCATAAGGAGGCTTTTGGGACCAGACGCCGTCGTCTCGAGGCGGAACCAAGGCGGAAACCAATCTAGGACTCCGCTGGAGCTGTTCTGCCGGGGATACTTCCCTCCGGGAGGGGGAAATTGTCAACGCCGTCATCACCAACAACTCTCCCATCTTGGGGAGGGCTATCTTCATCAACATCTTCACCAACACCATCTCCTCTCAAACCCTAGTTCATCTCTTGTATCCAATCTTTGTACCCAAACCTCATATTGGTACCAGTGGGTTGCTAGTAGTGTTGATTACTCCTTGTAGTTGATGCTAGTTGGTTTATTTGATGGAAGATCATATGTTCAGATCCATTATGCATATTAATATCCCTCTGATCATGAACAATATTATGTCTTGTGAGTAGTTACTTTTGTTCCCGAGGACATGGGAGAAGTCTTGCTATTAGTAGTCATGTGAGTTTGGTCTTCGTTCGATATTTTGATGAGATGTATGTTGTCTCTCCTCTAGTGGTGTCATGTGAACGTCGACTACATGGCACTTCACCATTATTTGGGCCTAGAGGAAGGCATTGGGAAGTAATAAGTAGATGGTGGGTTGCTAGAGTGACAGAAGCTTGAACCCTAGTTTATGCGTTGCTTCGGAAGGGGCTGATTTGGATCCATATGTTTCAGGCTATGGTTAGGTTTACCTTAATACTACTTTTGTAGTTGTGGATGCTTGCATTAGAGGTTAATCATAAGTGGGAGGCTTGTCCAAGTAAGGGCAGCACCCAAGCACCGGTCCACCCACATACCAAATTATCAAAGTACCGAATGCGAATCAGATGATCGTGTTGAAAACTAGCTTGACGATAATTCCCATGTGTCCTCGGGAGCGCTTTCCTTTATATAAGAGTTTGTACAGGCTTGTCATTTGCTACAAAAAGGATTGGTCCACCTTGCTGCACCTTATTTAATTTTACCTTTTGTCACTTGCTACCAATTACCTTATCACAAAACTATTTATTACCTATAATTTTAGTGCTTGCAGAAAACACCTTACCGAAAACTGCCTATCATTTCCTTCTGCTCCTCGTTGGGTTTGACACTCTTACTTATCGAAAGGACTACGATAGATCCCCTATACTTGTGGGTCATCAAGACTCTTTTCTGGCGCCGTTTCTGGGGAGTGAAGCGCCTTTGGTAAGTGGAATTTGGTAGGGAAAAATTTATATAGTGTGCTGAAATTTATTGTTACTTGTTACTATGGATCAAAATCCTTTGAGGGGCTTGTTCGGGGTATCTTCACCCCGAACAGAAGAGCAAAGAGTTGACCCTCAACCTACTGCACTTATTGAAAATGTTTTCTTTGAGATTCCTTTGGGTATGATAGAGAAACTGCTTGAAAATCCCTTTACAGGAGACGGAACACTGCATCCCGACTTACACCTAATCTATGTGGATGAAGTTTGTGGTTTGTTTAAGCTTGCAGGTATGCCCGAGGATGTTATCAAGAAGAAGGTCTTCCCTTTATCTTTGAAGGGAGATGCATTGACATGGTTTAGTCTATGCGATGATATGGGATCATGGAACTATAATCATCCGGAGTTGGAATTTCATCAGAAGTTCTACCCTATGCACCAGGTTCATCGTGATCGTAATTATAGTTATAATTTCTGACCTCGCGAAGGAGAAAGCATCGCTCAAGCTTGGGGGAGGCTTAAGTCGATGTTATATTCATGCCCCAATCATGAGCTCTCAAGAGAAATGATCATTCAAAAAATTTATGCTCGACTTTCTCATAATAATCACTCCATGCTCGATACTTCTTGTTCTGGCTCTTATATGATGAAGACTATTGACTTCAAATGGGATTTATTGGAAAGAATTAAATGCAACTCTAAAGATTGGGACCTCGGCGAAGGTAAGGAGTCAGGTATGACCCCTAAGTTTGATTGTGTTAAAGCTTTTATGGATACCGATGTTTTCCGTGAGTTTAGCACTATATATGGACTTGACTCTGAGATAGTAGCTTCTTTTTGTGAATCTTTTGCTACTCATGTTGATCTCCCCAAGGAGAAGTGGTTTAAATATCATCCCCCTATTGAAGTAAAAGTAGTTGAACCTATTAAAGTTGAAGAAAAGACTATCACTTATAATGTTGATCCTGTTATACCTACCGCTTATATTGAGAAACCACCTTTCCCTGTTAGGATAAAGGATCATGCTCAAGCTTCAACTGTAGTTCGTAAAAGTAATACTAGAACACCTACACCCTCTGAGCAAATTAAATTTGAACCTAGTGTTGCTATGGTTAAAGATCTATTGGTAGAAGATTTAGATGGATATGTTATTTACCTCCAAGAAGAGTCTGCTAGGATAGCCAAACCCAATGCTAGGAATAAACATAAACCTGTTGTAGGCTTGCCTGTTATATCTGTTAAAATAGGAGATCATTGCTACCATGGTTTATGCGATGTAGGTGCTAGTGCGAGTATTATCCCTCTTGATTTGTATAACGAAATTATGCACGATATTGCACCTGTTGAGCTAGAAGGGATTGATGTTACTATTAAGCTTGCCAATAGAGACACTATTTCACCAGTTGGGATTGTTAGAGATATTGAAGCCTTGTGTGGAAAGGTCAAATACCCTGTTGATTTTCTTGTTCTTAGTTCCCCACAAGATGCATTTTGTCCCATTATATTTGGTAGACCCTTCTTGAATACTGCTAATGCCAAGATAGACTGCGTGAAAGATATTGTCACGGTTGGATTAGGGGATATGTCTCATGATTTTAACTTTGCTAAATTCTGTAGACAACCCCTCGAAAAGGCACCACCCAGTAAGGATGAACTTACTGGTCTTGCTTCTATTGTCGTGCCACCTAATGATCCTTTAGAACAATACCTGCTAGACCACGAAAATGATATGCATATGAACGAGAGAAGGGAGATAGATGAAATATTACTTACATAGGGACATGTACTGATAAACAACTTGCCTGTTGAAATCCTAGGGGATCCTCCTCCACCCAAGGGTGATCCCGTGTTTGAACTTAAGTCGTTACCTGATAATCTTAAGTATGTTTATCTTGATGAAAAGCAGATATATCCTGTTATTATTAGTGCTAACCTTTCAGAGCAGGAAGAAGAAAAATTATTGAAAACTCTGAAGAAGCATCGTGCTGCTATTGGATATACTCTGGATGATCTTAAGGGCATTAGTCCCACTATATGCCAACACAAGATAAAATTGGAAGAAAATGCTAAACCAGTTATTGATCATCAGCGACGATTAAATCCTAAGATGAAAGAAGTGGTAAGGAAGGAAATACTAAAGCTCCTAGAGGTAGGTATTATCTATCCAGTTGCTGATAGCCAGTGGGTAAGTCATGTCCATTGTGTCACTAAGAAAGGAGGTATGACTATTGTTCCTAATGATAAAGATGAATTGATCCCGCAAAGAATAGTTACATGTTATAGGATGGTAATTGATTTCCGTAAGTTAAATAAAGCTACTAAGAAAGATCATTACCCCTTGCCATTTATTGATCAAATGCTAGAAAGATTATCCAAACATACTCATGTCTGCTTTCTAGATGGTTATTCTGGTTTCTCTCAAATACCTGTGTCAAAAGGGGATCAAGAAAAGACCACTTTTACTTGTCCTTTCGGTACCTTTGCTTATAGACGTATGCCTTTTGGTTTATGTAATGCACCTGCTACCTTTCAAAGATGCATGATGGCTATATTCTCTGATTTTTGTGAAAAGATTGTTGAGGTGTTCATGGATGATTTCTCCGTTTACGAAACTTCTTTTGATCATTGCTTAAGCAACCTTGATCGATTTTTTAAGAGATGTGAAGACACTAACCTTGTCTTGAATTGGGAGAAGTGCCACTTTATGGTTAATGAAGGCATCGTCTTGGGACTTAAAATTTCTGAAATAGGTATTGAAGTTGACAAAGCTAAAGTTGATGCTATTGAAAAGATGCCATGCCCTAAGGACATGAAAGGTATATGAAGTTTCCTTGGTCATGCCGGGTTTTATAGGAGGTTCATTAAGGACTTCTCCAAAATCTCCAGGCCTCTGACTAATCTATTACGAAAAGATATTCCTTTTGTCTTTGATGATGATTGTCTAGAAGCATTTGAAATACTTAAGAAAGCATTGATCTCTGCACCTATTGTCCAGCCTCCTGACTGGAATTTACCCTTTGAGATTATGTGCGACGCCAGTGATTATGCTGTAGGAGCTGTTCTAGGGCAAAGAGTTGATAAGAAATTGAATGTTATTCAGTATGCTAGTAAAACTCTAGATAGTGCCCAAAGAAATTATGCCACCACTCAGAAAGAATTTTTAGCAGTAGTATTTGCCTGTGATAAGTTTAGACCCTATATCGTTGATTCTAAAGTAACTATTCACATTGATCATGCTGCTATCAAATACCTCATGGAAAAGAAAGATGCTAAACCTAGACTTATTAGATGGGTTCTCTTGCTACAAGAATTTGACTTGCATATTATCGATAGAAAGGGAGTTGAGAACCCCGTAGCAGATAACTTGTCTAGGTTAGAGAATATACTTTATGACCCACAACCTATTGATGATAGCTTTCCTAATGAACAATTAGCTGTCATATATACTTCTTGCACTGCTCCATGGTATGCTGATTGTGCTAATTATATTGTTGCTAAGTTTATACCTCCTAGCTTCACATACCAGCAAAAGAAAAAGTTCTTCTATGATTTGAGACATTACTTCTGGGATGACCCACATCTTTATAAAGAAGGAGTAGATGGTATTATTAGACGTTGTGTACCTGAGCATGAACAGGAACAGATCCTACGTAAGTGCCACTCCGAAGCTTATGGAGGACACCATGCGGGAGATAGAACTGCACACAAGGTATTGCAATCCGGTTTTTATTCGCCTACTCTCTTCAATGATGCCCGTAAGTTTGTCTTATCTTGTGATGAATGTCAAAGAATTAGTAATATCAGTAGACGTCAAGAAATGCCTATGAATTATTCACTTGTTATTGAACCATTTGATGTTTGGGGCTTTGATTATATGGGACCTTTTCCTGCTTCTAATGGGTGCACACATATTTTAGTTGTTGTTGATTACGTTACTAAGTGGGTAGAAGTTATTCCAACTAGTAGCGATGATCATAACACCTCTGTTAAGATGATTAAAGAAATTATATTTCCAAGGTTTGGAGTCCCTAGATATCTAATGACTGATGGTGGTTCACACTTTATTCATGGTGCTTTCCGTAAGATGCTTGCTAAGTATGATGTCAACCATAGAATTGCATCACCCTATCACCCACAGACTAGTGGTCAAGTTGAACTAAGTAATAGGGAGTTGAAATTAATCTTGAAAAAGACAGTTAATAGGTCTAGGAAGAATTGGTCCAAGAAACTAAATGATGCATTATGGGCCTATAGAACTGCATACAAAAATCCTATGGGTATGTCTCCATATAAGATGGTATATGGAAAAGCTTGTCACTTACCTCTTGAGCTAGAACATAAGGCATATTGGGCTATTAAAGAGCTCAATTACGATTTCAAACTTGCCGGTGAAAAGAGGTTAGACATTAGCTGTCTCGACGAATGGAGAACCCATGCCTATGAGAATGCCAAACTATTTAAAGAAAAAGTTAAAAGATGGCATGACAAACGAATACAAAAGCGTGAGTTTAACGTAGGTGATTATGTCTTGCTATTCAACTCTCGTTTAAGATTTTTTGCAGGAAAACTTCTCTCCAAGTGGGAAGGACCTTACGTTATCGAGGAGGTCTATCGTTCCGGTGCCATAAAAATCAACAATTTCGAAGGCACAAATCTGAAGGTGGTGAATGGTCAAAGAATCAAACATTATATCTCAGGTAACCCTATAAATGTTGAAACTAATGTTATTGAAACCGTAACCCCGGAGGAATACATAAGGCACACTTTCCAGAACGATTCAGCCTCGGAAAAGGAAGAGTTACGTGATATGGTAAGTAAACCGACTCCAAAACAACTCTAAAGGCAATTTTTCTCCGTTTCGGAATATTTAGAAAAATAGAAAAATAAACCGCAGTCCGGAAGAGGCACGAGGCGTCCACGAGGGTGGAGGGTGCGCCCCCTGCCTCGTGGGCACCCCATGTGTCCCCCGGACTCCGTTTTCTTGTGAGTTACTCCTTTTGGTCGGTAAAAATTCATTATATATACTCCCGAAGGTTTTGACCTCTGTATCACGCAAAAATCCTCTGTTCTTCTCTAGAGTTGTTTTCTGTTAGGGTTTGCGGAGCCAGGCATCATGTCGTCTCCCTCCTCCAACAACGAAGGCAACGATGCTTGGCTAATGAAGATAGATCTGAAGAGGGAAGGACCTGAGGAGATCTACAAGGAGAAGAGGATCAAGATGGAGGTGGAAGATCCGGCTCCGGCAGCAGGAGAAGAAGACACTTCTAAATCCCTTCCTAATCTCTTTACCTCAACTGAGCTAGAAGCTTTCAGGATGATTGAGTTAGCTCAGATTAGAAATAAGCAGCTCACAAGTGAAAATATTTGGTTGAAGGATTACATAGCTGCTCTCAAAGGTATTATCCGCAAGCTAGAAGATCTCCTATGCTCGATATATGAGGATCCTCCGTCACTACTTGCAACTCCATCATCAGCACCCCCGAAGAAGGAGACATAATCATATGGGTATGGGCACTCCCCTTGGCAACTGTCAAGCTTGGGGGAGTGACCCCGGTATCGTATCGCCATCACTCCTATCTTTACCTCTTTACTTAGTTCGATACTTTTGGTAGTATCTTGATCTATTAGAATAAAGTTAGCATGATCTAGTTGTGAGCGTTTGCTTCGTGAGCTTTACCCTTTGTAATCGAGTCCGTGAGTTATATAATAAAGATTAGTATTGAGTCAAGGGCTTGATTTCCTCACTTGGGTCATGATAAAAAGAAAGAAAACATAAAGAGTATCAAAGAGATCATATCGATCTTATGGGAAGTAATGACCTCACATACAAGAGTATGATAAATAAAAGTTGTTGGGAGGTGACAAACTTAGTTTTGGTCATCGTTGCAATTAATAGGAAATAATAAAATAAGAGAGGCTTCACATATAAATACACTATCTTGGACATCTTTTATGATTGTGAGCACTCATTAAAGTATGATATGCTAAAGAGTTGATGTTGGACAAGGAAGACAACATAATGGGTTATGTCTTCTTATATCCGAAATAAAGTATATTGTCATGGATCATCCAACATGTTGAGCTTGCCTTTCCCCCTCATGCTAGCCAAAACTTCTCGCACTAAGTAGAGATACTACTTATGCTTCCATATATCCTTAAACCCAGTTTTGCCATGAGAGTCCACCATACCTACCTATGGATTGAGAAAGATCCTTCCAAGTAAGGTGTCATGTTGCAAATCCGCTAAAATATGTATGATTTATTAGTGTGATATTGAAGTAATAAAAGCGATAGACTGCATAATAAAGGTCCTTATCACAAGTGGCAATATAAAGCGAAGTTCTTCTATGCTAAGACTTTGTGCATCCAACCATAAAAACACATGACAACCTCTTCTTCCCTCCGCGAAGGGCCTATCTATTACTCCTGTCTTATAAGTGTCAAGGTGAAATCCACCTTTCCTTTTTACATTTTATCCTTTGGCAAGCACATTGTGTTGGAAAGATCCTGACATATATACCCACTTGGATGTAAGTTTTCATGATCTATTACTGTTGACATTACCCTTGAGGTAAAAGGTTGGGAGGCAACACCATAAGCCCCTATCTTTCTCTGTGTCCGATTAAAACTCCATAAACATAAGTATTGCATGAGTGTGAGCAATTGTGAAAGACTATATGATAGTTGAGTATGTAGGCTTGCTAAAAAGCTCTTATTGACTCTTTCCGATGTTACGATAAATTGCAATTGCTTCAATGACCGAGATCAAAGTTTGTTAGTTTCCAATGAAGTTTATGACTCATACTTGATATTGTGGATGAATTGTTACTTTAGAATAAGAATCATATGAAACAACTTATATAAGTTGTTGTTATGAGAATGATCATGATGCCCTCATGTCCGTATTTTGTTTTTATCGACACCTCTACCTCTAAACATGTGGACATATTTTTCGATATCGGCTTTCGCTTGAGGACAAGCGAGGTCTAAGCTTGGGGGAGTTGATACGTCCATTTTGCATCATGCTTATATGTTGATATTTATTGCATTATGGGCTATTCTTACATGTTTTGTCACAATACTTATGCCTTTTCTCTCTTATTTTACATGGTTTCAATGAAGAGGGAGAATGTCGGCGGCTGGAATTCTGGGCTGGAAAAGGAGCAAACTCTGGAAACCTATTTTGCACAACTCCAAAATCCCTGAAACTCAACAGAACATCGTTTCAGAAAATATAAAAAAAATCTGGCGAAAGAAGTCCACGAGGGGGGCCACCGGCTGTCCACGAGGGTGGGGGCGCGCTCCCCTTCCCAGGGCGCGCCCACCTGCCTCGTGGGCCAGCCGAAAGGCCCCCGATGCCCATCTTCTCCTATATGAGGTGTTTTGACCTGGAAAAAATCAGAAGGAGGCTTTCGGGACCAGACGCCGCCGTCTCGAGGCGGAACCGAGGCGGAAACCAATCTAGGGCTCCGGCAGAGCTGTTCTGCCGGGGATACTTCCCTCCGGGAGGGGGAAATCGTGACCGCCGTCATCACCAACAACTCTCCCATGTTGGGGAGGGTTATGTTCATCAACATCTTCACCAACACCATCTCCTCTCAAACCCTAGTTCATCTCTTGTATCCAATCTTTGTACCCAAACCTCAGATTGGTACCTGTGGGTTGCTAGTAGTGTTGATTACTCCTTGTAGTTGATGCTAGTTGGTTTATTTGGTGGAAGATCATATGTTCAGATCCATTATGCATATTAATATCCCTCTGATCATGAACAATATTATGTCTTGTGAGTAGTTACTTTTGTTCCCGAGGACATGGGAGAAGTCTTGCTATTAGTAGTCATGTGAGTTTGGTCTTCGTTCGATATTTTGATGAGATGTATGTTGTCTCTCCTCTAGTGGTGTCATGTGAACGTCGACTACATGACACTTCACCATCATTTGGGCCTAGAGGAAGGCATTGGGAAGTAATAAGTAGATGATGGGTTGCTAGAGTGACAGAAGCTTAAACCCTAGTTTATGCGTTGCTTCGTAAGGGGCTGATTTGGATCCATATGTTTCAGGCTATGGTTAGGTTTACCTTAATACTTCTTTTGTAGTTGTGGATGCTTGCATTAGAGGTTAATCATAAGTGGGAGGCTTGTCCAAGTAAGGGCAGCACCCAAGCACCGGTCCACCCACATACCAAATTATCAAAGTATCGAACGCGAATCAGACGATCGTGATGAAAACTAGCTTGACAATAATTCCCATGTGTCCTCGGGAGCGCTTTCCTTTATATAAGAGTTTGTCCAGGCTTGTCATTTGCTACAAAAAGGATTGGGCCACCTTGCTTCACCTTATTTACTTTTACCTTTTGTCACTTGCTACCAATTACCTTATCACAAAACTATCTGTTACCTATAATTTCAGTGCTTGCGGAAAACACCTTACCGAAAACTGCCTATCATTTCCTTCTGCTCCTCGTTGGGTTCGACACTCTTACTTATTGAAAGGACTACGATAGATCCCCAATACTTGTGGGTCATCAACGTGGAGAAAAACAATTACATCTGGAACGGCAAACATATACGATTAGATTCTCCATGAGATGTAATTTCGTATGATGTATCTTTGGTATTGAAGATATAAATAACATTTGTGTAAACCTGATCAAAGTTTCCAAAGTTTGACTTCTAAAAAAATTACATGCACTGCATTATCGAGCGGATGGAATATCTATTTCCCCCTCTCAGCTATCTGACGCACCACTCAGCCTTATCGGGGCTCCTCAATCTCTCTCAAACTTTATATCTCCCTGGTTCACACATACACATGTATCACTCGCGCTATACATATAGACCCATCCAACTCTCTCTGCCCTTGTTCTCTCTCTATGTGACACGCACCCCCCTAATAAGTACCATAATCTCTCACTCCATCATAGGCGCAAGCACTCCCCCCCTAAGTATGATTATCTCTCACTAGCCATCAGGAACACACGTATTGTCTCCTTCCATCCATACGTCTATCCCGATATCTCTCGGGGTATCTTCTATCGCACACACACCTTGTCACTCGATCTCCCACCCATGTAGTCCCATCACGATCTCCAGGGGATCTCTCTATGACATACATACACTTTCTCCTCCCCATGTCTGCATTTTCTCCGTACGTCTCTCTCGACCTCTCTGACCCCTCTTGGCCATGTGCTAGGGGTATTGCTCTCTCGGTTGCAAACAACCACACACAATCTCCTCACCTTGCTTCCGTTGTCGAAGATGCATGTGTGATATGGTTGCATAAAACACACACGTTTTTTCTTGACTTTTATCGAGTGTTGTCTCTTTCACACACGCACACACACTTTTTCACTCACTCTTTCTATTTCACACTCCACAATTCGCCAGGTTCTTTGTTCTGGAGGCAAGTGTGCTCAAGGTAATGAGGTTTGGCGTTCTCTGGTGCAACAATGAATGGCGTGCGGATCACCGCAAGCGTCTAAGCCTAAATGACAAAGTCTCCGCAGAAGCTGAATTTGTTTTTGAAATGTCAAGTGGCCAGAGACTCGAAAACTTATTTGCCCATTAGTGACTTGTCAGGGTGGTGGATTTTAGTTTGTGTGATAATGATGCATCCACCTAAAGTAACGAAGGTTCTTACGTAAACTTCCTAGTAATTCCCTCTTCGTAGGTGCAGCATTACTCGTAACATTTGTAATATCAGTTTGAAACATGTAATATTGTCGTGTCCTATTCCTACGTTTTCAAAATCATGCGAATCAAACAGGTCCTGAGTTGGTGATGATGTTGTGCCTGCCATCTTTCACCAATAGCCGTCGGATCTAGATCTGACGCATACAAACCAAACTTCTCCAGTTTTGCAAAAAGATGCACGCACTTGTTCCCTATTTACAAACAACTCCCTGTCTCTCACAATCAGCCGTATCTCCTACCCGCCACATCTAGAAGGCCATGAAAAAATCTGGCGCGATGGCCGCTGCTAGCGCCGTCCACCCCCCAATCTTGGTGTTCCGTGCAATGCACGGGCATCTACGCACGGAAAATTATGTCGAACACGGCTAGTTGTAAGCAGGCTAGGTCTACAGCCATGATGATAGTGACTGCGGACGGTGAGGCTGACTATGGTATGTCGAACACGGCGCCTATACTCAGGTGTCATCTCCGGCATAGGGTCTTGTCACTTCATTGTGAGGAGCAGCACGTAATAATTTGACCAACGGGAATACAGTGCTACTACATTGGTAGTACTACTACTACTAGTACTAGCACCACCGTCTGGATTTCGTAGTACTACCACGTCCATATGGATTTAGTATTTGACTAGCAATATCTAGTAATGCATGTCACAAAAAATGTACTACTCCATCTGTAAATAAATACATGGTGTATTGTTTTATTCCTATCGGCGATATAACTTAATGTATTTTTGCTACTTAATAGGATTACATGCAATTAACTAACCACTGCATGTGATGTTTGGTAGTCTCAAGTCATTGAAAGCATGCACGGGCACGGAGGGGGACGCAACTTCATTGACATACTGCACCTGCCTTTGGGTGTATGACACGTGGGCCCAACGGGTGGTTGGCCAACCTATCATACAGCCAAAGGCATGTGCAGTAGAGGGGCGAGGAGTAGATGGCCAACACGCACGTGAATTCAACGCAGTCTACACTTCTCATATAAAGGCTCCCCGCCAGTTCAATCTAAGAAATCCTACGCACCTACGCACCCAAGGGCAAGAGTGATCACTCCAATCGCAAGATCAGTTGACTAGAAGCTAGACCCATGGAGGCGATGAGCGCGAGCATCAGCCGGCTGTTCCAGATGGTCCACGACGCCGGCATGCGGCCCGGCACCGAGGAACGTCTCCAGGTAGTGCTTGAGGCCGCCAGGGCGAGGGGCCGCTTGGACGACAGCTTCGTCTCCTTGTTCGACGAGGTCCTCGTCGGCTTCCTCGATAAGTTCACTGTCGTCAAGAATCTCGCGGACGACCTTGACGTACGCCTCCAGCCCACGCGCCCAGGCTCTGCGATGCCTGCCACCCTCAACGGCCTCTATGGTGACAACCTCTTCGACGCAATGGTGGCCCTGCGACTGCCCGCCGTCGCGCCGGAGAATGTCCACCTCGAGGTCGCGCTCGTTGCGCAGCGCCTGGCGCAGCAAGACACCATCGACATGATCACCCACGTCTACGCGCAAATCGTCCACAAGGACTACTACATGCAAGAGGAGGACGATAGGACACTGGCCTTCTTGGACCGCAGGGCAACCTTGGACGGCATTGTTCAGAAGTACGTTGAGCTTGCCGCCAACGTCGTTGCTCCTCACACGTCGGTTGGTGACCCGGTGCACTAGGGCGTGAGGATGTCGTTGATGGATCCGTATGTATCTTTATCTTTCCGTCAAATCCATGTAGTAGTATATGGTACTACTAGTAATTATCTTACCTTTCGCATCAACTTCATAATTTTCCTACGTACTCCATGCATGAACCGCGCCAGAACCAAACTTCTCATTACTCTAGGGAAAATCGTTATTTCTATCTCTCGGTCGCGCCATGGAGCAGAACCAAATTTTACAAGTTACAAGTTCAAAAGAAAAAGTCTGTCGTGTTCGCGTCGCACCCCCACACGGTTGGTCCAGCACGCCGCTCAAGGGGGAATGTGCGCTGCGTTGCATTTTCACTTACAAGTGGGACCGCAGTTGAGAAAACCGACTATCGGCAAACCCCCCACCCCGCCCACCGCTTGATGGCTGAGTAAACAGGAGGGAGAAGAGATGGCTGTAGCACGGACTCCAAGAAAATTGGTGTCGGATGGGACTCGTGTGGGTGGTGTGTGCGGTACTACTAGACATGAATGCTAGTTATGGCCCATGCCACCCCACTATATCGAGGTGCTGATTACGTAGAACAAATTTCCTGGAGTCCGTGCCCAGCCCTCCTCTATCTCTATTCCCAGCCAGCCAGCAGACGCGCGGAGTCTGTTTGCTCATATGCAGTCCCACATGTCAGTGAAAACCCAAGAGGACCCACTGAACCTGCACATCTTTCACCTCGACGTGCTGGTGATGAAAAACAAATCCAATAAAGATCTTCGGTCGCCTCTTTTGGAGTTACTCAAGAGTAGTAAGATTCTATTTATAGTTTAACCCAAGATGCACATCACGTGGCCTCAACTACCACTCTATTTTCTTGCATGACACGACCTGGATGCTGGATGTCCCACGTGTCGGCAAAAGAAGGAAGAACTCGACCAAATCTTCGGTTGTGCTCTCGGATTAGACTAGTTGTGCTAACTTAAAATTTTATTGTGTAGAATGGATGCAAGTTTTGGTATTGGGAAGAAGAGTACAACGATACATTGATAGAGCGCAATTTAGTAGATGTTCTAGCATTTTTAGCTAGTATAGAGGCTAGAGATGAGACTAGTGCACTTGTTGATAGAATAGAGGCTAGACACGTCTACTTCTTTACACTCGAAGAAGAAAGAAGCACGCAGGATCGAGCCTCCGCAGATCAACAATGAATGTATCGAGAAGGCACTAATCCAACTTACAGGAGCAGTTATGAAAGTTGGATATCTTCTAAGGAGCAGTTATGGAAGTTGGATATCTTCT
The DNA here is from genome assembly GCA_902687465.1 of Secale cereale. Taxonomy (NCBI): domain Eukaryota; kingdom Viridiplantae; phylum Streptophyta; class Magnoliopsida; order Poales; family Poaceae; genus Secale; species Secale cereale. The sequence continues at coordinate 928,477,544 of LR738711.1, read as the reverse complement.
AAAATGTATTCTTGTGGTTCTTGTTTTTCTAGTCAAAATTTTGGCGATGTATTTCCATGTACCATAAAAACAATGATGAAAAAAAGATATGTGTTTGCAAAAAAAAAGAAAAAAAATGTACGCGGCCGGGATGCGTCCGCGTGTTCGGCGCACGGCCACCTCATCCGAGAAATGGCCTGGACACGACCCCATTGCCCTACCCAAACGGACAGAATCCGGGCAAAACGGAGGTCCGTTTGGGGTCGTGCGTTGGAGTTGGCCTTACAAGTGGGACCGCAGTTGAGGAAACCGACTATCGGCAAACCCCCACCTTGCCCGCCGCGCGATGGCTGAGTTAGAGAAACGACGAGGTTGAAGAGATTGATGTAGCACGGACTCCAACAAATATGGTGTCAGATGAAAGTCGTGCTGGTGGCGTGCGCCGTACTCCTGAACGTGAATGCTTGTTCTAACCCATGCCACCCTACTACTCCTACTACAGGTGCATATCCCAAAGATCACATCACACCACAGCCGTCCCATTTTGGTAGAGAGTTTCCCTCCTCGGAATCATGTTTTGCAGTTTCAGCTTGCCAACTCTGCGCCGCCGCCCCGGTTGCCTAGACCCTCCACGCAGGTGCAGCCGCCGAATCCCCACCGCCACCTTCATCGGTGTCACACGCCCGTGCCGGAGGGCAGTTCTGGTGGCGGCGGCTAGGGCAACCCCCGAAGTCGCCTCAGAGGAGATACGTAGGAGTAGTAGTTATAACTTATTTTCTGTACCAATTTTCTTACTGGAATATTGCTAGCAAAGTGCGGTTTCAATTAAAAATTCGGATTGCAACAATGACAGTACGCTTCACAACTGGAAGCTCGCCGGCCTCAATTTTCTTCATACACGAGCAGGTGAAACATGTCAAGTAGTACCCAGACTCGTAAACTCACACTCCTAGTAGTTCCACAATTACAAGAGCAAAACGAATCGATCACTGGAGATATATATGTACTGCTTGAGACCTTGGTACTCTCTAGCGTGGTGCCTTATGAACAGCTCGATGGCCCTCTATACCTGGTTTCTTATACGGACGACAGCCAGCGATAAGCTCGATCCTTTCAAAACAGCCGATCACTAAGGCGGCGAAGGCGAAGGAGAGGCCGGCGGTTTGAGATCTGGATACTGCACGCACGGAAAGGCAAGTATAACGATGAGCATGGCATTTACATTTCAGGTGCGTTTGTCTGCAATACGAAGCATATTTGAGTCACGGAACAGTATTATAAGCTTACGCTTGCATATGGCGAAAGAGGCCTGGGCTTCGCAGGAGGCGATGATTCTTCGACGGCTTCTGCTACCGGTGCCGAGTTAACTTCCACCGCCGGCGATTCGGTTGCTGTGACATCTGTGGCCTTCACCTCGGTTTTACCCTCTGAAGCTGGTGGGGAAGGGCTGGCCGGTGGTTTGAGATCTGGGTACTGAAATGCAGAACCAGGGTGGTTGAGTTAGATCGGTCGGCTTCACTTTTGCAGAGAAATGTCAAAGAAATACTGTTTACATTTGCAAACGGTGACAGGGGTCTCGACGATGTTGCGGTATCAGGAGGCGATTCTGTGCTGGCTTCTGCAGCTGGGGCTGCTGGGGCTGCTGGTTCTGCTGCTGGTGCAGCAGTTGCCGTTGCAGCAGCCGGGGCTGCTGGTTCTGCCACTGGTGCAGCAGCCGAGGCTGCTGGTTCTGCCACTGGTGCAGTAGCCGGTGCTGCTGGTTCTGCCACTGGTGCAGCAGTTGCCGTGGCAGCAGCTGGCGCTGCTGTTGCTGCTGCTGGTTGGCTCTTAGCTTCACCAGATGAAGGCAGGAGAGCCTGCCCGATTTCCTGCCGATGAAAAAAAGATATTTTGCTGAATAACCAACCGAATTATTATATGAAAACCAATGCAAGTTTCCCCGCAAAAAAATAGAAACAATGCAAGTTTATTCATGTTCTGAAGAAAGGCGTCACAAGGGGATATTCAGAGTGGAATGTGTTTGTTGCCCAAACAATCACACATGTCCTTTCGCCATGAAAAATTGCATGCAGTCAGAAGACTTGAACATGTCTTGTTGCCAAAGAAATTCAGGAGCATCATGCTCACCAATGGTTTTCACTTTCAGTGAGATTTTGATGAAATTCACCGAATTTCAGTAATTTCAAGACACTGAAATATTTTGCCAAAATATTTCGGCAATTTCAATAGTACACAGGAATTCAAAATCATTTTTTTCAAAAACAATCAAATATTTAATTAAATTCAAGTGAATATTTCAGCCCTTTGGCCGAAATGCAAACCGAAATCACTGAATTTCGGTGATTTTGGTTGGTGCTGAATTTTTTTGTGAACTGAAATTGAAATGTAAAACCACATTGTATTCAGTTGTATCTGATGGTTGGCTTATGACTACTATGAGGAGATGAAAATTCGCACTAGTGCAAATCAGGAGTAAGTTCTGGCAAACAGTGCACCAACCAGATTTAACTCTAAGCAACCAGGAGTATGGCGAACTACCTTAATTTCATCAACAAGCTCCTTTGGTGCAATCTTCTTGTTAAAGAAGTCATCAATCTGTTGCAGGGTCTTCTTTCGGTCCTGGGAGCGGCATAAATAGGTTGAGAAGAGTTTGACGATGAAAATCATTTTCACTATAAAGGAAAAGGTTGCCGGTCATATCTCCAAAGCCCACTGAGAAAAGAATGAAATAAGCACCTCGGCATACACGAGCTTGCTTGCCACAAGCTGGATAACCGCAGCTGAACCCAGAAACTGTAGCACGGTTTCTATCTGCACGATGTCATACATGATTTGTAATAAAGAGGAAACTGATTCAAGTCCTCAAAATATGATAGCATGTCAAGTTTTAGAAACCTCTGTGTAGGCAAGTAATCCCAAACCAGTAGCTGCAGCAAGACCAATTGTGACAGGCCAACCTTCTGAACCATCCTGTAAGTTAGGCATCACACTTGACTGAACTGACACACAAATCTAAATGAACAAAAGCATGGGACCAGATGATACAGGGAAATAAATTTTTATTAGAAGTGAAGCTTGACAAAATAAACGTCACGTTGAACTCACCCCAAATAGCTCACCGAAGTCCAAACTGAATCCCTTCTTGGGAGCAGTCCAGGGAAGATCACTGCTCTGCAGTAGAGCACTAGCAAATGGTGACATTTTGCAGAGCGAATATACATGTTAAACACTAGTTAGCAGTGAAAACAAGCTTTGTGGAGCATAAGAACCTGCCATCCCCGAGGTCCTTCCGCACCATCCTTTACCGCAAAAGCACCTTTATAGCCGTTGGACGTGACAAGCTCAGCAACTAATTCGGAGTTCCCATCAAACCTGTTTCAAATTTATTCACGTAAATGTTCGTATGGACATTGTAATAAAACCATGTGGACAATTGCTATAATACTTATCACAATTATTTGTTTCATCCTGAAGGACAAAAAATGAAAATTAAGTATGTGCCTACCTTTTCACGGAACCATATACCGTTTATCAAAAGAGAAAAGTGAGTTACAATTATCTAGTAGAGTCAGAATTGTTTCATGTTTTCCAAGATGCAAACTATCTGTTCAACTTTTCTCTACTGACTTGAACTCCTCGCTACTTATCAGTGACATCTTAATTACCACAATCGACTTCATCGGCACCATGTAGAAGCATTTACAATGTTCTAACTTCTAAATGTTGACAACATTATTTTCCAGAAGACAATGAGCAGGCGGAGAGCATCAGAGATAATCTATGCGGATTTTACCCAACTAACAAGTTCTTTGGAATTTATCCATGTAAAATTGATTATCAACTTATCATTAACTAGTTTATTTCAATTTTGAGAACATAAGACGGCACTATTCCCAGTTCGATTCTTAACAAGAATTTTTCACTGCCTGGCTATAAAGATTGGGCACACAAAAAAGCAAACACATTGCAGGCGTCAACCAAAATTCCAGCTACTCACTTGTCAAGGATGATCAATGTGGTGTTCTCCGGGTCCTTAAACCTCAGCGCAAGCTTCTTCAAGAAACCGTTCTTGTCCTCGCCGTCGTAGGGCACGGCCACCGCCTTCTTCTTGGCCTCCGAGATGTCCGGCGAGCCGACCTCCCGGGCGTCCTTGAGCGGCCTGATGTCGACGAGCTGCGCGTCAGGCTCCTCCAAAAGCCTCCGGTACGCGGCCTTCACGGACACGGTCTCGTACGGCTTGGAGGCGCCGCCAAGCACCTGGGAAACGACCAACGGCACGGCGACCACGGCGAGGCCGGCGGCGACGACGAGCGGGTTCTGCGAGACGAAGTCCACCAACCCGCCGAGGCCGAGGTCTGGGAGGGAGAACCCGTCACCCCCACCACCGGCGGTGTCGGAAGAGAGTCGCAGCATCTCCTCGTAGGAGAGTGGAGCGGCGAGAGCGGCGCCGCCGCCATTTAGTCCGAGCGTGGTGAGGAGGCCCGCCGCGGGGCCTCCAAGGGGGAGGCGCCTATTCCTGGGCGCCTGTCGGGGCCTCCGGGCGCGCGGGGGAGTCAGCTTCGTTGGCGCGGCGGAAGAGACGATGGCGGCCATTGCATTACCGGGTGGCGCCCGGCGATGTCGGCGGGAGCGGTGGCGCGGGCAACTGCGAGTGGCTGGCACGCAGGAGCAGGTTCCCTCCCTGTGGAGAGATGAGGAAGGGGGTGAGCTGGGAGGAGGCAGCCAAAGGGAGGGCGCCACGTGGATGCGGAGATGAGACCCGTGGCCATTTGAGAGGCTATGCTTTCTCCTGGACTCATCGGAGGAGGTGGACTACGCAGGGGTACGAGCTCGCGCGGGAGTACAAGTTTGGGGGAGTACAAGTTGCATAGTGCGGAGGGGCGGCAGTACAAGTTGTATTATGCTGGGAGCAAGTTCTACAGCCGGGTCTCAAACGCACCAGCGGGCCGGTCACTGGCCGGTAAAAAAAAACGACCCATTATGGCGTCTTAAATTGGGTATCAAGCGTCTGGATTGTTCAGTGCCTCTCATCCAGCCTAAATGTTAGGACGGATACGAGACGGTCGGGCACGCCCCGGTACATCCTTCACGTCAGCCCGGCCCATCACCAATCCTATAATGTCCCCATAAAAAAAACCAATATACCCCCTCTCTGAACCCTAGCTCACTCCACTCTCCTCTCTTGCTCTGTCCTTTCCTTTTTCCTTTCTGATTCCGATTGAATCTCGCGACATGTCGAGCTCCGATGGCCTTAAGGTCATGGAGGCGGAGTGGATCTCGGTCCTTGCCGGTGGGAGGGCTTCGTTTTCAGATATATTTTTTCGAGCTTTGTTAGGGTTTGTGTCTAACTCGGGAAGGCGAGACGGCGATGTCTCCCTAAAGATGGAATAAAGGTCTCTCCGTCTAGTCCATGTTCCGGTGATGCGTCTAGCATCATCGGTGGCGTGTGAAGGTGTGTCTCCGGCGGATCTGTCTTTGGTGGATTTGCTCAGATATGTTCGTCGTTCGTCTTCGTTCTTGTGTCTTTAGGTTGGATCCTTTTGATATACATTCTTCATCCGCGACGGTTGCTGTTCTGGTGCGTTGGTTCTATGGGGCCTTAGCACGACGATTTCCCGACTGTCTACTACAAGAAGGTTTGTCCGGCTCCGGCGAGGTGTGGCGATGACAGCGGCGCGCCTTCGGCTTGCTACAATGTTTATAGTTGTCGCTAGGTGGTCTACGGATCTGGATGTATTTTTTGTTATTTTTAGTGTTCGTTGTACTACCGTGATTGAAGATGAACAGACTGAAAATTTTTCCGCAAAAAAAAAAAAACTCTGGTCAGGTTTATAGAGAAAACTGTGTAAATCTACACTGTCAAACATGTACATTATAAAAATATAACGCATCATGTCTCAAACGTTGTGCATTTCATATTCTTGATGTATCTATTTTTCTCTATAAATATGATCCAGTATGGCGATGTGAAATGTGGATTATTTTGGGACGTGATCGGTCACTGTCTGCAGATGTGCTTGAGCGTGTCCGCGAGGCGTTTAAGGGCTCGAATTTGCCCAGGCCGGCTATAGATACTCATATGGATTAATTAATGAATTGCTACAATTGGTTTAGGTTGCACGATTATTTTGTTGTTACTTCTAACAGAGTCGTTGCCGGCGCACCCTGGAAATGAACAAAACACAAGGAAAACAACGTTGATGCAGACTTACCGTGTCTCACGACGGCAAGGTTTCTGCCACCGCGCCTACCCCTCCAGCTGAGTAAATTGCACAGAAGTACCACAATTTGAGCATTCGAAGCAGATTGGTATTTTTTACGTGTCAGTACAAACTTTGAGGCGAGGCGTTGCAAAAGAGATTAAAACTGCTGTTTATACGTGTTGACAGGGAAACTGACTAGTTGGGCCCACCTGTCGGGTGCTGATGTGGCATGTTTTTTCAGAAAACTCCCGCGCTTTTTGTACGGAATTCCATAAATGCTCAATTATTTCGGGGGAAAAGGCTCCTATAAGATGCTATTTTCCCCGTTCATAATTTCCACCACCGATTCGCAAACATTTGAAATTTTGCGACGGTTTGAATAAATAAATAAAATAAACTAAAATTGAATCCCGCGCAGTATTCGAACAGCCGACCTGCGGCCACGGCAGCGCTCGCGACGTAAAGCAGGGTAGACCCTTTTTATACTAGCCCAAAGACGTTGGGCCGGCGGTAGGCCCAGCGAGGCTGCGCGCTGGGTTACTGTTTTTTTAATCATGATATTAATACATATATTTTTTGCGATTACGTGGGGGCGAGCCGGCGTGGCCAGAGATGCCGGCGGGGACGAAGGTGGTAGCGACGGCCTTCGTGCCGTCGTTGGAGGGGGAGGACGGCCAAGGCGGCCGTGCGGATGTGATGGACCTCGACCGGGAGGTCGTGGTCGTCGGGGATGACACCCCGCCGCGGACCGACGCGGTCGAGCGAGCGGGGCTCGATGGAGCCGGCGGTGACGCCGTTTTGGAGAAGGCACTGCGAACGGCGCCGCAGGGGGCGGCTCAGACACCGTCGAGAGAGGCGCCGCCGGCGGTGGAACCGCGGACCACTCCGCTCACCGCGCCGTTGGTGATGCTGGAGAGGGCGCCGGACGCAGGGGAGGCGGCCAGTGGTGAGCACACTCTGGTGCTTAAACCCCGGGGTCGCTGGGTGGTTGGGTCGCAGCTACCGCTGAGCGGGGCCGGCGAGGTCTTCTTCGGGCTTCCGACCCAGGAGGAGGCGGTGATGGTCGCCGTGACCCGGCGCCTGCAAGGGCGAGCGGACCAGGTCCAGGCCTTCGCCCAGGCCGAGTTGGAGCAGACGTAGGAGCTGGAGCGCGCGTGGTCGTGAGTCTTTCTCTCTGTCTGCTTTTCTTGTTGCTTCTTCTCCGTGGGGTGCGCCAGCGCACCCACCGGGTGTAGTTCTGATAACCCACAAGTGTAGGGGATTGCAACAGTTTTCAAGGGTAAAGTATTCAATCCAAATTTATTGATTCGACACAAGGGGAGCCAAAGAATACTCTCAAGTATTAGCAGCTGAGTTATCAATTCAACCGCACCTGGAAACTTAGTATCTACAGCATGGTAATTTAGTAGCAAGGTAATATAGAAGTAACGGTAATGGTAGCAAAGGTAGCGATAGTGTTTTTGTAGTAATTGTAACAGTAGCAGCGGGAAAGTAAATAAGCAACAAGCAATATGTGAAAAGCTCGTAGGCATTGGATCGGTGATGGATAATTATGTCGGATGCGATTCCTCATGTAATAGTTACAACATAGGGTGACACAGAACTAGCTCCAGTTCATCAATATAATGTAGTCATGTATTCCGGATATAGTCATACGTGCTTATGGAAAAGAACTTGCATGTCATCTTTTGTCCTACCCTCCCGTGGCAGCGGGGTCCTATTGGAAACTAAGGGATATTAAGGCCTCCTTTTAATAGAGTACCGGACCAAAGCATTAACACATAGTGAATACATGAACTCCTTAAACTACAGTCATCACCGGGAGTGGTCCCGATTATTGTCACTTGGGGGTTGCCGGATCATAACACATAGTAGGTGACTATTGACTTGCAAGATAGGATCAAGAACACACATATATTCATGAAAACATAATAGGTTCAGATCTGAAATCATGGCACTCGGGCCCTAGTGACAAGCATTAAGCATGGCAAAGTCATAGCAACATCAATCTTAGAACATAGTGGATACTAGTTTTCAAACCCTAACAAAACTAACTCGATTACATGGTAAATCTCATCCTACCCATCACCGTCCAGCAAGCCTACGATGGGATTACTCACGCACGGCGGTGAGCATCATGGAATTGGTGATGGAGGAAGGTTGATGATGATGATGGCGACGATCTCCACTCTCCGGAGCCCCGAACGGACTTCAGATCAGCCCTCCCGAGAGAGATTAGGGCTTGGCGACGGCTCCGTATCGTAAAACGCGATAATTCCTTCTCCCTTATTTTTTTTCTCCCCGAAAGTGAATATATGGAGTCGGGGGATACGTCGATGGAGCAACAGGGGGCCCACGAGGCAGGGGGCGCGCCCAGGGGGAGCCCCCATCCCTCATGGACTGGGTGTGGCCCCCTGGTCTAGTTCTCTCCGCAGATATTTTTTATATATTCCAAAATAATTCTCCGTTGAATTTCAGGTCATTTCGAAAACTTTTATTTGTGCACAAAAATAACACGATGGCAGTTCTGCTAAAAACAGCGTCAGTCCAGGTTAGTTCCATTCAAATCATGCAAGTTAGAGTCCAAAACAAGGGCAAAAGTGTTTGGAAAAGTAGATACGTTGGAGATGTATCAACTCCCCGAAGCTTAAACCTTTGCTTGTCCTCAAGCAATTCAGTTGATAAACTGAAAGTGATAAAGAAAAACTTTGACAAACTCTGTTTGCTCTTGTTGTAGTAAATATGTAAAGCCAGCATTCAAGTTTTCAGCAAAGATCATGAACTAACCACATTCACAATAACTTTCAGGTCTCATGTCTACTCATATCAATGGCATAATCAACTAGCGAGCAATAATAATAAAACCTCGGATGACAACACTTTCTTAAAACAAGGTGTTGTCATCCCAACCGTGTGCTCTGCATTTATGTTTAAAGGTGCTCTGCATTTATGTTTTGCGGTCTCAGAAAGGGCTAGCGAGACCCCATCTTGTTATGAGTTTATGAGTTTTGATGTACCGAAGGTAGTTAGGAGTCCCGGATGAGATCACGGACATGACGAGGAGTCTCGAAATGTCCAAGACGTAAAGATTGATATATTGGACGACTATATTCGGACACCGGAAGTGTTCCGAAAAAGTTTCGGAAATAACAGGAGTGCCGGAGGGGTTACCGGAACTCCCGGGGAAGTATTGGGCCTTAGTGGGCCTTAGGGAAGAGAGAGGGCCGCAGCCCAGGAGGTGGTGCGCGACTGAAAGTGCAACTAATCCCCGGGTGGTTTTGGTAATTAATAACAACATATATATCATTGAACTAATATTATCTTGAGAATCATTTCAGAGAAGTTCGATGATGTGGGTATGGAAATGTCTGAAGAAGTGGACCCCTCAAAATGCTAAGACAAGCATTGGCAAAAGCTCAAGACTCCATTTTTGGTTTAGTGATCAAAGATCACATTGAGTCCATAGGAAAGCCAATACTATTAAAAGGGGATGAGGTTGTGTTAATGTTCTTGTTGCTCAAGTGCTTGGTGATCTAACTCCCTCAACTATCAGCACTATTCACTACTTAACACACACCCATAAGTAATCTCGGTCACACCGATTTCTCCAACTCAGTCCCACCGAGATGAACCACTTCAGTTGTTTCTCCAAACCCTAGCTTCTCGGTCAAACCGATTTCGAGTTTCGGTCTCACCGATGTGACGACCCCGGCTTAATCGTGCACTAATCATACACGCAAATGCACACGATCAAGCCTAAGGACTCACGTGAAGGAATCACAACACAACTCTAAAACATAAATAATACATACAAGTCATATATTACAAGCCAGGGCCTCGAGGGCTCGAATACATAACATGATGTCTCACACATAGTCAGCGGAAGCATTAGATGTCTGGGTACAGACATAGAACACAAGTTTAGATAGGCCTCATACGAGGCGGGGCAAAATAAAAACTACGATCGAAAAGGCGCAGGCCTCCTGCCTGGGACCTCCGATCCTACTCCTGGTCGTCGTCCGCCGGCTCCTCGCAGTAGTACTCGCCGGCCGGGTAGTAGTAGTAGTAGCCAGCCTCGGGCTGGTAGCAGTAGTCGTCGACGGGGACTGCAGGCACCATGGCTCCGTCGTCTGGTTTAACAAGTGGGTAGGACAAAAGAGGAAGCAAAGCAACCGTGAGTACTCATCCAAAGTACTCAGCAAGACTTACATCAGATCTATACTAGCAATGCAATATTTTCAAAGGAGGCTTTATGTGGGTGGACTAGACTGCAGAAAGCCAGAGTAGAGGGGGAAAAGCCTAGTCCTAACGAAGACTAGCATCTTCAGCGTCTTGCAGCAATTAGAGGGGA
>LR738711.1:928318036-928467001 GCA_902687465.1 Secale cereale | reverse complement strand
GTGGATACAACTCCGAGTGTCCGTTACCGTAGGACAGGCTATCGATAGATTGTTTCTTCCCTGCAGGGGTGCACCAAGTTACCCACCACGCTCGCTTAACTCCGGCCGGACACACCATCAGGTCGTGCCCGCCCTCGGCTAAACCATACGCCGCAACCCGACCGGATACCGCCAGAGAGGATCGAGCACGCCGGACTAAACCTATGCTCCCCGGGGGTCTGAGCCATCGCCCCGAGCGCTCCGCACGTTGCGAGGCCGTTCGGTAGCAGACCTAGCAACCCCTTATACAAGCGCAGTTGCATCCTAAGTCCAATCCGAACGGACCGCTCAATCGCTGACGTCGTGACGACTCCGGCTGATGTATACGACGCAGAGCACCCACTCACACCCACGTGGTGGTTAGTGCTATCGGACCCGGAGGCCCCTCGGATCAAATATCCAAATCGCTTAGTGATTTGGGAGCGCGCGGCAACGAGCAGAGCCTACGATACTGTTGGCCCCGTCGTCCCGTCTCGAGGACTTGTGACAAGGACTGGAAAAGACCGGCCACGCCTCGTAGTTATCTCGCGGGTACCCTTTCTGGTCACCCGACTCCACAGCTCACGCCTCAAGGGCACTCGCGGGTACCCCTCAGGGTCAACCCGTCTCTATCCAACAAGTGTAGTAGTCACCATAAAGTGTCATCAGACGCACGATACCTCTGGCCGCACGCCTTTGTTCCTGGCGACGTCCGGCCTCGGGGATCGATACGTCTTTAAACACGGAACAGTGAACCAGGGCATCCGTGTGGTTTTATGCCGGTGAGGAATCCGAGGAATCACCCTCGTTGGATTCCTAAACGACAAATCCCGATAAGGTGGTACCGGAGGAATCACCCTCGGCGGTATTCACCATAGCGGATGCACGACAACGCTAAGTCGGAAGTGGGAAGAGGAATCACCCTCGGTAACCCACGACGAGCTAGCTATACAGGGACAACATCAGAAGTGAGTTCAGAGGTATCACCCTCGTCACCCGATGTTAACTCTGCGGAGTCGAGCATATTAAGGGGGGGGGGTTGTGTGGTGCTGTGAAGGAGGTCAGGGGAAGGGGGCTCGATCGCTTGATCGAGGCAAGGGTACTATGCGAGGCAACTACGAGAGTGCGGGACCAGCAGTGCTACCCAACCTATACTAAGCAGTTTATGAATAAATGCAGGTATCAACAATTTAGCAAAGACAGGCTATGCAACAACAATAGGAGCAGTAGCAGTAGCAGCAATTCTAATGCAAGAATAAGAGAGAATAGACATAGGCGATATCGGAAATGCTCAAGGGGGGGTTGCTTGCCTGGTTGCTCGGTGGCAAAAGCAAGATCGTCGGAGGGGGAACCAATCACCGGGACAGCGTCGGTCTCGGGATCTGCGTCAGGGCCGGGCTCTACCGAGAGAGAAGAGGGGGAAGAAACAGATAAATACACAGCAAACATGCATCACAAAGCGTGCTAAGCTAACGTGCAGTGTAGGGTTGCCTAAAAACATGTCTAGGTCATATTAGTTATTTTTAAGAAATTGTTTGAATTTATTTTATTAAATTTGAGCACTATTCATTTATCGAAAACAGGTCAAAAGTTGCATGTTCATCTAGCTAGGGGCATCTGATGGGGATACGGAGGGCGTATCTAGATTCGTATTGAAATTCTGATCAATTTTCATATATAAATTATTTTCATCGGAGTTACGGTTTAAAAGATATGATTTTCCAAAGTTTAAATGATTTTCTGGATTTATTTAAATTAACAGAAAAAGGAAATATGACATCAGCATGATGTCATGCTGGCATCAGCAAGTCAACAGGTCGGCTGACCAGTCAAACCTGGCATGTGGGTCCAGTGGGACCCACATGTCAGCCTCTGTTATTATTAACAGTGAATTAAATTAACTAGTTAGGTTAATTAGGGGTGTGGGACCCACCTGTCATAGGCTTATTAGATAAACTAATCAGTTTTTATTTTTAAAACGTTTTAATTAACTTTTAAACGCATGGGCCCCACATGTCAGCGACTGGGGTTGCCCAGTCAGCAGAGTTGACTGGTCAACCCAGTCAACGGGGCCCCAGGGCCCACTGGCAGCGACCCTGGGGGTGGCCCCCGGTCGGACTCGCCGGCCAGTGGCGCCGGAGTTGCTCCGGCGACCACTCCAGCGGCGGATTCTCGCCGGAGCCCGTCGGAAAATCGCTACGGGGCTCCGTTCGGGCCGTGGCTGGTCGCGTTCGAAAGCTGGAGCTCTCGCGCATCTAGTGGAGCTACTGGCCGGACCAGGGGACGGCCGGAGCATCGCCGGCGACGAGCTTTGGCGGCCGTAGCTTCGGGTGCTCGTCGGGGAAGGTGCTGCGGTGAGCAAAATGGACGGGGCTGGGCTCCTACAGCATCTACGGGCGCTGGCAAGCACGGCGGGCATGCTTGCGCGGGTGTCCGGCCACCGGAACCTGGTCGTCGACGAGCTCGCGCGGCGGCGAGCTCGGGCTTCGGTGAAACGGTGGCTACGCGTGCGGGACGGAGCGGAGAGGAGAGGGGAGAGGTGGTGGCTCACCGTGCGGCACGCAGGTGGCCCTCGACAGCTTAGTAGCAGCAGAGGGGCGCCGGAGACGGAGAAGATCGCCGGAGCCCGACGCGGAAGGGGGCGGCGTCGTGCGGTCGCTGTAGGGCCCGTCGGCTCCGGTTCGTGGTCGGGGTCGAAGTAGTCGACCACCGCGCAGCTGCTGGACACCACGGCCGAGCCCCTCGACGCCGGTGGCCACGCGAACGACGACGGCTGGCTGCGGTGGCGCACGGGCGGCGGATCTGGGAGGGGGAAGAAGGAGGCGGAGAGGCCAGGCGAGGGGGGGAAATGGCAGGGGAGGACGAGGAGCTCCTCCTTATCCTCTCCTCGCCCCTGTTCCGTCGGTGGGCGGCGGCGTGTCGAGCTGCGGCCGGCGCAGCGCGCGCGCGCCCACAGAGCGCTCGACACGGCGGCGGGAGCAGGTAGGGGACGCTGTTCCCTTGGGCTGGGCCTGCTGGGCCTTGTCCAGGCGCCAGGTAAGTTTCCTTTTCCCTCTCTTTCCTTTTATTTCCAAAGGCAGAGAGGAAATAAATGCCTGGACCAGCAAACCTTTTATAAAAATGTGGGAGTTGGTCCAAAAAGTTCTTTGCAATATTCCTTAACACCAAAAATTGGTTTGGACTAATTTGGATCATTTTTGAAATTTACAAAAATGAATAGGCAATTAATAGTGCTGTTATAACACTGTTTAATGCCCTAGCCCATGTTTTGGAGTTGCTGGTGATGTTGTTTTCAGCACCATCATTTGTTATGGAATATTTGCAACAAGGTGAACATTTTTCCATAATTTTTGGAGCAACTTCATTTTGCACATGAATTTGGATTTGAATTTTCAGGGGCAAATTTGAATTGACTTGTTTAACCACTGTGATTAGCTTAGTAAATGAAGATGACTTGGCATCATTAGTAGTTGATCACAGTGATCATTACAAGGGGGTGTTACAAATTCTCCTCCTCTAAAAGAAATTCTCGTCCCGAGAATTTAGGAGGTAGAAGCAAAGAGGTCGGGGTATTCCGCCCGAAGGTTTTCCTCGCGTTCCCAAGTGGCTTCGTCTTCAGTGTGATTCGACCACTGCACTTTCAGGAACTTGGTTGTCTTCTGGCGGGTCCGACGTTCAGTTTGATCGAGGATACGGATCGGATGCTCCTTATAAGACAGATCATCTTGGAGCTGGAGCATCTCGTGATCCACAGCACGATGCGGGGATTCCTTGAAGGATCGACGAAGTTGCGACACGTGGAACACATCGTGGATATGCGAGAATTGCGGAGGCAATTGCAATTTGTAAGCCACGAATCCACGTCTAGCAACCACGGGAAAGGGACCAATGTAGCGGGGAGCTAACTTGCCCTTGATACCGAAACGGTGTGTGCCCTTCATAGGGGTGACACGAAGATATACTTGATCACCTGGTTGATAAGTCAAACCCCATCGCTTGCGATCATAGTTGCTCTTCTGACGGTCCTGAGCCGCCTTGAGATTTTCACGCACGATACGGACTTGCTCTTCGGCGTGTTGAATAATGTCCGGACCAATAACTTGTCGTTCCCCAGTTTCTGACCAGTTCAGAGGGGTTCGACACTTACGTCCGTACAGAACTTCAAAGGGAGCCATCTTCAAGCTTGCTTGATAGCTGTTGTTATACGAGAACTCGGCATATGGAAGAGATTCTTCCCATTTCTTACCGAAGGATATAACACAAGCTCGCAGCATATCTTCAAGCACTTGATTGACTCGTTCAACTTGACCTTGGGACTGGGGGTGATAAGCTGAACTCCAGTGGATATGAGTTCCCATAGCTTCTTGAAAACTTTCCCAGAACTTGGAAGTGAACAGGGAGCCACGGTCCGAGCTGATCTCCTTCGGAATTCCGTGGAGGGATACAATTCGGGAGATATACAGTTCTGCTAACTGGTTAGCAGTGATAGTCTCCTTGACTGGCAAGAAGTGTGCAACCTTCGAGAGTTGGTCGATGACGACAAGAATGGCATCGTTACCCTTCTGGGACTTAGGAAATCCAGTAATGAAATCCATCTGCACCTTATCCCATTTCCATAGCGGAATAGGGAGAGGTTGCAGAAGTCCAGCAGGCTTCTGATGCTCTGCCTTCACGCGACGACAAACATCGCATTCAGCAACATGTCGAGCAATATCCCGCTTCATATTAGGCCACCAGTACCTTTGGCGGAGATCACGATACATCTTAGTACTCCCAGGATGAATAGACAGCGGTGTATCATGTGCCTCCTTCATGACCTTGTCAGTCATCAGGTCGAAACGAGTTACCACAATGCGGCCTCGGAAATACAAGGTTCCATCTTCGGATACTGAGAAATCCCTGTATTTCGGAAGATGCAGTTCCTGTTTTATAACATCAACGAAAGCATCTTTGGATTGCGCTACCTTGACAGCCTTCTCAAGATCCGGCTGTATCACAAGGTCATTGAGCGAACCATGTGGAACGATTTGCAGGTTCAGCTTGCGTAACTCCTCATAAAGACGAGGTTGAGCTCGCTTAACCTTGAGGTTGGTGCTGTAAGACTTGCGACTCAAGGCATCGGCCATCACATTAGCCTTGCCAGGGGTATAAGAAATACCGCAGTCATATTCAGAAATAGTTTCCAACCATCGCTGTTGGCGGAGATTAAGATCCGGCTGAGTGAATAAATACTTCAGACTTTGATGATCAGTATAAATCTCACACCGGTTACCGAGAAGGTAATGTCGCCATAACTTTAGTGCAAAGATCACTGCAGCAAGTTCAAGATCATGCACTGGATAATTCTCTTCATGCGGACGCAACTGACGTGATGCATAAGCAACCACTCTTCGTTCTTGCATTAGGACACAGCCTAATCCTTGACGAGAGGCGTCACAGTATATCACGAAGTCTTTGCGAGAATCTGGAGGAGCAAGCACTGGTGCGGAAACGAGCTTGTCCTTAAGAGCTTGAAAGCTTTCCTGGCATTTATCTGTCCACTCAAACTTAACGCCTTTGTGAAGCAGATTAGTCAGGGGCTTGGCAATCTTGGAAAAGTTCTCGACGAAACGACGACAATAGCTTGCAAGGCCGAGAAAACTTCTCACTTGCTTGACATTCTTCGGAGGAGTCCAGTCCAGAATAGCCTGAACCCGTTCCGGATTAACGGCAATGCCATCCTTGGAAATCACATGTCCAAGGTAGGTTACTTCTGATAGCCAGAACTCGCATTTGGAAAACTTAGCATAAAGCTGATGCTCTCGTAGCTTCTCCAGGACAAGGCGAAGATGTTCGGCGTGTTCTTCCTTGTTCTTTGAGAATACCAGAATATCATCCAGATATACCACGACGAACTTGTCGAGGTAATCCATGAATATATAATTCATCAGACGGGAGAAGGTAGCTGGAGCATTAGTCAGTCCAAAAGACATGACAGTGTACTCATAAGAGCCATAGCGAGTAACAAATGCAGTCTTTGGAATATCCTCTTCGCGAACACGGATCTGGTGATAACCCAACCTCAAGTCGAGTTTAGAAAACACCGATGATCCAGCCAGTTGATCATATAAGTCATTGATCCGAGGAAGCGGATATTTGTTCTGGATGGTTGCCTGGTTGATAGGTCGGTAATCTTGTACCAGCCTATTCGTACCATCTTTCTTCTTGACGAAAAGAGACGGTGCTCCCCAGGCAGAGGAACTAGGACGGATGAAGCCCTTCTTGAGAGACTTGTCGATCTCCTCCTTAAGCTCGAGGAGATGATGCGGTGGCATCTTGTAAGGACGCTTCGCAATAGGAGTAGTACCCGGCTTCAGGTCAATAACAAATTCGACGGCTCGAGCAGGGGGTATTCCGGGAAGTTCTTCTGGGAAGACATCCGGGAAATCACGTACCACTGGTATATTCTCGAGCCCGTCAAGTGGTGAAGCATTCAATGCATTTAAGGCATAGATTTGAGCCTCGGCATCACGAGATATACGAGCGCGGCAACTCACGAGTTGATTGGAGGGGTGCCGAAGACGTACAGTCTTGGTGGCACAATCAATTTGGGCCTCGTGAGCCTCCAACCAATCCATTCCTAGGATAAGGTCGATGCCGCAGGATTTCAGGACAATGGGGTGTGCCTGAAACTTCCTTTTTTTTATCTCCACTACCACTTCCGGACAGAATAAAGTAGATGTGCACTGACCCGCGGAGGTCTGTACGGACACCGGTTGGTATAGTTCATCTTGTTTAAAACCATGTTTAATTGCAAAAGGTTGTGATATGAAAGAATCAGATGCACCAGTATCAAACAAGACATTAGCAAATACTGAGTTAACGAGAAGTGTACCCATCACTGTGGCTGGCTGTTCTGGGTCTTCACTCAGATTGACGTGGTGAAGCTGACCACCACGAGCATTCAAAGGCCTGACATTATTGTTGCGCTGCGGAGGAATTCCACGTCCAGTACCACGACTAGCAGATGGAAGAGCCAGCTGACCCTGAGCTTGCGGACAGTCTCTGGCACGGTGACCCGGACGGCCACACTTGAAGCAGAGTCCACTCTCTGGACGAATCGCAGGTGCTCGAGGTGCTGGAGCTGCAGGCCTGTACTGCATTGCCGGTGGAGGAGGCAGACGAGGTGCAGCATATGAAGGCCTGTACACTGAAGCGTTGGGACGATACATGCTCTGAGGAATCCATATGCGGCGCTTCTGAGAAGACGAGCCCGAAGATGAGCCCGACTCGCGAGAGCGCTTAAGAGCATCTTTGTGTAGCTTGAGTCCAGTTTCAACCTGAATGGCCTTGTTCACCAGAGTGGCGAAGTCTGGAAAGTCCAGTGCCACTAGAGCAAGCAGAATATCATGGTGAAGTCCGCGCCTGAACTTCTCTTGGCGTCTTGCATCAGTAGCGATATCCTCCTCAGCATAGCGGGACAGTTCAAGGAACTCCCGCTGATAAGCATCAACTGACTTGTTGCCCTGAATCAGGTTACGGAACTCCGTACGCTTGCGGTCGATAACACCCTCAGGGATGTACCGAGCGCGGAAGGCAGTCTTGAAGTCTGCCCAGGTGATGACAGTTCCAACAGGCACTGTGTTTCGGTGAGTGTCCCACCATTGGGCCGCCGGACCCTTCAGGAAATATGTCGCAAACTTGACATAATTGTCAGGGGACACGGCGGCAGAATCCAGCTCAAAGAAGATGTCACGCAGCCAGTCATCGGCATCCAAGGGGTTGGCGGCACTGCGAAATACCGTTGGATTGAGCCGCAGAAATTCTTGCAGAGTGATAGCGGCTGGCTGATGCTGAGCATTGGCGTTGGCCTGAGGCATCTGGTTGAGCATACCCTGCAGCACCTGACGCTGCATTTCAAGGGTCTGCATTACGGCAGCCATATATTCTGGCGGCGGAGGCGGAGGCGGAGGTGGAGGTGGATCACCGTTACCAGCCATCCTGATAAATTCAACAGGGGTGGTTTAGCGACAAGGATACACGTTGCATGAATTTAACAATGAAGTAAATATGCACGACATAAGGGAAGTGCAATAAATACAACATCATACACATCATGACATACGGGTTCGTACATAGCGTCGGTTACAAACGGACAGCACAACGGTGCAAAATCAAAAGCTAGACATAGTAGGCGGCGCGCAGACCGCGGTAAGGAAATACACAACGAGACATAGCAAAGGCTACATCAACGTCGGAGAAGGGAACTGAAACGGGGTAGCTGCAAGTGCGGACGGCGGATCTCGACCGCAGAAGGTTCCTGAGCTCCATGTGCACTCTGATGCAGAACCCGGTATCGATCGGGAATCAGGGGTCCACGAACTGGCGTGTGACCTCCAACCGCAGGCCACTCGACACCTGGAGGTGTGTTGATCCTGCGCGGGCAAAGGATAGACTGAGGAAGTGTCCCTGCTTGGACAGCCGGTACCAACTGCGTCAACGTCTGGTAGAGAACTGTCCGAGTGATGGACAACTCAACCGCCAGGGCCCGAGCAGTTCGATCCAGCGCCTGAGTGTGCTGAATCAGAACCTGCGGGTCATAACGTCGACTCTCGTACGGGGCACAAACAGCTGAGTAGTATCCAGTCTCATCTCCAGCAGGTGCATACGGAATGTACCGAAACTCAGAGGCATCCAAGCTATCTCTGTGCTCTCCTCGGAGGCGTGCGACAGCAGCGTAGGCAGCATCATGGACTGCCATCGCAACCGTCACGCCACTTCCGTGAAAGCGGTACAGCTCAGTGTCTGAGTCATCCTGCCGGTCGTAGATACGAACAACAGCATAATACTGCTCCTGGTTGAACTCACGATACTCCTCGTAGACCATGTACTCGGGGTACCAGCGGTAGCCCAGTCTGGTCATGAGAGCGACTAGAATGGCCGGAAACCCAGGGGCATCTCGAGCCCAGGTGCGAAGCACCAGCTGAGTCTCCGGGCGAGGTGGAAACAGAGGATTCATCTGAAAGAAGAAGAATCAGACTTGTCAAGTTAATTATCATCGGAACTTGATAGGAAAGGTTAAACAAACAAATGGAAAGGAATGATGATCAAAATAATCAGATCAATGACAAGAAATCGCACTGATATCCAGCTCTCCGGGTAGAGGTGAGAACGAGAACCTAATGGAGTTAGTAAAACTTAACCCGAATAGACGAGAGATAAGAGTCCCAGAGTATAGATGAGGAATAAAAGAAGCTACACCACCCAAGTGGCGACGTGGGGCCATAAGCCACACAGCCAAGTTAGCAAAACATTTTTGGACCTCTAGACTCGACTTCGGCCAAGGAGTTGGAAGGGGGTTCCTACAGGCAGTCGGCTCTGATACCAACCTGTGACGACCCCGGCTTAATCGTGCACTAATCATACACGCAAATGCACACGATCAAGCCTAAGGACTCACGTGAAGGAATCACAACACAACTCTAAAACATAAATAATACATACAAGTCATATATTACAAGCCAGGGCCTCGAGGGCTCGAATACATAACATGATGTCTCACACATAGTCAGCGGAAGCATTAGATGTCTGGGTACAGACATAGAACACAAGTTTAGATAGGCCTCATACGAGGCGGGGCAAAATAAAAACTACGATCGAAAAGGCGCAGGCCTCCTGCCTGGGACCTCCGATCCTACTCCTGGTCGTCGTCCGCCGGCTCCTCGCAGTAGTACTCGCCGGCCGGGTAGTAGTAGTAGTAGCCAGCCTCGGGCTGGTAGCAGTAGTCGTCGACGGGGACTGCAGGCACCATGGCTCCGTCGTCTGGTTTAACAAGTGGGTAGGACAAAAGAGGAAGCAAAGCAACCGTGAGTACTCATCCAAAGTACTCAGCAAGACTTACATCAGATCTATACTAGCAATGCAATATTTTCAAAGGAGGCTTTATGTGGGTGGACTAGACTGCAGAAAGCCAGAGTAGAGGGGGAAAAGCCTAGTCCTAACGAAGACTAGCATCTTCAGCGTCTTGCAGCAATTAGAGGGGAGCAGAATAGTTTCATCATAATAATATATAGTGTTTGCAGCAACATCAACCACATATCACATATCTCAAGTCACCAGTTCTAGTTGTACCGAAGTGGATACAACTCCGAGTGTCCGTTACCGTAGGACAGGCTATCGATAGATTGTTTCTTCCCTGCAGGGGTGCACCAAGTTACCCACCACGCTCGCTTAACTCCGGCCGGACACACCATCAGGTCGTGCCCGCCCTCGGCTAAACCATACGCCGCAACCCGACCGGATACCGCCAGAGAGGATCGAGCACGCCGGACTAAACCTATGCTCCCCGGGGGTCTGAGCCATCGCCCCGAGCGCTCCGCACGTTGCGAGGCCGTTCGGTAGCAGACCTAGCAACCCCTTATACAAGCGCAGTTGCATCCTAAGTCCAATCCGAACGGACCGCTCAATCGCTGACGTCGTGACGACTCCGGCTGATGTATACGACGCAGAGCACCCACTCACACCCACGTGGTGGTTAGTGCTATCGGACCCGGAGGCCCCTCGGATCAAATATCCAAATCGCTTAGTGTATTGGGAGCGCGCGGTAACGAGCAGAGCCTACGATACTGTTGGCCCCGTCGTCCCGTCTCGAGGACTTGTGACAAGGACTGGAAATGACCGGCCACGCCTCGTAGTTATCTCGCGGGTACCCTCTCTGGTCACCCGACTCCACAGCTCACGCCTCAAAGGCACTCGCGGGTACCCCTCTGGGTCAACCCGCCTCCATCCAACATGTGTAGTAGTCACCATAAAGTGTCTTCAGACGCACGATACCTCTGGCCGCACGCCTTTGTTCCTGGCGACGTCCGGCCTCGGGGATCGATACGTCTTTAAACACGGTACAGTAAACCAGGGCATCCGTGTGGTTTCCATGCCGATGAGGAATCCGAGGAATCACCCTCGTTGGACTCCTAAACGACAAGTCCCGTTAAGGTGGTACCAGAGGAATCACCCTCGGCGGTAATCACAATAACGGATGCACGACAAAAGCTAAGTCGGAAGTGGGAAGAGGAATTGTAGGATCGAAAGTAGGTCTAGAGGGGGGGTGATTAGACTACTTGACAATATAAAAAAATCTGCCTTTAGATCATGCAAAGTTTTTGGCAGTTTCACAAACAAGATCAGTTCAAGTAACACCCTACACATGCAATTCTAGAGTTTATGCAGCGGAAAGTAAATTGCACATGTAAAAGAGAGGTGGAGAAGATCAAACGCAGTTTGGTGACACGGAGATTTTTGTCGTGGTTCCGATAGGTGGTGCTATCGTACATCCACGTTGATGGAGACTTCAACCCACGGAGGGTAACGGCTGCGCGAGTCCACGGAGGGCTCCACCCACGAAGGGTCCACGAAGAAGCAACCTTGTCTATTCCATCACGGCCTACGCCCACGGAGGACTAGCCTTACTCGGGGTAGATCTTCACGAAGTAGGCGATCTCCTTGCCCTTACAAACATCTTGGTTCAACTCCACATCATCAAGACGGAGGCTCCCAAGCGACACCTAACCAATCTAGGAGGCACCACCCCCCAAAAGGTAATAGACGGTGTTGATGATGATGAACTCCTTGCTCTTGTGCTTCAGATGATAAACTCCCCAACACTCAACTCTCCTCACTGATATGGCTGTGGTGGAAGAAAGATTTGAGTGGAAAGCAACTTGGGAAGGCTAGAGATCAAGTTTCATATGGTAGGAATGGAATGGCTTGATCTCAACACAAGGGTAGGTGGTTCACTTCTCAGAAAGTGTATGATAGAAGTGGTGGTACTTTCTGATGGCTCTCCTCACGAATGAAGAGGGGGTGGAGGGGTATATATAGCCTCCACACAAAATCCAACCGTTACACACACATTTGACCAATCTCGGTGAGACCGAAGTGCAAACTCGGTCAGACCGAAAGTTCAAATATAGTGAACGTTGGGATTTTCGGTGGGACCGAAAATACCATCTCGGTGTGTCCGAAGTGAGTCAAAGGTTAGGGTTTGCCATCTCGGTGTGACCGAAAACAACAACTCGGATATTCCGAAATGCTGTCATTGGTTACATAAGGTTGGCAGTCCATTTTCGGTGAGACCGAAACTCAGAATCGGATGGACCGAGAAATTAGGGTTTGGGGAAATAACTGAAGTGGTTCATCTCGGTGGGACTGAGTTTGCAGAATCGGTTTGTCCGAGATTACTTATGAGTGTGTTGAATAGTGAAGAGTGCTGATAGTTGAGGGAGCTAGATCACCAAGCACTTGAGCAACAAGAACATTAACACAACCTCATCCCCTTTTAATAGTATTGGCTTTTCCTATGGACTCAATGTGATCTTTGATCACTAAACCAAAAATGGAGTCTTGAGCTTTTGCCAATGCTTGTCTTAGCATTTTGAGGGGTCCACTTCTTCAGACATTTCCATACCCATATCATCGAACTTTTCTGAAATGATTCTCAAGTGAATATTAGTTCAATGATATATATGTTGTTATTAATTACCAAAACCACCTGGGGATTAGTTGCACTTTCACAATGTTTCAAGCCAAGTTACACTTGAGCAAGAAAATAGCTTATTGAAGGAAATCATAGAGAAAGGTGTCTACAAGAGTCTTGCCGGAAGCAAAAACTTTGAGGAGATTGTTCGCAAACAAGGAAGACACCGGAAGAATCAAGGGATTGGTTTTGAGCGAAAGTTCAACGCCGAAGGTGTTGAGTGGGAAGAAGGTCAATATCCTACTCCACAGTTTGTTTCACAAAAGGAGAAGTATGATCCTACTTCTTCCAATGTGGAACAAGCTCAAGATGACCTTCCACCACAAGACCACAAGCTAAAGGCCAAGGACAAGCTTCAAGAGGAGATTGATGCATTCATTGAAGCACCTCAAGCCATGGTCAAGTGGGTTCCCAAGGACACATCAAGTTCTACTTCGTCAAGCTCAACTACAACACCAAGGATTCCCATCAAGATGATGTGGATCCCAAAGAAGAAGAACTAGAAGGTTCTTGAGGGTGACTCCGCCAACATACTTCACTCATATTCATTTTGGCAAGAACTTATGCAATCAACTTCCACATCATGCACTAGTTCATGGAGTCACAAACCCTCTTGTTGGTAAGTCAAGGGACAAGGTAATCATTGCTTCCATGGACATCATCTTTTGTGAACTTCACTCTATGTCTATGGATATTCTTGTTTGTTCCTTGTGGGACTAACCCATGTAGGTATTGAAAGTGCCCTAATCCAAAGGATAGCTCCCAACTCTTGATGATCTGCATCAACATTGAGCATCCACATCTTCAACATCTACATGAAGTCTTCTACGACAACCCAAGGTTAGTTTGACCCTTTAAAAGGGGTTCTCACATCTAGGGGGAGCTTTGCTCTAAAAATTGAGCTAAAGCATCTCCAAATGATGTGAACACATAAATGCTTTATGTAAAAGTGGTAACCCCACTTGTGCTTAAACGATGAGTATGACCTATGATCAAATGTTCTCATTTGACTCCTAAGTCAATATACTCATATATAGATGACCTAGTCATCGACAAATTGTGTGCTAGTAGCTAGAGTTTTGGTTGTGCATGTTTGACACATATTTCAGTTGCTATCTTATTGTGTGAGCATGTTGGATGCATGATTTTATCCATTCAAGGACATCCATTTGTTGTTTTGACTGTTTTGGTTTCTTTTTCTGGCCAAATGGATGGACAAGAATGCCTAAGCACTTTCCCTAGCTATCTATGCTATCTTGTCTCAAAATTCTATTCATGCTTATATCACAACTTTGAACAAGTCTTTTTCGGACAGTCCGAGTGAGGAGCACTCGGAACCACCGATTCGTCTAAGGCTGACTTCCAAAACCTTCTAAGTCTATTTCGGTCTGACCGGCTTCCCAATCTCGGTCCAACCGAAACGCTTAGATTGATCTAGGTTTCATCTCGGTGAAACCGAGTTCAAAATCTCGGTCTGACCGATATGTGTAACTGCTAGCAGATATACATCTCGGTGACACCGAGTTTTTCAACTCGGTCCCACCGACAGCACGGGGTTATATATACTGAGGGCTGCGCGCGATCTATTCCTTTCAAACCGTTCGCCCTCCAAGACCCCTGCTGCCGCCGCCCTGATCTAAGGATCGTCGCCGTCGTCGCCTGTGTGCCCTTGCCGCAGGCCTCCGCCGCCGTCAACGGTAATCCTCTCCACCGTTGCCGCCGTAGAGGGACACCACCAAGTTAGGGTGTGTCCCGATCCCTTTCATGCTCCACTTCTGATTCTTGCATGATAGGACTGCCCTGATTCAATCCACGTTTGATATGATCCCAATACTTTGTTCAGATCTTCTAGTTTCGAGGAAAATTCTTAGGTTTAGGTTTCCACGGAATGCATCTCGGTGAAGCCGATTCCTGAAACTCGGACTGACCGATTTGGTCTCTGACCATTGCACTACATAGTTCGGTCTGACCGAGTTGTGGAAATCGGAATGTCCGAAGTGAAGTTTCTGTGAAACCCTAAGTTTTCGGTAGGACCGAAACCCATTTCGGTCTGACCGAAAGTGGTGTGTAGGTTCTGTTGAACACTTCGGTTACACCGAAACTTGAAATCGGTTTGACCGAAATACATTCTGTGAAAACTCAAAACTAAGTTTTTAACTCATTTTTTTTGCAAAAACTTCTGCAGTTGTGATAACTCTTCTATTCTGCCTATACCTTATCTTTTCACAGGTTTTTCAGCCATGTCAGATGTCAGTGACAGCCAGAACGGGTCTGATTCACCGTTTGCTGAGATTCCAGAGGCAGGTACAAGTCCTGAGGCTAGCAGCTCCAGTGATGATGGTGAGAGGAGCACCCCTAGTGGTCTGCCTCCTGCTGCTACGAGAACAAGGAAGAAGAGAACGTCTGATTCTGAGGATTCCGACTTTGTTGCTAAGGAAGTTACCTCCAAGCCAAAGAGGCAAGTGGTTGCCAAAGAGCTCCAAGGGCAGCAGCCAAGGAAAGGCACGAGCAAAGTGAAGCAGTCTGCAGTTGCCAAGAAGCTCAACTTGGAAGAGCCAGCTCCAAGCAAGGTGAAGAAGACTTCCAAAAGGAAGAGAGTTGTTTATGCTGAACCTCAAGTTGATGCTGCTGAAGAAGAAGAAGAAGATGCACCCCAGCCTCCTCCTCAGAAAGCTAAGTTCATGGGTGATGCTATTCGGGCTCAAACCTCCTCCAAGCCCAAGAAGCCTGCTCAAGCTAAGGCAGCTCCAGCCAAGCCCAAGAGGACAACCAGAAGCATTCCAGCTTCTGAGAAGAACAAAGGTGAGATGCCACCGTCTGAGTCAGATGAAGAGCATGTGTTGCTCAAGCTCCGTCCCAAGTTGCCACTCCACAATGATGCTCATCCTCAAGCTGAGGATATGAAGGCAAGAAAGGACAAAGGTCTCAGGCTATGGAGACAGTCTGATCCATATGCCGTAAGAAGAAGGACTGCTGTGGACCCCAGATTCCACACCAGAGAGCAGCAGGACTTCTATGAGACCGTGCTAATGGATAAGAAGCCCATTGTTGCTGACACCAGGTATGTTGACTGGAAGTACATTGACAGCAGAGAGCATCGGGACTTCTTTCCCCATGTGCATGAGAGCTTTACTGCATGTGGAGTTGCTGATTTCGTGGGTCAAGAACTGACAGCATGGAATGACGAGATGATCATGCAGTTCTATGCCACAGCCCATTTCTATCCTGATGGCAAGATCACCTGGATGACTGAAGGTCAACGGTTTTCTTCAACTGTTGCAGAATGGGCAGAAATTCTGAACGCTCCAGAGCAGAGAGAGGACGACATTGATGTCTATGGGATTCCTAAGAAGAGTCATGATTCTATGAAGAATATGTACAAGGAGATCCCAGCTGCTGATTTAGAGGGATGGAAGCTCGGCTCAGTGTATTATCTCCAGGCAGGTCTGACCACCACCAACACTATTCTGAGGCATACTTTGATGCCTAAGTCAGGTGACCACCGGATGATACGAGGCTATTCTATCAACATGCTGCACATTCTCGATGAGAAGGCACCTTTTAAGGTGATGGACTTGATGGTTGAAACCATTAAGAGGACTGCAGCTGACCAGAAGAGGTCATGTGGGTTTGCTCCGCAGATACAGATGCTCATCAACGCCAAGTTTGGCACGGGCAAATTCATGTTGGATAGGAAGCACTTGCCACTGCAGCCAGAGCATGAGGACAACGTAGTTGTGATGGATGAAGAGGATCCCACCTCAGTTGAAGGGCAAGCCAAGATCGAAGCTGCAAAGAAAGCCAAAGCTGACAGAGAGGCAGCAGCCGCAGCAGCTAAGCCAAAGAGCTTTGGAGAACAAATCCTTGAAGCAACCCAGAGAATTGAACAACGCCTGGCCAGCATTGAGCAATCTCAGGAGAGCCTTGAGAGGATTGTCGAGGACAAGATCCACGCTCTAGACGTGAAGCTGACTGAGATTCAGGTGTCTGTCAACAAGCTTGAGGCAGACATGGAGGAGACTAGGCAGGAGAGAGCAGAGCTTATGCAGGATGATATAGTCCAGGACTCTCATCGCCAGACTGCTCCAGTTCCCAGAGGATCCAGGTCTGCAGCTATCCCAGTTACTTCAGCTCCAGCCACAGCTCCAGCTCCAGCATCCACTCCTCCAGCGCAGACATCAGCAGAAGTCTTCGCCGACGCAGCTATCTCTACACTGACATCGACCCAGACGGGAGCAGCCAGCCGAGCCCGCAGTGACGCTTAGCTCTATACCTTTTCGAACTTTTTGGTAACTTGTTGCCAAAGGGGGAGAAATTGTTATAGATCATAGGGCTTCGAGAGAGAGAGTGCTCTTTCGTCTTTTCGTTCTTTTGCCGGTTTTCCTTGAGATACATTGGTTTCTTTTGGTTCCAGATACTTTATGTGTGCTTGCTACTACGTTTGATGCTACCTTAATGAGTGCTTAGTCATACTATGCCTTAATGTGTGCTTATTGCTTATCATGTGCTATTTC
Source organism: Secale cereale (assembly GCA_902687465.1). Classification (NCBI taxonomy): domain Eukaryota; kingdom Viridiplantae; phylum Streptophyta; class Magnoliopsida; order Poales; family Poaceae; genus Secale; species Secale cereale. Next base: position 928,449,958 of record LR738711.1, on the reverse strand, counting down.
TTATTGTATGGCTATTTACTCTTGTCTTGGTGATTGAGTGCATGTTATTCATTCTTATCATTTTGTGCGCTCCACCAAGATGTATGTGACATGGAAGAGTGACCCATAATCCTAATCGATTGTGCATTTGCATTCAAACGCAAATTTTAAATAATGCACAAATTTAGGGGGAGCTCTTGTTTATCACATACTTCTCAAAGCGACGATATTATTCCTTGATTATATCTTTTGTCGAAGCTTTGATCTATATGTTGTCATCAATTACCAAAAAGGGGGAGATTGAAAGTGCAACTAATCCCCGGGTGGTTTTGGTAATTAATAACAACATATATATCATTGAACTAATATTATCTTGAGAATCATTTCAGAGAAGTTCGATGATGTGGGTATGGAAATGTCTGAAGAAGTGGACCCCTCAAAATGCTAAGACAAGCATTGGCAAAAGCTCAAGACTCCATTTTTGGTTTAGTGATCAAAGATCACATTGAGTCCATAGGAAAGCCAATACTATTAAAAGGGGATGAGGTTGTGTTAATGTTCTTGTTGCTCAAGTGCTTGGTGATCTAACTCCCTCAACTATCAGCACTATTCACTACTTAACACACACCCATAAGTAATCTCGGTCACACCGATTTCTCCAACTCAGTCCCACCGAGATGAACCACTTCAGTTGTTTCTCCAAACCCTAGCTTCTCGGTCAAACCGATTTCGAGTTTCGGTCTCACCGAAAAAGGGTTGCCAACCTTCTGTGATCAGTTGACATCATTTCGGAATATCCGAGTTTATATTTTCGGTCTCACCGAAATGGCAAACCCTAACCTTTGACTCACTTCGGTCTCACCGAGATGGTATTTTCGGTCCCACCGAAAATCCCAACGTTCACTATATTTGAACTTTCGGTCTGACCGAGTTTTCACTTCGGTCTGACCGAGATTGGTCAAATGTGTGTGTAACGGTTGGATTTTGTGTGGAGGCTATATATACCCCTCCACCCCCTTCTCATTCGTGAGGAGAGCCATCAGAAAGTACCACCACTTCTACCATACACTTTCTGAGAAGTGAACCACCTACCCTTGTGTTGAGATCAAGCCATTCCATTCCTACCATATGAAACTTGATCTCTAGCCTTCCCAAGTTGCTTTCCACTCAAATCTTTCTTCCACCACAGCCATATCAGTGAGGAGAGTTGAGTGTTGGGGAGTTTATCATCTGAAGCACAAGAGCAAGGAGTTCATCACCATCAACACCGTCTATTACCTTTTGGGGGGTGGTGCCTCCTAGATTGGTTAGGTGTCACTTGGGAGCCTCCGTCTTGATGATGTGGAGTTGAACCAAGAAGTTTGTAAGGGCAAGGAGATCGCCTACTTCGTGAAGATCTACCCCGAGTAAGGCTAGTCCTCCGTGGGCGTAGGCCGTGATGGAATAGACAAGGTTGCTTCTTCGTGGACCCTTCGTGGGTGGAGCCCTCCGTGGACTCGCGCAGCCGTTACCCTCCGTGGGTTGAAGTCTCCATCAACGTGGATGTACGATAGCACCACCTATCGGAACCACGACAAAAATCTCCGTGTCACCAAACTGCGTTTGATCTTCTCCACCTCTCTTTTACATGTGCAATTTACTTTCCGCTGCATATACTCTAGAATTGCATGTGTAGGGTGTTACTTGAACTGATCTTGTTTGTGAAACTGCCAAAAACATTGCATGATCTAAAGGCAGATTTTTTATATTGTCAAGTAGTCTAATCACCCCCCCTCTAGACCTACTTTCGATCCTACAGCGACCTCCCAACGGGAGTCCGAATTGGACTAGGGGAGGGGGGCGCGGCCCCTCTTTCCCTCTCCCTCTCCCTCTCTTTCCTTTCCCCTCTCCCTCTCTTGGTGGACTCCTACTAGGAATAGGATTCCTATCCCTAGTAGGAGTGGCCCTCCTAGGGCGCGCCATAGGGGCCGGCCAGCCTCCCCCTTGCTCCTTTATATACGGGGGCAGGGGGCACCTCTAGAGACACAAGTTGATCAGTTGATCTCTCCCAACCGTGTGCGGTGCCCCTCTCCACAGAAACACACCTCGGTCATATCATTGAAGTGCTTAGGCGAAGCCCTGCGCCGGTAGCTTCATCATCTCCGTCACCATGCCATCGTGCTGACGAAACTGTCCTGCGAAGTTCTACTGGATCAAGAGCTCGTGGGACGTCGTCAAGCTGAACGTGTGCTGAACGCATAGGCTCCGTACGTTCGGTGCTTGATCGGTTGGATCGCTAAGAAAGTTCGACTACATCAACCGTGTCACTAGACGCTTCCGCTCCCGGTCTACGAGGGTACATAGGCACACTCTCCCCTCTCGTTGCTATGCATCTAGTAGATAGATCTTGCGAGATCATAGAATTTTTTTGAAATACTGCGTTCCCCAACAGTGGCATCATGAGCCAGGTCTATGCATAGATGATATGGACGAGTAGAACACAGTGAGGCGGGCGCCGTGGGTGTAGGGCGTGGGCGCCCGTCGAGGGCCGAAGCCGCTGGGCGTGGTGCGAAACCACCGGGCGCGACGGGCGGAGCCCCGGGGCGCCGGACCGGGGCATCGGCCGGCCAGGACCGCGGCTGGCAGCGGCGGTGGTGAGGCCATGGAGGGGCGGCGCCGAGGCGTGGCGCAGCAGCGCGCGCCGGGCGCGAGGAGGCGGACGGCGGGCAAGGACACGACGACTGACCAGGGAGGGGCGCGCGTGGCGGGCGAGGCCAGGCAGCGAGGGCGCGAGCTAGGGGGAAGGAGGGGCGCCGGAGCGCATGCGCGACAGAGAGGGGGAGGGCGAGGCTCTCATCGACGTTGGAGGGTAGGGGACGTCGTGGCTTTATGGTGGCCGGCGAGGAGGAGTCGGGGATGAGGACGACGCAGTTCGACGAGCGACGTCCGTCGAGGCAGAGGACGAAGATGGCGCCAGCGAGGTCGAAGCAGGGCTGTAGTCGACGTGCGGCTCGATGGAGAGGATGGGCGCGTCGATGCGGTTCCCATAGACACGTAGATTGGGCGAGGGGAGCTCAGTGGCCATGCCGACGAGGTTGTCTATGGCGGAAGTGGCGTCGGGGCTTAGGACGTCGGGGCGCAGCCCGATCCAGATCGGTTGGGCGAGAGGGAGAGGCGAGGAGTCAAGGGGATCTAGGCGATCGGGGATTAGGTTTAGGTCGGGGTGGCCTTGTAGGCCAGAGAGGGTGCGGGGGAGTGGGTTGGCCTAGCCGGCTAAGCGGCCAGCTGGGCCACGAGGCCCTCTAGGGGGAAGGGCGCTTTCTATTTCTTTTATTCTTACTAGCAAAAGAGCCCGTGCGTTGCAACGGGAGAGAAAATATAACACACGGTCTTAACCCAACAACCATAACTCAAGACCACAATAGGTCCATCTCCTTTCTTTTTGCGAGGCATTATATTTGTGTTGCCGCTTATCCTCCTTCTCACCCACGCCGGCGATGACCTTAGTGTTCACACAAAATAAAGCAAAAAACATGTTTAAATATGGTTAATCCTAAGGCGTCTCTCTCTCCCTCTATCCTCCCTCTCCCTCCCTCTCTCTCTCCCTCTCGCTTTCTCTCACTCCCGCGATGAGAAATCTGTTGTTTTCCCCTGTGACATTTTTCAGAGCTATGCATGTGTAGTTATCGATGTTTTCTTTTCCCTATATGGTTATAGTGGGGTGTTTATTTGCAATCCGGATCATCACCGGTACGAAAGAAAAACAGATCTTGCGTTATAAATTATAAGTTTGCTTCAAAAACAATATTTAAAATATATTTAACAGGTAAAATTAACATCATATTTGGATTCTACACATTTTTTTAATAAAATTTTATATACAATATGTTAAAATCGAAGTTACGGTTTAAAAGATACGTATCATTTAGAAAATCATTTGTTTGACTTAAATATATTCCAAAATAATATTTAAAAATACGTAACAGGTAAAAATAATCTCATATTCATATTCTACATATTTTTCTAATCAAATTTCATACATAACATGTTCAAATCAGAGTTACGGTTTAAAAGATATGTATGATTTAAAAAAAAACATTTATTTGACTTAAATTTGATCCGCAGATGAATTACCTAAAACTGTAGGGTTTTTTTTCGAAAAATGGAAAATAACGGTTCGGGTATGACTTAAATCCGGACTGCGGGTTGATTTCAAGAAAACACATGGTCTTTTTTGTAAAAAACGAAAAAAAAACGGTTTGTTTTAACTTAAAATAGAATTGCGGGTTGAATTCTCTGAAGTAGAGGGACTTTTGTGTAAAATGCCATGACGGATGAGAAGAAACCCAATTTTCTTTATTACTAGGTAAAGATTTTTTGTTGTTGTTGTTATTTATCTTCTGCTTTTAAATAATTTTGAGCATTTAAAGCTTTTATAGAAAAGTGACCTCTTCACCAATAATTCCAAATGAATATTTGCAACAAGATGAACATTTTAGTTTGCACATTTGACAACATTTTAATTTGGACTATAAACTCGGGTTTAAATTTGAACGAGGTTTCAATCAACGCAATCTTATCAACGGTAATCGAGGTGACGTGGCAACATTAGTAGAGGTTTACTGTAGCATAATTATCCAGGCGTTACAATTCCCCTCCACTACAAGAAATCTCGTCCCGAGATATTAGGAAGTAGAAGGAAACAGTTCGGGGTATTCTTCATGCAGGCGATGCTCGCGTTCCCAAGTGGCTTCGTCTTCAGAGTGATGTGACCATTGGACCTTGAGGAACTTGATCGCCTTCTAACGTGTGCGGCGTTCAGCTTGGTCGAGAATGCGCACTGGATGCTCTTTATAGGAGAGGTCTTGTTGCAACTCGAGCACTTTATGATCCACTGCTTGGATAGGGTCCTTGAAACTCTTTTTACTTTTTTACCCCCAACTGTGTTGCCACCTGTCGGTGACCCCTTTGACCTATAAAAGGAGGCCCATGCGCAACGTAGAGGGGGTTCCGATCCTCGATCACTCTCACGCTCGGTCTTGCCAGCGGTTAGAGCATACTGTAGCTCTCCTCGCTCCCGAGCAAGAACTCAATAACAAACCAAGGCAGGAGTAGGGTTTTACGCATCCGTGCGGCCCGAACCTGGGTAAACTGCTCGCGTGCTCGCCTCGATCTGCTCTTCGTGCATCCTCCGCCCCCTTGCCGTACCGTAAAGGGGCTCCGGTCCCATAGGTGTTCGTGGAAGATCAGTTTCCCCGACATCTTTGGCGCGCCAGGTAGGGGGTGCGTCGAGGTTGTGTGAACCTGATCCGGCGTTCACGCGAGCAGTCCGTACTCCAAGGCCTCGGCGTCCGTACACGCACCGCGCCCATCTCAGGAAGCGCGTGACCGGCAGCGACGTGGTACTCAAGGTACCATACGCCTGCTGGGCCAAGGCCAAGCTGGCGGATCTCGGGACGCTCAAGGCCAGCATACACACCAACATGCTGGCACGAGCAAGGCACGGTCGCCGGGACGGGACGCTGCTCCTTCTAATGCAGTTAGAAGTCCGAGCATATCTCGCTCCTCGCACCGCTCGCCACCGCTACCCGCCACTCCAGCAGAAGCTCTAGCACGAGCTCAACTGCTCCTCGATTTCCCTCAAGTGGCAGACAAGGCCGACGACTGGAGGGCCACCATCCAAAGTCTCATCGCCTTCGCCAACGGCGACACCCCGTAGCAGCCGAGCGCGTCACGGCCGCGGCAAGTCAGCCAGGCGCGGGCCGATGGCGACAAGACTGCCGGGGGTGCAACCACCGTGCACTCCCCGCCAAGGAGGCCAAGATCGCCGGCTCGCCGGATCAACATCGACGACGACTCCACTGCGTCATCAGATCCGCGAGCTCGCCGCGATCAGCGCCAAGTTCTCGACGATCGACAACAAGAGGACGCTCGAACCCGCATCGAGCGCCGGAGAGAAGCGCGGCGTCAATCTGACCTCCTCGCTGGGCCCGCTGTTGACATGCAAGCGCCAGGGGGACCAGGCGACCTGCCGTACGCGGCAGGTTGCCCTGTGTTCACTCGTGAGCTGCGGCAAGTCCAGTGGCCCAGCATGAAGAACTTCAAGCCCGACGTACCGGAGAAGTACGACGGCAAGACACATCCATCGGAGTTCCTCAGCATCTACACCATCGCGGTGCAGGCTGCCGGGGGACGAGACGAGAAGATACTCGCCAACTACTTCCCGCTGGTGCTCAAGCCAAACGTCAGATCTTGGCTCATGCACTTGCCGGAGAACTCCATTTCTTCTTGGGCTGACATGTGCCATCAGTTTGTCGGCGCCTTCACAGGTGGCCACAAGCCCCATGGCCAGGAGAGTGACCTTCACATACTCGCCCAGAAGGAAGGAGAGCCCCTGCGTAAGTATATCCAGAGGTTCAGCCGTGTCCAGCACAACATCCCAGACGTCCACCCCGCCGCGGTTATCAGCGCGTTCCACCAGAACGTGCGTAACCGCAGGATGAGGGAGGAGATGGCGATGTGCAAGATCCGAGACGTCAGTGAGCTTTATGCCATGGCCGACAAGTGCGCACGCGCTGAGGAGGGGAGGAAACTCCCCGGAGAGGATACATGAGCAGGGGGATCCGATAGCGAGGATGCCGCCCCGGCAAAGAAAAGCTGGCGACGGGGCAACAGGAAGAAGAAGAACAACGAAGTGCTGGTCGTTGAGCAGTCCGGCAAGGAGGCTGGCGCCAAGAAAGCCCAGACTGGTGGCTCCGGCAAGGAGACTGCCTCGTGCACCAACTGCCAGACTATGGCAGCCGCCGACAAGCAGGACGGCTCCGACAAGCAATACTGCAAGATCCACCGCACCAAGGGCCACGACCTCCAGAACTGCAAGAGGGTCGAGTACCTCGTCGAGCAGCAAAAAGCTGAGTACGCGCGACGCGACAAGGAGAAGGCCCAGGGAGGTGATGGAGGGTCCGGCAAGAAGCGGCCATTCAACGGCCGGGGAGGACGCCGCGGCAAGGCCAAGCAGCGGCAAGGAGACAGACCTCCCCGCGGCCGCGACAAGGACGAAGACGACGACGAAGACGAAGACATGGATGATGGAGAGAATAGCGAGCAGGAGTTTCAGAAAGCCACAGAGGTTCTGTGCATTGACGGTGGTGCCTCTCTGCATACTTCCCACCGCCAACTCAAGCAGTGGGTGCGGGAAGTTAATGCAGCAGAGCCACCCATCGAGTCGCGCGAACTTCTGAAGTGGTCCAGCACGCCTATCATCTTTGATATTGAGGATCACCCTGATCGCACAACTGCGGTCGGGTGCTTGCCGATGTTGGTTTCGCCAACCATCCGCAACCTCAAGGTCACCAAGATGTTAGTTGACGGCGGGGCCGGCTTGAATCTGATCTCCTCCACTGTGATCAAGAAACTCCAGATCCCCGACAGCGAGCTCGAAGAGACCGGCACATTCCAAGGAATCAACCCGGGAAGGAGCAAGCCGAAGGGGAAGATCACACTGCCAGTGACATTTGGCGGAGAGCTGAACTTCAGGACTGAGAGGATCACTTTCGACGTTGCCAATATTCCATTGCCTTACAATGGAATACTTGGCCGTCCAGCGCTCGCCAAGTTCATGGCAGCCTCTCACTACGCCTACAACATGCTCAAGATGCGAGGCCCGATAAGCATCATCTCTGTCCCTGGCGACAAGAAGGATGCCCTTATCTGCGCCGACAAGATTTACCGGGATGCAGCAGCCGCAACAGACAGCGAGACACTTGCCGCTGAAGCTCCCGGGGGGAAGAAGACGAAGTCCGGCAAGAGCTCTGGGGCCCACTCCGGCAAACGCACCTCTTCGGAGTGCTGCGCTGCCGTCGAGGACACACCATCGAGCTCCACCGGCAAGTGTAAGAAGGCGATGGCAGCTCCACCGGAGACGAAGAAGGTGTCCGCCGAGGAGGACGGCACTGGTGGTACTTTCACCATCAGTGCCACGCTTGATCCTAAATAGGAAAGCGCGCTCGTTGCTTTCCTGCGGGCGAACGTCGACGTGTTTGCATGGCAACCGTTTGACATCCCCGGTGTTCCCAGGAAAGTGATTGAGCACAAGCTTGTTGTTTGTCCTCACGCGCGGCCCGTCAAGCAAAAAGTTAGGAAACAAGCAGTGGAGCGCCAAGAGTTTATCGCAGAAGAAATCAAGAAGCTGGAAGCGGCGGGCCTTGTCAGAGGTGTGCTCCATCCCACGTGGTTGGCCAATCCTGTTGTCGTGCGTAAAGCGAATGGGAAGTGGAGGCTTTGTATAGACTTCACTGATGTGAATAAAGCTTGTCCCAAAGATCCATTTCCCTTGCCGCGCATTGACCAGATTGTTGACTCCACTGCCGGATGCGATTTGCTTTCGTTTCTTGATGCATATTCAGGATACCACCAGATCTTTATGGCTGATGAAGATGAAGAGAAAACCGCATTCATTACTCCATGTGGCACTTATTGCTTCATACGCATGCCTTTCGGACTGAAGAATGCTGGTTCGACGTTTGCAAGGGTAGTCCACACTGCTTTTGAGGCACAGATTCACAGAAATGTGGAAGCTTACATGGATGACATAGTGGTCAAGAGCAAGGACAGAGCAACCCTGATACAAGATTTGGAAGAGACCTTCACAAATTTTGAGCAAGATCCAACTCAAGCTCAACCCCGAGAAGTGCGTGTTTGGAGTCCCCTCCGGCAAACTTCTCGGGTTCTTCGTTTCTCAGAGGGGGATTGAAGCCAATCCCGACAAGATCAAGGCCATCGAGCAAATCGAAGCACCGAAGCGCGTCAAGGATGTACGAAGACTTGCCGGCTGCGTGGCTGCTCTCAGCAGGTTTATCTCTAAGTCTGCAGAACGCGCCCTGCCGTTTTTCAAAATTTTGAAAAAGGCAGGTCCAATGAAATGGACTCCGGAGGCGGAGGCAGCACTGCAAGACTTGAAGAGGTACCTGTCCTCCACTCCCATACTTGTCGCACCTAGGCCACAAGAGAAGTTGCTGCTATACTTAGCGGCAACCAATCAAGTGGTTAGTGTTGCGTTGGTAGCGGAGAGGGAGGCGGATGATGAGCCAGCGGCCGCGGCAAGCACATCCAGCGACAAGCAGGGGGCTTCCCCGACAAGCTCTGGTCCCGACAAGGACGGATCTGCGTAAATGCAAGAGGAGATACGGAAGAAGATGGTGCAGCGCCCGGTCTACTTTGTCAGCTCCCTTCTGCAGGGGGCTAGATCAAGGTACTCTGATGTGCAGAAACTGCTTTTCGGTCTTCTCATGGCCTCGAGGAAGCTACGCCATTACTTCCAAGCACACGAGATTACAGTGGTCACTCGCTTTTCGCTGAAGAGGATATTGCAAAATCCAGAAGCAACAGGCAGGATTGTTGAGTGGGCACTGGAACTGTCAAGCTTTGGCCTCAAGTTTGAAAGCACTTCAACTATCCAGAGCAGAGCATTGGTAGAGTTTATAGCAGACTGGACGCCAACGCCATACGAAGAGATTCCAGAGACGAGCATCCTCGTCAAAGAAGCGAGCAAAGAATGGATAATGTATTTTGATGGTGCCTTCTCGCTGCACGGCGCCGGTGCTGGCGTGCTGCTTGTCGCGCCCACCGGGGAGCACCTCAAGTACGTGATCCAGATGCACTTTCCCAAGGAGCAAGCGACAAACAATACTGCAGAGTATGAGGGTTTGCTTGCCGGTCTCAGGATCGCGGCAGACCTTCGGATCAAGAAGCTGATCGTAAGGGGTGACTCGCAGCTTGTCGTCCGCCAAGTAAACAAGAACTACCAGAGTCCATTGATGGAGACTTACATCGACGAAGTGAGAAAGCTTGAAGAACACTTTGAAGGCCTACAGATGGAGCACATTCCAAGAGCTCAGAATGACATCGCAGATGGCCTGTCAAAGTGTGCCGTACTGAAGTTGCCTGTGGAACCAGGGATCTTTGTGCTCAAGCTAACTCAACCATCTGTAACACCATCAACTGGACAGAACAAGAAGAGGAAGTTGATCTCTGGTGGCTACCTTCTGGCAGAGCTTCCCGAAGCTGCCGCCAACAAGGTCCCCAAGATCAACACTAAGAATGCTGAGGAGCAGTCTGCTCCTGCAAGCCCTAGGGTTTGTACAGTTGAAGCGGACACTCCCGACAAGTTTTGCTCCGGCAAGCTTGCCGGGGAACATCAAGCTCCGGCTGAGACACAAGTTCTTGCCGTAGAAGCGGATGTTCCCGTAGCAGCAGTTGTGCCTTTAGTCCTTGTTGTCGAGCCACAAGCTCCAGCATGGGCGCAGCAAATCGTCCGTTTTCTCCAAACAGGAGAACTTCCCGAAGAGCAAGAAGAAGCGGAGAGAGTAACCCGGCAGTCAAGTATGTAAAAGTTTGTCGACAACACACTGTACAGAACAAGACTCAACGGTGTGAAATTGAAGTGTATTCCCCGGGAAGATGGACAGAAGCTGTTGGCAGAGATACATGGAGGCATATGTGGCCACCACATTGGCGCAAGAGCACTTGCCGGCAAAGCGTTCCGACAAGGTTTCTTTTGGCCAGAAGCCCTCCAGGATGCAACAACACAAGTAACCAAGTGTGAAGCGTGCCATTTCCATTCTAAACATATACACCAACCAGCTCAAGCTCTCCAGACGATCCCTTTGTCCTGGCCATTTTCGGTCTGGGGGCTCGACATCCTCGGCCCCTTTCCCCGCGCAGCCGGGGGCTTTGAGTTCTTGTACGTCGCCATCGACAAGTTCACAAAGTGGCCAGAAGTGGAACCAGTGAGAAAGGTGACCGCACAGTCAGCAGTCAAGTTCTTCAGGTCGATTGTTTGCCGTTTCGGGATCCCTAATAGGATCATCACCGACAACGACACACAATTCACCAGTCGCACCTTCATGCAATACGTCCAAGATCTTGGCGCCAGGGTCTGCTTCGCTTCTGTTGCTCACCCGAGAAGCAACGGTCAAGCGGAGAGGTCAAACGCTGAAGTGCTGCGCGGACTCAAGACAAGAACTTTCGACAGGCTGCACAAGTGCGGAAGAAACTGGATCGAGGAGCTGCCGGTGGTTCTTTGGTCGATCAGGACGACGCCAAATCGAGCCACTGGACAGACACCCTTTGCTCTAGTCTACGGAGCAGAAGCAGTTCTCCCCACGGAACTCGTATACGGGTCGCCTCGAGTGCTCGCTTATGATGAGCTCGAGCAAGAGCAGCTGCGACAAGATGACGCACTGCTCCTTGAGGAGGACTGTCTTCAGGCTACTGTGCGAGCTGCTCGCTACCAGCAAGCTTTGCGCCGCTACCATAGCCGCAAAGTTAACGCCAGAAGTCTCGAGGAAGGCGCAAGAATTCCAACAAGTTGACGCCAAAGTGGGAAGGCCCTTATCGGGTGAAACGAGTCACTAGGCCCGGTGCTGTCCGCCTAGAGACCAAGGATGGCTTTCCGGTGAGCAACTCCTAGAACATCGAGCATCTTCGTAAGTTTTACCCATGAGGCGCGGTTGCCGTGATCCGCTCCGGCAACCACCTTTTGTACAAGTCTTGCCGCTGTTGCATGTAATCCTTTGTACAAAGCCGGGCGCAGACCCCGTGCATCAGTAAAGTTTATGTGCCCTGCACAACCTGTCATTTCATGCTTTCTATTTTTCTTGCATGTACTATCTGACACTTTGTGCAGCGCCAAATCCCGGTAAGCAATAACGAGCCAGAAAGCTCCATATCTGCATTTTCTCTTCTTCCTTTTCTTCTCAAGGAAGAGCAAGGTTCCCTCGCGCACAAGTTTGCCGGGGGGGGGGGGGGGGGGGGGGAGGAGGAGATGGTGGTATGGACCAAGTCCCATTCAAGGAAGTTTGGCCTTGCCGGGAAACAAGTTCAAGAAAGCGTTGCCTTGCCGGGAAGCAAACAACACAAAAGCTAAGTTGCCAAAGTTTGAGCAATCAAAATTTTAAAATTTTAAGTTATCTTCCTTGAACGGCCGCACTTTGTATGGAAAACCTGTGCGCGGAGGAACCAACTCGTAGCTAGTTGCGCCCTTATTTTGTTTCGAGTTTGCTCAACAGCTTAAGCGTGCTGCGACAGGTGTCGCGCCCTTATTTTGTTTCCGAGCCCGCTCAACAACCTAAGTGTGCTGCAACTGGTTGCGGCAAGGTTTCTTTCCAGCGGCGGCACCGCCAGTGGGCTGCTGAAGTTCCGCACTCAGCGCTCGCGGCAAGGGTGCTTACGCCGGCAAGTTCCCTAAAAGCGTAGGGTAAAAACATACAAAGCGAAAGAAGTCAAGTAAAGGAAATAACGTTGCATTAACCACCTAAGATATAGTTATATTACAAAATGACATGTCGCAATTCTAATAGACTATTGTTCGTAACATGGTTGGCGGCGGCAAGGAAATAAGAAAGTGGACAAGACTAGTCCGCGCGGTCGCCCTCGACCCTCTTGATGCCACCCACCTTGTCCACGATGGGAGCGACAAGAGCCTTGAGCGCCTCCACATCGGCGTCCGGCGGCAAGCTCCTGAGGACATTGGTGAGGTTGATGCCCGGGTTGCGGTGGACCACCTTCATCAACACCCTCCGCAAGGCTCCCGCGCAGAGCCTGCGCGATTCGTCCGCCAGTTGCTTGGGGATCTTCTCCCGGAGCTGCTGGAGGGCCGTCGCCACACCCGTGAAGAATAGAGTCAGCTTGGCGCTGGGGTGGAGGTTCTCGTCAGTGGAGTACCCGAGATACTCCGCCCCCAATTGCGCCAGCTCCTTGTCGATGTTCAGGGCGGCATTGACAAGGCCTTCCGTCCAGAGCTGAACGGTCTGCCTAAAGTTGTTCTGGGAGATGGCGGCGCTGTCCAACAAGGCCTTCTCGGCCCTGATCTCCTCCTTTAGGATCGCCTCTCGCTGTCTGGCGCCGTCCAGCGTCTGATTAAGGGTGGCCAGCTTCAGCTCGAGGTTGGCGATGCTGTCCTTGGCGACGGCGAGCTCCTTGCCCTTCTCGGAGAGGCGGACCTGCAGCTCGGAGTGGCTATGCGCGTCCTTCTCCCTCTCGAGCTTGAGTGCGGCGACTTCCTCGCCGCTCGTCTTCAAGTTGGCCTCCAGCTGCGTCACCCTTGTCTCCAATTCTCTCTTGGCGGTCTCGGCAGCTGCGGCAGCATCCTTTGCCTCCTGCAAAGCTCCGCCAAGCGATTGCTCGCGCGCAGCAAGCTCGTCCTCATGGCTGTCGAGGTCGACCTTCCGCTGCGTCAGCTCACCTTCTCGTCTGGAGAGCTCCTCGGCGGCAAGCCGTTGCTGCTCCTCCGCTTCAGCCTTCTCCAAAATAAATGCCTGATGCGCTTCGGCAAGCTGCTCCCGCTCCTCCGCCAAGGATCGGAGAGCTGCTTGGTTAATGGCTCGAAGCTCTTCTGCGCGCTTCTCCAAGTCAGCACCCGCCTTGGCGGCCAGAGCCTCTCGGGACTCCAGCTTGGCTTGCCGGGCGCGGTAAAGGGACGGAAGCTTCCGCAGAAGCCGCTCCTCCTCGGGCTCGCTACTGCTGCTTGGCGCGTCGACGAACTTCAGTCCAGCGGAGGCAAGGACCTCCCCGTCAAAGACCTCTCCCTCGACTGGCGCCCGGGACGTGGACGCCCACGGGAGCTGGATGAAGACACCGTTGCCGGCCTCCAGATAGGCGCCTGGCTCAGCTGCGGCAGCGGAGGGATCGGCAGCCGGCGCAGCGCCTGATGCTCCTGCGGCCTCAGGGCCGTCAGTGCGACTGTCGGACCCCTCCTCAGCTGCCGCGCCAGCGGCCTTGGCTGCCTCGTCGGCGGCGGCTTCGTCAGCACCGGCCGCCCCTTCGGTAGCGGCGGCGTCGCCGGTGTTGCCACACGCGTCCTCCTCGACGGCGACCTCCGTCTCCATTGGCTCTGCGGCGGATGGGTCTGACAGAAGGAAAGAAAAGAAAAGCAGTCAAGCAAATATCCAAAAAAGAAGATTTGGAAGAAGAAAAGTCCAAGGGTTTACCTGCGCGGGCCTCCTCCTCGGCGGGGTTCCTTGCCGAGGAGCTCTCCCTCGGCGGCGTGGTGGTAGCTCCCGCCAGCGGAGGGCCGCTAGCGCCATCCCTTGGCGGGGTGCTCGCCCTTGGCGGAATGTTCGCCCTTGGCGGGGCGCTCGCCCTTGGCGGGGTGTTCTCCCTTGCCGGGGGGCTCCTCCTTGGCGGTGAAGTCGAGACGTGCGGCTCGTCGGGGGCGATCTCTTGGCGCTCCTGGTGCTGCTGCTCAACTCCTACACAAGTCAACAAACAGGATGTCAGCAAGGTTAGAAGACCCAAGCGCGCCCGACAAGCGGAAAGTGAACCACACTTACGCTGGGGGCTGCGCTGGGGGCTGCTCCGAAGAACAGTTGCCGGGTCCGGCAAGCTCGTTTCGGGCGCACCCCCTGCTGTTGCGGCGGGCTCGTCCTCGAGGTCGATCACCGGGACCTTGGCCCTCTTCGCTGCCCTTTGAGCCAGAGTTCTGAAAAGAAGACAGGTTCAGAGTTAGGCGAAAGAGATACAATACAAAGCAACAGAAAATAAAAGGAAAACAAGAATTGCGAGGACTTACTCTTCTTCCTTCTCGTCGGAACTGAGCGCGGAGAAATCAAAGTCCGGCTCGCGCATCCCGACGCGAGGAGCAGGGGGAGTGGGCTCCCTTGGCCGCTTGGCGGGAGCAGGGGCGGTGGTCTGAGAAGACCCCGCTCCGGTTGTCGCCGAGGCACGAGGGGCGGCAGGAGCAGTGGCGCCAGCCCGGGAAGACCCTCCTCCAGCCGCTGCTGAAGCACGAGGCACTCCCTTGGCGGCCTTGCTTGTCGCGGCGGCGCGCCCCGCGCGGCGCTGCGGTTGCTGTCCAGCCTGCCGCCCCGTCACGTCTGCGGCCTTGCGGAGGCGTCTCCTTGTCGGAGCTGGAGGACTTGCTGGTGGTGGCGAACTGCCCGAGGACAAGGAGGAGGAGCTGATCTCCAGTGAGCCGCTCGAGTCCTCGGCAGGCTCACTGGACCCAACGCCCTGCTCGGCGGGCTCGCTCGACTCTGCACCTTCCTCGGCGGGCTCACTTGTCTCAACAACCTTCCCGGCAAGGTTCCCCGCCTTGCGAAGTTCTTCCTCCTCGGCAAGGCTTGTCGCCTCCGCTGCCTCCGCTTCCTCCACAGTGTACCCGAACTCGCCCGCGGCCGCGGCTGCCGCTGCTTCCTCCAGCCTGGTGGCAATATATGCCATCTCCTGGTCGGTGGTGTCGCGGGTGAGGCTCTTCTTCTCGTCGGATTTGATGGGCAGTTCCACCAAGTTGTCGAAGAACGTTTGCACAGCTTCGTCAGAAGGCTCTTGCCAAGTGGGGACGATGCCGTGGGAATTGCACAGCGGCATCGCCGCACGGATGGCGTTGAGCGACGAGTTGTTGCACAACGGAACTACGCCCGCCGGCAACGCGAACCACTCAGGGTGGTCGGAGTCGTACTTGAACAAAGCCTGGAGCATCGCGTTGAGCTCCAGGACAATGAAATTCCAATTGAGGCCCGGACGCAGCCTCATGATGTCTGCTGCATTCTCAAATTCCCAGGCAGCCCTCTTCTTCTCCTGCAAGGGGGCGATGCGGCGGCGGAGAAAGTCAGCTCCAACTGCGCCAACAGTGAGCCTGGCTTGCCGGAGGCGAAGGATCCGAGTGGTAGCGATCTTCAATCTGCTATCCTCCGGGGCCAGGTCGCTCCAGTCGTTGCCGCGTACTACTGGGGCTTGGCGCCGATTGGTGAAGGGCTGCGGGTCATCCTCTACGATCCAACACCAATTGGCTCTCCACTCATCCCACTTGCCGCGGAGCTCTCCCTTCAAGTAGGCTTCCTTCTTATGGGTCCTAGAGATCCAAGAGATTCCACCAGACAAAGGCGACCCTGCCTCGACTCGGGGCGTGAAGTAGTGGCGGAAAAGAGCTACATTGGGGTAAACTCCGACGAAGTTTTCGCACAGATGTGCGAAAACGGCCATGGTCAAGACGGCGTTGGGGTGAAGTCAAGGAGATGAAACCCGTAGGTATTCATGATGTCACAGAAGAACTCGGAATATGGCGGACAGAGCCCGCAGTAGAAGAACAGCGCAAAGAAGGCGTAGCCGTTGGGAACATCTCAGCGGCTACGGCGGGGAGTACCTTGGTGCGCGGGTGCGCCTTCGTCTCCCTCGACCAGAAGAGGTAAAAGGATTCCTTCAGCTCCTCCGCGTCAAGCTTTGGCGGGAAGACCACCTTCATCTTCCGCATTGCTACGAGCCGCAGCGCCTCGGCCGACTTTGCGGACTTGCCCTTCTCGCCTTTCGGGGCCATGGTTGAAGCGGTGAAGGAGGTCGACGGCGCTGGTGGTGCTGATGACGGCGGAGGGGGTGGAGAGCTGCTCTCTTTCGGCCTTCGGGAAGGAGGGGAGCGGCGGGGGTTTCTGAGGATTGAAGAAGCAATGGGCGAATGGAAGGAACTGCCCCTGTTTCCCCTGCTTTTAAGGAGGAGGAGGGGGACGTTCCGCATTTTCCCATTAAAGAAACAGGCCCCGATCTCTCCCACGACGCCGCGATTGACGTGTGCCGTTAAGGGAGGGCGCGGTGGATACGGAGCTGGATACAGCGTGTCGCAGGCCGCGCGTGCCCGTGCACTGTTTTGGGCCTGGCCCAACAGCGCTCGGCAGCATGTCTGGCCCAGGCGCGGGGGCTACTGTCGGTGTACTAAAGTAGGGGTACCTTAGTATCCCGAACTTGTGCAGGGGCAGTTGCAGCGTCCCGCGGCAGGGCTAGCCAAGCGACCGCCAAGATCCTTCGTGGTTCCCTTGGAGCCATTCAAGGACAAAGTATTCAAGTCAAAGAAACAAGACCCCGGCAAGAGGAGCTTGCCGGGAAGGCCGCTCAAGGCGCAAAACCACTCAAGGCACAAGACCCTGGCAAGAGGAGCTTGCCGGGAAGGCCAACTAAAGGCACCTCAAGAGAACTTGCCGCGACGCGCCACGCGTCCCGGCAAGGCCCGGTGAGCGACAAGCTCCCGGGCGCGACAAGATAGCGACCGCGGCAAGCTTCCACTCAGTACCCACGCTCCAGCTCATTCTCCCACGTGTCGCCCTGGGACTCTCCCAGGCGCACGTGGCGGAAGGCTGTGCAACCAGGGGAACACGATGGCAAGCTGCGATGACGAGGCTACCGTCGTGGCGAACGGTGGCGCCCCTGACGGCCACTTTTTGCACTGTTTGGGGCGACGGCGACGGGCATTCAATGCCCTTGTCCCCTGCCGTCAGGGTTAGGTATAGAGCACTGTACAAACACTGTTCCAACTACCACTCTTTTTACTTTTTTACCCCCAACTGTGTTGCCACCTGTCGGTGACCCCTTTGACCTATAAAAGGAGGCCCATGCGCAACGTAGAGGGGGTTCCGATCCTCGATCACTCTCACGCTCGGTCTTGCTAGCGGTTAGAGCATACTGTAGCTCTCCTCGCTCCCGAGCAAGAACTCAATAACAAACCAAGGCAGGAGTAGGGTTTTACGCATCCGTGCGGCCCGAACCTGGGTAAACTGCTCGCGTGCTCGCCTCGATCTGCTCTTCGTGCATCCTCCGCCCCCTTGCCGTACCGTAAAGGGGCTCCGGTCCCATAGGTGTTCGTGGGCGATCAGTTTCCCCGACAGGGACCTTTAAAGAACAAGGTGCCATCGTCTTCAACAGTGAAGAACGAGGGCCTTCCTTCTGCAAGGTAGCGCTTAATCTTCTCAACTTGAGAGTCATATTTCTGCAGCCTCTTGATGCTGTCCACGAGATCTGATTTGACTACCAGGGTATTAAGGGAACCCTGGGGAACAACACGGAGGTTCATCTTGTGGAATTCTGGAGGAGGGGGTGCGAGTGCACCAGGAGGAACAATATGGAGGTCCAGCTTCCTGAATTCTTCAACAAGAGAGGGCTGAACTTTATGAATCTGGAGGTGGTTGCAATAAGACTTGCGGCTCAAGGCATCAGCCATTACATTAGCCTTGCCAGGTGTATAAGAAATACCCAAGTCAAAATTAGCTACAATCTCCATCCATCTCTGCTGACGGAGGTTAAAATCTGGTTGAGTAAACAGATACTTCAGACTTTGGTGGTCGGTGAATATCTCGCAACGATTACCGATTTGGTAATGTCGCCACTGTTTGAGTGCATATATGACAGCAGCAAGCTCGAGGTCATGAACTGGATAGTTCTCTTGGTGAGGGCTCAATTGACGAGAGCCATAAGCAATCACCTTGCCCTCTTGCATTAGGACACAACCTAATTCTTGACGTGAAGCATCGCAGTAAATGACGAAATCCTTTTTAATATCTGGAGGAGCAAGCACTGGGGCAGAAGTCAGCTTGTCTTTGAGTGCCTGGAAACTTTCCTGACACTTTTCTGTCCATTCAAACTTGACACCTTTGTGAAGCAGACCAGTCAGGGGTTTGGCAACCTTGGAGAAGTTCTCGACAAATCAACAGCAATAGCTGGCGAGTCCGAGAAAACTTCTGACTTGTTTGACATTCTTCGGAGGAGTCCAATCGAGAATAGCATAAACTCGCTCGGGGTTGACGGCAATACCATCCTGGAGATCACATGCCCAAGACAGGTCACTTCGGGAAGCCAAAATTCACACTTGGAATACTTAGCATATAGTTGATGGTCTCGAAGCTTTTCCAGAACAAGATGGAGATGTTCAGCGTGTTCTTCTTTTTTCTTCGAATATACAAGGATATCATCCAGATAAACCATGACATACTTATCGAGGTATTCCATGAACATATAGTTCATTAATCGGGAGAACGTTGCTGGAGCATTGGTCAAGCCGAAAGTCATGACTGTGTACTCATAGGAACCATAGCGAGTAACGAATGCGGTCTTGGGAATATCCTCTTCATGAACCCGAATCTGGTGGTAACCCAACCTCAAATCAAGTTTAGAGAATACTGAAGAACCAAGAAGTTGATCATACAGATCGTTGATTCTGGGAAGTGGATACTTGTTTTGAATTGTTGCCTGGTTGATAGGTCGGTAATCTTGGACCAAACGATTTGTACCATCCTTCTTCTTGACAAATAGAGAAGGTGCTCCCCAAGCAGATGAACTTGGACGGATAAAACCCTGACGAAGTGAAGTGTTGATTTCCTCCTTAAGCTCAAGAAGTTCATGCGGCGGCATCTTGTATGGCCGCTTGGCAATAGGAGTAGTACCCGGCTTCAAGTCTATGATGAATTCAAGAGCTCTAGCAGGTGGTATTCCTGGAAGTTCTTCTGGAAAGACATCTTCGAAATCATGAACGTCTAGAATGTTCTCTATTCCTTCAAGAGGCGAAGCATTCAATGCATTTAAAACATATATCTGATTGTGGGCATCCTGCGCTGTTTGGGTTGAGTATTGGACTGTCTGGCCAGAAGGGTGAGTGAGCTGGACTGTCCTTGTAGCACAATCAATCAAAGCATTATGGGCGGTCAACCATTCCATACCAAGAACGATGTCTGTATTGGAAGGTACGGGTACAAAGAGAGAAGCCAAGAAATTAGACCTCCAATCTCGATTTGGTTGCGAGGGCATAACATTGTGGTTTTCCACTTGGGTCCCGGGGGTTGGACCATTAGAAAAGTGGGTAATTTTTCCAGGTATAACTCATGTGACTGCGCGAATTGTTGGGACACAAAAGCATGCGATGCCCCGGAGTCAAAGTGAACAGAGGCTGGTACTGAATTAACAGAGAGAGTTCCCAGCACAATAGTCGGTTCCTTCTTAGCCTTTTCAGCATTGATATGATTGGCATGGCCAAGTACAATAGCAGGCCGTATGATATTAGGGTTTCTGAACCGATGGTTTCGGCAACTCTTCTTACGGATAACAGGAGGACGGGATACATTCTAAGGTTGACCCTGTTGACAATCGGGGGTAAGGTGTCCTAGTTGTCCACACTTGCGGCATAAACGATCATTGTGGGGAGGAGCCACAATATTGGACTGTCCACCCTGAATTGTTAGTTGACTCGGCGGCGAAGGTAGACGAGGTGCAACATAAGACGGCCTTGGTGTCGGAGCAGGTCGGTGATGAACATTGTGTGGGATCTAGACTCGACATTTCTGAGAAGGCTGGCCCGAGGATGGGCCTGCTACTTCTCGAGCTTGCGTTGTATTCCCTCAAAGAGGAAAGGGTGATGCAGCACACTAGCGTAAGTATTTCCCTCAGTTTTTGAGAACCAAGGTATCAATCGAGTAGGAGACCACGCGCGAGTCCCTCGCACCTGCACAAAAAAATAAGAACCTCGCAGCCAAGGCGATAAGGGGTTGTCAATCCCTTCACGAAAACTTACGAGAGTGAGATCTGATAGATAGGATAGGATAGTATTTTTGGTATCAGAACAGAAAGTAAAGATAGTAAATAAGCAACGACAACAGAAATTGGCTAGTTGACGGGAAAGTAATATGATAAAGATAGACCCGAGGGCCATAGGTTTCACTCATGGCTTCTCTCATGATAGCAGAATTCTACAGTGGGTGAACAAATTACTGTCGAGCAATTGATAGAAAAGCGCATAGTTATGAGAATATGTAGGCATGATCATTATATATAGGCATCACATCCGTAACAAGTAGACCAAAACGATTCTGCATCTACTACTATTATTCCACACATCAACCGGTATCCAGCATGCAACTAGAGTATTAAGTTCATAAGAACAGACTAACGCCTTAAGCAAGATGACATGATGTAGAGGGATAAACTCAAGCAATATGATATAAACCCCATCTTTTTATCCTCGATGGCAACAATACAATACGTGCCTTGCTGCCCCTACTGTCACTGGGAAAGGACACTTCAAGATTGAACCAAAGGCCAATCACTTCTCCCATTGAAAGAACTATAGATCTAGTAGACCAAACCAAACCAATAATTTGAAGAGACTTGCAAGGATATTATAATCATACATAAAAGATTTCAAAAAATAATCCAATATTGTTCATAGATAATCTTGATCATAAACCCACAATTCATCGGATCTCGACAAACACACCGCAAAAAGATTACATCGAATAGATCTCCTTGAAGATCGAGGAGAACTTTGTATTGAGATCCAAAGAGAGAGAAGAAGCCATCTAGCTAATAACTATGGACCCGAAGGTCTATAGTAAACTACTCACAACTCATCGGTGAGGCTATGGTGTTGATGTAGAAGCACTCCGTGATTGACCCCCCTCCGGCGGAGCTCTAGAACAGGCCCCAAGATGGGATCTCATGGGAACAGAAGGTTACGGCGGTGGAATTAGGGTTCCGTCTGTTGCCTCGATGTTTTTAGGGTATAAGATATATATAGGAGGAAGAGGGGCACCGGGGGAGCCAGAGGGGGCCCACGAGGGAGGGGGCGCGCCTGCCCCCCTAGGCACACCCCCTGCCCTCATGGCCACCTCTTTCGTTCCCTCGCGTGTACTCCAAGTCTTCTGTGTAGATACAGTTCCAAAAATAACTCTCCAGAAGGTTTCATTCCGTTTGGACTCTATTTGATATTCCTTTTCTGCGAAACACTGAAATAGGCAAAAAATAGCAATTTGCATTGGGCCTTGGGTTAGTAGGTTAGTCCCAAAAATAATATAAAAGTGTATAATAAAGCCCATTAAACATCCAAAACCGAATATATAATAGCATGGATCAATAAAAAATAATAGATACGTTGGAATATATAATATAAAAGTGTATCAAGCATCCCCGAGCTTAATTCCTGCTCGTCCTCGAGTAGGTAAATGATAAAAATAGAATTTTTGACGTGGAATGCTAACCAACATTTTTCTCAATGTAATTCTCTTTATTGTGGCATGAATGTTCAGATCCGAAAGATTCAAGACAAAAGTCTATATTGACATAAGAATAATAATACTTCAAGCATACTAACAAAGCAATCTTGTCTTCTCAAAATAACATGGCCAAAGAAAGTTATCCCTACAAAATCATATAGTCTGGCTATGCTCCCTCTTCATCACACAAAATATTTAAATCATGCACAACCCCGGTTTTAGCCAAGCAATTGTTTCATACTCAAATTTTTTCAAACCTTTCAACTTTCACGCAATACATGAGCGTGAGCCATGGATATAGCACTATAGGTGGAATAGAGCGGTGGTTGTGGAGAAGACAAAAGAAGAAGATAATTTCACATCAACTAGGCATATTAATGGGCTATGGAGATGCCCATCAATAGATATCAATGTGAGTGGATAGGGATTGCCATGCAACGGATGGTCTAGAGCTAAAAGGGTATGAAAGCTCATCAAAAGAAACTAAGTGGGTGTGCATCCAACTTGCTTGCTCATGAAGACCTAGGGCATTTGAGGAAGCCCATCGTTGGAATATACAAGCCAAGTTCTATAATGAAAGTTCCCACTAGTATATGAAAGTGACAAAACAAGAGACTCTCTATCATGAAGATTATGGTGCTACTTTGAAGCACAAGTGTGCAAAAGGATAGTAGCATTGTCCCTTCTCTCTTTTCTCTTTTTTTTGGAGGGGGCATTTTTTAGCCCCCCCCCCTCTCTCTCTCTCTCTCTTTTGGGCCATCTCTTTTTTTGGCCTTTCTCACACGGGACAATGCTCTAATAATGAAGATCATCACACTTTTATTTACTTACAACTCAAAGATTACAACTCGAAGCTAGAACTAAATATGACTCTATGTGAATGCCTCCGGCGGTGTACCGGGATGTGCAATGAATCAAGAGTGACATGTATGAATGAATTGTGAATGGTGGCCTTGCTGCAAATACAATGTCCACTACATGATCATGCATGGCAATATGACAATATGAAGCGTGTCATATGAACGGAATGGTGGAAAGTTGCATGGAAATATATCTCGGAATGGCTATGGAAATGCCATGATAGGTAGGTACAGTGGCTGTTTTGAGGAAGGTATATGGTGGGTGTATGGTACCGGCGAAAGTTGCGCGGTACAAGAGAGGCTAGCAATGGTGGAAGGGTGAGAGTGCGTATAATCCATGGACTCAACATTAGTCATAAAGAACTCATATACTTACTGCAAAAATCTATGAGTTATCAAAACAAACTATTCAACGCATGCACCTAGGGGAAGGGTTGGTAGGATTTAACCATCACGCGATCCTGACCTCCACACAAAGGCTGACACTCAATAAATAAATCATGCTCCAACTTCGTCACATAACGGTTCACCATACGTGCATGCTCCGGGAATCACAAACTTTAACACAAGTTTTTCTCAAATTCACAATTACTCCACTAGCATGACTCTAATGTCATCATCCTCATATCTCAAAACAATCATCAAGTATCAAACTTCTCTTATCATTCATTGCACGTGTATGAAAGTTTTTACTATACTCATCTTGGATGCCTATCATATTAGGACTAGATTTATAACCCAAGCACATTACCATGCTGTTCTAAAGGACTCCCAAACAGATATAAGTGAAGCATGAGAGATCAATAATTTCTACAAAATAAAAACACCACCGTGCTCTAAAATATATAAGTGAAGCACTAGAGCAAAACTATCTAGCTCAAAAGATATAAGTGAAGCACATAGAGTATTCTGATAAATTCTAAATCATATTTATCTCTCTCAAATGGTGTGTCCAGAAAGGATGATTGTGGCAAACTAAAAAGCAAAGACTCAAATAATACATGACGCTCCAAGCAAAATACATATCATGTGGTGAATAAAAATATAGTCCCGAGTAAAGTTATCGATAGATGAAGACGAAAGAGGGGATGCCTTCCCGGGGCATCCCCAAGCTTAGGCTTTTGGTTGTCCTTGAATTTTACCTTGGGGTGCCTTGGGCATCCCCAAGCTTAGGCTCTTGCCACTCTTTGTTCCATAGTCCATCAAAGCCACACTCAAAACTTGAAAACTTCACAACACAAAACTTAGCCAAAAATCTCGTGAGCTCCGGTAGTATAAGAAAACAAACCACTACTCAAAGGTACTGCAATGAACTCATTATTTGTTTTTATTGGTGTTAAACCTACTGTATAGCAACTTCTCTATGATTCATACCCCTCGATACTACTCATAAATTCATCAAAATAAGCAAACAACACACGAAAAACAGAATCTGTCAAAAACAGAACAGTCTGTAGTAATCTGTAACTTTCGAATACTTATGTCACTAAACAAAATGAAATAAATTGGTGGACAAGAGTAATTTGTCTATTAATCATTTGCAAAAAGAATCAACTAAAAAGCACTCTCCAGTAAAAAATTACAGCCAATCTCTTGAGCGCTAAAGTTTCTGTTTTTACAGCATGATCATATAAACTTCACAAACGTCTTCCCAAAGGTTCTACTTGGCACAAACACTAATTAAAACACAAAATCACATCTAAAAAGAAGCTAGATGCAAAATTTATTCCTAAATAGAAGAAAAAACAAAGAAAATAAAATTGGGTTGCCTCCCAACAAGCGCTATTGTTTAACGCCCCTAGCTAGGCAAGATATAAGAATAGATCTAAGTATTGCCATCTTTGGTAGGCAATTCTTCGTTTAAGCACTTATAATTCTTAGGAACTTCTTTATTCCTATTGATAATCAAACTTCTAGGCAAGAAATCAAGAAATTCTTTTTGTAGCAAAAGGTTCCCTTGCGAAAGTGAGAAAGTTGGGATGAACACTTATGGATTCGAAATCCGCAGTTTCCTTATTAGATGATTCACCCTTATCTTTAGGAACAGACATAAACTTGGCTAATTTAGTGATAGAGGGATTCGAAGTATTTTTCACAGCAGAAAGAGCAGACCCTACATTAGTGATAATATCCTCAAGTTTATCGATTCTAGTGGAATCTTGATCTATTCTCTCTTTAACTATAGGTTCTTTTTCTTTAAAAAAATCAGAATAACTTCTACCTTAGATCCATACTGGGTAATTTGTTTGTGGATCTTTTTATCCAAACTCTCAACCAACTCTACAGTAGCAACTTTGTTTTCAATAATTTCAAGCCTTTGCATGACATGTTCCAAATTCAAAACAATTCCATTAACCACAAGAGGTGGTGGGCCAAACAATTCTATCATAGCATTATAAGAATCAAAAGTATTGCTACCCAAGAAATTCCCTCCAGTAATGGTATCAAGAATATATCTATTCCACGGAGTGATGCCAACATAAAAATTGCGAAGAAGTACGGAAGTGGAAAGCTTCCTAGTAGATATATTTTGAGCATTGCAAATTCTATACCAAGCATCTTTTAGATTTTCTTCCTCCCTTTGTTTAAAATTATGAACCTCACTCTCGGGAGTATTGATAATGATAAGCATGGTAGCCATGACGGCAAGGCAAGGCGATAAAACACATGGAAGAAGAAGGGCGAGTAAAACGGCAAGGGTGAAGTGGGGGAGAGGAAAACGAGAGGCAAATAATGTAGTGCGAGGGATAAGGGTTTGTGATAGGTACTTGGTATATGACTTTTGTGTAGATCTCCCCGGCAACGGCGCCTGAAATTGGCAAGTTGCCAGGAGATCAAATCTTGACTTGACTTAGCGTGAGTCTCCCCGGCAACGGCACCAGAAATTCTTCTTGCTACTTCTCGAGCTTGCATTGTATTCCCTAGAAGAGGAAAGGGTGATGCTGCACAGTAGCGTAAGTATTTCCCTCAATTTTTGAGAACCAAGGTATCAATCCGGTAGGAGACCACGCGCGAGTCCCTCGCACCTACACAAGCAAATAAGAACCTCGCAGCCAACGCGATAAGGGGTTGTCAATCCCTTCACGGCCACTTACGAGAGTGAGATCTTATAGATTGGATAGGATAGTATTTTTGGTATTTTTGGTATAAGAACAGAAAGTAAAGAAAGTAAATAAGCAACGGCAACAGAAATTGGCTAGTTGACGGGAAAGTAATATGATAAAGATAGACCCGGGGGCCATAGGTTTCACTAGTGGCTTCTCTCATGATATCAGAATTCTACGATCGGTGAACAAATTAATGTCGAGCAACTGATAGAAAAGCGCATAGTTATGAGAATATCTAGGCATGATCATTATATATAGGCATCACATCCGTAACAAGTAGACCGAAACGATTCTGCATCTACTACTATTACTCCACACATCAACCGCTATCAAGCATGCATCTAGAGTATTAAGTTCATAAGAACAGAGTAACGCCTTAAGCAAGATGACATGATGTAGAGGGATAAACTCAAGCAATATGATATAAACCCCATCTTTTTATCCTCGGTGGCAACAATACAATACGTGCCTTGCTGCCCCTATTGTCACTGGGAAAGGACACCGCAAGATTGAACACAAAGCCAAGCACTTCTCCCATTGCAAGAACTATAGATCTAGTAGGCCAAACCAAACCAATAATTCGAAGAGACTTGCAAGGATATTATAATCATACATAAAATATTTCAGAAAAGAATCCAATATTGTTCGTAGATAATCTTGATCATAAACCCACAATTCATCGGATCTCAACAAACACACCGCAAAAAGATTACATCGAATAGATCTCCTCGAAGATCGAGGAGAACTTTGTATTGAGATCCAAAGAGAGAGAAGAAGCCATCTAGCTAATAACTATGGACCCAAAGGTCTGTAGTAAACTACTCACAACTCATCGGTGAGGCTATGGTGTTGATGTAGAAGCACTCCGTGATCGATTCCCACTCCGGCGGAGCTCCAGAACAGGCCCCAATATGGGATCTCACAGGAACAGAAGGTTACGGTGGTGGAATTAAGGTTTCGTCTATTGCCTCGATGTTTTCAGGGTGCAAGGATATATATAGGAGGAAGAGGGGCACCGGGGGAGCCAGAGGGGGCCCACGAGGGTGGGGGCGCGCCCCTACCCTCGTGGCCACCTCTTTCGTTCCCTCGCGTGTACTCCAAGTCTTCTTTGTAGATACGGTTCCAAAAATAACTCCCCCGATGTTTTCATTCCGTTTGGACTCCGTTTGATATTCCTTTTTTGCGAAACACTGAAATAGGCAAAAAAACATCAATTTGCACTGGGCCTTGGGTTAGTAGGTTAGTCCCAAAAATAATATAAAAGTGTATAATAAAGCCCATTAAACATCCCAAACAGAATATATAATAGCTTGGAACAATAAAATATTATAGATACGTTGGAGACGTATCAGGGCCAACATCTCTAGTACGCTTGAGCGACTTCTGGTACTCGGTCAGACCAGTTTCAGTTCGAAAAGCTTGGCTGACAAGTGTCGCAAAGTCTACGCAATCATGAGCGAAAAGTGCGAGCTTTATATCGGGTCGCAATCCTTCACGAAATTTCTCCTGCTTACGAGTGTCAGTGTCGACGTCATCCTCAGCATAGCGGGATGATTCAAGGAATTTCCTCTGATATTCATCCACGGCCATTATACCCTGTAAGAGTTTACGGAACTCCTTCTTCTTCTGGTCCATCAGACCTTGAGGAATGTGTCGTGCACGGAAGGCTAACTGAAATTCCTGCCAAGTGGTTACAGTTTCTGCAGGCAGCATACCCCTGTGGCTTTCCCACCATTGGGCGGCTGGACCTTTCAAGTGAAATGTCGCAAAGGTGACGTAACTAGCAGGGGCAACATTAGCCGACTTCATCTCAAACTGGATGTCACAAAGCCAATCATCAACATCCATAGGATTGGTGGAGTTGCGGAAAATTGACGGGTTGAGGCGCACAAATTCTGGCATTGTTATTGGGGCAGGCTGTTGATGAGCATTCTGGTTTGGAAGCTGAGCCATTACTCCAGTCATAAACTGACGATTCAGTTCAAACTGTTGCATCATTGCGGCAATATAGGGTGGAGGTGGAGGATCGTCAGCCATCCTGCTAAAATGTAACAAGGGTAGTTTAGCATTGAGCATTTGCTAAGACTAGTGACTGTTCATGTCGAAAGTTGCATAGTGAAGGAAACACTATGAATGCATCGTTGTAGTCAACAGGACATAGTGTGCACTATTCAAAACTACTATACTAAGGAAAACTATGACTCTATCCATCTTTCGGGTGAATGTGGTCACGGGAGCCTAATGCTTAAGTTAGTAAATTTCGTTTAACCCGAAGAGAAGAGATATCAGAATCCCAGAGTATAGACGAGGAATAAAAGATCCTAATACCACCCAGTTGGCGACATGGGCCCGTAAGCCACACAACCATGTTAGTAAAACAATTTTCCAAAGATTATACTCAACTTCGGCCAAGGAGTTGTAAAGGGGGATCCTATAGGCAGTCGGCTCTGATACCAACTTGTGACGCCCTCGATTTGACCGTACACTAATCATGCACACAAATGTGTACGGCCAAGATCAGAGACTCACGGGAAGATATCACAACACAACTCTAGACACAAATTAAAATAATACAAGCTTCATATTACAAGCCAGGGGCCTCGAGGGCTCGAATACAGAAGCTCGAAAGCAACAGAGTTAGCGAAAGCAACAATATTTGAGTACATACATAAGTTAAACAAGTTTTGCCTTAAGAAGGCTAGCACAACCATCAACGATCGAAGAGGCAAGGCCTCCTGCCTAGGACCTCCTAACTACTCCTGGTCGTCAGCTGTCTCCACGTAGTAGTAGGCTCCGTCGAGGTAGTAGTACTAGTCGACTCGGGTGGCATCTGGCTCATGGGATCCGCCATCTGGTTGCAACAACCAGAAAGAGGAATGAAGGGGGAAAAGGGGGAGCAAAGCAACCATGAGTACTCATCCAAAGTACTCGCAAGCATCAGATCTATACTAAGTATGCATCAGTATCAAAGGAATAAGCTGTATATGTGGACTGAACTACAGAATGCTAGAAAGAGGGAAAGGCCTAGCCTATCAAAGACTAGCATCTTCAAGCATCTTCTGGAAAGCACCATCTTGCAGCAGTAGAAGGACATACATAATAGCAGTTTATATTTAACAATCATGTTGTAGCATTAACGGACTAGAGATCCTTGCTCGACTCCCTGCGAGAAAGTAATCTCGCAGCCAACATATCCATCACATATCTGAAGTATCCATTTCTAGTTATAATATATCAGGATATAAGAATGAACGCCCGTTACCGTGGACATGGCTATTCGTATAGATAACTTCCCTGCAGGGATGCACCACATTACCCTCACGCTCGATCATCTCTGGTCGGACACACCTTTTTGGGTCAATGCCCGGCCTTGGAAGATCAACACGTCGCAACCCTACCTAGGCTTAGCAGAGAGGTCCCCGCCGGTCTACATCCGAAGCACTCTGGGGTCATGGGCCATCGCCCGTTGCACTCCGGGTCGTTGTGTGCAGGGTGGATACCAGCACCACCCGTATAGTTGATGGTACAATCCAACCGTGCCAAAATGCTGAACTGGACGTCTGACAAAGCTTTGGCTGATACCATGACGCCGAGGCCCATAACTATTCTCGCGTGGCGGTTAGTGCGTAAAGGCCAGAGGCGAACTCAAAACAAATACCCAGATATGTTAGTGCATCACTGACAGAAGTGACGGCTGTCGGGACAAGTCCGGAGCTCCGCGGGTGCTCTCCGGGCCCGCCCGCCTTTCACAAAGGTCTCAAGTAAGTCAAGGTAACCGTGTGTCCAATCATCAAGGGGAAAACCCCGAGAAATCACCATCGGTGGATTCCACTCGATGTAATCATCAAGGTGAACGTATGAGGAATCACCCTTGAGGTTCACTCTTGAGGTGTTGGACGACAGAGTCGTATCGGGAATGGTGAAAGAGGAATCACCCTCGATGACCACGACCGAATAGCTACACTACGGAGTTATCATCAGGAGTGCGTTACAAGGTCTCACCCTCGGCACTCGATAGTATCTCTGTAGAGTCGAGCAACAAAGGGGGTGTGATGTGATGTGAAGTGTCAGGCTCCGGTCTTCGATCACGTTGCTTGAGTCGTCGATGATGAAGCAGGGGTAACAAGGACAAGCTGGGGGTCACTGATGGATCACTGTCCAACCTATACTAAGCAGTTTAGCATAGCATGTAGGTAACAATAGCAGGTACAAAAGCAGGCTATGCATCAGAATAGGATCAATCAATAACAGTAGCAAAATCTAATGCAATCATGAGAGAGAATGGAATGGGCGATATCGGGATGATCAAAAGGGGGGCTTGCCTGGAAGCTCTGCTGTAACAGAAGGAGGGTCGGCGTCGACGTAGTCGATCACAGGGGCATCAACTGCGATCTCGGGGTCTACCGGAGAAGAAGAGGGGGGAGAAACAATAAATACATAGCACACAGATGCAATACAGATGCACGACATGACAATAAGCGGTGCTAGGTGTTGGGGAACGCAGTATTTCAAAAAAAATCTTCGATCATGCAAGATCTATCTACTAGATGCATATCAACGAGAGGGGAGAGTGTGTCTACGTACCCTCGTAGACCGGGAGCGGAAGCGTCTAGTGACGCGGTTGATGTAGTCGAACTTTCTTCGCGATCCAACCGATCAAGCACCGAACGTACGGAGCCTCCGCGTTCAGCACACGTTCAGCTTGATGACGTCCCACGAGCTCTTGATCCAGTAGAACTTCGTGGGAGAGTTTCGTCAGCACGGCGGCGTGGTGACGGAGATGATGAAGCTACCGGCGCAGGGCTTCGCCTAAGCACTTCAACGATATGACCGAGGTGTGTTTCTGTGGAGAGGGGCACCGCACACGGTTGGGAGAGATCAATTGATTACCTTGTGTGTCTAGAGGTGCCCCATGCCCCCGTATATAAAGGAGCAAGGGGGGAGGTCGGTCGGCCCCTATGGTGCGCCCTAGGAGGGCCACTCCTACTAGGAATAGGAATATATTCCTAGTAGGAGTCCACCAAGAGAGGGAGAGGGGGAAGGAAAGAGAGGGAGAGGGAGAGGGAAAGAGGAGCCGCGCCCCCTCCCCTAGTCCAATTCGGACTCCCCTTGGGAGGGGGCGCGCCACCTCCTGGGCTGCTGCCCTCTCTCGTCCCTAAGGCCCACTAAGGCCCAATACTTCCCCGGGGGTTCCGGTAACCCCTCCGGCACTCCGGTTATTTCCGAAACTTTTCCGGAACACTTCGGTTGTTTGAATATAGTCGTCCAATATATCAATATCTACGTCTTGGACATTTCGAGACTCCTCGTCATGTCCGTGATCTCATCCGGGACTCCTAACTACCTTCGGTACATCAAAACTCATAAACTCATAATACCGATCGTCATCAAACGTTAAGTGTGCGGACCCTACGGGTTCGAGAACTATGTAGACATGACCGAGACTCATCTCCGGTCAGTAACCAATAGCGGAACCTGGATGCTCATATTGGCTCCTACATACTCTACGAAGATCTTTATCGATCAAACCGCATAACAACATACGTTGTTCCCTTTGTCATCGGTATGTTACTTGCCCGAGATTCGATTGTCGGTATCTCAATACCTAGTTCAATCTCGTTACCGGCAAGTATCTTTACTCGTTCCGTAATACATCATCTCGTGACTAACTCATTATTCATTTTCTTGCAAGTCTTATTATGATGTGCATCACCGAGAGGGCTGAGAGATACCTCTCCGACACCCGGAGTGACAAATCCTATTCTTGATCTATGCCAACACCACGAATACTTTCGGAGACACCTGTAGATCATCTTTATAATCACCCAGTTACGTTGTGAGGTTTGACAACACACAAGGTGTTCCTCCGGTATTCGGGAGTTGCATAATCTCATAGTCATAGGAACATGTATAAGTCATGAAGAAAGCAATAGCAGTAAAACTAAACGATCATAGTGTTAAGCTAACGGATGGGTCTTGTCCATCACATCATTCTCCTAATTATGTGATCACGTTGATCAAATAACAACTCATGTATATGGCTAGGAAACATAACCATGTTTGATCAATGAGCTAGTCTAGTAGAGGCATACTAGGGACATATTGTATTGTCTATGTATTCACACATGTACTAAGTTTCCGGTTAATACAATTCTAGCATGAATAAAAGACATTTATCATGATATAAGGAAATATAAATAACATCATTATTATTGCCTCTACGACATATTTGCTTCAGTCTCCCACTTGAACTAGAGTCAATAATCTAGATTACAAAGTAATGATTCTAACACCCATGGAGTCTTGGTGCTGATCATGTTTTGCCCGTGGAAGAGGCTTAGTCAACGGGTCTGCGACATTCAGATCTGTATGTATCTTGCAAATTTCTATGACTCCCTCCTTGACTTGATCGCGGATGGAATTGAAGCGTCTTTTGATGTGCTTTGTTCTCTTGTGAATCCTGGATTCCTTCGCCAAGGCTATTGCTCCAGAGTTGTCACAAAAGATTTTCATTGGACTCGATGCACTAGGTATTACACCTAGATCGGATATGAACTCCTTCATCCAGACTCCTTCATTTGATGCTTCCAAAGCAGCTATGTATTCCGCTTCACACATAGATCCTGCCACGACGCTCTGCTTGGAACTGCACCAACTGACAGCTCCACCGTTTAATAAAAATACATATCCGGTTTGTGACTTAGAGTCATCCGGATCAGTGTCAAAGCTTGAATCAACGTAACCATTTGCGACGAGCTCTTTGTCACCTCCATACACGAGAAACATATCCTTTGTCCTTTTTAGGTACTTCAGGATGTTCTTGACCGCTGTCCAGTGATCCACTCCTGGATTACTTTGGTACCTCCCTGCTAAACTTATAGCAAGGTACACATCAGGTCTGGTACACAGCATTGCATACATGATAGATCCTATGGCTGAGGCATA
The DNA here is from genome assembly GCA_902687465.1 of Secale cereale. Classification (NCBI taxonomy): domain Eukaryota; kingdom Viridiplantae; phylum Streptophyta; class Magnoliopsida; order Poales; family Poaceae; genus Secale; species Secale cereale. The sequence continues at coordinate 928,417,291 of LR738711.1, read as the reverse complement.
GGGAATGACTTTCATTTTCTCTCTATCTTCTGCAATAGTCGGGCATTGAGTCTTACTCAACTTCACACCTTGTAACACAGGCAAGAACCCTTTCTTTGACTGATCCATTTTGAACTTCTTCAAAACTTTATCAAGGTATGTGCATTGTGAAAGTCCAATTAAGCGTCTTGATCTATCTCTATAGATCTTAATGCCTAATATGTAAGCAGCTTCACCGAGGTCTTTCATTGAAAAATGCATATTCAAGTATCCTTTTTATGCTATCCAGAAATTCTATATCATTTCCAATCAACAATATGTCATCCACTTATAATATCAGAAATGCTACAGAGCTCCCACTCACTTTCTTGTAAATACAGGCTTCTCCAAAAGTCTGTATAAAACCATATGCTTTGATCACCTCATCAAAGCGTATATTCCAACTCCGAGATGCTTGCACCAGTCCATAGATGGATCGCTCGAGCTTGCACACTTTGTTAGCACCTTTAGGATCGACAAAACCTTCTGGTTGCATCATATACAACTCTTCTTTCAGATATCCATTCAGGAATGCAGTTTTGACATCCATTTGCCAGATTTCATAATCATAAAATGCGGCAATTTCTAACATGATTCAGACAGACTTAAGCATCGCTACGGGAGAGAAAGTCTCATCGTAGTCAACTCCTTGAACTTGTCGAAAACCTTTTGCAACAAGTCGAGCTTTGTAAATAGTAACATTACCGTCAGCGTCGGTCTTCTTCTTGAAGATCCATTTATTTTTGATGGCTTGCCGATCATCGGGCAAGTCAACCAAAGTCCATACGTTGTTCTCATACATGGATCCCATCTCAGATTTCATGGCCTCAAGCCATTTTGTGGAATCTGGGCTCATCGTCGTTTTCTCATAGTTCGTAGGTTCATCATGGTCTAGTAACATGACTTCTAGAACTGGGTTGCCGTACCACTTGATGGCTTCTCGCCCCTCGTTGGTTACCCCAAGTGGAAGGTTTGAGATGCAGTGTAGCGGAAGTTTTCCCTTGGAAAAGATACCAAGGATCGAATTCCCCTGAGACTCCAAGGTTCAACAAGAAGGTGTCAACTGCTAACGGCGCCAGATACTTAGCAATCAACTTGGACCTGCACACAGATACAAATAACTTTGCTCCCAACGAGTACAGAGAGGTTGTCAATCCCTCCGGCCTTGTCGTTTACAAAGGATCAAACGCAAGAGATAATAGTGATAGGTATTGCTGCAACTAGTAAGTAAAAGCAGAAAGTAAATAGCGGATGTGATCAGTGATGGTAATATGGACCGGGGTCCCATGATGTTCACTAGTGATGTCTCTCTCCCAAAAGACGATAAAACAGCTATGTGAGGTAAACGAATTACAGCTGGGCAATTGACAGAATTATGTGCGCAAACCAATGCTAACTATGCTGCAAGAAAGGTTGAGGCTCAAAAGCATGGGCGGTACGCCAAGGTAAGTAGACCGAAATCCATCTGCATCTACTACTAATCATCCACCTTGAGATATCTATCCAGAACATCTCGCTGGTATTAAGTTGCGAGTCCCACCCAAAGTGTAAACTCAAAGCAACAGACAACTGCATTAAAAGAACTTTGCGTAAAGTAAACAATCCTTGCACCCGCGAGTACAAGCACCGTTGTTTTCCCCCTTGTGGCAACAGCACATCCCCTAGACTCATGTTTCTGTCACTCAAGCTAGTCATCGAGGGGCATGAAACCACAATCAAGCATAACGTTCCCTCTTGGAGTTGCTACCTACTACTTGGCCAAAGCAATAAACAGCAACGGAGAACATGCAAGAATTACTCAAGAACATAAATATAAAAGAGGTAAATCAAATATATTACTCACACACAATCTGAACATAATCTCACAATCCATCGGATCCCAGCAAACTCAACATAGCAACAACATAAGGATTACATATGTGCCTCGATCATGTAGGGCAGCTCACGAGGTCTAATTAGTGAAGCACAAAGAGGGGAGGAGAACATCACATAGCTACTGGTCATGGACCCATGGTCCAAGGGAGACTACTCACAACTCATCCGGGAGGCGTCCATGGTGGTGGAGAGGCTCCCGGTGGTGGTTCTCCCCTCCGGCAGGGTGCCGGGAAGAGTTCTCCTGGTGCTCCCGATCTTGGAAGCACGGCGGCGGCGGAACAGAGATGAGATCGTGAAAAAGGGTTCCGTCCTCGAGGGTTTCGGGACGCGGTGTAAATATATGCCAAAGGGGGGCATCAGCGGAGACCTGGGGGGCCCAGGCGCCCCCTCGGCGCGGCCAGGAGGGGGGCCGCGCCACCAGGGCGCCTGGAGCCCTGGTGGCCCCCCTCCGGCCCTACTTCGGCCGTGTGGAAGCTTCCGGAACGCTGATTTTTTATATAATTTTTCCGGGATTTTTCTGGCAGTTTACGTGATGGGAAAACCTGAAATACAAAAACAGCAGAAAACAGAAACTGGCAGTGGGGGTGCACTGAGTTAATAGGTTAGTCCAAATATGATCAAAAGTGTATGGAAGTGTATAAATATCATAGCAATATCACCCAAAAGAGGCATGGACCAAGCAGAAATTATCGATACGTTTTGGACGTATCAACATCCCCAAGCTTAATTCCTGCTCGTCCTCGAGTAGGTAAATGATAACAAGCATAATTTATGTGGTGACATGCTATTAACCATATAGGAACTTTTCATAGTCACATGACAAGTGCTTACTGAGACAATGAATCTGTAGTAATTAAGTTGCCTCATGAGAAAATCACAAAGAACTGAAAGTTTTACAATATGATACTGAAACACTCAAAAGATTTGCAATGAGCATGGTGTGCAAATATGACAAAGTGATATCTCACTTGCCCCCTTTAGTGAAGCAAAACATAAATGCAGGGGCACCTCCAAGGTTTAAGTGACGACTAGATACAACGATTTCAGAATAAACGATATCGTAATCATGCAAAAGACAATGCTACTTTGGGACAATGCACATTACACTCAGAATGACAATCATGCTCTTAATAGTTGGTGCTTTAAAAAGAAGGTGGAGACTCTCGAACCGTGGCTTTTGTTGGCAAGGTTGAAAACCCGTGGTCGGAAACAAAAACTAAACATGTACCAGAGCTCTTGGTTTTAAAAACAGAGGTAATAATTATTATTTTTAGATTATGCATATTCCGTCAACGAATGCTAGCAGACAACTCAATCACTTCTTGAGATGGACAAGTTTCGAGGAACGGCTCCCGAATGAGGACGATCACATCCTCTTAATCTCCTTTGTTTATCACTGCCAAAGTTTTCTGATTTCTCATGAACAAAGCGTGAAGGAGGGTTTGTTTGTTATATTATTTTTTAGCCGGGCGCACTCTTTGCCAGTTCCTTCTCGTATTATGGGTTTGCACATTAGACATGCAATCCCGGGGTGAAGCTTGTCCAACTTAAAAAGATCATGAATTAACTACTACTTCCTCATGAGCCAAAACAGAGGCACAAAAGAGAAATGCTTTTTTGAATAATTTCGAGATGGTACATGAAAGTCTTCGTTAGGAATGGCAGGTAAGTACCATGTATAGGAAGGTATGGTGGACTCATATGGCATAACTGGTTTAAAAGAATTAGATGCACAAGCAGTCAGTCCGCTTAGTACAGGCGAAGGTTAGCAAAAGGCTGGGAGCGACCAACTAAAAGAGCAATGACGGTCATAATCATGCAGAGCGACAAAGCAACATTGAATCAGGCATGGAAGTTATATCGCTACTCAGAAACTAAAGATCATCAAGGCTTGATAGACTTTCTTTACAGTCTTAAATATGCGTGAGCATACGCCAAGTCAATCAAAATAAATTCTTGAAGGAAGATATCACTAAACCATACCACATCATAGGCAAGCAAATCATGTTGGTACCTCAATAACACATCGAGAACCCCCCTGCTATTTGAGACTAACCATAAGAAAACATGAACTACTAAGCATCATTATGCACATAGCATTTTTATCATAGACATATCGACCAGTGCAACAGAAGCCAACTCTCTTAACAAGATAAGCATGATAACTAAAGAGAGTTCCAGCGACCAACTAAACAAAAGCTCTTTAAAAAGATAAGCATGAAAACTAAGAGCTCAACATGATAGTAGCTATTGAAAGACAAAGAACACACACAGCAAGGATAGACATGGAAATTCTATGTTATGTTCTAGGTTGAAGTGGAGCGTGTTTCTCTCCCACATAAAGAAAGCTGAGTTCCAACTCGTTATGAAAAGCAAGCAAGGCTAAAGAAAACTAAAAAGGAAACTAAAAGCAAGACGCTCCAAGCATAGCACATAACACATGAAGTGATAAAAATATAGTGGAACGAAAGACGAACTGATAATGTTGATGGAGAAGGGGATGCACGAGGGCATCCCCAAGCTTAGACGCTTGAGTCTTCTTGAATATTTCTTGGGGGTGCACGGGGGCATCCCCAAGCTTGAGCGTTTGACACTCCTGAATCTTTTTATCATCTTCCCTCGCACACTTGAAAACTCCCTTCATACATAACTCATCATAATCTGATTAGCGAGGTTAGTACCCTTAATAAAATAATTGTTCCTTGCTGTAAATAAGGATATTCTTGAAGGTCTACTGTTTCTCAAGATTGCCAAAAGGTTTTTGCAAAGAAAAAGCAAGCTCAAGGTTTGCAAAATGAAGGAAAGGCAAAACAGGACAGAATCTGTGAAAAACATACCAGCAGGTAGTAAATGATTTTTTCGGGGCACTTCTGCAACTCGAATCAAAAAACTCAGAACAGACGCCCGAAAGACAATTGTATAGAGCACGCTGTCGAAAAAATTCAGACCAAAAAGATGATCTGGTGATTTTATACGAATTTTTCTATCCAAGGACAGAATCTGTTTCCTGGACAACACGTGACAACTTTTGAACTTTCTTGCAATCAGAGGCTACACTTGGCACAAGGCTGAAAAGTAAAGATACAATGATGATGATACTGTAGTAACAACATCAATACACAACAAAAGCAAAATAAAATTTTATTCATTGTGGGCTGCCTCCCTAAAGCGCTTTCTTTTATGCCTTTAAGCTAGGCATAATGCAAAGAGATCAAGTTTTATCAAGAGTAAAAGAGTAGCTAGCCCGTATAACGGACTCAAAAGGTAACTTAATCTTCTTTCTAGGGAAGTGTTCCATCCCTTTCTTGAGAGGAAATTGGAATTTTATATTCCCCTCTTTCATGTCAATTATGGCACCAATGGTGCGAAGAAAAGGACGTCCCAAAATAATTGGACAAGAAGGTTCACATTCAATATCCATAATAGTAAAATCAACGGGAACGTAATTGTCATTGACAATGATAAGAACATCGTCGATCCTCCCCAAAGGTTTCTTTATGGAAGAATCAACAAGACGAACACCAAAAGAACAAGAATCAAAAGGTTTCAATTTAAGCATATCATATATTCTTTTGGGCATAACGGAGGTACTAGCTCCAACATCACATAAAGCATAGCAAGAGAAGTTATTCAACTTAATTTTAATCATAGGATCCCAACCATCTTCTAGCTTTCTAGGTATGGAGGCTTCTACTCTAAGTTTCTCCTCCCTAGCTTTGATGAGAGCATTAGTGATATGCTCTGTGAAGGCAAGATTAAGCGTGCTAGTGCGGGGATCTCTAGACATCTTGTGAAGGAAATCAATAACTTCGGTAAGAGTGCAATTATCAAAATCAAGGTCACTACTATCAAGTAAAGTGGTAGTGGTGTCCTTTAGGCTCACTTGTTTGGTAGTTTCTATGGTCATAGCATCACCATTAATAGGTCCAATGGGACCAGGAGTGCGTTGGGTGCTAAGAGTTTGAATATCCTCAACAACTTGGACAGTAGCAACAGTGTGGTGGGTAGGAAGGTTCTTAATTCTATCTTCTTCCTCCCTTAGGGGTGCAACCACTTCGGGTTTAGCTGCCATTTGGTTTATCAAAGTGGCTTGTGTGTGGGACATATTGGAAACTTGGGTCTCAGTGATAGTGAGCCTAGTCTGTAGGTTAGAAATCTCAATATTTAGGTTCTCTAATTGTCTACCAATGTCTTGCAAGATAGCAATGTGCTCATTTAATTGCCTCGAGAAGGTTTTGTTTTGTTCATATTGGGTGTGCATGTAATTCTTAGTGGCCTTCTCTATTTCTAGAAGTTTCTCATAACCAGGCATGTCTCTATCTCTTTGGGTGCAGTTATTGGTGCTAGGATAAGCATTGTTGTTCCCATAGGAATTAGAGGGGAACGGTCTATGATTGCTACCAAAGTTACTCCTATAAGCATTGTTATTAAAATTGTTTCTAGAGATAAAGTTCACATCTACTTGTTCTTGAGCAATCAAAGAATTTAAAGGAACATCACGAGGATCAATAGAAGATTGCTTCGAAAGTAGAGACATGATCAAGTCAACTTTTTCATTTAGGGAGAAAATCTCCTCGACAGAGTTTACCTTCCTACCTGTTGGAGCGCGTTCGGTGTGCCATTGGGAATAATTGGTCATCATATCATCGAGAAGCTTCGTGGCAGCACCAAGTGTAGTTGACATAAAGGTTCCTCCCGCGGACGAATCTAACAAGTTCTGCGAGTTAAAGTTCAAGCCTGCATAAAAAGTTTGGATAACCATCCAAGTAGTCAAACCATGAGTAGGGCAGTTCTTGACAAGAGATTTCATGCGTTCCCAAGCTTGGGTAACGTGTTCATTATCCAATTGTTTAAAATTCATTATGTTACTTCTTAGTTGGATAATTTTAGCAGGTGGATAGTATTTTCCAATAAAAGCACCCTTGCACTTGTCCCAAGAATCTATGCTATTTCTAGGCAAGGATTGAAACCAAATTTTAGCTCCTCCTCTCAAGGAGAAAGGAAAAAGCTTAAGCTTAACAATATTACCATCTATTTCTTGGTACTTTTGCATATCACAGAGTTCAACAAAATTGTTTAAGTGTAAAGCAGCATCATCTCCAGCACCGGAGAATTGATCTTTCATGACTAAGTTAAGTAAAGCAGGTTTAATTTCATAAGAAGGTGCTGAAGTGGCAGGTGTAGTGATAGGCATGCAGATAAAATCATCGTTGTTATGACTAGTGAAGTCACACAACTTGGTTTTCTCGGTGGAACCCATAGCAGCAAGAAAGCAAGATAACTATTTTTGTGATTTTCGATAAAGGATACTAAAGCAAAAACTGAAAGGTAAAATAGCAAGACTAAAAAGCAAAGGTAAAAGATAGCGTGCAACTCCCCTATCTTGAAGAGTGGAGTCCCCGGCAACGGCGCCAGAAAACTTTGCTTGATGGCTTCTCGCCCCTCGTTGGTTACCCCAAGTGGAAGGTTTGAGATGCAGTGTAGCGGAAGTTTTCCCTTGGCAAAGATACCAAGGATCGAATTCCCCCGAGACTCCAAGGTTCAACAAGAAGGTGTCAACTGCTAACGACGCCAGATACTTAGCAATCAACTTGGACCTGCACACAGATACAAATAACTTTGCTCCCAACGAGTACAGAGAGGTTGTCAATCCCTCCGGCCTTGTCGTTTACAAAGGATCAAACGCAAGAGATAATAGTGATAGGTATTGCTGCAACTAGTAAGTAAAAGCAGAAAGTAAATAGCGGATGTGATCAGTGATGGTAATATGGACCGGGGTCCCATGATGTTCACTAGTGATGTCTCTCTCCCAAAAGACGATAAAACAGCTATGTGAGGTAAACGAATTACAGCTGGGCAATTGACAGAATTATGTGTGCAAACCAATGCTAACTATCCTGCAAGAAAGGTTGAGGCTCAAAAGCATGGGCGGTACGCCAAGGTAAGTAGAGCGAAATCCATCTTCATCTACTACTAATCATGCACCTTGAGATATCTATCCAGAACATCTCGCTGGTATTAAGTTGCGAGTCCCACCCAAAGTGTAAACTCAAAGCAACAGACAACTGCATTAAAAGAACTTTGCGTAAAGTAAACAATCCTTGCACCCCGCGAGTACAAGCACCGTTGTTTTCCCCCTTGTGGCAACAGCACATCCCCTAGACTCATGTTTCTGTCACTCAAGCTAGTCATCGAGGGGCATGAACCCACAATCAAGCATAACGTTCCCTCTTGGAGTTACTACCTACTACTTGGCCAAAGCAATAAACAGCAACGGGGTACATGCAAGAATTACTCAAGAACATAAATATAAAAGAGGTAAATCAAATATATTACTCACACACAATCTGAACATAATCTCACAATCCATCGGATCCCAGCAAACTCAACATAGCAACAGCATAAGGATTACATATGTGCCTCGATCATGTAGGGCAGCTCACGAGGTCTAATTAGTGAAGCACAAAGAGGGGAGGAGAACATCACATAGCTACTAGTCATGGACCCATGGTCCAAGGGAGACTACTCACAACTCATCCTGGAGGCGTCCATGGTGGTGGAGAGGCTCCCGGTGGTGGTTCTCCCCTCCGGCAGGGTGCCGGGAAGAGTTCTCCTGGTGCTCCCGATCTTGGAAGCACGGCGGCGGCGGAACAGAGATGAGATCGCGAAAAAGGGTTCCGTCGTCGAGGTTTTTGGGACGCGGTGTAAATATATGCCAAAGGGGGGCATCAGCGGAGACCTGGGAGGGCCAGGCGCCCCCCGGCGCGGCCAGGAGGGGGGCCGCGCCACCAGGGCGCCTGGAGCCCTGGTGGCCCCCCTCCGGCCCTACTTCGGCCGTGTGGAAGCTTCCGGAACACTGATTTTTTATATAATTTTTCCGGGATTTTTCTGGCAGTTTATGTGACGGGAAAACCTGAAATACAAAAACAGTAGAAAACAGAAACTGGCACTGGGGTGCACTGAGTTAATAGGTTAGTCCAAATATGATCAAAAGTGTATGGAAGTGTATAAATATCATAGCAATATCACCCAAAAGAGGCATGGAGCAAGCAGAAATTATAGATACATTTTGGACGTATCACCACTCTGGCGCGGAATGTACTCTGGTTGATCTACGAAGTTCAGCAGAAACTTGATCCACTTTCCTTCACCAAGTTCCACTTTCCTTCCACTCACTTCTTTGGAGAGAAACTCCTTCTCTAGAAAGGATCCATTCTTAGCAATGAATATCTTGCCTTCGGATATGTGATAGAAGGTGTACCCAACAGTCTCCTTTGGGTATCCTATGAAGACACATTTTTCCGACTTGGTTTGAGATTATCAGGTTGAAGCTTTTTCACATAAGCATCGCAGCCCCAAACTTTAAGACACGACAACTTTGGTTTCTTGCCAAACCACAGTTCATAAGGCGTCGTCTCAACGGATTTAGATGGTGCCCTATTTAACGTGAATGCAGCTGTCTCTAAACCATAACCCCAAAACGATAGTGGTAAATCGGTAAGAGACATCATAGACTGCACCATATCTAATAAAGTACGGTTACGACGTTCGGACACACCATTACGCTGTGGTGTTCCGGGTGGTGTGAGTTGTGAAACTATTCCACATTGTTTAAAATAAAAACCAAACTCGTAACTCAAATATTCACCTCCACGATCATATCGTAGAAACTTTATTTTCTTGTTATGATGATTCTCTACTTCACTCTAAAATTCTTTGAACTTTTCAAATGTTTCATACTTGTGCTTCATCAAGTAGATATACCCGTATCTGCTCAAATCATCAGTGAAGGTGAGAAAATAACGATACCCGCCGCGAGCTTCAACACTCATCGGTCCACATACATCAGTATGTATGATTTCCAACAAATCTGTTGCTCGCTCCATTGTTCCGAAGAACGGAGTTTTAGTCATCTTGCCCATGAGGCATGGTTCGCAAGCACGAAGTGATTCATAATCAAGTGATTCCAAAAGTCCATCACTATGGAGTTTCTTCATGCGCTTTACACCAATATGACCTAAACGGCAGTGCCATAAATAAGTGGCACTATCATTATTAACCTTGCATCTTTTGGCTTCAATATTATGAATATGTGTATCACTACGATCGAGATCCAACAAGAATAGACCACTCTTCAAGGGTGCATGACCATAAAAGATATTACTCATAAAAATAGAACAACCATTATTCTCAGATTTAAATGAATAACCGTCTCGCAATAAACAAGATCCAGATATAATGTTCATGCTTAACGCTGGCACCAAATAACAATTATTCAGGTCTAAAACTAATCCCGAAGGTAGATGTAGAGGTAGCATGCCAACGGCGATCACATTGACTTTGGAACCATTTCCCACGCGCATCGTCACCTCGTCCTTAGCCAATCTTCATTTAATCCGTAGTCCCTGTTTCGAGTTACAAAGATTAGCAACCGAACCGGTATCAAATGCCAGGTGCTACTAAGAGCATTAGTAAGGTACACATCAATAACATGTATATCACATATACCTTTGTTCACCTTGCCATCCTTCTTATCCGCCAAATACTTGGGGCAGTTTCGCTTCCAGTGTCCAGTCCCTTTGCAGTAGAAGCACTCAGTTTCAAGCTTGGCTCCAGACTTGGGTTTCGTCATGGGAGTAGCAACTGTCTTTCTATTATTCTTGAAGTTCCCCTTCTTTCCCTTGCCCTTTTTCTTGAAACTTGTGGTCTTGTTAACCATCAACACTTGATGCTCCTTTTTGATTTCAACCTCCGCAACTTTGAGCATAGCGAAGAGCTCAGGAATTGTCTTCTGCATCCCTTGCATTTTATAGTTCATCACGAAGCCTTTATAGCTTGGTGGCAGTGATTGAAGAACTCTATCAATAACACTATCTTCGTCAACTTTGCATCCAAGTTGAGTCATATGATTGTAGTACCCAGACATTCTGAGCAAGTGTTCACTGCTAGAACTATTCTCCTCCATCTTGCAGCTGTAGAACTTATTGGAAATCTCATATTTCTCAATCCGGGCATTTGCTTGAAATATTAACTTCAACTCCTGTAACATCTCATATGCTCCATGACGTTCAAAACGTCGTTGAAGTCCCAGTTCTAAGCCGTAAAGCATGGCACACTGAACTATCATGTAGTCATCAGACTGCATCTGCCAGACATTCAAAGCGTCTACATTAGCGGGAGGGGGCTTGTCACCTAGCAGTGCTTCAAGGACATAATTCTTCTATGAAGCAATGAGGATAATCCTCAAGTTACGGACCCAGTCTGTGTAATTGCTACCATCATCTTTCAACTTAGCTTTCTCTAGGAATGCATTAAAATTCAAAGGAACGGTACCACGGGCTATTGATCTACGACAACATAGATATGCAAAAACTATCAGGACTAAGTTTATGATAAATTAAAGCTCAATTAATCATATTACTAAAGAACTCCCACTTAGATAGACATCCCTCTGGTCATCTAAATGATCACGTGATCCAAATTAACTAAACCATGTCTGATCATCACGTGAGATGGAGTAGTTTTCAATGGTGAACATCTTATGTTGATCATATCTACAATATGATTCACGCTCGACCTTTCGGTCTCTAGTGTTTCGAGGCCATGTCTGTACATGCTAGGCTCGTCAAGTTTAACCCGAGTATTCTGCGTGTGCAAAACTAGCTTGCACCCGTTGTATGTGAACATAGAGCTTATCACACCCGATCATCACGTGGTGTCTCAGCATGACAAACTTTCGCAATGATGCATACTCAAGGAGAACACTTGTACCTTGAAATTTTGTAAGGGATCATCTTATAATGCTACCGTCGTTCTAAGCAAAATAAGAAGCAAAATAAGATAAACATCACATGCAATCAAAATATGTGACATGATATGGCCATCATCATCTTGTGCTTTTGATCTCCATCTCCAAGGCACCTTCATGATCACCATTGTCACTGGTGTGGCACCTTGATCTCCATCGTAGCATCGTTGTCGTCTCGCCAACTATTGCTTCCATGACTATCGCTACCGCTTAGTGATAAAGTAAAGAAATTACATGGCGACTGTATTTCACACAATAAAGCGACACCCATATGGATCCTGCCAGTTGCCGATATCTTTACAAAACATGATCATCTCATACAATAAAGTATAACTCATCATGTCTTGACCATATCACATCACAACATGCCCTACAAAAACAAGTTTGACGTCCTCTACTTTGTTTGTTGCAAGTTTTACGTGGCTGCTACGGGCTTAGCAAGATCCGTTCTTACCTACGCATACAAAAACCACAACAACTTTTCATCAAGTATGTGTTGTTTTAACCTTCACAAGGACCGGGTGTAGTCACACTTGATTCAGCTAAAGTGAGAGAGACAGACACCCGCCAGTCACCTTTAAGCAACGAGTGCTCGTAACGGTGAAACCAGTCTCGCGTAAGCGTACACGTAATGTCAGTCCGGGCCGCTTCATCTCACAATATTGCTAAAACAAAGTATGACATGATGGTAAGCAGTATGACTATTATCGTCCACAACTCATTGTGTTCTACTTGTGCATATCATCTATGCATAGACCTGGCTCATGATGCCACTTTTGGGGAACGTAGTATTTCAAAAAAAATCTTCGATCACGCAAGATCTATCTACTAGATGTATAGCAACGAGAGGGGAGAGTGTGTCTACGTACCCTCATAGACCGGGAGCGGAAGCGTCTAGTGACGCGGTTGATGTAGTCAAACTTTCTTCACGATCCAACCGATCAAGCACCGATCGTACGGAGCCTCCACGTTCAGCTTGATGACGTCCCACGAGCTCTTGATCCAGTTGAACTTCGCAGGAGAGTTTCGTCAGCACGACGGCGTGGTGACGGAGATGATGAAGCTACCGGCGCAGGGCTTCGCCTAAGCACTGCAACGATATGACCGAGGTGTGTTTCTATGGAGAGGGGCACCGCACACGGTTGGGAGAGATCAACTGATCAACTTGTGGCGCGCCATAGAGAGGGCCGGCCTCTCCCCCTCCTCCACTCCTTTATATACGGGGGTGGGGGCACCCCATGGACACACAAGTTGATCAGTTGATCTCTCCCAACCATGTGCGGTGCCCCTCTCCACAGAAACACACCTCGGTCATACCGTTGCAGTTCTTAGGCGAAGCCTTGCGCCGGTAGCTTCATCATCTCCGTCACCACACCGTCGCGCTGATGAAACTCTCATGTGAAGCTCTACTGGATCAAGAGCTCGTGGCACGTCATCAAGCTGAACGTGTGCTGAACGCGGAGGCTCCGTACATTCGGTGCTTGATCGGTTGGATCGCGAAGAAGTTCGACTACATCAACCGCGTCACTAGATGCTTCCACTCCCGATCTACGAGGGTACGTAGACACACTCTCCTCTCTCGTTGCTATGCATCTAGTAGATAGATCTTGCATGATCATAGGAATTTTTTTTGAAATACTATGTTCCCAGCAGTGGCATCATGAGCCAGGTTTATGCGTAGATGTTATATGCACGAGTAGAACACAAGTGAGTTGTGGACGATACTAGTCATATTGCTTACCAGCATGTCATATTTTGATTCGGAGGTATTGTTGGATGAAGCAGCCGGGCCGATATTACGCGTACGCTTACGCGAGATTGGTTCTACCGACGTGCTTCACACACACGTGGCTGGCGGGTGTCAGTTTCTCCAACTTTAGTTGAATCAAGTGTGGCTACGCCCGGTCCTTGTGAAGGTTAAAACATCACATACTTGACGAAATATCGTTGTGGTTTTGATGCGTAGGTATGAACGGTTCTTGCTCAGCCCGTAGCAGCCACGTAAAACTTGCAACAACAAAGTAGAGGACGTCTAACTTGTTTTTGCAGGGCATGTTGTGATGTGATATGGTCAAGACGTGATGAGTTATACGTTATTGTATGAGATAATCATGGTTGTAAAGTTATCGGCAACTGGCAGCAGCCATATGGTTGTCGCTTTATTGTATGAAATGCAATCGCCATGTAATTGCTTTACTTTATCACTAAGTGGTAGCGATAGTCGTGGAAGCAATAGTTGGCAAGACGACAACGATGCTACGATGGAGATCAAGGTGTCGCGCCGGTGACGATGTTGATCATGACGGTGCCTTGGAGATGGAGATCAAAGGCACAAGATGATGATGGCCATATCATATAACTTATATTGATTGCACGTGACGTTTATCTTTTATGCATCTTATTTTGCTTAGATCGACGATAGCATTATAAGATGATCTCTCACTAAATTTCAAGGTATAAGTGTTCTCCCTGAGTACACATCGTTGTGAAAGTTCGTCGTGCCGAGACACCACATGATGATCGGGTGTGATAAGCTATACGTTCACATAAAATGGGTGTAAGCCAGTTTTGCACGCAGAATACTCGGGTTAAACTTGACGAGCCTAGCATATGCAGATATGGCCTCGGAACACTGGAGAACGAAAGGTCGAGCGTGAATCATAGTAGATATGATCAACATAAGATGTTCACCATTGAAAACTACTCCATCTCACGTGATGATCGGACATGGTTTAGTTGATATGGATCACGTGATCACTTAGATGATTAGAGAGATGTCTGTCTAAGTGGGAGTTCTTATGTAATTTGGTTAATTGAACTTTAATTTATCATGAACTTAGTCCTGGTAGTATTAGCATATCTATGTTGTAGATCAATAGCTCGCATTATAGCTCCCCTATGTTTTTGATATGTTCCTAGAGAAAACTAAGTTGAAAGATGTTAGTAGCAATGATGCGGACTAGGTCCGTGATCTGAGGATTATCCTCATTGTTGCACAGAAGTATTATGTCCTTGATGCACCGCTAGGTGACAAACCTATTGTAGGAGCATATGCAGACGTTATGAACGTTTGACAAGCTCGGTATGAGGACTACTTGATAGTTCAGTCCGCCATGCTTTACGGCTTATAACCGGGACTTCAAAAACGTTTTGAACGCCCCGGAGCATATAAGATGTTCCAAGAGTTGAAATTAGTATTTCATACTCATGCCCGTGTCAAGAGGTATGAGACCTCTGACAGTACTTTGCCTACAAGATGGAGGAGAATAGCTCAATCAGTGAGCATGTGGTCAGATTGTCTGGGTACTACAAATTGCTTGAATCAAATGGGAGTTAATCTTCCAGATAAGATAGTAATTGACAAAGTTCTCTAGTCACTATCACCAAGTTAATAGAACTTCGTGAAGAACTATAATATGCAAGGGATGACGAAAGTAATTCCCGAGCTCTTCGCAATGCTAAAATCGGCGAAGGTAGAAATCAAGAAAGAGCATCAAGTGTTGATGGTTAACAAGACCACTAGTTTCTAGTAAAGGGCAGAGGGATAGAAGGGGAACTTCAAGAAGAATGACAAGAAAGTTGTTACTCCCATGAAGAAACCCAAAGCTAAACTCAAGCCTTAAACTAAGTGCTTCTACTGCAAAGGAAATGGTCACATGAAGTGGATCTGCCCTAGATACTTGGCGGATAAGAAGGATGACAAAGTGAACATATGTATATTTGATATACAGATTATTGATGTGTACTTTACCAGTGTTCATAAGCAACCCCTGGGTATTTGATACCGGTTCAATCGCTAAAATTAGTAACTCGAAACGAGAGTTGTAGAATGAACATAGACTAGTTAAAGGTGAAGTGACGATGTGTGTTGGAAGTCGTTCCAAGATTGATATGATCATCATCGCACACTCCCTATACTTCTGGGATTAGTGTAGAACCTAAATAAATATTATTGGGCATTTGCGTGAAGCATGAATATGATTTGATCATGTTTGTTGCAATACGGTTATTCATTTAAAGTCATAGAATAATTGTTATTCTGTTTACATGAATAAAACCTTCGATGGTCATACACCCAATGAAAATAGTTTGTTGGATCTCGATCGTAGTGATACACATATTCATAATATTGAAGCCAAAAGATGCAAGGTTAATAATGATAGTGCAACTTATTTGTGGCACTGTCGTTTAGGTCATATTGGTGTAAAACGCATGAAGAAACTCCATAGTGATGGACTTCTGGAATCACTTGGTGCTTGCGAACCATGCCTCATGGGCAAGATGACTAAAACTCCGTTCTCCGGAACAATCTAGCGAGCAACAGATTTGTTGGAAATCATACATACTGATGTATGTGGACCAATGAGTGTTGATGCTCGCGGCGGGTATCGTTATTTTCTGACCTTTACTGATGATTTGAGCAGATATGGGTATATCTACTTGATGAAGCACAAGTCTGAAACATTTGAAAAGTTCAAAGAATTTCAGAGTGAAGTAGAGAATCATCGTAACAAGAAATAAAGTTTCTACGATCTGATCATGGAGGTGAATATTTGAGTTACGAGTTTGGTCTTCATTTAAAACAATGTGGAATAGTTTCACAGCTCACGGCACCCGGAACACCACAGCGTAATGGTGTGTCCAAACATCGTAACCGTAGTTTATTAGATATGGTGTGATTTATGATGTCTCTTACCGATTTACCACTATCATTTTGGGTTATGCATTAGAGACAGCTGCATTCACGTTTAATAAGGGCACCATCTAAATCCGTTGAGACGACGCCTTATGAACTGTGGTGTGGCTAGAAACCAAAGTTGTCGTTTCTCAAAGTTTGGGGCTACGATGCTTATGTGAAAAAGCTTCAACCTGATAAGCTCGAACCCAAGTCGGAGAAATGTGTCTTCATAGGATACCCAAAGGAGACTGTTGGGTACACCTTCTATCACAGATCCGAAGGCAAGATATTCATTGCTAAGAATGGATCCTTTCTAGAGAAGGAGTTTCTCTCCAAAGAAGTGAGTGGAAGGAAAGTGCAACTTGGTGAGGTAACTGTACCTTCTCCCGAATTGGAAAGTAGTACATCACAGAAACTAGTTCCAGTGATTCCTACACCAATTAGTGAGGCAGCTAATGATGATGATCATGAAACTTCAGATCAAGTTACTACTGAACTTCGTAGATCAACCAGAGTACATTCTGCGCCAGAGTGGTACGGCAACCTGGTTCTGGAAGTCATGTTACTAGACCATGATGAACCTACGAACTATGAGGAAGCAATGATGAGCCCAGATTCTGCAAAATGGCTTGAGGCCATGAAATCTGAGATGGGATCCATGTATGAGAACAAAGTGTGGACTTTGGTTAACTTGACCGATGATCGGCAAGCAATTGAAAATAAATAGATCTTCAAGAGGAAGACAGACGCCGACGGTAATGTTACTGTCTACAAAGCTTGACTTGTTGCAAAAGGTTTTCGACAAGTTCAAGGAGTTGACTACGATGAGACTTTCTCACCCGTAGCGATGCTTAAGTCTGTCCGAATCATGTTAGAAATTGCCGCATTTCATGATTATGAAATCTGGCAAATGGATGTCAAAACTGCATTCCTGAATGGATATCTCAAAAAGGATTTGTATATGATGCAACCAGAAGGTTTTGTCGATCCTAAAGGTGCTAACAAAGTGTGCAAGCTCCAGCTATCCATCTATGGACTGGTGCAAGCATCTCGGAGTTGGAATATACGCTTTGATGAGGTGATCAAAGCATATGGTTTTATACAGACTTGTGGCGAAGCCTGTATTTACAAGAAAGTGAGTGGGAGCACTACATCCTTTGTGATAAGTATATGTGAATGACATATTGTCGATCGGAAATGATGTAGAATTTTTTGGAAAGCATAAAGGAGTGTTTGAAAGGAGTTTTTTCAAAGAAAGACCTCGGTGAAGCTGCTTACATATTGAGCATCAAGATCTTGTGACGCCCGAAGACCGACGTCCCAGAAGATTCCAGAGATTCCAGATGTTTCGGGTTCTCCCGTGTGTTCCATTTGTGCTTGTGTTATTTATTTTGCATTGCATCATGTCATCATAGCATCATGTCATTTTTTCTTTTGCATCTCAACTAAATAAATCGTGTGGACCTTCGGTCCATTTAAATCGAAGGAAGGATGACTTCTCTTTATAACATATCCTCCTAGTATTATGGAGCTATTATTAAATTATTCCATTTGTTGGAAGTAACCCAAACACACTTGCATAATTTTCCCCATGCCTTCTCTTTCTCTTTCCTTGCCTCAAACCTTGCCCTAATTCAAGCCATTTGAATTTAATTCAAATGAGTTCGAATTTTACTCTTGCATTCTTGCCTCTCCTATTTTTCGTGGACCGTGGACATTTTTGCGAGTCCGGGAAAAATAACCTCATGTCCTAATTCTATCCCTAGCCACCTCCTTCCTTTTCTTTTCTTCTGTGTTGTTTTCTGTTTTTTTGGGAAAACAACTACATAGCAGAGAGAGGCCCAGCCGCCGGCCTCTTAGGCCATCAGCCTGCTAGGCCCATCAGGTCCAGCCAGCCTGACCGCTCCCCTAACCCTAGCGACGACCGCTCCTCACCCCTCGCTCCCCGCTCCCTCTTTCATTGCCGCAGTCTTCCTTCCCGATCCCCCGGAGCCTCTCCTCTCGATCTCCCTCTTCCTCTCGTCACCCCGTGCTGCCCCTCCTCTTCAGCGCTGCGCGCCACCCCCCTCCTCTCCAGTTAGCCGCGCTGGCCATGCTCCTCGTCGCGCGAGCAGCTCCCTGCCGCCCCAGGCCCCTGCCTCATCTCCTCGTTCCTCCGCCTCCCCATGGCGCCCCGAGTCCGCGCCTGGCGCCCCGCGGGCAGGACCAGGATTCGTCGTCCACCGCGCCTCCATCTTCCATCCCATAGCGCCTCCACCCGCCGGATCCCGACGACCAGCGCGCGGAGCCGTGCCGTCCCTCCCCGCGAACTGCGCCTCGTCTCCAGCGCGCCCAGGCCGTTGCCTCGCCTTGGAGCCGCCGTGCCGTGCCGTCTCCGCCTCGCCGGAGCACACACCGCCTCCGGATGCTGCTCCTCCGCGCCGCCCGCCACCGCGCCTGACTCGCTGCGTCGTCCTCGTGAGGCCTCGGCCAGGCAGCGCCGGCGCCGCCCGAGCAACCTCCAGCACCTCCAGACGCTTGGGTGGATCCTGGCTAGATCACCTCCTTGCCGCTTCCGAGATCCAAGGCCTTTCGAGTGGCTTCGTTTTGGATGCGCCAAGTCCCTTTCCGACCCGTGAACGTCTACCGTCGACCCTCGAGGACCCCGTGGAACATACGGACATCAAGTACCTCTACCGCCATCTTCGGAATCACCAAGATGCCAAGTACCACGACGACCGTGTACCACTACCTCCCACGACACCGCGACGATGACCTTCAAGTTCGACTACACGGATTCCACGAGTACCACGACGACCCTTGCTCCAAGTACCACTACGCCCGGAGCACTCGGAACCCTCAAGTACCTCTACGGAACGTGTACGACGACCGTCGCCGAAGAACCGTGTACCACTACTTCCACGACGCCCGTGAACGACTACTTCCACTACGAACTCGTTCCACCCCGAGATGCACGCTTCAAAGGTATACCACCGAGTCGATGACCCGTGGACGAATGCTTGTGGTTGTATGAGATGTTTCCCTTGTGTGCACCGTGCCCGTTTCGTCTTTTGTCATGCTCCTCGGTTGCCTCGTCGCCGACCCGTGGGAACTCGGTGACGGGATCACCCCACCTTTTCATCTCGTTCGCTCGCTCACGCCACCTTTTCTTTTGCACCGGTCTCAACGGATTACCGGAACCGAGATGTTGCCGTTGCATCATTTTTGTATCGTTGCCGTAGCACCCTTTCCTTCCACCACGGTGACAATACTTCATATCTTCTTCATGTCAACTTTTAATAAACTTGCATAAAACTTGATCATGTCATCCGCATCATGTTAGCAACATTTAAATGTGTGAATTGTTTTTTGCTTAAAAATTGCTAAACATGCTCATGGGGATTTTCCGGAATTGTTGTTGTTTTTTCGGCCTCATTTAAAATGTCTAAGTAGGTAGTTTGTTTTTGCTTCACCTCTTGCCTTGTTATCAAACTTTTAACCTTGTCTTGTAAATAAACGAGAGTCAACTAAATAAATAACATGTGGAGTTTCGTAAATATGCAACTCGTTGCATATTGAGCTCCACTTAACTTGTAGTTCTGTTTGTGCACTCTGCCATGCCATGCATATTTAAACCTATCACGCATCATACTTGGATGTGCATCGTATGCCATGGTTATTATATGTGTGTTTACCGTGTTGTTTGCTTCTTTCCGGTTGCTTCTCTTGTTAGCTTCGGTTTCGTTCCGGAGTTGTGAGGATTCGCTCGACTATGTTGCTCCGTCTACTTCCTGGACCCGTTCTTCTCCCTTGCGGAATCCCAGGCAAGATGATCATACCCTTGGATACCTTTACTACCATTGCCATGCTTAGTTGTCTCGATGCTATCGTTACATGTCGTGCTACCCATCTTTATGTCAGCCTCTCCTTGTTCCCATGAAACCTCTAACCTTTGACACCTTCCTAGCAAAACCACTGTTTGGCTATGTTACCCGTTTGCTCAGCCCCTCTTATAGCGTTGTTAGTTGCAGGTGAAGATGAAGATCGTTCCAGGAGGGAACTTGTTGTTGGAATATCACAATATGTTATATATATAATAACACACCTATATACTGGGCATGGGTGGAAGGCTTGGCCTTTTGCTCGGTGTTTTGTTCCACTCATGCCACCTTAGGCGCCGATAAACCAGCATTATGTTCCTTGATTTTGCGTTCCTTACACGATGGGTGGATGGGGACCCCTTGACAGTTCGACTTTGAATAAAACTCCTCCAGCAAGGCCCAACATTGGTTTTAATTTGCCTCATAATAACAATTTAATTAAATAATTAAAATTGCATAGGGCGTCGCGCCCTCGGGGATTCTTTCTACATAGCAGGGGGGCCAGTGCTGATGGTGTTGGTCCCAAACGGGCAACCTGCGGGGCCACCACGGGGAAACTCGAGGATTGGTTTTACTCGTAGCTTGTCCCATCCGGACGTGGCCTGAGACGAGATACACGCGGCTACTATCAGTGTGTCGGCACGCCGGGAGGTCTTGCTGGACTTGTTTTACCATTGTCGAAATGTCTTGTGCACCGGGATGCCGAGCCTGATCAGATTTTCCCTAAGATAAGGGGTGATGATATTATAGTTATCACTTCAGCTAATCGTGAGAGCTTGTGATGGGCTAAGTTGGGACACCCCTGCAGGGTTATGATCTTTCGAAAGCCATGCCCACGGTTATGTGGCAGATTGGAATTTGTTAATGTCCGGTTGTAGAAAACTTGACAGAGGATCCGAAGTAAAACACACAACTGTGTGAGTAACCGTGACTGCCTCTTTTCCCTTTGAGAAGAGAACACGGTGGGGTTATGTTTGATTCATATGTAGTTCAGGATCTTTAGCGATCACTACTAGTTGCGACCGTTTGCATAGATGCTCATCTTACTCTTGTACTCGTAAGTTAGCCACCATATTATGCTTAGCCGCTGCTGCAACCTCACCACTTTACCTCCTCCTGCCCATAAAGCTTTGCTAGTCTTGATACCCATGGTTATGGGATTGCTGAGTCCTCGTGGCTCACAGTTACTACAACACCAGATGCAGGTTCAGCCGAGAATGATGCAGGAGCTGGTTCAAGTACTTCCGGGAGTTCCATGAAGAGAGTGGCCGTATGCTTGTGACGTTTTCGACGATCAGTAGTGGTTTCTACTAGGGGCGATTCGGACCTGTGGCTTTATGTTTTGGTATCTTTCTTTTGGATCTTTGCCCGTAGTCGGGTTGTGATGTTTTGAATGATGTCTTGCTTATGTAATGTATTGTGTGAAGTGGCGAGTGTAAGCCAACTATCTCCTTTTGCAATTTAATCCCTCTTTTACATGAGTCGTGCAAAGATACGAAACTTGACATCATTCCAGAATGGGCTTATACCTTTAAGTCGTGCGTCGACACGTAGGAGGTATAGTCCCATCCTGGGCATTACTAGTTGGTATTCAGAGCCTTCTCCGACCTAGAAGCCCCCACTGATTGAACGAATCGTTAACGGTTGAGTCTAGGCACACACTTGAAAATGTTTTGAGTCCTATATATATATATATATATATATCGGAGAGTAGGATTTCTTTTGCTCCTCATCCCTTTTCACTCTGGTGAGGACTCCTGACGATTACTCTTGTCTCTTCTACTCTCAAAAATGCACCAAATTTTTTTAGGATCACGCGACTATTGTTTGGATTGTTCCGATGTCTTTGTGACGAGAACATTGTTCTCGATGCCTCCTGTCATTTAGGGGTTGTGGCAGTGTCCCGGGGAGTTGAGCTCCGAGGTGTTGTCGTCACAAATATATCGCAGCAGTTCTGGAATACTTAAGACGACCGACATCGAAAACTCTCCTATGCGGTTAGTGGCAAGATAACCCCGACATCACCCAGTACTGGGGAGGTAGTTCGGGAGTATTGCCATAGCTTGTATAGTAGATGCGTTTCGAAGGTACGAGGTAAACGGTTTCCGAAAATAACTGGTTATGTGTTGAAGGATGGATACAGCTGGATGTAGGATTAGAGTTGAGTGCGCGGTGCTTCCCTTGTATCCCCAACACCTGATTGCATAACTGGAAACTTTCGGCAGTTAATAGGTGGGTTTTCAAGTAGTTCGTAGGCATTCTTCCAATGAATGCATGATATGAAGTTCGGGGTTCTACATTGAGTGAAGTAGTTTTATGGGCTTGTTCCGATCGGGAGTTGCATCTTAAAGGGTCCTTGGCTATGCTGATCCGGGGATTGCAAAACCCTTTTGTAACACGTTCCATGAGCTTTCAGCACGAAGATGTCGAACGAAGCTTCTATCTTGTATTTGTTCTATCTGCTCCTTCTTGTTTTTATTTACCTTTGTTCTCCCAAGTGGCTTCTCGACAAGTTGATGTACCTACGGAATTCATTCATTCAATTCTCTGTTCGAATGATATTGTGAAGATTATGTTGCTACATATCTATCCTTTGTTTTTTGTTTTGATTCTGGTATTCGAGTTGCTTCGATGTCAAGTGTTGATTCCATACCTTCCTAATCAGTGTTCTCATATTTCTATGGGAGTGCTAATTCTTCTTGACCATCGAGATTTTCATGTTAATCCTTTTCAACCGGTGTGCCTTCTCTTCAAGTTATTCCATACGGACGCCGTTGAGAAATCCGACGATTTGTCTGTTTCATTCATCCAAAGTTGTCTTTGTTTTCCCCACCCTCCCACCCTTTTCTTTATGGAGCCAGAAAATTCTAAATGAAGTATCCATTTTATTCATGTGATATTTCTTCATTCTTTTCCTTCGATATTCTTCTCCGGTGGACTAAATTCAAGCTTCCGTATTGATCATATTTGTGCCTCTTGTTTCACATGTTTTCCAATGTGGGAATTCTTATCCAAAGGCTCCCTTAATCATTCTCCTCTTGCTATTCATATCCGGAGTGCTGAAGATTCATAATTCCATTCTTAATCCGTTCAAATTATTTTTGAGGATTGTTATCTTATTCAAGTCATTTAATTCAACTGGTGCAATATCTCTTAAGCAATCTTTTCCAATGGTGATATCTTTAGTGGGCCCTAACCCACAGGTCTTTTCCCAGGATCTTACCTGACTCTTCTTTTCCGAAGAATTCTTTTCAAAGTGTGACGTAAGAATGATTCCCATCAGTCACATGCCTCCTCCAAGACCGCTTTCAAATTCCTTTCAACTTCAGGTCAACCTTCCTCTTTTATTCTTCCAGAGCATTTCATGAATTCCTTTCTTTGTGATCCCCCGAAGGCCATCATTTCAGAAGATTCTTCGTTCTCATTTTTCAACTTCGACCTCCAAATATTCTTCATTGATGCCTCTTCGTTCGTCTCCATATTTTTACGGTGGCTCGTTCAAGATTACTCTTCCGTTGTTATCGTTTTAATTCATTTGTTCTTTCACAATCCTACCGGTGGTTCGTTGAAGATTTACCCAAGCTTGTGCGAGATCTCCCTTAATTCTTTCCAACGAGAATAAGTAGGATGCCAAATCCTTTGGTTGTCATCAATTTAATTGGTGAAGGATATGCATGACATAATTCTTATTCTTATTCCTTCAAGGTGATTTAATCCCTTCCTTTGGAGTTTGTTCATCATATCATATTATCAGTTCTAAGTTGTTCATCTGGTTTTCCGGAGCTCCAAGTTATTTCAATTATACCATTCCAAAGCTCCATCTAATTCATCGCAGGCCTTGAATCTTATTCTTTTCATCTTTCACTTCTCATCCTTTTGTTACCGGAGTTCTTCATGGTGGTTCATTATGATTTAATTCATCCTCGAAGTCTTCATCAAGATTTTTGTTGGAGCTCAAGCATTCTTCATCATGCTTTCCAAGTGCAATTCTTGCTCCCTTATCTTTTGAGGCGGTGTTATGTCATTCTTCACAATTCCTTCATGTTTTATGATTCACGAGTTATCAAGAATGAGATATTTAAAACCATCATTTTCCTTGTTCAGGAGATCTTTTCAACCCTTCAATTATTTGTTGGAGTTATCTTGGGTTATAATTCACCTAAAAGCTTTCCCTGAGAATTGTTGCTATTATGGTGCTCATAAATGACCCAAGTTCTTCATTAATCATTCCGGTGAAATAATTTTATCGTCTCCTTGCTGATCTCAAGCCAAATAATTGTTTCCATTAGTGGCAGCAAGTCACCTCATAATTTTGAGATGTTTTCCATAAGCCCACATCAAGCTTATTCTTTCGTTGTTGAATTTCCAACAACTCCGTTCAACCCTTCTTCGTAAGGATGCTCTATCAAATTCAATTTTGAGAGAAGTTGTCATATTTTTCTCCGTTCATTTCTTTCATTGATCTATATACTATTCTTTCATTCCGGAGGCATTGTGATGTTGCTCTCTCCAAACCATCATAGCGTTTTCTCGAGATCATGTTCTTTCCCCTGCTTATCATTTAACCGGAGTGTTGTATTCTTCATTCAAGTTCTCTCATCTTACCAAGTTTTGACTCTCATTTCAACCGTAGTGTTGTCTGAATCCTTCTTACCCCTTGTGCCATTCTTTCAATTGTTTCAGAGGCAATATGTTGTTGATTTCATCAAGTATCACTCCATCTCCTCAAGTTCTTGTTAATTCCTTCCATTTTCAGATGGAGTGCTATCCGAATCATGTCATTCTTATTCCTTGGCTAAACCATTGCGGTTTCATATTCTTTCGTCATCCGTGAGCTCTTGTTTCATGTCTTTCAACCTGCAAGGTTCTTGTGGTGTTCCTTGTTCCTCATTTTACCGGAGTGTTTTCATCTTCGTTCATCTCCATTGTATTCTTTATTCAACTTGTTTAACCTCTCAGGTTCGTGGTTTCACTCGTTTGTCGAAGAAGCAACTTTGTTTTACCTCTTCTTTTTTCGTTTCTATCCAGTGCCATCTCTAGGATCTCGGGTCGAGATCCTCTGTTAGTGTGGGAGAGTTGTGACGCCCGAAGACCGACGTCCTAGAAGATTCCAGAGATTCCAGATGTTACGGGTTCTCCCGTGTGTTTCATTTGTGCTTGTGTTATTTATTTTGCATTGCATCATGTCATCATAGCATCCTGTCATTTTTTCTTTTGCATCTCAACTAAATAAATCGTGTGGACCTTCGGTCCATTTAAATCGAGGGAAGGATGACTTCTCTTTATAACATATCCTCCTAGTATTATGGAGCTATTATTAAATTATTCCATTTGTTGGAACTAACCCAAACACACTTGCATAATTTTCCCCATGCCTTCTCTTTCTCTTTCCTTGCCTCAAACCTTGCCCTAATTCAAGCCATTTGAATTTAATTCAAATGAGTTCAATTTTACTCTTGCATTCTTGCCTCTCCTATTTTTCGTGGACCGTGGACATTTTTGCGAGTCTGGAAAAAATAACCTCATGTCTTAATTCTATCCCTAGCCACCTCCTTCCTTTTCTTTTCTTCTGTGTGGTTTTCTGTTTTTTTGGGAAAACAGCTACATAGCAGAGAGAGGCCCAGCCGCCGGCCTCTTAGGCCATCAGCCTACTAGGCCCATCAGGTCCAGCCAGCCCGACCGCTCCCCTAACCCTAGCGACGACCGTTCCTCACCCCTCGCTCCCTGCTCCCTCTTTCAGCGCCGCAGTCTTCCTTCCCGATCCCCCCGAGCCTCTCCTCTCGATCTCCCTCTTCCTCTCATCACCCCGTGCTGCCCCTCCTCTTCAGCGCCGCGCGCCGCGCCCCTCCTCTCCAGTTAGCCGCGCAGGCCATGCTCCTCGTCGCGCGAGAAGCTCCCTGCCGCCCCAGGCCCCTGCCTCATCTCCTCGTTCCTCCGCCTCCCCATGGCGCCCCGAGTCCGCGCCTGGCGCCCCATGGGCAGGACCAGGATTCGTCGTCCGCCGTGCCTCCATCTTCCATCCCCGAGCGCCTCCACCCGCCGGATCCCGTCGACCAGCGCGCGGAGCCGTGCCGTCCCTCCCCGCGAACTGCGCCTCGTCTCCAGCGCGCCCAGGCCGTTGCCTCGCCTTGGAGCCGCCGCCTCGTGCCGTCTCCGCCTCGCCGGAGCACACACCGCCTCCGGATGCTGCTCCTTCGCGCCGCCCGCCACCGTGCCTGACTCGTTGCGTCGTCCTCGTGAGGCCTCGGCCAGGCAGGGCCGGCGCCGCCCGAGCAACCTCCAGCACCTCCAGACCCTTGGGTGGATCCTAGCTAGATCACCTCATTGCCGCTTCCAAGATCCAAGGCCTTTCAAGTGGCTTCGTTTTGGATGCGCCAAGTCCCTTTCCGACCCGTGAACGTCTACCGTCGACCCTCGAGGACCCCGTGGAACATACGGACATCAAGTACCTCTACCGCCATCTTCGGAATCACCAAGACGCCAAGTACCACGACGACCGTGAACCACTACCTCCCACGACACCGCGACGACCACCTTCAAGTTCGACTACACGGATTCCACGAGTACCACGACGACCCTTGCGCCAAGTACCACTACGCCCGGAGCACTCGGAACCCTCAAGTACCTCTACGGAACGTGTACGATGACCGTCGCCGAAGAACCGTGTACCACTACTTCCACGACGCTCGTGAACGACTACTTCCACTATGAACTCGTTCCACCCCGATATGCACGCTTCAAAGGTATACCACCAAGTCGATGACCCGTGGACGAATGCTTGTGGTTGTATGAGATGTTTCCCTTGTGTGCACCGTGCCCGTTTCGTCTTTTGCCATGCTCCTCGGTTGCCTCGTCGCCGACCCGTGGGAACCCGGTGACGGGATCACCCCACCTTTTCATCTCGTTCGCTCGCTCACGCCACCTTTTCTTTTGCATCGGTCTCTCAACGGGTTACCGGAACCGAGATGTTGCCGTTGCATCATTTTCGGATCGTTGCCGTGGCACCCTTTCCTTCCACCACGGTGACAATACTTCATATCTTCTTCATGTCAACTTTTAATAAACTTGCATTAAACTTGATCATGTCATCCGCATCATGTTAGCAACATTTAAATGTGTGAATTGTTGTTTGCTTAAAAATTGCTAAACATGCTCATGGGGATTTTCCGGAATTGTTGTTGTTTTTCCGGCCTCATTTAAAATGTCTAAGTAGGTAGTTTGTTTTTGCTTCACCTCTTGCCTTGTTATCAAACTTTTAACCTTGTCTTGTAAATAAACGAGAGTCAAATAAATAAATAACATGTGGTGTTTCATCAATATGCAACTCGTTGCATATTGAGCTCCACTTAACTTGTAGTTCTGTTTGTGCACTCTGCCATGCCATGCATATTTAAACCTGTCATGCATCATACTTGGATGTGCATCGTATGCCATGGTTATGATATGTGTGTTTACCGTGTTGTTTGCTTCTTTCCGGTTGCTTCTCTTGTTAGCTTCGGTTTCGTTCCGGAGTTGTGAGGATTCGCTCGACTATGTTGCTCCGTCTACTTCATGGACCCGTTCTTCTCCCTTGCGGAATCCCAGGCAAGATGATCATACCCTTGGATACCTTTACTACCATTGCCATGCTTAGTTGTCCCGATGCTATCGTTACATGTCGCGCTACCCATCTTTATGTCAGCCTCTCCTTGTTGCCATGAAACCTCTAACCTTTGACACCTTCCTAGCAAAACCACTGTTTGGCTATGTTACCCGCTTGCTCAGCCCCTCTTATAGCGTTGTTAGTTGGAGGTGAAGATGAAGATCGTTCCAGGAGGGAACTTGTTGTTGGAATATCACAATATGTTATATATATAATAACACACCTATATACTGGGCATGGGTGGAAGGCTTGGCCTTTTGCTCGGTGTTTTGTTCCACTCATGCCACCTTAGGCGCCAATAAACCAGCATTATGTTCCTTGATTTTGCGTTCCTTACACGATGGGTGGATGGGGACCCCTTGACAGTTCGACTTTGAATAAAACTCCTCCAGCAAAGCCCAACATTGGTTTTAATTTGCCTCATAATAACAACTTAATTAAATAATTAAAATTGAATAGGGGGTCGCGCCCTCGGGGATTCTTCCTACATAGCATGGGGGGCCAGTGCTGATGGTGTTGGTCCCAAATGGGCAACCTGCGGGGCCACCACGGGGAAACTCGAGGATTGGTTTTACTCGTAGCTTGTCCCATCCGGACGTGGCCTGAGACGAGATACGCACCGCTACTATCAGGGTGTCGGCACGCCGGGAGGTCTTGCTGGACTTGTTTTACCATTGTCGAAATGTCTTGTGCACCGGGATGCCGAGCCAGATCGGATTTTCCCTAAGATAAGGGGTGATGATATTATAGTTATCACTTCAGCTAATCGTGAGAGCTTGTGATGGGCTAAGTTGGGACACCCCTGCAGGGTTATGATCTTTCGAAAGCCGTGCCCGCGGTTATGTGGTAGATTGGAATTTGTTGATGTCCGGTTGTAGAAAACTTGACAGAGGATCCGAAGTAAAACACACAACTGTGTGAGTAACCGTGACAGTCTCTTTTCACTTTGAGAAGAGAACACGGCGGGGTTATGTTTGATTTATATGTAGTTCAGGATCTTTAGCGATCACTACTAGTTGCGACCGTTTGCGTAGATGCTCATCTTACTCTTGTACTCGTAAGTTAGCCACCATATTATGCTTAGCCGCTGCTGCAACCTCGCCACTTTACCTCCTCCTGCCCATAAAGCTTTGCTAGTCTTGATACCCATGGTTATGGGATTGCTGAGTCCTCGTGGCTCACAGTTACTACAACACCAGATGCAGGTTCAGCCGAGAATGATGCAGGACCTGGTTCAAGTACTTCCGGGAGTTCCATGAAAAGAGTGGCCGTATGCTTGTGACGTTTTCGACGATCAGTAGTGGTTTCTACTAGGGGCGATTCGGACCTGTGGCTTTATGTTTTGGGATCTTTCTTTTGGATCTTTGCCCGTAGTCGGGTTGTGATGTTTTGAATGATGTCTTGCTTATGTAATGTATTGTGTGAAGTGGTGAGTGTAAGCCAACTATCTCCTTTTGCAACTTAATCCCTCTTTTACATGAGTCGTGCAAAGATACCAAACTTGAGATCATTCCAGAATGGGCTTATACCTTTAAGTCGTGCCTCGACACGTAGGAGGTATAGTCCCATCCTGGGCATTACAGATCTATAGAGATAGATCGACACGCTTGATAAGTTTTTTCAATGAGTACATACCTTGACAAGTTTTTGAAGTAGTTCAAAATGGATCAGTCATAGAAAAAGTTCTTGCCTGAGTTATAAGGTATGAAGTTGAGTAAGACTCAAAACCCGACCTCGACAAAAGATAGAGAAAGAATGAAAGTCATTCCCTATGCCTCAGCCATAGGTTCTATAAAGTATGCCATGCTATGTACCAAACCTGTTGTGTAACTTACCATGAGTTTGGCAAGGAGGTACAAAAGTGATCCAAGAGTAGATCACTTGACAGCGGTCAAAATTATCCTTAGTTACTGGATGACTAAGGAAATGTTTCTCGATTATGGAGGTGATAAAAAGTTCGTCGTAAAGAGTTAAATCGATGCAAGCTTTACACTAATCCAGATGACTCTAAGTATCAATCTGGATGCATATTGGAAGTGGGAGCAATTAGCTAGAGTAGCTCCATGCAGAGCATTGTAGACATAGAAATTTGCGAAATACATATGGATCTGAATGTGACAGACTCGTTGACTAAACTTCTATCACAAGAAAAACATGATCACTCCTTATTACTCTTGGGTGTTAATCACATAGCGATGTGAACTGGATTATTGACTCTAGTAAACCCTTTGGGTGTTGGTCACATGGTGATGTGAACTATGGGTGTTATTCACATAACGATGTGAACTATCGGTGGCGATGTGAACTAGATTATTGACTCTAGTGCAAGTGGGAGACCGAAGGAAATATGCCCTAGAGGCAATAATAAAGTTATTATTTATTTCCTTATATCATGATAAATGTTTATTATTCATGCTAGAATTGTATTAACCGGAAACTTAGTACATGTGTGAATACATAGACAAAATAGAGTGTCCCTAGTATGCCTCTACTAGACTAGCTCATTGATCAAAGATGGTTATGTTTCCTAGCCATAGACATGAATTGTCATTTGATTAACGTGACCACATTATTAGGAGAATGATGTAATGGACAAGACCCATCCGTTAGTTTAGCACTATGATCGTTTAGTTTTACTGTTATTGCTTTCTTCATGACTTATACATGTTCCTATGACTATGATCGAGATTATGCAACTCCCGAATACCAGAGGAACACCTTGTGTGCTATCAAACATCATAACGTAACTGGGTGATTATAAAGATGCTCTACAGGTGTCTCCAAAGGTGTTCGTGGTGTTGGCATAGATCAAGAATAGGATTTGTCACTCCGAGTGTCGGAGAGGTATCTCTGGGCCCTCTCGGTAATACACATCATAACAAGCTTTGCAAGCAAATGACTAATGAGTTAGTCACAAGATGATGTGTTACGGAACGAGTAAAAAGACTTGCCGGTAACGAGATTGAACTAGGTATTGAGATACCGATGATCGAATCTCGGGCAAGTAACATATCGATGACAAAGGGAACAACGTATGTTGTTATGTGGTCTGACCGATAAAGATCTTCGTAGAATATGTACGAGCCAATATGAGCATCCAGGTTCCGCTATTGGTTATTGACCAAAGATCAGTCTCGGTCATGTCTACAGAGTTCTCGAACCCGTAGGGTCCGCACGCTTAACGTTCGGTGACGATCGGTATTATGAGTTTATGTGTTTTGATGTATCGAAGGTAGTTCGGAGTCCCGGATTAGATCGGGGACATGACGAGAAGTCTCGAAATGGTCGAGACGTAAAGATCGATATATGGGACGACTATATTCGGACATCGGAAAGGTTCCGAGTGATTCGGGTATTTTTCGGAGTACCGGAGAGTTACGGGAATTCGCCAGGGATTATATGGGCCTTATTGGGCTTTAGGGGAAAGAGAGAGGGGAGGCTATGCGCCCCCCAAGGCTTAGTCCGAATTGGACTAGGGGGAGGGGCAGCACCCCCTCCTTCCTTCTCTTCTCTTTTCCCGTTCCTTCTCTCGTACTCCTACTACTTGGAAGTGCTCCTAGTTCTACTAGGAAAGGGGGAATCCTACTCCCGGTGGGAGTAGGACTCCCCTAGGGCGTGCCATAGAGAGGACCGGCCTCTCCCCCTCCTCCACTCCTTTATATACGGGGGTGGGGGACCACATGGACACACAAGTTTATCAGTTGATCTCTCCCAACCGTGTGCGGTGCCCCTCTCCACAGAAACACACCTCGGTCATACCGTTGCAGTGCTTAGGCGAAGCCCTGCGCCGGTAGCTTCATCATCTCCATCACCATGCCGTCGTGCTGACAAAACTCTCCCATGAAGCTCTACTAGATCAAGAGCTCGTGGGACGTCATCAAGTTGAACGTGTGCTGAACACGGAGGCTCCATACGTTCGGTGCTTGATCGGTTGGATTGCGAAGAAGTTTGACTATATCAACCGCGTCACTAGACGCTTCCGCTCCCGGTCAACGAGGGTACATAGACACACTCTCCTCTCTCATTGCTATGCATCTAGTAGATAGATCTTGCGTGATCGTAGGATTTTTTTGAAATACTACGTTCCCCAGCACGAGGCCCTCACCGACGTTGGAGAGTAGGGGACGGCGTGGGTTGATGGTGGCCGGCGGGGAGGACTCAGGGATGAGGACGACGCAATTTTACAAGCGATGTCCGTCGAGGCAGAGGACGAAGATGGCGCCAGCGAGGTCGAAACAGAGCTCTAGGCGACGCGCGGCTCGATGGAGAGGATGGGCGCATCAATGCAGTTCCCGTAGACATGTTGACTGGGCAAGGTGGGCTCGGTGGCCACGCCGGCGAGGTTGGCTATGGCGGAAGTGGCGTCAGGGCTCAAGACGCCGGGGCGCAGCCCGATCCAGATCGGGAGGCGAGAGGGAGAGGCGAGGGGTCGAGGGGATTTAGGTGATCGGGGATTAGGTTTAGGTCGGGGTGGCCTTGTAGGCCAGAGAGGGCCGGCCTAGCCGGATGAAGGGCCAGCTAGGCCACGAGGCGTGCTGGGGGGAAGGGGGCTTTCTCTTTCTTTTATTCTTATTTTTTTGTTATTTATCTTCTGCTTTTAAATTATTTTTAGCATTTAAAGCTTTTATAGAAAAGTGACGTCTTCACCAATAATTCCAAATGAATATTTGCAACAAGATGAACATTTTAGTTTGCACATTTGACAACATTTAAATTTCGACTATAAACTCGAGTTTGAATTTGAACGAGGTTTGAATCAATACAAGCTTATCAACAGTAATCGAGGTGACGTGGCTACATTAGGATAGGTTTACTGTAGCATAATTATCCGGGCGTTACAGCATCTAACTTGCTTGATAACGAAGACCTAGGGCATTTGAGGAAGCCCATCGTTTGGGAATATACAAGCCAAGTTCTATAATGAAAATTCCCACTAGTATATGAAAGTGACAAAACAAGAGACTCTCTATCATGAAGATCATGGTGCTACTTTGAAGCACAAGTGTGGAAAAAGATAGTAGCACTGTCCCTTTTTTCTTTTCTTTTCTTTTCTTTTTTATATTTTTCCTTTTTTTTCTTTCTTTTTTGGGCCTTTTTTGGCCTTTCCTTCTCTCTTTTTTTATTTGGGACAATGCTCTAATGATGATCATCACACTTCTATTGATTTACAACTCAAAGATTACAACTCGATACTAGAACAAAGTATGACTCTATATGAATGCCTCCGGCGGTGTACTAGGATGTGCAATGAATCAAGAGTGGAATATATGAAAAATTATGCATGGTGGCCTAGCCACAAATACGATGTCAACTACATGATCATGCATGGCAATATGAATATGATGAAGCGTGTCATAGTAAACAGAACAATGGAAAGTTGCATGACAATATATCTCAGAATGACTATGGAAATGCCATAATAGGTAGGTAGGGTGGCTTTTTTTAGGAAGGTATATGGTGGGTGTATGGTACCGGCGAAAGTTGTGCAGTACAAGAGAGTCTTGCTATGGTGGAAGAGTGAGAATGCGTATAATCCATGGACTCAACATTAGTCATAAAGAACTCACATACTTATTGCAAAAATCTACAAGTCATCAAAACAAAGTACTATACGCATGCTCCTAGGGGAAGGGTTGGTAGGAGTTAACCATCGCGCGATCCCGACCTCCACACAAAGGATGACAATCAATGAAATACCTCATGCTTCAAATTTGTCACACAACGGTTACCATACGTGCATGCTACGGGACTTGCAAACCTCAACACAAGTATTTCTCAAATTCACAACTACTCTACTAGCATGACTCTAATATCACCATCCTCATATCTCAAAACAATCATCAAGTATCAAACTTCTCATAATATTCAATGCACTTTATATGAAAGTTGTTACTATACCCATCTTGGATGCCTATCATATTAGGACTAATTTTATGACCAAAGCACATTACCATGCTGTTCTAAAAGACTCTCAAAATAATATAAGTGAAGCATGAGATATCAATAATTTCTACAAAATAAAACCACCATCGTGCTCTAAAAAGATATAAGTGAAGCACTAGAGCAAACCTATCTAGCTGAAATGATATAAGTGAAGCACATAGAGTATTCTAATAAATTCCAATTCATGTGTATCTCTCTCAAAAGGTGTGTCCAGCAAGGATGATTGTGGTAAACTAAAAAGCAAATACTCAAATCATACGTGACGCTCCAAGCAAAACACATATCATCTGGTAAATAAAAATATAGTCTCAAGTAAAGTTACCGATAGACGAAGACGAAAGAGGGGATGCCTTCCCAGGGCATCCCCAAGCTTAGGCTTTTGGTTGTCCTTGAATTTTACCTTGGGTGCCTTGGGAATCCCCAAGCTTAGGCTCTTGCCACTCTTTGTTCCATAGTCCATCGAATCCTTACCCAAAACTTGAAAACTTCACAACACAAAACTTAGCAAAAATCTCGTGAGCTCCATTAGTATAAGAAAACAAACCACCACTCAAAGGTAATGTAATGAACTCATTCCTTGTTTATATTGGTGTTAAACCTACTGTATTCCAACTTATCTAAGATTCATACTCCCCGATACTACTCATAGATTCATCAAAATAAGCAAACAACACACGAAAAACAGAATCTGTCAAAAACATAACAGTCTGTACCAATCTGTAACTTTCGAATACTTCTGTAACTCTGAAAATTTTGAAATAAATTTGTGGACATGGGGAATTTATCTATTAATCATCTGCAAAAAGAATCAACTTAAAAGCACTCCCCAGTAAAAGATAGCAGCAGTTCCCGTGAGCGTAAAAGTTTCTGTTTTTTACAGCATGATCGCATAAACTTCACCCAAGTCTTCCCAAAGGTCCTGCTTGGCACAAACACCAATTAAAACACAAAACCACATCTAATCAGAAGCTAGATGAATTATTTACTAGTAAACAGAAGCAAAAGCAAATAAATAAAATTGGGTTGCCTCCCAACAAGCGCTATCGTTTAACGCCCCTAGCTAGGCATGATACAAGAATAGATCTAGGTATTGCCATCTTTGGTAGGCAATCCATAAGTGGCTCTCATAATAGACTCATTAGGTAATTTGATTTTATTTCTAGGAAAGTGTTCCATGCCTTTCCTTAACGGAAATTGGAATCTAATATTTCCTTCCTTCATACCAATAATGGCACCAATCGTTCTAAGGATAGGACTACCAAGAATAATAGGACTTGTAGGATTGCAATCTATATCAAGAATGATGAAATCTACAGGCATATAATTCCTATTTGCAACAATAAGAACTAATCCTTCCCATAGGTTCATGGAACAATCATCAAGTTCATGGAAACATAGCATATCACACAAAGTTTTTGGAATTGTGGAAACACTTGCACCCAAATCACACAAAGCATAGCATTCATGATATTTAATCTTAATTTTAATAGTAGGTTCCCACTCATAGTTTTCTAGGGATAGAAACTTCTATCTCAAGTTTTTCTTCATAAGATTGCATTAAGGCATCAACTATGTGTTTGGTAAAAGCTTTATTTTGATTATAAGAATGCAGAGAATTTAGCACGGATTGTAACAAGGAAATACAATCTAATAAAGAGCAATTATCATAATTAAATCCCTTGAAATCCAAAATAGTGGGTTCATCGCTATGTAAAGTTTTGACCTCTTCAATCCCACTTTTAACAGTTTTAGCATCAAGATCTAAAAACTCCGAATCATTGGAACGCCTTTTAACTAAAGTTGATTCATATTCAGTCCCATCTTTATCAAGATTCATAGTAGAAAACAAGGATTTAATAGGAGACACATCAATCACATTTAGATCATCATCTTTATTATCATGAAAACTAGAAGAACACGGTTTCACAAAGCAATCTTTTTTAGTAAGCATCCTAGTGGTTCTTTCTTTGCACTCATCAATGGAAATTCTCATGGATTTGAGAGAGTCATTGATATCGTGCTTAGGTGGAATAGATCTAAGTTTCAAAGAATCAACATCAAGAGAAATTCTATCCATGTTCCTGGCCAACTCATCAATCGTAAGCAACTTTTCTTCAAGCAAAGTATTGAAATTCTTTTGCGAATTCATAAATTCTTTAACACTAGTCTCAAAATCAGAGGCCATCTTATTAAAATTTCCATAAGAGTTGTTGTAGGAATTACTATAATTATTAGAGGAATTACTAGGGAAAGGCCTAGAATTAAAGTTTCCTCTATATGTGTTGTTATCAAAATTATTCCTACGAACAAAATTCACATCCAAAGATTCATTATTATTCTCAATCAACGTTGACAAAGGCATATCATTAGGATCAGAAGAAGCGCTCTTAGTAGAAAATAATTTCATAAGTTCATCCATCTTTACACTCAAAACACTAATCTCTTCAATAGCATGTACTTTTTTACTAGTAGATCTTTCAGTGTGCCATTGAGAGTAATTAACCATAATATTATCTAGGAGTTTGGTAGCTTCTCCTAAAGTGATTTCCATGAAAGTGCCCCCCGCGGCCGAATCTAAAAGATTTCTAGAAGCAAAATTCAAGCCAGCATGAAAGTTTTGTATAATCATCCATAAGTTCAAGCCATGTGTAGGTCAATTACTTATCATTAATTTCATTCTCTCCCAAGCTTGTGCAACATGCTCATGATCTAGTTGCTTAAAATTCATGATATCGTTTCTAAGAGAAATAATCTTAGTGGGAGGAAAATACTTAGAGATAAAGGCATCTTGGCACTTATTTCATGAATCAATATTATTTCTAGGCAAAGAAGCAAACCAAGTTTTAGCACGATCTCTAAGCGAAAACGAAAATAGCTTTAATTTGGCAATATCATCATCAGTATCTCTCTTCTTTTGCATATCTCACAAATCAACAAAGTTGTTTAGATGGGTAGCGGCATCTTCACTAGGAAGGCCAGAGAATTGATCGTTCATGACAAGATTCAACAAAGTAGCATTGATTTCACAAGATTCAGCATCGGTAATAGGAGCAATCGGAGTGATAATAAAATCATTATTGTTGGTATTGGAAAAGTCACATAATTTGGTATTGTCTTGAGCCATAGTAACGAACAAGCAATCCAACACACAAGAAAACAAGAAGCAAGCGAAAAGAGGCGAACGAAAAAAGGGCGAATAAAACAGCAAAAGTGAAGTGGGGGAGAGGAAAACGAGAGGCAAATAATGTAATGCGAGGGATAAGAGTTTGTGATGGGTACTTGGTATATGACTTTTGCGTAGATCTCCCCAGCAACGGCGCCAGAAATTATGCTTGCTACTTCTTGAGCTTGCGTTGTTTTCCCTCGAAGAGGAAAGGGTGATGCAGCATAGTAGCGTAAGTATTTCCCTCAGTTTTTGAGAACAAAGGTATCAATCCAGTAGGAGACCACGCGCGAGTCCCTCGTACCTAGACAAACAAATAAGAACCTTGCAACCAACGCGATAAAGGGGTTGTCAATCCCTTCTCGGCCACTTGCAGAAGTAAGATCTGATAAAGATGATAAGATAATATTTTGATATTTTTTGGTATAGATTGAAAGTAAAGATTGCAAAATAAAACAACGACAATGGAAATTGGCAAGTCGACGGGAAACTAATATGATAAAAGATAGACCCGGGGGCCATAGGTTTCACTAGTGGCTTCTCTCATGATAGCAGATTTCTACGGTGGGTGAACAAATTACTGTCGAGCAATTGATAGAAAAGTGCATAGTTATGAGAATATCTAGGCATGATCATTGTATATAGGCATCACGTCCGTGACAAGTGGACCGAAATGATTCTGCATCCAGTACTATTACTCCACACATCGACCGCTATCCAGCATGCATCTAGAGTATTAAGTTCATAAGAACAGAGTAACACCTTAAGCAAGACGACATGATATAGAGGGATAAACTCAAGCAATATGATATAAACCCCATCTTTTTATCCTCGATGGCAACAATACAATACGTGCCTTTCTGCCCCTGCTATCACTCGGAAAGGACACCGCAAGATTGAACCCAAAGCCAAGCACTTCTCCCATTGCAAGAACTACCAATCTAGTAGGCCAAACCAAACTGATAATTCGAAGAGACTTGCACGGATATTTAAATCATGCATAAAAGATTTCAAAAAAGAATCCAATATTGGTCCTAGATAATCTTGATCATAAACCCACAATTCATCGGATCTCGACAAACACACCGCAAAAAGAATTACATCGAATAGATCTCCAAGAAGATCAAGGAGAACTTTGTATTGAGATCCAAAGAGAGAGAAGAAGCCATCTAGCTAATAGCTATGGACCCGAAGGTTTGTGGTAAACTACTCACAAGTCATCAGAGGGGCTATGGTGTTGATGTAGAAGCCCTCCGTGATCGGTTCCCCCTCCGGTGGAGCTCCGGAACAGGCCCCAAGATGGGATCTCACGTGTACAGAAGGTTGCGGCGGTGGAATTAGGGTTTCGTGGTGCTCCCCGATGTTTTCAGGGTACCTAGGTATCTATAGGAGGAAGAGGCACGTTACGGGAGCCACGAGGGTGGGGGCGCGCCCCCTGTCCTCGTGGCCGCCTCATTCGCTTCCTGGCGTGTACTCCAAGTCTTCTGTGTTGCAATTGTTCCAAGAATGACTCTCCCGAAGGTTTCATTCCGTTTGGACTCCGTTTGATATTCTTTTTCTGCGATACATCAAAATAGCCAAAAAACTGTAATTTGCACTGGGCCTTGGGTTAGCAGGTTAGTCCCAAAAATAATATAAAAGTGTATAATAAAGCCCATTAAACATCCAAAACAGATAATATAATAGCATGGAACAATCAAAAATTACATATACGTTGGAGACGTATCGGGGGCTTGATCTTCTTGCTGTGGTAGTGTCTCAGGCCATGTTGGTAGATGGCTGAGCGGCTGAGTGCTAGGAGACGTGCTTCTTCGAGCAGGTCGATGCCATCCTCGCGGGCTTCTTTGGATTCGGCCTCGGTGTACATCGTGACGCACGGCGAGTCGAACTCGATGTCGGTCGGGATGACGGATTCTGCGCCATATACGAGGAAGAATGGGGTGAACCCGGTCGACCGGTTTGGCGTTGTACGGAGGCTCCAGAGGACGGCCGGTATTTCGTCGAGCCAACTGCCGGGTGAGTGAACGAGCATCTCGATGAGCCACGACTTGATATCGGATAGGATGAGGCCGTTGGCCCGCTCGACCTGGCTGTTGGACTGTGGGTGTGCAACGGAAGCCAGGTCGAGGCGGATGCCGGAGAGGGAGCAGTACTGTGCGAGCGCGCCCTTGGCGAAGTTGGTCCCGTTGTCCGTGATGATGCTGTTCGGCATCACGTAGCGCACCGCGATGTCCTTGATGAATCGGACGGCCGTTGGCCCGTCTAGCTTCTTGATCGGCCTTGCTTCGATCCATTTGGTGAACTTGTCCACCGCCACCAGCAAATGCAGCATGCCGTCTCGAGCGAAGGGCCAGGCGATCGGGATTGTCCGGAGTGCCGACGTCGGCTGGTGGGTGTGCTTCCTGAAGCGCTGGCATCCCTCGCACTTGAGGACGAGCGACTCGGTGTCTTGGAGGGCCGTGGGCCAGTAGAAACAATGGCGAAAAGCCCTGGCCACCAGGGACCGTGAGGCGTCATGATGCCCGCACTCGCCCTGGTGTATGTCGAGGAGGATCTCCACGCCCTTGTCTTGCTCGACGCAGTGTTGGAACACGCCGGTGGGGCTACGCTTGACGAGCTCGTTGTTGATGCTGTTGTAGGCGGACGCCCAGCGCTGCACTTGCCGAGCTTCGGTCTCGTCCATGGGGAGGACCCCGTTCTCTAGAAACTCCGAGATGGGCAGGGCCCATGATGGCGCCGTCACCACGGCGAGAACGGCCACCACAGCGGGTTCAGGGGCGGCAGCCCCCAAGCGGGGTTCAGCAATCCCCGGGTCGGGAGTGGAGGCAGCCGGATTGATGGCTGCAGCCTCTAGGCCGAGCTGAACGGCCCCCGGGTCGGGTTCGGCAGTCCTCGGGCCGGGTTGAGGCACGGCCGAGTCGTCCGGGACGTAGATGGGCTCGAAGTCCGGAGACGGCTTGACGGACGGCTTGCGCAGGTGCTCGAGGGAGACGCCGGACGGGATGGACTATCGGGATGAGGCGATCTTGATGACCGTGTTGGTTGCCTCGTTCTCCGCGCGCGGGACATGGAGGAACTCGCAGCCCGTGAAGATTCTGGACAGCCTATGAATGAGGAAGCGATAGCTTTCCATGTTGGGGTCGCGGGCGTCCCACTAGCCGGAGCACTGCTGCACCACCAGGTCCGAGTCGCCGTAGCACAGGATGCGCTGGATGCCGAGTTCCTTGGCCAGCTGGAGAGCATGCACAAGGGCCTCTTATTCGGCGACGGTGTTGGAGGCGGCGAAGTGGATCTGGAGCGCATACTTGAGTCGGTCGCCCTTCGGGGAAGACATCACAATGTCGGCCCCTAGACCGAGGCACATTTTCCAGCCGTCGAAGTGCATGCGCCAGTGCGTCGAGTCCGGCAGCGGCGGTAGGTACTGGGTCTCGGTCTAGTCGACGAGGAAGTCGGCAAAAGATTGGGACTTGATCGTGGTGCGGGGCTCGTAGAGGATGTATGGTGTGGCCGGCTGATACGTCTCCAACGTATCTACTTTTCCAAACACTTTTTCCCTTGTTATGGACTCTAACTTGCATCATTTGAATGGAACTAACCCGTACTAACGCTGTTTTCAGCAGAACTGCCATGGTGTTGTTTTTGTGCAGAAATAAAAGTTCTCGGAATCGCTTGAAAATCCACGGAGAATTATTTTGGAAAATATAAAAAATACCTGCAAGAAGATTCACACCAGGGGCCCACACCCTGTCCACGAGGGTGGGGGGCACGCCCCCCTACCCAGGGCACGCCACCTGCCTCGTGGGCCCCCTGGTGCTCCACCGACGTATCCCCAGGTCCTATATCTTCACTTACGGGGAGAAAAAAATCAGGGAGAAAGAATTATCATGTTTTACGAGATGGAGCCACCGCCAAGCCCTAATCTCTCTTGGGAGGGCTGATCTAGAGTCCGTTTGGGGCTCCGAAGAGTGGAGATCGTCGCCATCATCATCATCAACCTTCCTCCATCACCAAGTCCATGATGCTCACCGCCGTGCGTGAGTAATTCCATTGTAGGCTTGCTGGACGGTGATGGGTTGGATGGGATCTATCATGTAATCGAGTTAGTTTTGTTAGGGTTTGATCCCTAGTATTCACTATGTTCTGAGATTGATCTTGCTATGACTTTGCTATGCTTAATGCTTGTCACTAGGGCCCGAGTGCCATGATTTCAGATCTGAACCTATTATGTTTCCATGAATATATGTGTGTTCTTGATCCTATCTTGCAAGTCTATAGTCACCTACTATGTGTTATGATCCGGCAACCCCGAAGTGACAATAATCGGGACCACTCCCGGTGATGACCATAGTTTGAGGAGTTCATGTATTCACTATGTGTCAATGTTTTGGTCCGGTACTCTATTAAAAGGAGGCCTTAATATCCCTTAGTTTCCAATAGGACCCCGCTGCCACGGGAGGGTAGGACAAAAGATGGCATGGAAGTTCTTTTCCATACGCATGTATGACTATATTCGGAATACATGCCTACATTGCATTGATGAACTGGAGTTAGTTCTGTGTCACCCTAGGTTATAACTTCTACATGATGAATTGCATCTGACATAATTTCCCATCACCGATCCAATGCCTACGAGATTTTCCTATATTGCTTGTTGCTTATTTACTTTTCCGTTGCTACTATCATAAAAACTACAAAAACACTATCATTACTTTTATTGCTGCTACCGCCACTATCATATTACTTTGCTACTAAACTATCTTCCTGCAGATACTAAGTTTCCAGGTATGGTTGAATTGACAACTCAGCTGGTAATACTTAAGAGTATTCTTTGGCTCCCCTTGTGTCGAATCAATAAATTTGGGTTGAATACTTTACCCTCGAAAACTGTTGCGATCCCCTACACTTGTGGGTTATCAAGACTATTTTCTGGCGCCGTTGCCGGGGAGCATAGCTCTATTCTTTAAGTAAGTTGGGATTTATATCTATTGATCACTATGAAGAATTTGAACGACTCAAAAACCAAGATCTTACCCTCAACTACGAGGGGAGGTAAGGAACTGCCATCTAACTCTGCACTTGATTCTCCTTCTGTTATGAGTAAACTTGTGACACCTACTCCTGCTATTGAATCTGATACGTCGTATGTTCTTGATGATGCTACTTCTGCTACGTATGATGAAACTACATCTATGCCTGATACTGTGCCACTAGGTGAATTTTTAGATAAACAAATTGCTAAGGTTAGAGAGAATGCAAATATTGAAACTGGTGATATTTATGAAAGTGATGATGAAGCTACTCCCAATAGCTATGAATTGCCTGTTGTTCCTGAGGGTTATGTTATGGATGAAGAAACTGCTAGAGACTTTCTTGCTTGCAATGATAGATATGATCTTAAGAAATTATTAGCTAAGCTGAAAGAAAAGTCCTTGAATGCTAGAATGAAACATGACCGTACTTTTGCTAATTCACCTATCTGTGTTACTGATAAGGATTATGAATTCTTTGTTGATCCTGAGTTAATTACTTTGGTTGAATCTGATCCTTTCCATGGTTATGAGTCTGAAACTGTTGTGGCACATCTTACTAAGTTGAATGATATAGCTACCCTGTTTACCAATGATGAAAAGATTCGTTATTACTATATCCTTAAGTTATTTCCTTCCTCGTTAAAGGGTGATGCTAAGACTTTGTTTAATTCTCTTGATCCTGGTTGTGTGCGTAGTCCCCAGGATATGATGTATTACTTCTCTGCTAAATATTTTCCCGCTCATAAGAAACAAGTTGCCTTACGGGAAATATATAACTTTGTGCAAATTGAAGAAGAGAGTCTCCCACAAGCTTGGGGGAGGCTTCTCCAGTTACTTAATGCTTTGCCTGATCATCCTCTTGAGATGCATGTTATACTTGATGTCTTTTATAATGGACTAACCGATGCTTCCAGAGAACACCTGGATAGTTGTGCTGGTTGTGTTTTCAGGGAAAGAACAGTTGAACAAGCTAAACTACTATTGAATAATATGCTGGCCAATGAAAATAATTGGACACTACCTGAACCAACCCCTAAGCCAACTCCGAAGAAAATAGGTGTTCTATTTTTCAGTCCTGAAGATATGCAAGAGGAAAAGAAATCTATGAAAGAAAAAGGTATTAAAGTTGAAGATGTTAAGAATTTACCACTGTCGGTGTACTAGAGTAGGGGTACCCTAGTATCCCAAACTTGTGCACGGGCAGTCGCAGCATCCCGCGGCAAGGCTTACCGGGTGACCGCCAAGGTCCTCCGTGGCTCCTTTGGAGCCATTCAAGAACAAAGTATTCAAGCCAAGGAGACAAGGCCCCGGCAAGAGGAGCTTGCCGGGAAGGCCAACCAAGGCATCTCAAGGAACTTGCCGCGACGCACCATGCGTCCCGGCAAGGCCCGGTGAGCGACAAGCTCCCGGACGCGACAAGACAACGACCGCAGCAAGGCGCTTGCCGCGGCAAGCTACCACTCTGTACCCGTGCTCCAGCACATCCACCAACGTGTCGCTCTAGGACCCTTCCAGGCGTACGTGGCGGGAGGCTGTGCAGCCAGTGGTGCGCGGTGGCAAGCGGTGCTGACAAGATTGCCATCGTGGCAAGCGGTGGCGTCCCTGACAGCCCCTTTTGCACTATTTGGGCGACGGAGACGGGCATTCAATGCCTTGGTCCCCTGCCGTCAGAGTTAGGTATGATACACTGTACAGGTAGTTGTACCAACCACAACACCTTTCCATTTTTACCCTTGTCTACGTTGCCATCTGTCGGTGACCCCTTGAGCATATAAAAGGAGGCCCATGCGCAACGTAGGGGGAGACGAAGGAGAACACTCACGCTCGGTCTTGTTAGCAGCTGGTGTGTACTGTAGCACTCAGCGCTCCCGAGAAAGAACTCAATACAAACCAAAGCAGGAGTAGGGTTTTACGCATCCGTGCGGCCAGAACCTGGGTAAACTGCTCGTGTGTTTGCCTCGATCCGCTCTTCGTGCGATCTTCGCCCCCGCCGAACCGAAAGGAACTCGGTCCGCCGGTCCCACAGGTGCTCGTGGATCAGTTTCCCCTACCGCGCGGCGCGGCGACTGTTGTGTCATCCGCCACTCCGCTACATCCCCGGCCTTGCGGAGGCGCCTTCTTGGTGGAGCTGGGGGCTCTGCTTGCGGCGAGCTTCCTGAAGATGAGGAGGAAGAGGAGTCGATCTCCAGCTTGCCGCTCGTATCCTCGGCGGGCTCGCTCGACTCAACGTCATGCCCGGCAAGCTCTTCCCCGCCAGCAAGCTTCTCTCGCTCGGCAAGGCTTGCCGCCTCCGCTGCCTCTGCCTCCTCCATGGTGAATCCAAACTCGCCCGCGGCTGCGGCTGCCGCCGCCTCTTCCAGCCTAGCGGCGATGCGGTCCATCTCCACATCGGTGGTGGCGCGAGTGAGG
Source organism: Secale cereale (assembly GCA_902687465.1). NCBI lineage: Eukaryota > Viridiplantae > Streptophyta > Magnoliopsida > Poales > Poaceae > Secale > Secale cereale. The sequence continues at coordinate 928,372,865 of LR738711.1, read as the reverse complement.
CCTTTCTTTTCGTCGGAGCGGATAGGCACTTCTACCAAGCCGTCAAAGAACTCAGGCACGACATCGTCTGCAGGCTCTTGCCAAGTTGGGACAATTCCATGCGAGTCGCACAGCGGCATCATTGCACGGATGCGGTCGAGCGAGGAATTGTTGCACAGCGGAACGACACCCTTCGGCAACCTGAACACTTCGGGATGTTGAGGGTCATACTTGAACAACTCCCGGAGCATTGCGTCAAGTTCCATGACAGTGAAGTTGAAGTTGAGGCCCGGGCGCAGCCTCATGACGTCCGCCGCATTCTTGAATTCCCAGGCAGGTCTCCTCCTCTCCTGCAGGGGGGCGATGCGGCTGCGAAGAAAATCTGCGCCAACTGCGCCTACAGTGAGCCCGGCAAGCCTGAGGGGTTGGATCCGGGTGACGGCAATCTTCAGCCTATCGTCTTCCGGGGCCACGTTGCTCCAATCGCTGCCGCGCACTACTGGGGCTCGGCGCCGGGCGGTAAACGGCTGCGGATTCTCCTCGACAATCCAGCACCAGTTTGCTCTCCATTCCTCCCACTTGCCGCGGAACTCCCCCTCCAGATAAGCTTCCTTCTTGCCGCCTTTAGAGATCCAGGCGATTCCGCCGGATAAAGGCTCTCCTCTCTCAACTCGGGGCATAAAGAAGTGGCAAAAAAGGGCTACATTTGGATAGACTCCGACAAAGTTTTCGCAGAGATGTGCGAAAACTGCCATGGTCAGAATGGCATTGGGTGTGAAGTCAAGGAGGCGGAATCTGTAGGTGTTCATAATATCACAGAAGAACTCACAGAAAGGCGGACAGAGCCCGCAGTAGAAGAACAAGGCGAAGAAGGGATATCCATTTGGAGCCATTCCCGAAGCGACGGCTGGAAGTACCTTCGTGCGCGGATGCGCCCGCGTCTCCGTCGACCAGAAGAGGTAGTAGTACTCCCTCAGCTCCCTCGCGACGAGCTTGGGGGGGGAGATTGCCCGCTCCTTTCGTAGCGCCACGAGCCGCTGCGCCTCGGCCGACTTCACGGCCTTCCCCTTGTCGGCTTTCGGAGCCATGGCGGAAGTGGTGGGAGAGGTAGACGGCGTTGGTGGTGCTGGTGGCAATGGGGGGCAGAGCGCTGCTCTCTTTCAGCTTTGAGAAGAAGGGGGGGCGGCGGAGGTTTCTGAGATTGGGATGGCAACTGGCGAGTGGGCGAACTGCCCCTGTTTCCCCTGCTTATAAGGAGGGAGGAGGCGGATGTTCCGTCTTTCCGAATAAAGAAACCACCCACGATCTCTCCCACGACCTCGCATTCAACGCGTGCCGTTCGGGGAGGGCACGGTGGATACGGAGAGAGATACGGCGTAACCTAGGCCGCGCGTGCCCGTGCCCTGTTTTGGGCCTGGCCCAACAGCGCTCGGCACCGCGTATGGCCCAGGCTCGGGGGCTCCTGTCGGTGTACTAGAGTAGGGGTACCCTAGTATCCCAAACTTGTGCACGGGCAGTCGCAGCATCCCGCGGCAAGGCTTGCCGGGTGACTGCCAAGGTCCTCCGTGGTTCCTTTGGAGCCATTCAAGAACAAAGTATTCAAGCCAAGGAGACAAGGCCCCGGCAAGAGGAGCTTGCCGGGAAGGCCAACCAAGGCATCTCAAGGAACTTGTCGTGACGCGCCACGCGTCCCGGCAAGGCCCGGTGAGCGACAAGCTCCCGGACGCGACAAGACAACGACCGCGGCAAGGCGCTTGCCGCGGCAAGCTACCACTCTATACCCGCGCTCCAGCACATCCACCAATGTGTCGCTCTGGGACCCTTCCAGGCGTACGTGGCAGGAGGCTGTGCAGCCAGCGGTGCGCGGTGGCAAGCGTTGCTGACAAGATTGCCATCGTGGCAAGCGGTGGCGTCCCTGACGGCCCCTTTTGCACTATTTGGGCGACGGAGACGAGCATTCAATGCCTTGGTCCCCTGTCGTCAGAGTTAGGTATGATACACTGTACAGATAGTTGTACCAACCACAACACCTTTCCATTTTTACCCTTGTCTACGTTGCCATCTGTCGGTGACCCATTGAGCATATAAAAGGAGGCCCATGCGCAACGTAGCGGGGGACGAAGGAGAACACTCACGCTCGGTCTCGTTAGCAGCTGGTGTGTACTGTAGCACTCAGCGCTCCCGATCAAGAACTCGATACAAACCAAAGCAGGAGTAGGGTTTTACGCATCTGAGCGGCCCGAACCTGGGTAAACTGCTCATGTGTTTCGCCTCGATTCGCTCTTCGTGCGATCTTCGCCCCCGCCGAACCGAAAGGGACTCGGTCCGCCGGTCCCATAGGTGCTCGTGGATCAGTTTCCCCGACATCTTTGGCGCGCCAGGTAGGGGGTACCCTAGTATCCCGAACTTGTGCACGGGCAGTCACAGCATCCCGCGGCAAGGCTTGCCGGGTGACCGCCAAGGTCCTCCGTGGTTCCTTTGGAGCCATTCAAGAACAAAGTATTCAAGCCAAGGAGACAAGGCCCCGGCAAGCGGGAAGAAGAAGACCAAATCCGGCAACAGTTCTGATGCCCACTCCGGCAAGCGCACCTCTTCGGAGTGCTGCGCTACCGTCGAGGACGCACCATCGAGCTCCACCGGCAAGTGTAAGAAGACAATGGCAGCTCCGCCAGAGACCAAGAAGGTGTCCGCCAAGGAGGATGGCACTGGTGGTACCTTCACCATTAGTGCCACTCTTGACCCTAAATAGGAAAGCGCGCTCATTGCTTTCCTGCGGGCGAACGTCGACATGTTTGCGTGGCAATCGTCTGACATCCCCGGTGTTCCCAGAAAGTAATTGAGCACCATCTTGCCGTCTGTCCTCATGCGCGGCCCGTCAAGCAGAAGGTCAGGAAACAAGCAGTGGAGCGCCAAGAATTCATCGCAGAAGAGATCAAGAAGTTGGAAGCAGCAGGCTTTGTCAGAGGAGTGCTCCATCCTGCGTGGTTGGCCAATCCTGTAGTCGTGCGCAAGGCAAACGGGAAATGGAGGCTTTGTATCGACTTTACCGCTGTCAATAAAGCTTGTCCCAAAGACCCATTTCCCTTGCCGCACATTGACCAGATTGTTGACTCCACGGCCGGATGTGACTTGCTTTCATTTCTTGACGCATACTCAGGATACCATCAGATCTTCATGGCAGAAGAGGATGAGGAGAAGACCGCATTCATCACTCCATGTGGCACATACTGTTTCATACGGATGCCTTTCGGTTTAAAGAATGTTGGTTCAACATTTGCAAGGGTGGTCCATTATGCTTTTGAGCCACAAATACACAGAAATGTGGAAGCCTACATGGATGGCATAGTGGTCAAGAGCAAGGACAAGGCAACTCTGATTCAAGATTTAGACGAGACCTTTGCAAATCTGCGCAAGATCAGCCTCAAGCTCAACCCCGAGAAGTGTGTGTTTGGAGTCCCTTCCGGCAAGCTTCTCGGGTTCTTCGTGTCTCAGCGGGGAATTGAAGCCAATCCCGACAAGATCAAGGCCATTGAGCAGATTGAAGCACCAAAGCACGTCAAGGATGTACGAAGACTTGCCGGTTGCGTGGCTGCTCTCAGCAGGTTTATCTCTAAGTCTGCTGAGCGCGCCCTGCTGTTTTTCAAAATATTGAAAAAGGCAGGTCCAATGAAATGGACTCCGAAAGCGGAGGCTGCACTGCAAGACTTGAAGAAATACCTGTCCTCCACTCCAATACTTGTCGCACCTAAGCCACAAGAGAAGTTGCTGCTGTATATAGAGGCAACCAATCAAGTGGTTAGTGCTGCGTTAGTAGCGGAGAGGGAAGCAGATGATGAGCCAGCAACCACGGCACGCGCATCCAGCGACAAGCAGGGGGCTTCCCCGACAAGCTCTGGTCCCGACAAAGATGGATCTGCGCAGGCGCGCGAGGAGATACAGAAGAGGATGGTGCAGCGCCCAGTTTACTTTGTCAGTTCCCTTCTACAGGGGGCTAGGTCAAGGTACTCTGGTGTGCAGAAATTGCTTTTCGGCCTTCTCATGGCCTCGAGAAAGCTGCGCCATTACTTCCAAGCACATGAAATCACAGTTGTCACTCGTTTTCCGCTGAAGAGGATACTGCAGAATCCAGAAGCAACAGGCAGGATTGTTGAGTGGGCACTGGAACTGTCATGCTTTGGCCTTAAGTTTGAGAGCACTTCAACTATCCAAAGCAGAGCATTGGCAGAATTCATAGCAGAGTGGACGCCAACACCGGATGAAGAAATTCCAGAAACGAGCATCCCCGTCAAGGAAGCAAGCAAAGAGTGGCTGATGTACTTTGATGGTGCATTCTCGCTGCAAGGCGCCGGTGCTGGCTTGCTGCTTGTTGCACCCACCGGAGAGCACCTCAAGTACGTAGTCCAGATGCACTTTCCCAAGGAGCAAGCAACAAACAATACCACAGAGTATGAAGGTTTGCTTGCCGGTCTCAGGATCGCGGCAGACCTTGGGATCAAGAAGCTCATTGTCAGGGGTGACTCATAGCTTGTCGTCCGCCAAGTGAACAAGAGTTATCCGAGTCCGTTGATGGAAGCCTACGTTGATGAAGTGAGAAAGCTAGAAGAGCACTTTGACGGCCTACAGATGGAGCATGTTCCAAGAGCTCAGAACGACATCACAGATGGCCTGTCGAAGTGCGCCGCACTTAAGTTACCTATGGAACCAGGGATCTTTGTGCTCAAGCTGACTCGACCATCCGTAACACCGTCAACTGGACAGAGAAAGAAGTGGAAGTTTATTTTTGGTGACTATTTTCCGGCAGAGCTTCCCGAAGCCGCCGCCAAGAAGGTCCCCAAGATCAACACCAAGAGTGCTGAGGAGCAGTCTGCTCCGGCAAGCCCTAGGGTTTGTTCCGTTGAAGCAGAGGCTCCCGACAAGTTTTGCTCCGGCAAGCTTGCCGGGGAACGTCAAGCTCCGGCTGAGCCGCAGGTTCTCGCCGTAGAAGCGGATGTTCACGCAGCATCAGATGTGCCTTTAGTCCTTGTTGTCGAGCCACAAGCTCCAGCATGGGCACAGCAGATTTTCCGTTTCCTTCAGACAGGAGAACTTCCCGAAGGGCAAGAAGAAGTGGAAAGAGTAGCCCGGCAGTCAAGTATGTACCAGTTTGCCGACAACACACTGTACAGAAGAAGACTCAACGGTGTGAAATTGAAGTGTATTCACCGGGAAGACGGACAAAAGCTGTTGGCAGAGATACATGGAGGCATATGTGGTCACCACATTGGCGCAAGAGCACTTGCCGGCAAAGCATTCAGGCAAGGTTTCTTTTGGCCGACAGCCCTCCAGGATGCAACTGCACAAGTAACCAAGTGTGAAGCGTGCCAGTTCCATTCCAAGCAGATACACCAGCCAGCTCAAGCTCTCCAGACGATCCCTTTATCCTGGCCATTTTTGGTCTGGGGGCTTGACATCCTCGGCCCCTTTCCCCGAGCAGTCGGGGGCTTTGAGTACTCGTACGTTGCAATCGACAAGTTCACAAAGTGGCCGGAAGTGGAAGTAGTGAGGAAGGTGACAGCACAGTCAGCAGTCAAGTTCTTCAGGTCGATTGTTTGCCGCTTCGGGATCCCTAACAGGATCATCACCGACAACGGTACGCAATTCACGAGCCGCACCTTCATGCAGTACGTCCAAGATCTTCGCGCCAAGGTCTGCTTCGCTTCTGTTGCTCACCCGAGAAGCAACGGTCAAGCGGAGAGGGCAAATGCTGAAGTGCTGCGTGGACTCAAGACCAGAACTTTCGACAGGCTGCGCAAGTGCGGAAGAAACTGGATTGAGGAGCTGCCGGTGGTTCTTTGGTCGCTCAGGACGACGCCAAATCGAGCCACTGGCCAGACACCTTTCGCTCTAGTCTATGGAGCAGAGGCAGTTCTCCCCATGGAACTCGTATACGGGTCACCTCGAGTGCTCGCTTATGATGAGCTTGAGCAAGAGCAGCTACGACAAGATGACGCGCTGCTCCTTGAGGAAGACCGTTTTCAGGCTGCTGTACGAGCTGCTCGCTACCAGCAAGCCTTGCGCCGCTACCATATCCGCAAAGTTAACGCCAGAAGTCTCGAGGAAGGCGACCTTGTTCTTCGGCGCGTTCAGTCCGCCAAGAATTCCAACAAGTTGACGCCGAAGTGGGAAGGCCCTTACCGGGTGAAACGATTCACTAGGCCTGGCGCTGTCCGCCTTGAGACTGAAGATGGCATTCCGGTGAGCAACTCCTGGAACATTGAGCATCTTTGTAAGTTTTACCCGTAAGGCGCGGTTGCCGGAACCTGTTCCGGCAACCACCTTTTGTACAAGTCTTGCCGCTGTTGCATGTAATTCTTTGTACAAAGCTGGGCACAGACCCCGTGCATAAGTAAAGATCATGTGCTCCGCACATCTTGTCAATTTCATGCTTTCTATTTTTTGCATCTGTTATCTGACACTTTGTGCAGCACCTACCCCCGGTAAGCAATAACGAGCCGTAAGGCTCCATATCTTTATTTTCTCTTCTTTCTTTTTCTCAAGGAAAGGAAGGTTCCCTCGCCCACAAGTTTGCCGGGGGGGAAAGGAGAAGATAATGGTATGGACCAGGCGTCGTTCAAGAAAGTTTCGCCTTACCGGGAAGCAAACAACAGAAAAGCTAAGTTGCCAAAGTTTGAGCAATCTGATTTTTTAACTTTTTAAGTTATCTTCCTTGAATGACCGTGCTTTGTATGGAAAACATGTGCGCGGAGGAACCAACTCGTAGCTAGTTGCGCCCTTACTTTGTTTCGAGTCCGCTCAACAACTTAAGTGTGCTGCGACTAGTTGCGACAAGGTTTCTTGTCGGTAACGGCACCGCCAGCAGGCTGCTGACGTCCCGCACTCAGCGCTCGCGGCTAAGGTGCCTGCACCGGCAAGTTCCCTAAAAGCGTAGGGCAAAAACATACAAAAGAAGGAATCAAGTAAAGGAAATAACATTGCAATCACTACCCGAAATAGAGTTATATTACAAGGTAGCTTGTCGCAGCTCTAACAGATTGTTCTCATGACATGACCAGCAGCGACAAGAAAAGAAGAAAACGGGCGGCCTAGTCTACGCGATCGCCCTCGATCCTCTTGATCCCGCTCACCTTGTCCACAATGGGTGCGACAAGGGTCTTGAGCGCTTCCAAATCAGCATCCGGCGGCAGGGACTTGAGGACGTTGGTGAGGTTGAGGCCCGGGTTGCGGAAAGCCACCTTCACCAACACCTTTTGAAGAGCTCCCGCGCAGATCTTGCACGACTCGTCGGCCAGTTGCTTTGGGATCTTCTCCCGGAGTCGCTGGAGAGCCGTCGCCACGCCTATGAAGAACAAAGTGAGCTTGGCGCTGGGTTGGAGGTTCTCATCGGAGGGATACCCGAGATCCTCCATCCCCAGCTGTGCCAGGTCCTTGTCAATGTCTGCGGCAGCATTCATGAGACCCTCGATCCAGTGCTCCACATTCTCTTTGAAAGTGTTCTGGGCGGCAGCAGCGCTCGCCAGCAGCGCCTCATCGGCCTTGATCTTCTTCTTCAAGGCCACCTCATGCTCCCTGGCGCCGTCCAGCGTCTTGGTCAAAGTAGTCAGCTTCAACTCAAGATCTGCGTTGGAGTCCTTGGCGGCGGCAAGTTCCTTGCCCTTCTCGGCGAGGTGAACCTGCAGCTCTGAGTTGTTGTGGGCGTTCTTCTCCCACTCACGCTTGAACGCGGCAAGCTCTTCACCGCTCGCCTTGAGATCGGCCTCCAGCCGCGCCACCTTCGTCTCTAGCTCCTTCTTGGCGGCCTCGGCAGCTGCGGCAGCATCCTCTGCTTGCTTGAGGGCTCCGCCGAATGATTGCTCGCGCACGGCAAGCTCCTCCTCGTGGCTGTCGAGGTTGACCTTCCGCTGCGCCAGCTCGCCCTCCTGCGCAGACAGCTTCTCAGCGGCAAGCCGCTGTTGTTCTTCGACTTCAGCCTTCTCGAGGAAGAAGGCCTTCTGCTCCTCGGCAAGTTGCTCCCGCTCCTCTGCCAGGAACCGGAGAGCTTCCTGGTGAAGGCCTCGGAGCTCCTCCGCGCGCTTCTCAATGTCCGCTCCCGCCTTCGCGGCAAGCGCCTCTCGGGACTCCAGCTTGGCTTGCCGGGCGCGGTAGAGTGACACCAGTTTCCGCAGCAGCCGCTCCTCCTCAGGCTCGCCACTGCTGCTGCTCGGCGCGTCAACCAGCGTCAGCCCAGCGGAGGCGAGCACCTCTCCGTCAAAGCTCTCTCCTTCGACCGACGCCCTGGAGCTTGACGTCCAGGGGAGGTTGATGAAGACGTTCTCGCCGGCCTTCAAGTAGACGCCTGGCTGGGGCTCTTCGGAGCCTGGCGCTGCGGCAGCGGCGGAGGGATCGGCGGTCGGCGTAGCGCCTTGCGCTCCTGCGGCCTCGGGGTCGTCAGTGCGATCGCCAGACCCCTCGCCAGCTGCTGCGGCGGCAGCCTTGGCGGCCTCATCGCCGGCGGGATCGTCAGCGCCGGCTGCTTCTTCGGTGGCAGCGGCATCGCCGGTGTTGCCGCGCGTGTTCTCCTCGCCAGCAACCTCCGTCTCCATCGGCTCCGCAGCAGATGGATCTGACGGTCGGAAAAGGGAGAAAAGTCAAGAAAATATCCAAAAAGAAGATCAAAAGAAGAAGAACCCAAGGGAAGTTTTGAAGCAAGAGGATTACCTGCGCCGGGTTCTGCAGCCTCCCTTGGCGAAGAACTCTCCCTTGGCGGAGAACTCTCCCTTGCCGGAGAGACCCTTGCCGGAGAACTCTCCCTTGGTGGCGTAGTCGAAGCAGACGGCATGTTGGGGGCGGTCTCCGGGTGCTCCTGGTGGGGCTGCTCTGCTCCTACACAAACCAACAATCAGATGTCAGCAAAGAAAGAGCGTCCATGCACGCCTAACAGCAGAAAGCGAACCATATACTTACGCTGGGGGCTGCGCTGGAGAATAGTTGCCGAGTCCGGCAAGGTGGTCTCGGGCGCATCCTCTACTGTTGCGGTGGGTTCGTCCTCGATGATAATCACCGCTCTCCTCGCCGGGACCTTGGCTCTCTTCGCCGCTCTCTGGGCCAGAGTCCTGAATAGGAATAAGTTCGGAGTAAAGCGAATGAGATACAAGACAAAACAGAAAGAATTGAGGAACTACAAGTACAACAAAGAATCTTACTCTTCTTCTTCCTCGTCGAAGCTGAACGCGGAGAAGTCGAAGTCCGGCTCACCTCCGGCGCGAGGAGGCGGAGGAGTAGTTTCCCTTGGCCGCTTGGCGGGAACGGTGGCACTGGTCCGAGACAACCCTGCTCCGGCTGTCGCCGCGGCGTGAGAGGCGGCAGGAGCAGAAGCGGTGGTCCGGGAAGACCCCGCTCCATTTGCCGCAGCAGCGTGAGGTGCTCCCGCGGCAACAGAGCTTGTCGCAGTGGAGCGTGTCGCGCGGCGCGGCGACTGTTGTCTCGTCTGCCACTCCGCTACGTCCCCGTCCTTGCGGAGGCGCCTTCTTGGTGGAGCTGGGGGCTCTGCTTGCGGCGAGCTGCCTGAAGATGAGGAGGAAGAGGAGTCGATCTCCAGCGAGCCGCTCGTATCCTCGGCGGGCTCGCTCGACTCAACGTCATGCCCGGCAAGCTCTTCCTCGCCGGCAAGCTCCTCTCGCTCGGCAAGGCTTACCGCCTCCGCTGCCTCTGCCTCCTCCACGGTGAATCCAAACTCGCCCGCGGCTGCGGCTGCCGCCGCCTCTTCCAGCCTAGCGGTGATGCGGTCCATCTCCACATCGGTGGTGGCGCGAGTGAGGCCTTTCTTTTCGTCGGAGCGGATAGGCACTTCTACCAAGCCGTCAAAGAACTCAGGCACGACGTCGTCTGCAGGCTCTTGCCAAGTTGGGACAATTCCATGCGAGTCGCACAGCGGCATCATTGCACGGATGCGGTCGAGCGAGGAATTGTTGCACAGCGGAACGACACCCTTCGGCAACCTGAACACTTCGGGATGTTGAGGGTCATACTTGAACAACTCCCGGAGCATTGCCTCAAGTTCCATGACAGTGAAGTTGAAGTTGATGCCCGGGCGCAGCCTCATGACGTCCGCCGCATTCTTGAATTCCCAGGCAGGTCTCCTCATCTCCTGCAGGGGGCGATGCGGCGGCGAAGAAAATCTGCGCCAACTGCGCCTACAGTGAGCCCGGCAAGCCTGAGGCGTTGGATCCGGGTGACGGCAATCTTCAGCCTATCGTCTTCCGGGGCCATATTGCTCCAATCGCTGCTGCGCACTACTGGGGCTCGGCGCCGGGCGGTAAACGGCTGCGGATTCTCCTCGACAATCCAGCACCAGTTTGCTCTCCATTCCTCCCACTTGCCGCGGAACTCCCCCTCCAGATAAGCTTCCTTGTTGCCGCCTTTCGAGATCCAGGCGATTCCGCTGGATAAAGGCTCTCCTCTCTCAACTCGGGGCATAAAGAAGTGGCGAAAAAGGGCTACGTTTGGATAGACTCCGACAAAGTTTTCGCGGAGATGTGCGAAAACTTCCATGGTCAGAACGGCATTGGGGGTGAAGTCAAGGAGGCGGAATCCGTAGGTGTTCATAATATCACAGAAGAACTCAGAGAAAGGCGGGCAGAGCCCGCAGAAGAAGAACAAGGCGAAGAAGGGATATCCATTTGGAGCCATTCCCGAAGCGACGGCTGGAAGTACCTTTGTGCGCGGATGCGCCCGCGTCTCCGTCGACCAGAAGAGGTAGTAGTACTCCCTCAGCTCCCTCGCGGCGAGCTTGGGGGGAAGATTGCCCGCTCCTTTCGCAGCGCCACGAGCCGCTGCGCCTCGGCCGACTTCACGGCCTTCCCCTTGTTGGCTTTCGGAGCCATGTCGGAAGTGGTGGGAGAGGTCGACGGCGTTGGTGGTGCTGGTGGCAATGGGGGGCAGAGCGCTGCTCTCTTTCAGCTTTGAGAAGAAGGGGGAGCGGCGGAGGTTTCTGAGATTGGGATGGCAACTGGCGAGTGGGTGAACTGCCCCTGTTTCCCCTGCTTATAAGGAGGGAGGGGGCGGACGTTCCGTCTTTCCGAATAAAGAAACCACCCACGATCTCTCCCACGACGCCGCATTCAACGCGTGCCGTTCCGGGAGGGCGCGGTAGATACGGAGAGAGATACGGCGTAACCCAGGCCGTGCGTGCCCGTGCCCTGTTTTGGGCCTGGCCCAACAGCGCTCGGCACCGCGTATGGCCCAGGCCTGGGGGCTCCTGTCGGTGTACTAGAGTAGGGGTACCCTAGTAACCCGAACTTGTGCACGGGCAGTCGCAGCATCCCGCGGCAAGGCTTGCCGGGTGACCGCCAAGGTCCTCCGTGGTTCCTTTGGAGCCATTCAAGAACAAAGTATTCAAGCCAAGGAGACAAGGCCCCGGCAAGAGGAGCTTGTCGGGAAGGCCAACCAAGGCATCTCAAGGAACTTGCCGCGACGCGCCACGTGTCCCGGCAAGGCCCGCTGAGCGACAAGCTCCCGGACGCGACAAGACAACGACCGCGGCAAGGCGCTTGCCGCGGCAAGCTACCACTCTGTACCCGTGCTCCAGCACATCCACCAACGCGTCGCTCTAGGACCCTTCCAGGCATACGTGGCGGGAGGCTGTGCAGCCAGCGGTGCGCGGTGGCAAGCGGTGCTGACAAGATTGCCATCGTGGCAAGCGGTGGCGTCCCTGACGGCCCCTTTTGCACTATTTGGGCGACGGAGACTGGCATTCAATGCCTTGGTCCCCTGTCGTCAGAGTTAGGTATGATACACTATACAGGTAGTTGTACCAACCACAACACATTTCCATTTTTACCCTTGTCTACGTTGCCATCTGTCGGTGACCCCTTGAGCATATAAAAGGAGGCCCATCCGCAACGTAGGGGGGGACGAAGGAGAACACTCACGCTCGGTCTCGTTAGCAGCTGGTGTGTACTGTAGCACTTAGCGCTCCGGAGCAAGAACTCAATACAAACCAAAGCAGGAGTAGGGTTTTACGCATCCGTGCGGCCCGAACCTGGGTAAACTGCTCGTGTGTTTCGCCTCGATCCGCTCTTCGTGCGATCTTCGTGCCCGCCGAACCGAAAGGGACTCGGTCCGCCGGTCCCATAGGTGCTCGTGGATCAGTTTCCCCGACAACCACCTACTGAAGAAATACATGGTCTTGATAACCCGACACAGGTAGTAAAGGTAAATTCTCTTTATAGATTTGATGAAGGTGATATTCCTCGTTATAAGTGATTATCTGTCTAAAGCTAAAGGTGAACTGAAACTCATTAGTATACATGCTTCTATGGTCACCACTCAACTAGAACAAGTACTTAAGGCTTAGAATGATTTTCTCAACGAATTAAATAGTAAAGATAATGACTATGCTATTAGAGTTGCAACTAGAGGTGGTAAAATGACTCAGGAACCTCTGTATCCTGAAGGCCATCCTAAGAGAATTGAGCAAGATTCTCAGAGAGCTAATTTAGATGCACCTAGTTCTTCTTAGAAGAAGAAAAAGAAAAATTATAGGACTTTGCATGCTTCTAGTGAACCTATAGCTGACACACCTGAGAATCCTAATGAAATATCTGTTTCTGATGCTGAGACACAATCTGGTAATGAACATGAGCCTAGTGATAATATTAATGATGATGTTCATAATGATGCTCAACCTAGCAATGATAATGATGTAGAGATTGAACCTATTGTTGATCTTGATAACCCACAATCAAAGAATCAACGTTATTATAAGAGAGACTTTGTTGCTAGGAAGCACGGTAAGGAAAAAGAACCATGGGTTCAGAAACCCATGCCTTTTCCTCTGAAACCATCCAAGAAAAAGGATGATGAGGATTTTGAGCGCTTTGCTGAAATGATTTGACCTATCTTTTTGCGCATGCGTTTGACTGATGTGCTTAAAACAAATCCTTATGCTAAGTATATGAAGGATATTATTACCAACAAAAGAAAGATACCTGAAGTAGAAATTTCCACCATGCTTGCCAATTACACTTTTAAGGGTGGAATGCCTAAGAAATTAGGAGATCCGGGAGTACCTACTATACCTTGCTCCATTAAGAAAAACTATGTTAAAACTGCTTTGTGTGATCTTGGAGCTGGTGTTACTGTTATGCCGCTCTCTTTATATCGTAGACTTGACTTGATTAAGTTGACACCTACTGAAATATCTTTGCAAATGGTTGATAAATCAATTGCTATACATGTCGGTATTTGTGAGGATGTGTCTGTTGTAGTTCTGCTGCTGTGGTGACCTTGTTCTTGAGCTTGCATGTCAAATTTTCTTGGTCCCAAGTAGTTCTAATGCATGATATAGTCTCTAGGCACTAGTAGGAGTTGTTGCTATCAATCTTGTTGAGTTTGATTAACTTTTATTTTGAGTTACTAAAATTTCAGAAATTTTCAGAAAAGGAAAATGATAAAAAGATTGTTGAGGGGCTCCTCCAGCAAGAGCTCAGAGGAGAAGAAGAAAGAAGAAAATAAGAAGCCCAAGTATAATCTTCCTCGCATGGTGGAAGTTCGACCATGCGAATGGCCTTGTAATGATTTCATGATGTCCGCCGGGATTTACGAAGACTCTTATTGGTTGGCAAATAATGCAGGCCTCACCGACTTCCTCCACAACCAGAAAGAACAGTATCTCTTACTCACCAATATTTTCACGCAAAGTTTTCATTTTCATGCTAAGAAAACACCACCTACGGTGGAGTTTCGTGTATATGATGTGATTAAGGATATATCACTCTTAGATTTTTGTGACATATGCAAAGTACCCTTTGGAGGTAGACTTGATGAACCACGTCGTGAAGACATTGAAGGGTTTATTGACATGATAGCTGTAGGGGAAACTAGACAAGTTTCAGGGGCAAGAATCACCAGTATACACTTCCCTGTTCTGCGCTACTTTGCTTTATTTACTAGTAGATGTTTAATTGGTCACGGGAACAGCGGGAATCTTAGTGCCCCTGATATTGTCATCGTACGCCATGCTTTGTTTCAAGACACAACTTTTAGCTTGGGCGTCGTCGTTGCTAAACGACTGAGTCTGAGCCGCTCAAAGGGGCCCATCTTTGGAGGCATCTTTGCTTCTCGCCTTGCTGAACATTTTAGAATGCCTATTAGGCATCATGAGAAGGAAGAAAAATTGCTTGCCCATGTTTATCTAGACTACAAGAGCATGGTAGCTCATGACTTTATTGTTAAAGACAAGAATAGGCTGCTTAATTATAAATTAAGATTTGATGAAATATACTGTGGAATTGTTACTTTGCCTGCACCATCTTTCTTTGATCTGTCCACATGCAAATACCTCATTACATCAGATGCCTTCTACAAGTACCAAGGCCAGGCACAAGATTCAGAGCCTGAGCCGAAGCCACCACTTGATCCTTACCGTCAGTCTGTTTATGGGTGGGAGCTGGATGAGCTCGCCAACCACTGGCACCCAGAGGACACATCTCAGTACACTGGAGGGAGTAGCTTCGATCCGTGGCCATAAACCAACTTAGGCCAAAAGCCTAAGCTTGGGGGAGTATGTGTTTCGCACCGACTTTACATTCATGTTCACACACTTATTCTAGTTGTCGGTGCTCACACTCTTTCACTGTACCATCCATGCTTAGTTTCAATTTCTTTTTCTTAGTCTTTTTCTTGTGTGCTAGAAAAACCCAGAAAAGCAAAAAAAAATAGTTGTTGCTTCTAGCTAGTTTACTTTCTTTGCTTGTAGTAGTAATTAAAAATGAAAAACCAAAAAGATTTCCCGTTCTTCTTTTGCTAGTTGGGAGCTTTCCCGTGTAAATAGTTTCTTTTCTTTAGGGGTTAAGAGTAGAAGACCATGATTGAAAATGCTTAGTGGCTCTCATATGCTTTGTTGTTGATTTAACCTTGAGCCATATTACCTTGTCTTCTCTCTTGTATTAAATGTCTGCAGATTCCAGGTTAGTCCAATGCACGTGCACTATTATTATTTTCCACACCGTTCGGTCGTGCGAGTGAAAAGCAATAAGGATGATATATGATGAGCCAATTGAGATGAGAAAAGCTGGTATGAACTCGACCTCTCTTGTTTTTGTAAATATGATGGCTCATCGTTCCTGATTCAGCTTGTTATGAATGAAACATGCTTGCGATGACAATTAGAGATCATAGCTGCTTATGCCATGCTTGATTAGCTGATAGTTAATAATGGTCTATCTTGCGTGCCAACATGATATTAAAATGGTTGTGATGTGGTATGATGGGGTGGTATCCTCCTTTGAACGATTTAAGTGATCTGACTTGGCACATGTTCATGCATGTAGTTGAAATAAATCAACATAGCCTCCACGATATTTATGTTCATGGTGATTTATATCCTACTCATGCTTGCATTCATTGTTGATTAATTTTAATGCATGTTCATGACCGTTGTTGCTCTCTAGCTGGTCGGTTCCCAGTCTCTTTCTAGCCTTCACCTGTACTAAGCGGGAATACTGCTTGTGCATCCACTTCCATAAACCCCAAAGTTATTCCACATGAGTTCACTATACCTTCCTATATGCGGTATTTACCTGCCGTTCCAAGTAAATTTGTATGTGCCAAACTCTAAACCTTCAAATGTAATTCTGTTTTGTATGCTTGAACAACTCATGTATCAACTAGGGCTGTCTATATCTTCCATGCTAGGTTGGTTATTCTCACGATGAGTGGACTCCGCTCATCATTCATGAGAAAATGGCTGGTAATCGGGATGCCCAGTCCCATGCTCAAAATCATAATAACTAAACAAAACTCCCCCAGGGCTGTTGCTGGTTTGGACGGTACCCGTTGTTTCGGGCTAGCCGTGGAGTGTGCTTGTTGGTGGTCGGGGAGTATAAACTTTACCATTCTATTTGGGAACCGCCTATAATGTGCGTAGCATGGGAGATATCGAGATTCTTGGTTGTTATGTTGACAATGAAAGTATACCGCTCAAAATGTTATTCATCTCTATTTAAAAATCGAGCTCTAGCACCTCTACAAATCACTGCTTCCCTCTGCGAAGGGCCTATCTATTTACTTTTATGCAGAGTCATCATCCTCTTATTAAAGAGCACCAGTAGGAGAGCACCTCTGTCATTGCATGTATTACTATTAATTTGCATTGAGTATGATCATGACTGGATCTCTTTTACCATGAATTACAATGTCTAGTCATTCCTTGATCTTTAAAGGTGCTCTGCATTTATGTTTTGCGGTCTCAGAAAGGGCTAGCGAGATACCATCTTGTTATATCATATCATGATTGTTTTGAGAAAGTGTTGTCATCCGAGGTATATTATTATTGCTCGCTAGTTGATTATGCCATTGATGTGAGTAGTCTTGAGACCTGAAAGTTATTGTGAATGTGGTTAGTTCATGATCTTGTTGAAAACCTGAATGCTAGCTTACATATTTACAACAACAAGAGCAAACAGAGTTTGTCAAAGTTTTTCTTTATCACTTTCAGTTTATCAACAAAATTGCTTGAGGACAAGCAAATGTTTAAGCTTGGGGGAGTTGATACGTCTCCAATGTATCTACTTTTCCAAACACTTTTTCCCTTGATATGGACTCTAACTTGCATGATTTGAATCGAACTAACCCGGACTGACGCTGTTTTCAGCAGAACTGCCATGGTGTTGTTTTTGTGCAGAAATAAAAGTTCTCGGAATCGCTTGAAAATCCACGGAGAATTATTTTGGAAAATATAAAAAATACCTGCAAAAAGATCAACAGCAGGGGGCCCACACCCTGTCCACGAGGGTGGGGGCGCGCCCCCTGCCTCGTGAGCCCCCTGGTGCTCCATTGACGTATCACCAGGTCCTATATCTTCACTTTCGGGGAGAAAAAAATCAGGGAGAAATAATTATCGCGTTTTACGAGACGGAGCCGCTGCCAAGCCCTAATCTCTCTCGGGAGGGCTGATCTGGAGTCCGTTCGGGGCTCCGGAGAGTGGAGATCATCGCCATCGTCATCATCAACCTTCCTCCATCACCAATTCCATGATGCTCACCGTCGTGCATGAGTAATTCCATCGTAGGCTTGCTGGACGGTGATGGGTTGGATGGGATCTATCATGTAATCAAGTTAGTTTTGTTAGGGTTTCATCCCTAGTATCCACTATGTTCTGAGATTGATGTTGCTATGACTTTGCTATGCTTAATGCTTGTCACTAGGGCCCGAGTGCCATGATTTGAAATCTGAACCTATTATGTTTCCATGAATATATGTGTGTTCTTGATCCTATCTTGCAAGTCTATAGTCACCTACTATGTGTTATGATCCGGCAACCCCGAAGTGACAATAATCAGGACCACTCCCGGTGATGACCATAGTTTGAGGAGTTCATGTATTCACTATGTGTTAATGCTTTGGTTCGGTACTCTATTAAAAGGAGGCCTTAATATCCTTTAGTTTCCAATAGGACCCCGCTGCCACGGGAGGGTAGGACAAAAGATGCCTTGCAAGTTCTTTTCCATAAGCATGTATGACTATATTCGGAATACATGCCTACATTGCATTGATGAACTGGAGCTAGTTCTGTGCCACCCTAGGTTATAACTTCTACATGATGAATTGCATCCGACATAATTTCCCATCACCGATCCAATGCCTACAAGCTTTTCCTATATTGCTTGTTGCTTATTTATTTTTCCGTTGCTACTATCATAAAAACTACAAAAACACTATCATTACTTTTATTGCTGCTACCGCCACTATCATATTACTTTGCTACTAAATTATCTTGCTGCAGATAGTAAGTTTCCAGGTGTGGTTGAATTGACAACTCAGCTGCTAATACTTAATAGTATTCTTTGGCTCCCCTTGTGTCGAATCAATAAATTTGGGTTGAATACTTTAGCCTCGAAAACTGTTGCGATCCCCTACACTTGTGGGTTATCACCGGCTAGCTCGAGTGCCCACTTGGCAACCCGACCAGAGGCGTCACGGAACCCGATGATTTCACTGAGTGGGGGCCGTGCTGACCACGGTGGCCTCATGCTCTTGGAAGTACTGCTTCAACTTCTTGGCGGTGAAGTACACGCCGTAACACAACTTCTGGTAATGCGGTAGTTCTGCTTGGAGGCGGAGACCACCTTGCTCAGGTAGTAGACGGGACGATGGACGGCTTGGATCTTGCCCTTCTCTGGTCTCTTGACCACCATCACCGTGTTGACCGACCACGAGGTTGCGGTGCTACTTCTCGAGCTTGCGTTGTATTCCCTTGAAGAGGAAAGGGACATGGAGCACAGTAGCGTAAGTATTTCCCTCAGTTTTTGAGAACCAAGGTATCAATCCAGTAGGAGACCACACGCGAGTCCCTCTCACCTGCACAAACAAATAAGAACTTCGCAGCCAACGCGATAAGGGGTTGCCAATCCCTTTACGGTCACTTACGAAAATGGGATCTGATAGAGATGATAGTTTATATTTTTGGTATTTTTTATTATAAGAACAGAAAGTAAAATCGGAAAAAGTAAAGTAGATGTAGATTGATATGTTGAGAATATATCCGGGGGGCATAGTGTTCTCTAGTGGCTTCTCTCATGATAGCGATATTCTACGATGGGTAAACAAATTACTGTCGAGCAATTGATAGAAAAGCGAATAATTATGAGACTATCTAGGCATGATCATTATATATAGGCATCATGTTCGAGACAAGTAGACCGAAATGATTCTGCATCTACTACTATTACTCCACACATCAACCGCTATCCAGCATGCATCTAGTGTATTGAGTTCATAAGAATAGACTAACGCCTTAAGCAAGATGACATGATGTAGAGGGATAAACTCAAGCAATATGATATAAACCCCATCTTTTTATCCTCGATGGCAACAATACAATACGTGCCTTGCTGCCCCTACTGTCACTCGGAAAGGACACCGCAAGATTGAACCCAAAGCCAAGCACTTCTCCCATTGCAAGAACTATAGATCTAGTAGGCCAAACCAAACCAATAATTCGAAGAGACTTGCAAGGATATTATAATCATACATAAAGAGTTCAGAGAAGAACCAAATATTTCTCATAGATAATCTTGATCATAAACCCACAATTCATCGGATCTCGACAAACACACCGCAAAAAGAGATTACATTGAATAGATCTCCTCGAAGACCGAGGAGAACTTTGTATTGAGATCCAAAGAGAGAGAAGAAGCCATCTAGATACTAGCTATGGACCCGAAGGTCTGTGATAAACTACTCACAACTCATGGTGAGGTGATGATGATGGTGTAGAAGCACTCCGTGGTAGATCCCCCCTCCGGCGGAGCTCCGGAACAGGCCCCAAGATGGGATCTCACAGGAACAGAAGGTTACGGCGGCGGAACTAGGGTTTTTCTTCTCCTCTGATGGTTTCGGGGTACGTAGGCTTATATAGGAGGAAGGAGGGCATCGGGGGCCTTACGTGGGACCCACGAGGCAGGGGGCGCACCTTAGGGGGGCGTGCCCCCCACCCTCGTGGGCACCACGTGGCCCCTACTTTGTGGTTCTCAAGTCTCCCGTGCGTGATTTTCTCCAAAAATATCTCTCCCGAAGGTTTCATTCCGTTTGGACTCCGTTTGATATCCCTTTTCTGTTAAACCCTGAAACAGGCAAAAAACTGCAATCTGGACTGGGCCTTTGGGTTAGTAGGTTAGTCCCAAAAATAATATAAAAGTGTATGACAAAGCCCATTAAACATCCAAAACATCATAAATAATAGCATGGAATAATAAAAAAATTATAGATACGTTGGAGACGTATCAAGCATCCCCAAGCTTAATTCCTGCTCGTCCTCGACTAGGTAAATTATAAAAACAGAATTTTTGATGTGGAATGCTAACCAACATAATTATTCAATGTAATTCTCTTAATTGTGGCATGAATGTTCAGATCTGAAAGATTCAAGACAAAAGTCTATATTGACATAAGAAATAATAATACTTCAAGCATACTATCAAAGCAATCATGTCTTCTCAAAATACTATGGCTAAAGAAAGTTATCCCTACAAAATCATATAGTCTGGCTATGCTCCCTCTTCATCACCCAAAATATTCATATCATGCACAACCCCGATTTCAGCCAAGCACTTGTTTTCATACTCTATTCTTTCAAACCTTTCAACTTTCACGCAATACATGAGCGTGAGCCATGGACATAGCACTATGGGTGGAATAGAGAGGTGGTTTTGGAGAAGACAAAACTGAGGGAGATAGTCTCACATCGACTAGGCGTATCAGCGGGCTATGGAGATGCCAATCAATAGATATCAATGTGAGTGAGTAGGGATTGCCATGCAACGGATGCACTAGAGCTAAATATGTATGAAAGCTCAACAAAAGAAACTAAGTGGGTGTGCATCCAACTTGCTTGCTCACGAAGACCTAGGGCATTTGAGGAAGGCCATCGTTGGAATATACAAGCCAAGTTCTTGTAGCGACCAGACCTCAAACAGTCTGATCTCTGTGCATCAGTGTCATCCCTGGATCAGTAATGCTGACACGCACAGTACTCGAAGGATTTATAACAGAGTAGCAATCACACACTTATTACATCGATAGTCCAACGACGAATTTATTACAAATAATATGGCTGAAGGCCATCTAATACGATAACAGCGGAAGGCTTGGAAGATAAGTGAGTCCATCAACTCCAACGGCATCACTGAGTATAGAACCCCGACCTAAAAAGCATCTTACTCGTCGTCTGAAAAGTCTGCAACATGAAATGTTGCAGCCCGAAAACGGGTCAGCACATGGAATATGCTCGCAAGGTAACACAAGAGAATGCAATGAAAGTAAGACTATACTATATGCAATATGGCTGGTGGAAATCTCTATGGTTAAGTTTTTCGTAAAGCCAATTTTTCCCTACTTCAAAGGAATAGATTTTAATTAACTATCATGGTAGTTGAAACATCGTTGAGAAGATAGACATCCTCTCAACCCCAATTAAAGTTCATCATTAAACCCAACAATATTAATTAAAGTAACATGATGAGATTCACATGAAAATCCAAGTACTAGATACTCAAGACGTCCATAACCGGGGACACGGCTAATCATGATCAGTTTGTACACTCTGCAGAGGTTTGTGCACTTTTCCCACAAGACTCGATCGCCTCCATTTGGTTTCTAGCACTGCATGGTGTTTGAGAAACGGATGACCGAGACATAGTCTTTCAGAAGCACTAGCACCTTACGATCGGGCGGACCGTACCAACCTACATCCCCTACATCTGCTAGTCCACCACTGTAAGAGTTCGCACGACTTACTCATACTATGCTAGAGCCCATAATAGCATTGTGGCTGCACACGGAAGTTTCTAATATGAATAATCTCATGATCCCTTTGAGCATGGGTGGCGGTCCAAAAGAAAAACAGGCAATCACTGGAATACCCAGATGCCTCAATCCACCCAGATGTGTATTAATGTTGCCACCTTAAGTTGAACCATTAATTAACAAACTCACATCTGTCATGGATTTCACTCACCCAATCCACGTCTACGAGCATAGCATGTCCTAACAGCAAACGTAGAAGTAACTCCCAAAGGTTTGAATGTAATGCAGGTAATAGGTACTACCTCAATCTACTTTCCAGTCCCACAAGTTAATTGATCCTACTCATGCAATGTGTGAGGGTTGGACTAATGCAATGAAAACTCGGTAATTGGAAAGTATGATCAAAGTGTTACTTGCCTTGCTGATGATCCGCAAAACCTAGAGACTCAAAGTAGCAAGCGGCGCACTCTGGGTACTCTATCGCAATCAAACAAGCACACAATAAGTACTTAACTAATGCACGGGTAAAACTCAAATAAGAGATCTAACCAGAAAGTTCAACTTAAGAACTCCGGTTTGCAAAAAGAATCAATTCGAAAGAAGCAACGAAACTCAAACTGCAAAAGAAACGAGCTCCGGTTACTAATTGGCCTAAAGTCAAATTTTACAATAGCCAAAACTTTGTTCGAGTTGATTAAACGTAAAGAGGGCATCGAGACGAAGATCTGGGATATTGAATCACCTGATTCCGACTCTCGAGCGAAAAGAAAAACGAAAAACAAGATCAGGGCAGAAATCACGATCGGAATAATCGCGGATAAATACCCCGAAAAAGAAAATGGACGAACAGGTTAACGAATGAACGTTCGCTGTCTGCGGCTAACTAACGAAAACCGTTCGTTAAAACAAACGTACGGACGAACGTCCGCTAAATAACTAAACCGACGAAAACCGATCCGATCTAATCTAAATAAACAGATCTACATGTTTTAAAAAAACCGAGCGGTTCTTACTAAAAAAACGACATCTACCTCGCGAACTCCGACGGGATCTCCGGCGGCGGCGGCGGCGGTCCGGCGACGGCAGCGGGGCGGCAAGGCGGTGCGGGGGCGGCGGCACGCGGCGGCGGCTGGCTCGCGGCGGGGCGGCAGGGCAGCGCGGCGGCGGTCGGCGAGGGCGGCGACGGCAGCGGCAGGCGGCGGCGGCGCTAGCGGTGGTGGCGCTAGGGTTTGCGGGGCGAGGCGGGGCTGCGAGCTGGCGGGGCTGGCAACTTGGGCCGGCGGGGCTGGCGCTTATAAAGCCCAGTCTCCCGACCCTATACAAGTCTAAGTCGGTTCACTTTTTTTTTAAAAAAATAGAGTCCTGGCGCAGAAAAACTAACGAAAGAAATACTAAACGGACTCCGAAATTCCCGAAATAAATTTTCACCGTCCTCTAATAATATTTAGGACAAAGTGAACATTTTTCCCGGACCTAAATGCAATTTTGAAAAACGCGCATTTTTACTATGCAAATAAATCCGCAAATAAATCCAGAAAATACCAAAAGTGATTTTAACATTTTTCCTCCAATATTTCTGTTATTTTCGAGAAGTCATATTATCTCCGCTCATATTTTGTATTTAGAAATATTTTTAGGAGAGAAAAATAATTAGAATCACGCTGTCCTCGTACCGGTATTCGAGCGAACTCAAATACGAAAACGGTAAAATTCCCAACTCTCTCCGTAGGTCCTTGAGTTGCTTAGAATTTCGAGGAACGCCACAAACAAAAATGCAAAAAGCATGAAATGCAATATGAACTATGTATAACATACCAAATTGAAAATTTGGGATGTTACAAACCTACCCCCCTTAGAATGAATCTCGCCCTCGAGATTCGACTTGGCTAGAGAACAGGAGTGGGTGGTCCTTGCGTAGATCATCTTCTCATCTTCTCGTTCCCAGGTGGCTTCTTCCTCGGTGTGGTGACTCCACTGAACTTTGCAAAACTTGATAACCTTACTGCGGTTGACTCTCCTCGAAAATTCGAGAATCTTAACGGGCTTCTCCTCGTAGGTCAGATCGCTGTCCAACTGAATTGCTTCCAGGGGTACGGTGTCTCTAAGCGGTATATCGGCCATCTCTGCGTGGCACTTCTTAAGCTGCGAAACGTGAAACACGTCGTGCACTCCTGACAATCCTTCGGGCAATTTCAACTTATAGGCAACCTCTCCCATGCGTTCCAAAACACGGTAAGGTCCTACAAATCTCGGGCCTAACTTCCCTTTAACTCCGAAACGTTTAACTCCTCGCAGAGGCGATACTCTCAAGTACGCTCTATCTCCGATCTCATAGGCTATCTCCTTGCGCTTCGAGTCTGCATAACTCTTCTGCCTGGACTGAGCTACCTTCAGTCTATCTCGAATCAACTTCACCTTTTCCTCGGACTCTTTAATTAAGTCTGTTCCAAACAATTGTCGGTCTCCAACTTCGTCCCACGACAACGGTGTTCGGCATCTCCTTCCATACAATGCCTCGAACGGTGCCATCTTCAAACTGGCTTGGTAACTGCTGTTGTATGAGAACTCCGCGTAGGGCAAGTTGTCACCCGAACTAGATCCATAATCTAATGCACAGGCTCTCAGCATATCCTCCAAAATCTGATTGACCCTTTCAGTCTGTCCATCTGTCTGCGGGTGAAATGTTGTGCTAAACTCTAGCCTGGTACCCAAAGTTTCATGTAACTGATTCCAGAACTTTGAGGTAAACTGGGTTCCTCTATCTGATACGATGCTCCTCGGAACTCCATGCAGACATACAATTCTGGTCATGTATATCTTTGCCAACTTTGCACTGGTATATGTGGTTTTCACCGAGATAAAGTGGGCTACCTTCGTCAATCGGTCTACTACTACCCAGATTGAATCATATCCTGCTTTGGTCCTGGGCAATCCGGTGATAAAATCCATGCCAAGCTTCTTCCACTTCCATTCGGGTATTGGCATAGGTTGTAACAATCCTGCTGGCTTCTGATGTTCTGCCTTTACTCTCTGACATACATCGCAAACTGCTACATACTCCGCGATATCTTTCTTCATACCGGTCCAGCAAAAAATGTCCTTCAAATCCAAATACATCTTAGTATTTCCTAGGTGAATTGAGTATGGTGATTCATGGGCCTCCTGTAGAATCAACTTCCTGATCTCCGGGTCATTAGGCACATAAACGCGGTCCTCAAACCATAAGGTGTCGTGTTCATCCTCATGAAAACCTTTAGCTCTTCCTTCGCTCATCCTCTCCTTTATGGCGACAAGCTCCTTGTAAGCTTTCTGAGCTTCTCTGATTTTATCCATCAGGGTAGACTGGATTTCTAGTGTTGCTACATAGCCTCTCGGAACTATCTCCAAACGTAGCTCTCGTAGGTCCTCGGCTAACTCCTTTGGAAATTCCTCCATCATTAGGGTATTGACATGACTCTTACGGCTTAGCGCATCGGCTACTACGTTAGCCTTTCCGTGATGATAATGCTATCTCATGTCATAATCCTTAATGAGTTCCAGCCATCTCCTTTTCCTAAGATTCAGCTCCTTCTGAGTGAATATATACTTCAAACTCTTGTGATCCGTATATACTTCACAATGGTTTCCAATAAGAAAATGTCTCCACGTCTTCAATGCATGCACTACGGCGGCTAACTCCAAATCGTGGGTGGCATAGTTCAGCTCATGAGGTTTTAGTTGTCGTGAAGCATACGAAACAACTCTTCCTTCCTGCATAAGAACAGCTCCAAGTCCTCGACGTGAAGCGTCGTAGTACACCTCATAATCCTTATGTTGATCTGGCAGAATCAACACAGGGGATGAGACCAAACGTTTCTTTAATTCCTGGAAACTGGCCTCACATTCTTCGGTCCAACTGAACTTGGTGTCCTCCTTTAGCAACTCCGTCATAGGCTTTGCAATCCTCGAGAAATTCTCGATGAATCTCCGGTAGTATCCTGCAAGTCCAAGAAAACTCTGGATCTCTCCAACTGTTGTTGGTGCTCCCCAATGGGTCACAGTGTCCACCTTGGCGGGATCTACTGCTATTCCTTCTCCGGATATAACATGTCCGAGGAATCCGACTTCCTTCAACCAAAACTTGCATTTGCTAAACTTGGCATATAACTGATGTTCTCTGAGCTTCTTCAATACCAATCGCAAATGCTCTGCATGCTCCTCTTCATCCTTCGAAAAGATCAAAATATTATCTATGAACACTACGACGAACTTATCCAAATACTCCATAAACACTTTGTTCATCAGGTTCATAAAGTATGCCGGTGCGTTCGTCAGACCAAACGACATAACGGTATACTCGTACAACCCGTACCTAGTGGTAAAGGCCGTCTTAGGTATATCCTGCTCTCGGATCTTCAATTGGTGGTACCCTGATCGCAGATCGATCTTGGAAAATACCTTAGCTCCTTGCAATCTATTGAACTGATCATTGATCATCGGCAATGGGTACTTGTTCTTGATCGTTACTTCATTCAATCCACGGTAATCAACAACCATTCTTAACGATCCATCCTTCTTCTCCACTAGAAGTACTGGCGAACCCCAAGGCGAAGAACTTGGGCGTATGAATCCTTTATCCAGTAACTCCTTAATCTGTTTCTTAATTTCCTCCAAATCCTTTGCGGGCATCCTATATGGTCTCTTAGAAATTGGCCCGGTGCCTGGCAACAGTTCAATCAAAAACTCTATATATCTATCCGGTGGCATTCCCGGCAGTTCTTCTGGAAACACATCCGGATAATCCTTCACTACTGGCACTTCCTCCTGAACAACTCCTGACAAGGAATTTAATCTGCTCCTCTTTGTCTCATGCCGGGATACATACTTGATCCTTCTTCCTTCCGGCGTAGTAAGAAAAATGGTCTTACTGGCACATTCAATATTCCCTTCATACTTAGATAACCAATCCTTGCCTAATATCACATCCAGTCCTTGAGATTCCAATACTATTAGGTCCGAAGGGAAAATGTAATTACCAATCCTTAAGGGCAACTGATCATACCATGACTTAGCCATATACTCCGCTCCTGGTGAGGTTACTAACATGGGCGATCTAAGGGCTTGGGTCGGCAGCTTATACTTATCCACGAATCCCCTTGAAATATATGAATGCGATGCACCAGTATCGAAAAGAACGAGTGCAGTAAAGGACTTAACTAAGAACTTACCTATAACCGCATCTGGTTGCTCCTCTACCTCCTCCACAGTCACGTGGTTCACTTGTCCTTTGTTGAACGGGTTGGGCTTCTTCCCGGCGCTTCCATTGCCGTTCCCATTCTTAACTTCTAGGCATTCATTGGCATAATGTCCATTTTTTCCGCACTTGTAACAAGTGACATGGCTGAAATCCCTCTTGGTGGGTGTGGACGGTGTAGGGCGGTTCTGGTTTCCATTGGCTCCATTTCCATTTCCATTCCCATTCTTGGTGCCATTGTGATTGTGCGAGCTACCCCCTCCATGGGTATGCTGAAACTGTCCTACCGCTTTAGGGGTAAAACGGGGCTTCTGCTGAGCTCCAGAGTTATACTTTCCTTGCCCATACTTCCTCTTGCGACTTTCAATCTGTTGATGCTTCCTTTCAATCATTAGGGCGCGGTCAACCAACTCCTGATAGTTATTGAAAGTTGCCACCATCAACTGTACACTCATCTCATCATTCAACACTTCCATGAATCTCTCCTGCTTTTTGGCATCTGTGGCCACATCATCTGGGGCATAACGAGACAGGGTACTAAACTCATCCACGTACTGGGCCACAGTATGATTTCTTGGCGCATATTGCGAAACTCCTGCTTCTTCATACTCATAGCTCCAGTTGAGACATGGGCGGTACGAAAAGCTTGCTGGAACTGATCCCAAGTCACATTGGCTACGGGGTAAGTGGCTGTGTAATTCTCCCACCATGTTGCGGCTGGTCCAGACAACTGGTGTGCGGCAAATCGCACGTTCTCAGCATCCGAGCAATTGGCGGTGGTCAAATCCCTTCCAATCTTGCGTAGCCAGTCATCAGCCACTATTGGTTCGATGCTGCTAGCAAACACTGGTGGTTGCAACCTTAAGAAACGTGTCAGGTTGTCCACGGGTGGTGGTGGTGGAGGGTTGTTGTTGTTGTTCTGGTTGTTCTGAGTGTTCTGGACAGGAAGTTGCATCAAGGTGTTATGTTGATGGATCAACTGAGTGAGCTTAGGGGGAAACTCAAATTCACGTCTTGGAGACATCTGATGGGTGTAGAGGGAAGAGATTAGAATAGAAAAGAGGTCTAAGGGAAAATCACTACCCATATGCACATGAGGCAAACACACAATCATATCACACCAATCAATTTCAAACAAGATCTTAATAATCTAACGATCGTTACAAAAGTGCTCTAAAACTAATATATGGAAGTAAACTACTAGTCACAGGGTGGTCATCTAAAAATATTGATCGGCAGAGGATTCCATAATATCTGCTCCAGCTTCATCTTCATAGTCTTCATCCTTGCTATCCTCAGCTTCCGAATCTGTGTCATCTATGATGATATAGTCTTCCGGTGGAATCTCCTTGGGTTCTTCTTCCTCGTCTTCTTCTCCCATGAGTATCCCTAACTTCCGTGTCAAGTCATCATTCTTCTCCACAAGTATTTTCATCTCCTCCTCATATCCGTCGCGTGTAGACTTGAGTTCTTCCTCTAGCTCCAAATTCCTATTTAGGGCTTTCTTCAAATCTATCATCCCTGCACACATCTGGTGCTCCTGGGGACGAATGTGATGATTCAACTCCTGAATGAATGCTGCAATGGACCTATCCTTCCGGGTGCTGATCATATCCCAATTCTCATCTCAGCGTCCACAAATCTGGTAGATAGTGTCCTTTAGCTCCTGCTTGTGGATTCTCCGATCCTTCCCATAGCAATGTGGGCTACCATACTCCTGCCTAAGCTCCATGTAGGCGCATTAAAGGAAAATGCTATGAGTGAGGTGACAGGTGCGAATGTCCTTCCTGGAACTTGAGCTTGAATCAGCCAACGCTCCTCCTCAGGTAGAGTGGCATTGTAGGTTCCGATGAAACTTGGTAGTCCAATGTTTAGATACATGGTGACTTCCTGTAGGTGTCGTCCAAATGGTGTATCATCCTCCGGTTGCATGAACTTGTGCTTGGCTTCCACCATCCTAAAGAGTAGAAAAGATGAGGAGTCAGAAAAGAGAAGAGTTAATAGTGCTCTAGGGCTTGTCTTAGTGGTCGTGTCCTACAGTCAGCGTGTGCTCTGATACCATCTTGTAGCGACCAGACCTCAAACAGTCTGATCTCTGTGCATCAGTGTCATCCCTGGATCAGTAATGCTGACACGCACAGTACTCGAAGGATTCATAACAGAGTAGCAATCACACACTTATTACATCGATAGTCTAACGATGAATTTATTACAAATAATATGGCTGAAGGCCATCTAATACGATAACAGCGGAAGGCTTGGAAGATAAGTGAGTCCATCAACTCCAACGGCATCACTGAGTATAGAACCCCGACCTAAAAAGCATCTTACTCGTTGTCTGAAAAGTCTGCAACATGAAACGTTGCAGCCCGAAAACGGGTCAGCACATGGAATATGCTCGCAAGGTAACACAAGAGAATGCAATGAAAGTAAGACTATACTATATGCAATACGGCTGGTGGAAATCTCTATGGTTAAGTTTTTGCGTAAAGCCAATTTTTCCCTACTTCAAAGGAATAGATTTTAATTAACTATCATGGTAGTTGAAACATCGTTGAGAAGATAGACATCCTCTCAACCCCAATTAAAGTTCATCATTAAACCCAACAATATTAATTAAAGTAACATGATGAGATTCACATGAAAATCCAAGTACTAGATACTCAAGACGTCCATAACCGGGGACACGGCTAATCATGATCAGTGTGTACATTTTGCAGAGGTTTGTGCACTTTTCCCACAAGACTCAATCACCTCCATTTGCTTTCTCGCACTGCATGGTGTTTGAGAAACGGATGGCCGAGACATAGTCTTTCAGAAGCACTAGAACCTTACAATCGGGCGGACCGTACCAACCTACATCCCCTACATCTGCTAGTCCACCACTGTAAGAGTTCGCACGACTTACTCATACTATGCTAGAGCCCATAATAGCATTGTGGCTGCACACGGAAGTTTCTAGTATGAATAATCTCATGATCCCTTTGAGCCTGGGTGGCGGTCCAAAAGAAAAACAGGCAATCACTGGAATACCCAGATGCCTCAATCCACCCAGATGTGTATTATTGTTGCCACCTTAAGTTGAACCATTAATTAACAAACTCACATCTGTCATGGATTTCACTCACCCAATCCACGTCTACGAGCATAGCATGTCCTAACAGCAAACGTAGAAGTAACTCCCATAGGTTTGAATGTAATGCAGGTAATAGGTACTACCTCAATCTACTTCCCAGTCCCACAAGTTAATTGATCCTACTCATGCAATGTGTGAGGGTTGGACTAATGCAATGAAAACTCGGTAATTGGAAAGTATGATCAAAGTGTTACTTGCCTTGCTGATGATCCACAAAACCTAGAGACTCAAAGTAGCAAGCGGCGCACTCCGGGTACCCTATCGCAATCAAACAAGCACACAATAAGTACTTAACTAATCCACGGGTAAAACTCAAATAAGAGATCTAACCAGAAAGTTCAACTTAAGAACTCCGGTTTGCAAAAAGAATCAATTCGAAAGAAGCAACAAAACTCAAACTGCAAAAGAAACGAGCTCCGGTTACTATTTGGCCTAAAGTCAAATTTTACAGTAGCCAAAACTTTGTTCAAGTTGATTAAACGTAAAGAGGGCATCGAGACGAAGATCTGGGATTTTGAATCAACTGATTCCGACTCTCGAGCGAAAAGAAAAACGAACAACAAGATCAGGGCAGAAATTGCGATCGGAATAATCACGGATAAATACCCCGAAAAAGAAAACGGACGAACAGGCTAACGAACGAACGTTCGCTGTCTGCGGCTAACTAACGAAACCGTTCGTTAAAACGAACGTACGGACGAACGACAGATAAATAACTAAACCGACGAAAACCGATCCAATCTAATCTAAATAAACAGATCTACGGGTTTTAAAAAAAACCGAGCGGTTCTTACTAAAAAAACGACATCTACCTCGCGAACTTCGGCAGCGGCGGCGGTGGTCCGGCGACAACAGCGGGGCGATGAGGCGGTGCGGGGGCGGCAGCACGCGGCGGCGGCTGGCTGGCGGCGGGGCAGCGAGGCGGCGGTCGGCGAGGGTGGCGACGGCAGCGGCAGGCGGCGGCGGCGGCGGCGGGCGGCAGCGGCGCTAGGGTTTGCGGGGCGAGGCAGGGCTGGGGGCTGGCGGGGCTGACGACTTGGGCCGGCGGGGCTGGCGCTTATAAAGCCCAGTCTCCCGACCCTATACGAGTCTAAGTCGGTTTTTTTTAAATAGAGTCCTGGCGCAGGAAAACTAACGAAAGAAATACTAAACGGACGCCTAAATTCCCGAAATAAATTTTCACCGTCCTCTAATAACATTTAGGACAAAGTGAACATTTTTCCCGGACCTAAATGCAATTTTGAAAAATGCGCATTTTTCCTATGCAAATAAATCCAGAAAATACCAAAAGTGATTTTAACATTTTTCCTCCAATATTTCTGTTATTTTGGAGAAGTCATGTTATCTCCGCTCATATTTTGTATTTAGAAATATTTTTAGGAGAGAAAAATAATTAGAATCACACTGTCCTCGTACCGGTATTCGAGCGAACTCAAATACGAAAACGGTAAAATTCCCAACTCTCTCCGTAGGTCCTTGAGTTGCTTAGAATTTCGTGGAATGCCACAAACAAAAATGCAAAAAGCATGAAATGCAATATGATCTATGTATAACATTTCAAATTGAAAATTTGGGATGTTACAGTTCTATAATGAAAATTCCCACTAGTATATGAAAGTGACTAAACAGGAGACTCTCTATCATGAAGAACATGGTGCTACTTTGAAGCACAAGTGTGGAAAAGGATAGTAGCAATTGTCCCTTTTTCTTTCCTTTTTTTTCTTTTTTTTGGGCCTTTCTTTTCTTTGGCATTTCTCTTTTTCTTTTCTTTTCTTTTCTTTTGTGGAGGGGCTTTATTGATTTAGCCTTTCCTCACATGGGACAATGCTCTAATAATGATGATCATCACACTTTCATTGAATTAAAACTCGATACTAGAACAAGTATGACTCTATATGAATGCCTCCGGCGGTGTACCGGGATGTGCAATAAATCAAGAGTGACATGTATGAAAAATTATGCATGGTGGACTTGCCACAAATACGATGTCAACTACATGATTATGCATGGCAATACGACAATATGATGCGTGTCATAAGAATGGAACGGTGGAAAGTTGCATGGAAATATATCTCGGAATGGCTAGGGAAATGCCATGATAGGTAGGTATGGTGGTTGTTTTGAGGAATAATATGGTGGCTGTTTTGAGGAAGGATATATAGTGGGTGTATGGTACCGGCGAAAGTTGCGCGGAACAAGAGAGGCTAGCAATGGTGGAAGGGTGGGAGTGCGTATAATCCATGGAATCAACATTAGTCATAAGAACTCATATACTTATTGCAAAAATCTACGAGTCATCAAAACAAAGCAATAAACGCATGCTCCTAGGAGGGAGGTTGGTAGGAGTTAACCATTGCGCGCCCCCGACCTCCACACAAAGGTTGACACTTTACAAATACCTCATGCTCTAACTTCGTCACATAGCGGTTCACCATATGTGCATGCTACGGGAATCACTAACCTTAACACAAGCATTTCTCAATTTCATAATAACTCCACTAGCCTGACTCTAATATCAATATCCTCATATCTCAAAACAATTATCAAGCATACAACTTCTCATCATATTCAATGCACTTAGTGTGAAAGTTTTTACTACATTGATATTGGATGTCTATCATGTGAAGACTAGTTTTATAGCCTAAGCATATTACCATGCTGTTTTAATAGACTCTCAAATGGATATAAGTGGAGCATGAGAGTTCAACAATTTCTTCAAAATATAATCACCACCGTGCTCTAAAAGATATAAGTGAAGCACTAGAGCAAAAACTATTCAACTCAAAAGATATAAGTGAAGAACATAGAGTGTTCTAACAATTCCTAGGCCATATTTAACTTTCTCAAATAGGTGTGTCCAGCAAGGGTAATTGTGGAAAACTAACAAACAAAGACTCAAATTATACAAGACGCTCCAAGCAAAACACATATCATGTGGTGAATAAAAATATAGCTCCGAGTATAGTTACCGATAGATGAAGACGAAAGAGGGGATGCCTTCCCGGGGCATCCCCAAGCTTAGGCTTTTGGTTGTTCTTGAATTTTACTTGGGGTGCCTTGGGCATCCCCAGGCTTAGGCCCTTGCTACTCTTTGTTCCATAGTCCATCAAAGCAATACTCAAAACTTGAAAACTTCACAACACAAAACTTAGACAAAAATCTCGTGAGCTCCGTTAGTATAAGAAAGCAAACCACTACTCAAAGGTACTGCAATGAATTCATTCTTTGTTTAGATTGGCGTTAAACCTACTGTATTCCAACTTCTCTATGGTTCATACCTCCCAATATTACTCATTGATGCAATGAAATAAGCAAACAACACACAAAAACAGAATCTGTCAAAAACAGAACAGTCTGTAGTAATCTGCAGGTTTCTTATACTTCTGTAACTCCAAAAAATTCAAACTAAATTGGTAAACGTGAGGAATTTGTATATTAATCATCTGCAAAAAGAATCAACTAAATACCACGCTCCATTAAAATCTGACGACCATTCTAGCCAATGCTAACGATTATGTCTTTCACAACAAGATCACATAAACTTCACACAAGTCTTCCCAAAGGTTCTACTTGGCACAAACACTAAACAAAACACAAAACCACATCTAAACAGAAGCTAGATGCAATATTTATTCCTAAACAGAAGCAAAAACAAAAAATACAAAATTGGGTTGCCTCCCAACAAGCGCTATTGTTTTACGCCCCTAGCTAGGCATTGATAATTCAATGATGCTCACATGAGAGACAAGAATTGAAGCACAAAGAGAGCATCATAAAACATGTGACAAACACATCTAAGTCTAACATACTTCCTATGCATAGGCATCTTATAAGAAAACAAATTATTAAGGCAAGCAAAAACTAGCATATGCAAGGAAGAAGAGATAAACAAGATCAATCTCAACATGAAGAGAGGTAATTTAGTAACATGAAAATTTCTACAACCATATTTTCCTCTCTCATAATAATTGCATGTAGTATCATGATCAAATTCAACAAAATAGCTATCACATAACATATTCTCAACATGATCCGCATGCATGCAAAGTTGACACTCTTCCAAAATAGTGGGATTAACATTAACTAAAGTCATGACCTCTCCAAACCCACTTTTATCAAAAAATTCATAAGATTGATCATTCTCCAAATATGTGGGATCTAAAGTTGACACTCTTCCAAACCCACTTTCAATATTATTGCAAACATTATTATCAATCTCATATATATCATGGGGCTTAAATAAATTTTCAAGATCATAAGAAACATCACCCCAATCATGATCATTGCAACAAGTAGTGGGCATAGCAATACTAGCATCCCTGTCGTGGATTTAGCACGGCAGATGTCCTAGCAAAAGGACTTAGTCGTGAGGCCATCGCTACGGGTTAGCTCAAAGGGGTTAAAGCGGGCGAAGGACGCAAGGATTTTATACTAGTTCGGCCCCTTCGATGAAGGTAAAAGCCTACGTCTAGTGTGGTGTGGTATTACTTGGGTTTCGATGACCAGGGAGCGAATCCGCTTTGCCTGTGTCTCGAGCTGTTGTCTCTTGTCCTTGAACCGTCACCGGGTTGTCCCTTTATATAAGAGGTGACGCCCGGTCCGGTTTACAGAGTCCCGAGGCTGACTCATAAACGTGTCCGCCTCGGTCTCTGCTCTTTCTACCTTACATCCCAAGTTATATAGTATGACGGTTTACAAATCATGGGCCCTATCATATGGGCTCTAAGCCTCTTGGGCTACAACCTTCTACTCCATACTCCGCTGGGCTTCTGATAATATAATCTTATTAACTTAAACCGGACCCTCCTGGCCGGTTTATACCTGATAGTAATATCACTGACATTAGGCCCCAGATTGATTTGAACTTGTTCATGTCAATCTCCAAAGTCTTGTACACCTTTTTCCTTTCTGCAGCTTCAGCATACTTGGTAAACCGGCATGACGTCATCCCTTCGAGTTGCTTTAAACCGTCGTGACATCATCCACGCATTCAATGCATGCACCTGTTTTTTACCTTTACTTTATTAAAGCTCCGAAGATCGAGGAGACAACTCGATCCATATTCGATTTTTGGTCTCCTAGATTCCCGCGCTTGCCGTTTTATCTCCTCGGCCTATAAATAGGGCTGAGGGTCATCTCTTTATCC
The DNA here is from genome assembly GCA_902687465.1 of Secale cereale. Taxonomy (NCBI): domain Eukaryota; kingdom Viridiplantae; phylum Streptophyta; class Magnoliopsida; order Poales; family Poaceae; genus Secale; species Secale cereale. The sequence continues at coordinate 928,338,089 of LR738711.1, read as the reverse complement.
CCCTTCGCTTTCTTCTTCCTCTGAACTCCTGCGCTCAAGCTCCGCCGCCGTTTCTTCGAGCTCGTCGCCTTCACCAAGCCCGGCCGCTGCATCAACCTGAGTGTGTCCAGAGATTCATCGACGTCCTTCCGCTTTCTGCTGCCTCAGGTACGTTCATTCCTTCTTCCCTGTAGATCTTAGTTCTAGGGTTCCTCGGTAGCTCGCCCACGAACCCTTGTTCTTCGCAGTTCATCACCGTAAGTAGTTCTTAGCTGTAGATGTAAAACTTTTTTAGGCCAACTCTCGTGCGCATGATTCTGCTCCATCTTTATAATCTTAGTTCCCCCAATACTGCTAGTTAGACTGGATCTGTAGGAACCTTCGCTGCCTTTGATGAATATGACTTGAATTATCTTGAGTTTTCCGCATGCTGTAGATCCATATTTTGTTGCTGCTCGTGTTAAAAGTTGTTTTTCGCACTTTAGATCTGCATCTCACTTGCCTATGTCGATGGTTCAACCTTGAATCTGCGCCTCACATGCTTGTGTCGATGGTTTACTTTTAGATATGTATTTCACCTGCCTGTACTTTGGCGGTTTAGCTTACTCCTTTCAAAACTTCATAATCCGGTAGCTGTCATATTCATAGTTCTCCCGGATCAGTGGATACCATTAGTCCCCTGTTTAAACCGCCAATTCGACCAATGTCTTCATAGAACATGCCAGTTTATATTTTCATGGATCATAAACCGGGCATTGTATTGTGTTTTTCAGCATTCCCCCTTTGAAAAAGATGACTTCTGTGGCCAAACAGTTTGTTGCCTGCAACTGGGTCCCATCCCGGATTACCGAGGATGATTTAGCAGAGGCGGCCTCAATTGGCGCTTTAGGTCCCAGGGACGTCCTACACTGGAGGGCTCCCAAGAAAGAGTGTCCTCCCCAGCCTAAAGAGGGAGAGATTGTTGTCTTTTTTGATCACCTGGCCCGGGGCTTTAACCCTCCAGGGTCAAAAAAAATCCGCGATGTATTGGCAGAGTTTCAGCTCCACCCCCAAAACATAGGCCCCAACTCCGTATCAAACATCTGCAATTTCCAAGTGTTTTCTAAAGCTTATCTGCAAGAAGAGCCGTCTGTAGAGTTATTCTGGGACTTCTTCCATCTAAACCGCCGGACTAAGTTTCATGACGGACCAAACACTGAACTTGGCGGAATGAGTATCCAGAAGCGGAAAGATGTCGGCTTTCCTCATGCTACCCTCCATAGCCATCCCAAGGATTGGAACCAAACTTGGTTCTATTGTGTTGATACTTCACCAGAGGGAGAGAATCCACTGCCGGGTTACCGCTCTTATCGTCTGACAGCGGATCACCCTTTCCCCCAGCGTCTGAGTGCCCAAGACCGGGCTCGATATGCCCCCCAACTTTCCAAACTCAGGGCTTTTGTAGCCAACGGTTTAACCGGTGTCGACTTTGTCCGTTGCTGGCTCTCATGGAGCATTCTTCCATTAAGCCTGCGTTCCGGGTTAATGTGCGAGTATACTGGCAACCCAAAGGACCCTCAGCGTCACACGGAGATGGTGCTTCCAGACAATGAAGTTACCGAATCTGCGAAGAAGATGTTAAATATCCATCTGGAGGAGTGCAGTCGGACCGGTTTAGCACCCTTCTACGTAAACAACAAACCGCCAGCGGTAAGATTCTTATGTTTCTTTCTCTTTGTTTTAATCCGTCCATATTGCTTGTCTTCAACATATTTTTACTCCTTTCCATAGGACAATGACCCCTTCTGGAAAAGGAAGGCCCAGGACAAACCGGCGAAGCCAACTCGCAAGAAGAGCTTGGCTGTAAAGAAACATAAGAAAAAGCCTGCCGCTGCTTCCGGTTCAAACGCCGAAGAAGATGATCCGGCTTCTGAGGTACTGCTTGGCTCTTATATCCTTTAATTTTCCTTTGTCTGTATTCATAGTAACAATGTCCTTTCCCAGGATCTGGCGGAAGGGAGTAAAGCAGACGAAGTCGAGGTAATCTCTCTCTCCTCTGATTCAGAACCGTTGCCACCCAAAGTTCGTCGGGTAGCCCGAAGATATCCATTTTCTCACCCTTATGCTCAATTGGATCCCAATTTTCTTTTGAAGAAGCAGCAGCATGAGGCTCGCCGGACCACACGCCACAGTGGTCATGTGGTTGAATCATCCGGATTACCCCACACGCTGGCTCGAAGACGCCACAACAACAACAACAACAACAACAACAACAACAAAGCCTTTAGTCCCAAACAAGTTGGGGTAGGCTAGAGGTGAAACCCATAAGATCTCGTGACCAACTCATGGCTCCGGCACATGGATAGCAAGCTTCCAGGCACCCCTGTCCATAGCTAGTTCTCTGGTGATATTCCAATCCTTCAGGTCTCTCTTAACGGACTCCTCCCATGTCAAATTCGGTCTACCCCGACCTCTCCTGACATTCTCTGCACGCTTTAGCCGTCCTCTATGCACTGGGGCTTCTGGAGGCCTGCGCTGAATATGCCCAAACCATCTCAGACGATGTTGGACAAGCTTCTCTTCAATAGGTGCTACCCCAACTCTATCTTGTATATCATCATTCCGGACTCGATCCTTCCTCGTGTGGCCACACATCCATCTCAACATATGCATCTCCGCCACACCTAACTGTTGAACATGTCGCCTTTTAGTCGGCCAACACTCGGCGCCATACAGCATTGCGGGTCGAACCGCCATCCTGTAGAACTTGCCTTTTAGCTTTTGTGGCACTCTCTTGTCACAGAGAATGCCAGAAGCTTGGCGCCACTTCATCCATCCGGCTTTGATTCGATGGTTCACATCTTCATCAATACCCCCATCCTCCTGCAGCATTGACCCCAAATATCAAAAGGTGTTCTTCTGAGGCACCACCTGTCCATCAAGGCTAACCATTCAGAGGTTTTGCTTACTCCAACCATTCTTTATCCAAAAGCAGGTCTTATTCGCAAACCTCTTAAACCATCTGATCCAAACTATCAGGAAACTCCTCTATCTTCTTATGGAGAGTCAACTGCCACCCAAGTCCCGGTGCTCAAGACCGTTCCTGGGTAAGTCATCTTTCAGTATATCTGGTTTGTCTTTTCCTTTTTGACTTGTGATTTTCATTATTCCTTTAATTTTTCCAGTATGCCCAAGCCTAGCAAGAAGGCAAAGTTGAATAAACCGGCGACCGAAAACACCACCGCTGAACCGACAGAAGATCCTGAAGCTGCCAATCCTCTGGAGGAAAATGTTAAAGTTCAACACGATGATCCTTCCCCTATGGATCACGAAGATCTTGCTGCTCTTGGGGGGGTGACGCTATGGAGAACACTGCTGAGCCGGCCAGCCCTATCCGGGTTAGTCCTCCTCGGGCTAGTCCGGCTCCTGTCAGTCCGGTGCGGACCAATCCCTCTGCTACTGCTGATCCTCCCAGGCCCACTGTTGCCTTGCTAGATGATGTTGAGATTACTGGAATAAGCTTTACCGCTCCCGCGGAGCCTGTCATCTTGGCTATACACACTGCTAAGGAGGAAGTTCTTTAGAAGGACAAGGGTAAGTGGAGCACTGATCTGTCTAGCTATGCACCACTTAGTGCCCGGGAGCTTCATTCTGGGTATCTAAACCGGCTCTTCACCAGCCGCGACCATGAGGCCGGTTTAGTAAACTTGATGAAGGAAAAATACGAGGTAACTTCTTTTCCCTTTGCCTTTCATTTTTGCTTATAACTTGTAGTTGTGCCTTTAGTCCATTGTAGCCCCCAAGTGCCGATTTAGCTTTCAGGGTAAATCAGGACTTTGGTAGATTAACTGGAATAGCTTGATTTGCACATGTAGCCCCCAAGGGCCGGTTTACTCCACTGCGGGTGAATCGGGACTTCTACTATGTTTGAGAATGACCTTACATTAGCCCCCAAGTGTCAAGGACATAACTTGTTATGTGCTTGGGACTTCTTCTGATGATACACACCGCTGAAACGCTCCAGAAACGCTGCGATGATGAAGTTCTCCATTGACAATAGTCATAGATTTAGACCGCCGGATTATCTGCTGGGCCTCGATTTCATCCTCTGGTAACTCACCTCGGTTCATGTATGCCAAGTAAGGGAGTGTCCAATCCGGAATGACATGAAGTGCTGCAACCAACTGTGCTTTCGGATCAGGAAGAGCCAAGTCCTCCTCTGAAGGTATCTGCACCGACAGATTATGCAATTCATCCAAGAAAGTATTAGGTGGAACCGGTTTACGCTGGGAACCCAGCCGGCTTAACGCATCGGCTGGTTCATTCTTTCGTCGATCTATATGATCCACCTGATATCCTTTGAAGTGTCCAGCGACAGCGTCCACCTCTCATCAATATGCTGCCATAAGCGGATCCTTGGAGTCCCACTTGCCAAATACTTGCTGTGCTACCAGATCTGAATCGCCAAAGCATTTAACCCGGCTCAAGTTCATCTCCTTGGCCATCCGCAAACCATGGAGGAGAGCTTCATACTCAGCATGATTGTTAGTACAAGGGAACATTAAACAGAGGACATAGCAGAACTTATCACCTCGTGGGGAAGTTAACACGACTCCAGCCCCTGAGCCCTCCAATTGCCTTGAACCGTCAAAATGAATAGTCCAGTATGTACGATCCGGCTTCTCCTCAGGTGCTTGCAACTCTGTCCAATCGTTGATGAAATCCACCAGTGCTTGGGACTTTATAGCAGTACGGGGCACATACTTTAATCCGTGCGGGCTAAGTTCAATGGCCCATTTTGCAACCCCTACCAGTGGCTTCTCTGTTCTGGATTATATCCCCTAACGGAGCTGAACTGACAATGGTGATTGGGTGGCCCTGAAAATAGTGCTTCAACTTCCGGTTTGCCATAAACACTCCATATACCAATTTCTGCCAATGCGGATATCTTTGTTTCGACCCAATGAGCACCTCACTGATGTAGTAAACCAGCCGTTGAACCGAATATTCTTTGACTGCCTCCTTGCGCTCTACCACAATGGCAACGCTTACCGCACGGGCGTTGGCAGCCACGTATAACAGTAGCGGCTCATTGTCAACCGGGGCCGCGAGGACCGGCAGCTCTGCCAATTGCCTCTTCAAATCCTCGAACACAGCATCAGCAACATCACTCCAGACGAACCAGTCTGTCTTCTTCATCATCTGATAAAGCAGGATTGCCTTCTCCCCCAAACGGCGGATAAACCGGCTCAGTGCTGCAATACGGCCCGCCACGCGTTGGACATCGTTGATGCACGCCGGTTTAGCCAGGGACGTGATCGCCTTGATCTTCTCCGGGTTAGCTTCAATCCCTCTGTTTGACACTAAGAACCCCAGGAGCTTGCCTACCGGCACACCAAAAACGCACTTCTCCGGATTAAGCATCATTTTATAGGTACGGAGATTATCGAAAGTTTCCTTCAAATCATCTATCAGCGTTTCCTCCTCCCTGGATTTCACCACAATATCATCGACATATGCATGAACATTCTGCCCAATCTGCCCTTGTAGGCAGTTCTGCACACAACGCTGGTAGGTTGCCTGGGCGCTCTTAAGCCTGAATGGCATAGATACGTAGCAGAAGGCTCCAAATGGAGTTATAAAGGTTGTCTTCTCCTGGTCAGTAACTGCCATCTTGATCTGATGATAATCTGAGTACGCATCCAAAAAACTTAGCCGCTCACATCCTGCCGTAGCATCAATAATTTGATCAATACGGGGGAGAGCAAATGGACCAGTTGGGCAAGCCTTGTTCAAATCTATGTAATCAACACACATTCTCCAAGTTCCATTTTTATTAAGCACCAGCACCGGATTAGCCAACCACTCTGGGTGAAATAACTCAACTATAAAGCCTGCACCCAAGAGCCTAGCCACTTCTTCTCCAATAGCCTTGCGCCTCTCCTCATTGAAGCGGCGCAGATATTGCTTGACCGGTTTAAACTTAGGATCAATATTAAGATTGTGCTCAGCAAGTTCCCTCGGTACACCTGGCATGTCAGAAGGCCTCCATGCAAAGATATCCCAGTTCTCACGGATGAACTTGATGAGCGCGCTTTCCTATTTCGGATCTAGGTTAGCACTGATAGTGAACTGCTTGGATGAATCGCCAAGAACAAAATCCACTTTCTTAGTCTCCTCAGCCGATTTGAATTTCAACGCCGGATCATGCTCTGTGGTTGGCTTCTTCAGCGGGGACATATCCGCCGGATCAACATTATCCTTATAGAATTTCAGCTCCTCGGTTGCACAAACTGCCTCAACATATGCTGCATCACCTTCCTTGCACTCCAATGCGATTTTGCGGCTCCCATGAACCGTGATAGTTCCCTTGTGGCCTGGCATCTTGAGTTGTAGATAAACATAACACGGTCTAGCCATGAACTTGGCATAAACAGGCCGCCCAAACAAAGCATGGTATGGGCTTCTGATCTTTACCACCTCAAAAGTTACCGTCTCTGACCTGGAGTCATGCTCATCCCCGAAGGTGACCTCTAAGTCAATTTTTCCAACTGGGTAAGCCGATTTACCGGGCACCACCCCATGGAACACTGTATTGGACTGTCGGAGTTTCTTATATGTCAACCCCATGCGCCGAAAAGTCTCATAATATAGGATGTTGATGCTGCTGCCTCCATCCATAAGCACTTTGGTGAACTTGTAACCACCCACCTGTGGTGCCACTACCAGAGCCAACTGACCCAGATTATCAACCCGGGGTGGGTGATCCTCTCTGCTCCACACAATGGGTTGCTCAGACCAACGCAAAAAATGTGGTATCGCCGGCTCAACAGAATGCACTGCCCTCTTGAGAACCTTCTGATCCCGTTTGCATAAACTCGTGGTGAAGACGTGATACTGCCCACTGCTCAGCTCCTTCGGATTATTCTGATATCCGGATTGCTGCTGCTGCTGACGCTGTTGGTTCCATTGGTTGTTGTATCCGCCCTGACCATGCTGTTGGTTATGCTGATGCTGATTGTTGCCATTGTGGTTACTGTTACCGTCGTCGTATCCCGAACCGGATCTGCAACCTTGATAGCCTGGACCTTGAAAACCAGGGCCTGATCCGCCGGGGGGCCCATGATCATACTTAGTCTGTTTCATAAGTTCTTGCATAATGAAACAGTCTTTCCAGAGATGCGTAGCCGGGTTTTCCATTGTACCGTGCTTTGGGCAAGGCACGTTCAACTGGCGCTCTAGATTAATAGGTGAACTCCCGTTGTGTGGGGGCGGTCTACCCTTGCGGCGTTGCCCATTGTCCTGAACGTTGGTATTGGCCACAAAGTCTGAGCTGCCTTCCGCTTTACGCTTGCCATTGTATCCTTGACCCGCCGGATTGGCCTGTGGCTGTTTACCGTTCTTGCTTGCCTTCCCTGACTTGTCTCCATCTGCATCTGGATATTTGGTGTTATCAGAATCTCCGTATTTCACCAAAGCGCCCATGAGTGTTCCCATGTCGTTGCAATCACATTTGAGCCGTCCCAACTTCTGCCTCAGAGGTTCAAACCGGCAATTGCCTTCGAAGGTTACTATTGCTGTACTTGGGTTGATGCTATTGGAGGAGTGCAAGATTTCGGACACTCGACACACCCAACTGCTTGTGGACTCTTGCTCTCCTTGAACGCAGGCAGCTAAATCAACAACAGACATCGGCTGCTTGCACGTGTCCTTGAAATTATTGATAAACCGACACCGCAATTCACCCCATGACCCGATGGAATTAGGTGGCAAACCCTTTAGCCATGTCCGGGCTGTGCCCTCGAGCATCATTGTGAAGTATTTAGCACATGCCGCTTCGTCCACGTCGAGCATCTCCGTTGCCATCTCATAACTCTCAACCCATGCATCTGGAGCAAGATCCATCGTGTAGTTGGGCACCTTGCGCGGACCTTTGAAATCTTTGGGTAGTTTCACGTTCCGTAAAGTGGGGATGAGACAATGTACACACAGGGAACTAGACATGACCCCCGGTTCAACTGTGGTGGTGGGATGAACCGGCGTCACCTGACGGGCTTCGTACTGGACAGTATGTCTGGCCTGATCCACCACCTCTTCCGCATGTGCTTCCTCTCCTGCCGGATTATCCTGCCTCGGCCGATGACGTCTTCGTGCGCTACTTGATACGACCGGTTCATCCAAATGCCTCGTATAACTCCGGATCGGGCGGGGGGTTGAATGAATCATATCCCGGCTATATGAATAAGCTTGCTGTTGAGTTAGCGCCGTGTCAAGCAACTCCTTGGCCCGTCGTGCCTCCACTGCTATGGGGGACGTACCTTCAATGGGAAGGGCGGCCAGTCATGAAGCGGCAGCAACTATGTTGTCCAACGGATTAGAATAATGACCAAGAGGGGTGGGCACATGATGGGTTGGCACAACTTGGTGATTTGGCTCTGCGGCTGGTGGCTGAACCGACGCACTTGTTCCTGGTGCTCCTCTCCGGTTTACCTCTGGCTGGTTACTGGTTCCTGCGCCTGGCGTGCTAAAGAGATTTCTTGCCTCATAAACCGGCGGCAAGCGAGATCTTTGTCTTCTCAGCATTACCTCTTGTGAAGCGGTCTGATCTAACCTGAGCCGATAAGCTTGAGCATCAGCTATGCCTGCCTTGTAGCCATCCTAGCTTTCTCAGCGGCTAGGTCCAACTTGGCTTGCTCAATCCGGCTCTTCACCTGAGCGACTTCTGCATCGTGCTGCTCCTTGTCGGCCTGGGCTACTTCTGCTGTTGCAAGCGCTGTCAAAGTGTCGACCAAGATGGACAGAGCGTCAGAAGGTGACGGGGGAGGATCTCCAGCTCTAGCCCTGATTGTCTCTGATGTTAACGCCCCTGTCGTCGAGGGCTGCTGCATGGATTGTGATCCGGCCATGAAGACAGCAACTCTGTTTGGCGGATCGAGGGGGTCTGGAATACTATCACCATCGGAACAATCCTCAGACCGGCCGTCCTACAGCAGATACAGAGATTCGGTCTCTCCGGAAGAAGATTCATCGCCGGAATAAACAATAGTCTCGCCGCCAGAGTCCGATCTGTCCTCGGCTTGTACTCCATGCACTGCTCCAATGAAGACGTGCTTCATGGCGGGATGAATCCGGCAGGTCTCGCACGATGAGCCGACTCGACGATGTTGGGGAAGGTGTCCGGCTCAGGGCCCGGTTCGCCGATCTCGCTGATGAAAACGTGGATGCCGCCGAAGGGGACCCGGTACCCGTATTCAATTGAATCGGCCTCGGGGCCCCAGCCTGCATCGTCGATGTAGATCCGGCCGCGACGACTCTTAGTCATCTGGCCCACTGCGTAGCCCTTGAGCCCTTCAAAGCTGCCCTTCAAGAACTCGAAACCATCGTGCGATAGCCCCACGGTGGGCGCCAACTGTCGTGGATTTAGCACGGCAGATGTCCTAGCAAAAGGACTTAGTCGTGAGGTCATCGCTACGGGTTAGCTCAAAGGCATTAAAGAGGACGAAGGACGCAAGGATTTTATACTAGTTCGGCCCCTTCGATGAAGGTAAAAGCCTACGTCTAGTTTGGTGTGGTATTACTTGGGCTTCGATGACCAGGGAGCGAATCCGCTTTGCCTGTGTCTCGAGCTGTTGTCTCTTGTCCTTGAATCGTCGTCGGGTCGTCCCTTTATATAAGAGGTGACGCCCGGTCCGGTTTAAAGAGTCCCGAGGCTGACTCATAAACGTGTCCACCTCGGTCTCTGCTCTTTCTACCTTACATCCCAAGTTATATAGTATGACGGTTTACAAATCATGGGCCCTATCATATGGGCTCTAAGCCTCTTGGGCTACAACCTTCTACTACATACTCCGCTGGGCTTCTGATAATATAATCTTGATAACTTAAACCGGACCCTCCTGGCCGGTTTATACCTGATAGTAATATCCCTGACAATCCCCAAGCTTAGGGTTTTGCATATCATTAACACAATTGACATTTATAATAGTATCATTGCAATCATGCTTTTTATTTAAGGAGCTAACATGAATCACTTTTTCTTTCCACAATTCCTCACAATTTTCAGATTCATAAATTTCAAGCAAAACCTCATAAAGATAATCTAGTGCACGCAGCTCACTAGCAATAGGTTCAACATAATTAGATATCTTAAAGAGATTAGCAAGTGGATGAGGATCCATACTTTAGCAAGCGAAGATGCAAGCTAATTGAGGGAACATAGCAACACAAGCAAACAAGAGGCACGCGAACGGTAAACACGCGGCAGAAGAAGGGCAAATAAAACGGCAAGGGTAAAGTGGGGGAGAGGAAAACAGGAGGCAAATAAATATAATGCGAATGATAAGGGTTTGTGATAGGTACTTGGTATATGAATTTTGCGTAAGTCTCCCCGGCAACGGCGCCAGAAATTCTTCTTGCTACTTCTCGAGCTTGTGTTGTATTCCCTCGAAGAGGAAAGGGAGATGCAGCACATTAGCGTAAGTATTTCCCTCAGTTTATCAATCCAGTAGGAGACCACGCGTGAGTCCCTCGCACCTGCACAAACAAATAAGAACTTCGCATCCAACACGATAAGGGGTTGTCAATCCCTTTACAGTCACTTACGAAAGTGAGATCTGATTGAGATGATAGTTTATATTTTTGGTACTTTTGATTATAAGAACAGAAAGTAAAAGCGGAAAAAGTAAAGTAGATGTAGATTGATATGTTGAGAATAGACCCGGGGGCCATAGTGTTCTCTAGTGGCTTCTCTCATGATAGAGATATTCTACGGTGGGTAAACAAATTACTGTCGAGCAATTGATAGAAAAGCGAATAATTATGAGACTATCTAGGCATGATCATTATATATAGGCATCACGTTCGAGACAAGTAGACCGAAACGATTCTGCATCTACTACTATTACTCCACACATCAACCACTATCCAGCATGCATCTAGTGTATTGAGTTCATAAGAACAAAGTAACGCCTAAAGCAAGATGACATGATGTAGAGGGATGAACTCACGCAATATGATATAAACCCCATCTTTTTATCCTCGATGGCAACAATACAATACGTGCCTTGCTGGCCCTACTGTCACTGGGAAAGGACACCGCAAGATTGAACCCAAAGCCAAACACTTCTCCCATTGCAAGAACTATAGATCTAGTAGGCCAAACTGAACCAATAATTCGAAGAGACTTGCAAGGATATTATAATCATACATAAAGAGTTCAGAGAAGAACCAAATATTTCTCATAGATAATCTTGATCATAAACCCACAATTCATCGGATCTCGACAAACACACCGCAAAAAGAGATTACATCGAATAGATCTCCTCGAAGACCGAGGAGAACTTTGTATTGAGATCCAAAGAGAGAGAAGAAGCCATCTATATACTAGCTATGGACCCCGAAGGTCTGTGATAAACTACTCACAACTCATGGTGAGGCAATGATGATGATGTAGAAGCACTCCGTGGTAGATCCCCCCTTCGGCGGAGATCCGGAACAGGCCCCAAGATGGGATCTCATGGGAACAGAAGGTTACGGCGGTGGAACTAGGGTTTTCTCTTCTCCTCTGATGGTTTCGGGGTACGTAGGCTTATATAAGAGGAAGGAGGGCACCGGGGGCCTTACGTGGGACCCAAGAGGCAGGGGGGCGCGCCCCCACCCTCGTGGGCACCACGCGGCCCCTACTCCGTGGTTCTCAAGTCTCCCGTGCGTGATTTTCTCCAAAAATATCTCTCCCGAAGGTTTCATTCCGTTTGGACTCCGTTTGATATCCCTTTTCTGTAAAACCCTGAAACAGGCAAATAAACAGCAATCTGGACTAGGCCTTTGGGTTAGTAGGTTAGTCCCAAAAATAATATAAAAGTGTATGACAAAGCCCATTAAACATCCAAAACATCATAAATAATAGCATGGAACAATAAAAAATTATAGATACGTTGGAGACGTATTAGGGGCTATGTAGAGCAACAACGGCTCCTTCTCGGCCGGCGCAGCCAGGACGGGTGCGGTGGAGAGCATGCGCTTGAGGTCCCGGAAAGCCTCATCCACCTGGTCGTTCCATTCGAATGGCGTCGTCTTCTTCATCAGTTGGTATAGGGGCAAGGCCCTCTCGTCCAGCCGGCGAAGGAACCGGTTGACCGAGGCCAAGCAGCCGGTGAACTTCTGGACATCGCGCAGCCGAGCCGGCTTGCGCATGTGCTCGATGGCATTGATTTTCTCCGGGTTTGCCTCAATGCCGCGCTCCAAGACGAGGAAACCGAGTAGCTTTCCGGTCGGGATGCCGAAAACACATTTTTCCGGGTTGATCTTGACCTTGTACTCGCGCAGATTGGCGAAGGTTTCCTTCAGGTTGTTCAGGAGCGTGAGGTGCTGCTTGGTCTTCACCACGATGTCGTCCACGTAGACGTGGATATTGCGGCCGAGTTGCGGCAGCAAGCATTTCTGCATGCTGCGCTGGAAAGTGGATCCGGCGTTCTTCAGACCGAACGACATGGTGATGTAGCAATACGCCCCAAAGGACGTGATGAAGGACGTCTTCAGGGCGTCGGACGGGTCCATCTTGATCTGGTGATAGCTGGAGTAAGCATCCAGGAAGGACAGGAGCTCGCACCCGGCGGTGGAGTCGATGACTTGGTCGATGCGCGGGAGGGCGAACGGATCCTTGGGGCAGGCCTTGTTCAGGCTAGTGTAGTAGATGCACATACACCACGTATTGTTTTTCTTCAGGACGAGGACTGGGTTGGCCAGCCACTCAGGGTGAAACACTTCCATGATGAAGCCGGCCGCCAAAAGCTTGGCGATCTCTTCACCGATGGTCCTTCTCTTCTCCTCGGAGAAACGTCGTAGGGGTTGGCGGACAGGCTTGGCGTCCTTGCGGGCGTGGAATTTTTGCTCGGCGTACTTCCTCGGGATACCCGGCATGTCCTTTGGGGTCCATGCAAAGATATCATTCTCACGGAGGAAGTCGACAAGCTCGCCTTCCTATTGCCTCCAAGGCGGGTGCCTATGACAACGTACTTGCTGCAGTTTGGATCTTCCGGGTTCAGCTTCACTTTCTTGGTCTCCTTGGAGGGTTTGAATGAGGCTTCGTTGGCTGGCTCCTCGGCCGGGATCGGCACGGCCGAGGCCTTGTTGGCCAGGGTGACGATCTGGTCGAGCTGGCGCCGCTCCTCGGCTATGACTAGTGACTCGGCTAGTTTGGAGCCGTCTCGGGCGCACTCCAGGGACTTGCGGTAGTCGTCGGTGACGGTGATGAGGCCCTTTGGACCCGATAGCTTCATCTTTAGGTAAGCGCAGTGGGGGACCGCCATGAACTTGGTGAGCGCGGGACGGCCCAGCAGCGTGTGGTATGCACTGGATAGGTCCACCACTTCGAACCAGATCGGCTCGCATCGAAAGTGGCTGTTGTCGCCGAACAGGACGTCGAGCTGGATTTGGCCAATCGGAGAGCACGAGTGGCCGGGAACGATGCCGTGGAAGACGGTCCGAATCGGCTCCAGGTCTCTGGCTTCGAGGTCGAGCTTGGTCATGGTGTCGCGGTAGAGGATGTTGATGTTGCTACCGCCATCAATGAGGACCCGGGAGAACTTGCACATGCGTCGAGGCGCGACGATGGTGGGGTTGAGGACGAGGGTGTAACCACCTGGGTTCGGCATGACGGCCGGGTGATCCTCCCGTGTCCAGGTGACCGGGCGCTCCGACCAGTGCATGTATTTCGGTTTGGCCGGGATGACGGTGTTCACCTCCTGCCGAAGGATGCGTTCGTCTCGCTTGTCGTCGCTGAGGCTGGTGAAGACGACGTAGGCCGCATTCTGGTCCTGGTAGGCATCGTTGCGCATCACGTCGCCAGCTGGAGGCGGCGGTGGAGGCGGAGGCGGCCGCCCCGCTCATGGAGCCGGGGCGGGAGGAGGTGGGACGTCGCCCCTTATGAGGCACTTGGTGATGGCGCACTGCCGGAGCGTGTGCGTGGAGGGCCTCGCGCCGCTGTGGTGCCTGCAGGGAGCGTCGAGCATCTCCTCGAAGCTCATGGCAGGTTGCCATGTCATCTTGCCGGTCTGCCAGCGTTTGGTGGCCGGCTTGGTTGCGGGCGCCTGCTCGGTGGCCACAACGAGCCGGTTGTCGTGGCGATGGGCCTGCTACTCGGCCTTGCGCTTGTGCTACTGCTGCTTGTGCTGATGTTGTCGGCTTCCTTCGCCGGCTAACTTCGGAGGAGGAACCGGCTTTGCCTTGCCGGCTTCATCCGGCGCCACCTGGATCTTCATGGCGGAGTCGGCGTTGGCGTACTTGTCCGCCGTCCCTATGAACGTGGACATGGTGGTCGGCTCGGAGCGTAAAATCTTGTGCTTGAGAAGGGTGCCATCCCAACATCCGTTGACGAAGTACTGGATTGCCTGGACCTCGTGGACGCCCTCGCAGCTGTTCCGGAGTTCGGTCCAGCGTGTTAGGTACTACCGGCAGGTATTCGCCGGCCCCTGCACGCACATGGCGAGTTGGCTGGGACAGCCGGGTCGCCGGTAGGTTCCGATGAAGTTGCGCACGAAGGCCTACTCGAAATCGACACACGTGTTGATGCTGCCCACCGACAGACAATTCAACCACGTGCGGGTTGATCCTTGGAGCATGAGCGGTGCGTAGCGGACGGCGAGGCGGTGGTTGCCACCGGCGATGCCGATGGCGGTGGTGTAGTCAGTGAGCCAGTCCTCCGGCTTCACAGTGCCGTTGTACTTGGGGGTGTCGCGGGGAAGCGTGAACCCTTTAGCAAAAGGCTTGCTTCGGATGCGCGGGCCGAAGCACGCTGGCCCGACCGGACCGGTCTCCTCTAGCTCCTACGAGAGGGCGAGCCGGTCAAGGCGGTGGCGAGCATCGGTGTTGTCTATGGCGCGCGGGCCCAGCCGGCCGGTGACCGCGCCGCGGGGGTCCGGGTCGACCGCAGTCAGCTTCCTGGCAGGCTGGTGAACAGGGTTGAGCCGGCTCTGGACTTTCGAGGGTGACTCGTCGCCCAAGCCACCGACGGTCGCCGGGGCGGGGTTGCGCCGGATCTGAGTGCGGTTGGAGTGCGCCTCGCCGGGTGGTGAAGACGTCGTGTGCTGGTTGTCGTCGGGTCCAGCGATGCGGGCGGAGCCGGATCCGGCCGGCTTGGCGATCTGGTTGAGGCGGTCCTGCTGCGTGTTGGCCGCAACGAGGAGGTCGTTCACCCTCTTGATGCGATCCTGCAGCTCTTCGCCTGTGAGCTGCTCCAGGCCGACCATGGCCGCCTGAGCAGCGTGCATGTTCTTCACGGGAGTCTCGTAGATGGGAGGGAAGGCGCCGAGGGGGCATCCGATCACGCCGCCCCGGGCCCGCACGTCGGTGACCCGGCTTGGCTCGGGCGCTCCAGGCATAAAGCCGTAGGCGGCGTTACGCTCCAGCTGAGCGAAGTCGAGGCGACGCTGCGTGGCGGCGAGCGTCTGGGTGAGGTCTGGCAGGCGCTGGCGGTCCTCGTCGAGGCGAGTCCGGGCCTCGACGATGTTGGAGGCGTCGATGTCGGTGCCGATGGGAACGCGGAGGCTCTGCATCATGGCACACAGCGGGTTGGGCGAGCTGGCCCGATCCGCCGCGGCCTTAGCTTCAGCAGCCTTCCTCGCCGCGCTTGTCGAGGAGGAGGCGCCGGTGTCGGTGACGAAAACCTCCACGCAGAGGTCCATCGCCCCATCGGGAACGCTGCCACCGAGGAAGACGGGGGAGTCGAAAAAGTCAAGTACCTCGCTGGGATACGCGTCGGCCGTAGGCGCATCGGAGATGCGCAGTGCGGCGAAGGAGGCGGCGAGGGCGTCGATGATGTCGTCCGCCAACGCGATGGGCTCATCGGAGTCGGAGGGGAGCCCCGTCTGAAACATGCTCCCGGCCCGGACCTTGAGCTGCACCACGGTGGGCGCCTGTCGTGGTGGGCACACGTCAGATGCCAAGGGATGGCTAAAGATAGGAGGAGGCTCGAGGGCACTGGTGGGCTCCAGATGCAAGGTTGGCATGAGCGAGCATGGGACGCAAGACATACCCAGGTTCGGGGCTCTCCGGAGAGATAACACCCCTAGTCCTGCCGAGTGTAGTTGATGTATATCAGTACAAGGTTGCTCCTCAAGCTGTATGGAGGAAGGAGGAAGACGGGCCAAGACTTAGGCTGCTTCTTCCCATGGTGTGTGTGTCTACTGATCTGCTCTTGTTCTCTCTATCGCATTGCCCGTATGCATGAGGGTTCCTATGGGGTTTTATAGGTCAACCCCCATGGGTACAATGGTAATGTTACAAGGTCGTGGGTCCGGGTTGTCATTGTCCGGGAAGCCAGCGCTGGGACCCGTCAGGTACAGAGCTTGCCGGGTTCTCCGGGTGCGGGACCCGCCGGGTACGGGGGCACTGTGTGCCGTCTTGTCGATCGTCATGGAGTGACCGGGTTGGGTCGTTTATAGTGGCGTCCCGTCATGTCGTCGTCTGCTGGCATCATGGGTGATGATGATTGCACTGTTGTCGCGCCTCGGCTGACCAGAGGCATGGACGGGGCACTGTTGCCTCGGTCATCGGTAGATGGAGACTCGTCCCATCGTACGGCTGGGATGTGACGGGAGCTGACCCGTGGCCGGATTGGGGAACACGCCATGGGCCGGGCTGGCTTGTTGGAAAGTCTTGACGTGCTGGGTCCGGCTCCCTTGAGCTGGCCGTTGGGGCCGAGTCGAGGGATCCAACCGGGTTGGAGAGTTTGGCCGGGTCGTGGGACTTGGCCGGGTCGAGCGACCCGGCCAAGCGTGAGCCTGATTGTGGGGCGATGATGGCCCCGTTGTTTTTAAAAAGGATCCGGCTTCCGTTGCCTGCCTGGGGTTCATCCCCCCGACAGGTTCATAGGTTATTTTTCTATTACATCGGGGGTGGGGATTGGGGTACAAACTTTCTTGTCTAGCTGCGGCGACCCTAGAGTCGCATCGAGCGGTGGGGTGGGGGGGTAGCCATCTTCTTTTTTGCTCATCGTCTTCATCAAGAACGATGGGTCTTGCACGGTCGCCTGTCGCCAACGCCCTGGCCACCATCTGCACCTCATCGTTGTTGGCCTCCGGTGACCCGAACGTCGTACTCCAGTATGCCGCGGCACGCTGTTCTTGAGGCGTCTTCTACGGAGTGTACTTGGCCCATCTTGCCCGCTGACCAGGGTCACCTGAGTCTGCCTGATTCATGGCCCAGCGTAGGATGTCCACTAACATCGCGCCCTTGGCTGGGTCCGGAATCAGTGTCTTCAGCTCGTCCGGTGTTGCCTTCTTCACCACAACATCGGCCTCCTTGTGCATGCCATCGATGTTGCTGAAGTTCGAGCACACTTCCATGGTGTGCTCGGACTTCTTGCGGTGACCGAGCGAGCACCCAAGGAAGAAGGCCCTCCATCCAATGCCCCAGGGGAAAGGGTTGGGGTTGGAGTTGGAGTTCATGGCGAGGGAGAGGTGGTGAAACATAGGGGGTTTGTGTGCGGTGCTGGGTCAGTAGAGTGGGTTAATATAGGAGCGTTAGGCCGACATGAATGAATGCTGATCATTGCTAAGTGTTGTTAACAATGCAGATGGACAAGGGCATGGAGGTCGTGTCTCCAATGGTCGAAGTGCCAGTGCAGGATCACCCAAGCGGCAGGCAGAGGAACTATGACCACTACCATCAGGAGTCGGGATCAAGTCATTTCTGCAAGGTTATCCTTGCTCCAAACATGGAGAGTCTGGCATTGCCTCTCGACTTCACAAAGTAATTCTCCGCCATCCCTACAGAGTTCAAAATAAAGACGAACACCAGCTACGCATGGAGGGTGACGGTGAGGGTGATCACGACAGGGTCACCCTTGATCAGGGTTGGGCCAACTTTGTCGTCGTTCACCAGATCATGATCGGGCACATGCTGACTTTCAAGCTGCTGACCCACAACACCATGAAGGTGATCGTCTTCAACGGCGATATCATGGAGGTGGTCATCAAGTGCAAGGAGCGCGACAACGCCTTCGCCACGACCGCCTGAGCTCCTGTTGGTTGTTGGTTTAAGACTAGTGTTTTGTTTAAAACTTGATCGTACAATGTTGGCTTAAAACTTGTGATGCGTGGTTAAGACTTGTGTTTGTGCCTAAGTTTGTTCTTCTGCACTAACTATTTTAGTTCTTACTTGTTCATGTGTGCCTTTGGTAACCTCACAACTTGAGAAGGAGGTTACCACACAACAGTCATGAATGTAACCAAACAACCGGACTTGTGTTTCCCCTCCAACATGATCGCAACCAAACAGTAGGCCTTTGGTTTTGGTACATGCGGGTTAAAGGAGATGCAGGCAACCAATCAACATACATGTATTAGTTTTTTGCCTGTATATACTACAGCTAAGACAAGTATGTAAAATGCCTAAAAACGATGCAGGTAACCAAACACATTCTTAATTGTTCTCGGTGACTTCCACCCGGTTCATCCCTTTGTCACAGTACTTTGCTCACCATGCGTGCGGAAGCTCCCTGCCCTCTCGCACAGCCCAAGGGGCAAAGGGGCGCCCGCCCTGCCCTGCCCTGCGCGCTGCCACTCCATTGCTTCCTGTCGCAACGTGACGCCACCCGTCCCTGTTCCCATCCAACCGAGAGCGTAGTACGTACATTGGCACATGCCTGATCTGGCCAACGGGTAGGAGACTAGGAGCAGTCGACATGACGGGGCTTTTTCACTGTTCTGATCCATTTGCTGAAGTTTAGCATGATTTAACCCTTGTTTGAAAGTTTTTTCGAATCTGACCCATTTCAAGACGCCATCAACCGTGGCGTCTTGCTTGCACTGAAGACGTCGTGGACCCCGACGTCATGCCCTGGCCCATCTCTGACGTGGCAAATTTCACTCCGACCCTGGACGCCAAGGATCTTGGCGTCTACCTAGCTCTATCTGGGTTGATTTACACCTATCTGCATGCATACGATTTTTAACTAGAGAAGATGACCCGTGCGTACCAAATTCCAGCAATGAGGCACATCGCCATGCAGCGAGACGTATTAGCACTTCATAAATATCTACTGTCTATATGGTTCTCTCATATGATAGTATAGTGCAGTACAAAAGCTAGCTCATCTACGATGCAAGAAAGTGCAGCTTACTACTCCATCCGTCCGAAAATACTTGTCATCAAAATAGACAAAAAAGGATGTATCTAAAACTAAAATACATCTAAATACATTCCCTTTTATTCATTTTGATGACAAGTTTTTCCGGACGGAAGGAGTACGACCCAATGGGCAGGCTACGTACATGCGTTAAAAGCAACCAAGTGACTCGCGCTCCCCTTCTCCTCCCCCTCGCGTGCCCATCGCTGCCAGCGCTCCGCCTCCTCACGCTCCAGCCGCATGAGACGCTCCCCCTCGGCCCACTCCTCCTCCAGCGCCCGGTCCCTTCACTGCGCGAGGTAGGCTGCCTCCTCCTCCTCCTTCGTCGTTTCCATCCACACGGTCGACGCGTTGACCCACTCCCGCACGACGCCCTGCCACCGGTACTTCTCCGTGGCTACCGGTGGTGCCGGCGCGGGCTCCTGTTGTGGCGGTGCTGGTGCATGCGGTGCAGGTGGTGGCGGTGGCGGTGGCGGGTAGACACAGTCGTCGAGCGTGATGAGCTTGAGTGCCTCCTCTTGGCTAGGCCACTGTGCATCTTCCTCGCATTTGGACTCTTTGAAGGCGCGCTGGAGCACCTCCTCCAGTGCGGCCTGGTACTCCGACTCCGCCTCCACGTCGTCCTCCTCCTTCACAACCGGCGGTGGTGGTGGAGGGCGTGCCTCGACCTGGACGGTGCCGCGGCGGCGCACATCGTGCTACGTGGCGAACCAGACGTCCCAGTTGGGACCGTCTACCACATACGTCGGGTCACGGCGCTGCTCCGTCGTGAGGAGAGCATGCCGCCTGCGGATCACCTCTGCCCTCATCCGCTCAGACTACGACACGGCTGGCACCGGAATGCGGTGGGGGTCGAGGTGCCAGTCACGGGGGAGGTTGACGTCTGGCCACGGCAGCGGGACGCGGTACTCCCAGTGGTACTGGGCCTAGTGCACCGAGTTGTATAGTCGGTCCCGTGGCCGGCGAGTC
>LR738711.1:928267093-928317921 GCA_902687465.1 Secale cereale | reverse complement strand
TTTAAAAAGTGTGGCCTGCAGACGCTTTGCGTCCGACAAGTGGTCCCGAGGCGAACACCAAGCGGACGAGCGGCGCGTCCATCTCGTGTCTGTGTGGACGCAAATAAGGTGTAAATTTGCGCCTATAAGGCATCCGGGCGAACGACACGTGAACGTGAATTGAGTTTGGGTCAGCGCATTGGGCCGACGTTTTTATCCGTTTCGACCCAAATAGACACCCGCGGACAAAATTATTAGTAGGCTTATTTTATGCTAACCAAGAAGGTGATGAACTGCTACACTTCTTAGTCCATGCCCACGTACACTTGCATGAATCGATGCACTGGATGTAGGTAGCCTGCCCACTAGCTCGTAGTTAGCTGCATTTTTTTCCATCGTAGACGAGCCGGCTCTTGTACTGCACTATACTACCATATGATATGCATGTGTCATCTGATCTGATTAAAAATCGTATGCATGCATAGTTGTAAATGAAGGTAGCTAGGTAGACGCCAAGGTATTTGACGTCTAGGGTCGTTGCGAAATTTGCCATGTCGGACGGTTAAATGGGCTAACTAGGTGGGCCAGGGCCAGACGCCGGGGTTCACGGCGTCTTCAGTACAAGCAAGACGCCATGGTTGATGGCGTTTCGAAATGGGCCAGATACGAAAAAACTTTCAAACATGGGTCAAATTATACTAAACTCAAGCAAATGGGTCCGAACAGTGAAAAAATCCACATGACGCAGCTGGCAGCGTGACTCGCGGAGAGAGAGCGCTCCCCCGGTCGAAACGTATGTGTACCCAGGACGCGGCGCCTGACGTTTCGACCCGGCAGGCCCGCCACGCGTGGGCGACCGGGCGGCACGGGAACCGAGGCTGCTCACGCGGCGAACCACCGGGGCGTACGTACGCACGCAGCTAGCTACGTAGATATTTTCCCCTCCCCGCTAGAGTGGCAGCGCACGGCCTCAGCGAGCCCCGGCCAACGGCGGGTCGACACGTCGTCGCTGCTCCGGGACCCATCCACGTGTACGCGCCCCGAGCACCGGCTGGGTCCTATAAACGGGGGGAGCTAGCGGCCGGAGACCAGATGGACGGAGTAGCTAGCGGGCTGGGTGGGTGTTGCCAACTTGGTCCTGTTCGTCCGCGGCCATGCCCATGCAGGTCAGTGGGCAGGCGCTGGGGTTGGGGTTTCTTGCCGTTTCCTCGCGAACAAATTCTGTCTGGTTTCTTTCTCTTTCCCCATTTTGGAAACTCTCTAGAATGCGTGCGTGTGTTCTTGCCGGCAAGTTCAGGTTTCGTGCTCTGCTGAGTGCAGCTTAGCTAGGCGTCGGCGTCGGCGTCGCAGGCTGGGATCGATCAATGGGTGTGTTGAGATTTTTATTTTTTTGCTCTCTTTGTAGTTTTGGTCGTGTTCTTGCTGATTCCAATAATGAGATCTGTTCACGGACAAAACTGAGCTACAGTACTGAAATTTGCCACCCCAACAGCTGACGATGCGACGCTGATTGCTTGCACGATGTAGAGCAAGCGGGAGATCGGCGCGGCGAACCTGTTTTGGGCGAGAGCGACGGCGTGCATGCGTTGCGCTCGGCCTATGCGTGCGTCGGCGACCCCAGGCTACCAGGATGAAGGGAAGGAGGACGGCGCGCGCGCGTGCTGCCATTGCCGTGGTGGTGTCGGCGTTGACGGGCGCTCGCGTCGTGTGGGCTCGTTCCGTTCGTTCGTCCGCACGCAGGCAGGCAGGTCGATCAGGTGTGTTCAGGCCGTCGCATTCTCCCACTCGCTGACTGCTTGCCTCTACTGTCCCCGCGTATCTGTTTGTTCATTCTGCTTCTTTCTCTTTTTGTGGGAGTATCCATTCTTTCGTTCATCGTAGCTTTTCCTGCTAATCCAACTCACATTCATCCATGTTTCTTGTGCCTGTTGTATTTGAGGAAGAAGAATCTCAAGGAAGATCTGCCAAAATGTGTGTGTGCGGTGCCAATCTAGGATCCTCATGTCTCAGGCCTCAGGGTCTCAGTGGTAAGGTTTTCCTCAATCTGTTCAGGCATATATATATATGCTTATTTAACGAATCCGTCCAGATTTTACTGCTTTTTTTAAAGAGATTTTACTGCTTTATTCATGTTCTGTCTTAATCCACTTCCGTGATGTGGCAGCACTGATTAGCTTCTGTAACTCCATCACCCATATGGTCAGAAAAAATTCTCGCAAAAAAGAAGACAAGACAAGAAACCCAGATTAACTACTTCAGAAACTCAATTTCGTTACCGCACGAGTCTTGACTATAATAAGCTGCGGTATGCGGCATCTGCATCCGCGTACAAAGAAAAGCAAGCGGCATAGTCCAATTACTAGGCCTGTAATGCAATTCTGCAAAGCTAAATCCAAACAACTTGCATAACAATATCCATCAACATCAGAACACACAATTACCGTGGAGTGATGAGTCACAAGTTCACAGCTGACACTTTCTCCATGTCAGGCTCCCAAACTCCTTTTGCTAGATGCAGCAACATACCACTGCCCTAGAACTTTGAAAGCTAGTGCTAGCCTACAAAAACGTTTTACATTCTGAGACGAGGTAGTGACATTCAGACACAGATCATAAGAGATGAGCATCGGGACAGCATCAAACAACAGTTACTCCAGGAACAAGCATACGTAATTAGATTAGCCAACTCACACAGTCGTAGGTACAACAGGGTCTCTTGATAGCATGGACACTGCATTATTAGTACGGAGTATTAACCAACGCTTTCGTTCAAATTTGTC
The DNA here is from genome assembly GCA_902687465.1 of Secale cereale. Taxonomy (NCBI): domain Eukaryota; kingdom Viridiplantae; phylum Streptophyta; class Magnoliopsida; order Poales; family Poaceae; genus Secale; species Secale cereale. Next base: position 928,315,162 of record LR738711.1, on the reverse strand, counting down.
CCTCCTCTCTTACATCTTACAAGTAGCAGCCCTGGCAACTATTTCTTGCCCATTAACAGCCTATCAGGGAAATAGTGTGTGGGGGCAGCAAGCTAGTATCAAATGCACACAGCACAGGGGAACATTGCTCTGCTCAAGCCTTCCTCCCATTTTCCTGCCCCATAGGTCCGTTGGAGCTCTCTCCGCTCGTGCTCCTGCCACTATTTTGTTTCGCCAAAGTCTGCACTCCAGCAACAACAAAGCAAAGCTCAATTTAGATAAACGTACTCTGGGAATTACATTGATGGAATCAGAGTAGCAGGGAAAATCCTGTTTGCAGGCAATTAACTGACAGGCTCTATTATACTCCCTCCGTTCGGAATTACTTGTCTCGGAAATGGATGTATCTAGAACTAAAATACGTCTAGATACATCCATTTCTGCGACAAGTAATTCCGAACGGAGGGAGTAGTTGTTTACAGCAGAAATCGACGGTTGCCAGTTCGTCCCTATTGCGTTATTGCTAGGAACATTAATGCTATGAATAAGTGCACTAGCCCAACATACTGAACTACTTCTGAACAAGCTCTCCCCGCAAAAAAGGAAATCTGAATAAGCTTAATTCTAATATAGCCAGAAAATATGCTAACATCCGTTATCTTGTCTCACAAAGCATTTGCTGGAAGGTCAACAATTTTCAGAACTGAGGTTAGATTTCTCCATGCATATGCTTGTCCAATACTTGGACGATGTCCACAAGTATACTTCTGCACATACAAGGCCCCGTCATCTATGCTTAATTCAGTAAATCTGCTAACAGTTAGGTACTCATGAATTATCCTGAAACTAGCAAGCCAACCACAAGTGGCCAACATAATTTATTTTTGCTGACCTATTATCTACCAATATATAGGAAACATTCAGGCTCATTGTCTTAAGATGGGTATTTTATTGAGTGATTTTCCTCGTTCTGATTAAGAACATATAATCAAATGAGAACTCTTACACCACATCACTGGATACTTGCATTATCAGTTCAGGAGGAGAAAAACACATTTTTTTGCTGAAGAACGGGGATTAATTACGTTTAGTTGAGCACCCAGCTTGAGACTGCCGGAAGTAATATAATTCTAAGTGTGTGCTACATTTTTGGAGTAATTTTAAACTTAATAGGGTGAAATTATGAGAGAAAGCACTACAATATTTTTCAGCAACTCCAGAAACTGGAATCTCATCAATACAAAGCTTGACTACAGAAAAGTCAATGAAAGTTAACCTTCTTAGATTCTGTAATTCTCAGAGCATCCTTTAGTAGTTTCTCCAGTTTCTCCAAACTACTGGCATCTGAGTTGTCAGCATTATTATCGAGAGACCTGCAGTTCAATAATAATCAGCTAAATGTCGAACACAATAAATGACGAACTGGGAAACATTGTGAGAAGTCTCAAGGACTACCAGGCAGCAATCTCGCTAAGCCTTGACTGCATATTTGAAGGATCTTCATCCTAGTACAGAACAAAAGTATCTTGTCAAAGAGGTATATGGGTATAGATGCTGTCATACAATTCGGACATGTAGGATACGAAATAGGTACTTACCACTACTACCTAGTCTTAGTACATAGATAGTTCGGTCAGATAAAAGAGTAGCTACATTTACAGAATGTTACCCACATAGCATCAAATGTGCTGCATTAGCTACACAATTCTTGATTACAAGCATTAACATCATGCATGGTGTGTTTCTAATGCAACTGCAGGATTATAAACTGAGGAATGCAACAATAGTATCAAAACTTGGCTTCTGCACTCCTACAGGTTCCATAATCACAAAAGATGCAAGGTATACATTGATAAAAGTGATCGAAATTGTTTTACATTGCTGACAGTTGCATCTTCTTGATCCAGGTTCCTTCCGGGCACCGCAAATTGCTGATACCGGTCATATGTACCTTCAATGCTGAAAACAAAACTTTGGGATTAGAGATTGTTGTAAATTAAAATTTGAAAAATCACCATACTTTCAAGTTTAAGAATTTGCCGGCATTTTCCCACACAAAAAAAAGAAGAGGAAACCCCAAAAAGTAGAGTCATGTATTTTTTTTTCTTATACTTCGGTTATGGCCTCCATACTGGTTAAAAATGTTACCTCTATCTGTCCAAAGAATATATACTTTGTACCCTCATATGTTAATGGAGATGTTGTTGGACCAGTGGTTGAGAATTTGAAGAAAATGAATCTTGTACTGAAAGCAAATTTTGAGAGCATATTAAAAATACCTTATCATGTAACAATTTTTTAGATGATGAAAGCACAAACCCTGTGGTATGAAAACACTTTTCATATTGTTAATCTTTAATCTACAATTTGGTGTTATTGACCTTAAGTCACACAACTTGAAAAAGATAGTGTTCCCATAAAAAACATTTGATTGGGTGTGATCCTATAATTCAGTAAAGTCTCTGTTTGTAGGCTAGCTAGCCAATAAGCCATTAACTTTGTGACTTGTATATGGGCAAAGTCGGTCAAATGTCAAATATAACAAGTTGACATTGCGAGTTGGTACCTTTAGAAGTAGTCACATTGATTCAAGTTTTACAGGTCCCAAATACATAAAGGCGTGGTGGCGATTTTCCCATACATTTATCTATTTTTCTTGTTCATTTTGCCTTTGGAAATATAAAGGTAAAATGTCCATCACATATTGTCGGAGCTAGATCCGGCAGATCCCTCGGCAGGGTACCCTACCTAGGCAACTTGGCATGATGGTAACAGAAGCAAAGATTTACCCAGGTTTGTATGTTGTCCTACAGACGAGACAGCGCCCGGCTTATATATCATACCGGGGGTCCTAGGGTTACAGATCCTAGTCGGCTACATTGGTGGAGGTAGAATTCTTCATGGCTCTGGTATTTTTGGATTTTAGTCTTTCAGAGTCTTCGTAGAATTTACCATGGGACGCCCAATGCGGCCCAAGATGGTGCCGACCGGGCCGTGAACCAACGTGGTGAGACCCGTGGGCCGGGACACTGTCACATATCACTACTTGGCATGAGAAATAGATACGAATAAGATACAAAGTGATCCCAGCTATTTGACTTTAGGAGTTTAAGAAAGTTTTAGGATGTTAGGTATGTCTAATTAGGTGTAGTAGTAGACTGAAAAGGATTTAAACCTCTTCAACTATTATATTTTCAACATTTTTATTATGAAAAATATCTTATTGACGTTATTCTACTACATGACTCAGGGTACACATATGGATCAAGAAATACTTGAAAATGGGCATCCCTTCTTTAGCTTGTCTCATAAGATGATGTAAAAAACCATCTTAAGTTTGTTTTCTTGAGACAGTATGATTATCATTCTTGGTTTATTTCATTTCTCTTCATGTGGACCAAGGGGAAATGAAGTGGAAGAAAGAGGCATCTAATGTGGTTGGTTAGTGAATCTTTTCTTTTCAGGGAAATGTGGTTAGTTAATCTTAGTATCTGATAAATAACTTTGATGATGGCAATATTTAATACTAGATGTTAACCATAGCATCTCAACAATGTTTATTAGATTCTTCGATTTTCATTTCAAATTTTGGTGGGTTCAACTATTTCCCAAATCAGAATGATATGCTAGTGTAGGAGTAATATTTACCTCTAAAAGGTCGAATGTGCGACTAGAGAGGATGTCTGAATAGGCGACTAACAAATCAAAGCACTAAAGTGGAATTTGCGGAAGTGTAAGGCTTACTAATGCATATCTAGGTAGACGAAACTATATGACGAGAGGCAACCTAGAAAATCTACTACCAACACGCAAGCAAGCTATGCAAACACAACAAGCATGACGATTGTGGAAGAAACTAGCTAAGTGTACATAGAGACGACGATATACTTCTCAGAGTTTGAATCCACTGGAGAGGCGTGCACGCCAAGTCCATCAACCACAAAGGTTTAGCCTCCTTCTTCTTGAGCTTCAGTCACGAACTCTCAGCCCTAACACTAACGGTAGATCTTAGTCCATGTTCTGCCTTCACAACGTCAAGAGCAATTCCACAAGGTTGGCTGCTCACGGGTGACTCCTACCGTCTAGTAGTCCACAAACCTAAGAGAAATAGATGTGATGAATGCTTGGTGGCAAACTTGATGCTCTGCTCTCACTGAAGACAACAAATCAATTTGCCAAAGCGTTCCCTGTGCAAGGGGTTAAAGTGTTCCCCATATATATAGCTCAACTTCAAAACCAATCAAGAATTTTGATATATTCCGATGCTCTCGGCATATGCCCCAAAATGTCCAAGGCACCTTGTTCCAATGATTAGTAAAATGGATATTACCACTGCCATTATGCGGTCCAGATACTTCGACATTCTGAATTGGAAACAAAGTCTCTCTTGACAAAGGTTTGTACTTTGCCTCGGCTAACGCACTCGGACATTCCAAACTAGCAACCCTAGATATTCCGGGGTGCCAAGATCCATTTTTTCTCACCTTCTCTCAGATATGGGATGTGTTTGGCTTTAGCTTTTTCTGGCGACGATGTCTGAGTGAGCATTGAAATTCTCTTTCAAGTCTTGCACAAGGGAAGAGTTAGTTCGATTCTAAAGATAGGTGGTGGGCCAAGGTACCATACTCAACAACAATGGACTCTACTTGCCACCATCACCTCAGTCCTCCTACCAAGGGGTTGCAAAGGGACCTTTGTAGGGACAAGATAATAAAATGCACCAACCCTGAGGGGCATGATAGTGCGTGATATCAAGGTGGCCAAGCCGCCAGGATGTTGGTACCCGAGCCAGCTCCACTGCCCCTCGGTCCGTAGGAAGTCGTCCTTTTGGAAGGTTCTCGCCTTGGCATGCAAGTCAAGGAGTTCCTTGCCTTATCTGATCTCTAGGTCGGTTACCAAACCATGTAACCCGGAGCCTCGTCCCCCTTTATAAGGTGAGGCCTTGGGGTAGTTCGAGGCATCATCTCCACATACATTGTAACCTCCTCATACGAGGTGTTTTCCCCCATTAATCAAATATAAAGCAGGAGTGGGGTATTACCTCCGTGATGAGGGCGCGAACCTGGGTAAACCCCCCGTGTGCAATCCCCTCTGGTGCTTCTGGTCCTACGCACCATCCTATCGGGACTACTAACGATTTTTAGTACCGCAGGGACACAATGAAAATGCATCTAGACCCTAATCTATTTTGGAGTTGATGGTTGTATGATTAGTGGGACTAATGTTGGTTACCACGTTTATCTCACGACATTGGTCCCTCGGTGAATCATGATGGAGATGGTTGACCCCCCCCCCCAATTTCAAAAAGTAAAAGACCTTTTCCGGATGTCTTTTGGTTTATTTCAGGCATAGGAGACACACTATTAAAGGGGGTCGAGGTGATTGCGTAAGTTCTTTGAATGTTTCTTGGTTTTATTTGAGTGATAGGAAAGCCACACTATTAAAGGGGGTTGAGGTGATTGCGTAAGTTTGGGAATCAAGCAAATATCATATACACTTGTCACCTCTAGTACCTACACTTAACCCACTCAACTTCGTGTTGTTGTTGTGACCCTCGGGTGCCCGGGGAGGGAAAACTCTCTGCTTACCCTGGGTCCGAAGAGGTCTCCTTTTCCCCTGGCCAAAAGTCTCTTGACGGGTCGGGTCCTTGGGGTGCAGGTTTTCTCTTGGGTTACCCCGGGTCCCCGAGGTATGGTGGAAGGCAATGACTAGAATTGGGGTGAGGGGCATCTATGCCCATCCTTCTTCCTCCTCTAAACCTAATCCTCCTTTGAGCTTCTCCACTAATGGCAAAACCTAAAAGCTCGATTCCTCTTGGTTGCTCCACTCAACTTCACCAAACTTTGAGAATTAAAAGAGAATCAACCGATCTAGACTTCCACCAAACCAAATCATGATCCCCATACTTATTTTTCACCAAACTTGTTACTCTTAGAGATTTGGGACTCCTAGGCGGCACATTTATAAGTAGTCACATTGATTCAAGTTTTACAAGATCTATCATAAGTTCATAACTAGTTATCTTTAACAAGTTCTATATGACAAAATGGTGTGGTTAAATTTTTGGATAGGCGTGTTAGCCTAATGTGTGAATGAGCTCAAGTACTTGGATTTCGCCCAAGACATAATAACATGGTGGCGATTTTCCCATACACTATATATTCTTCTTGTTCATTTTGCTTTGGAAATATGAAGGTACAACGTACATCATAACATGTCACCATTTAGTATGGGAAATAGATATGAATAAGATATGAAGTGATCCTAGCTATTTGACTTTAGGAGTTTAAAAAGTTTAATAAGATAAACCACATAGAACCGCTTCCAAGCGCAAAATGGGATTTATGATATGTAGGTGTGACTAGCAACTATTGCAACTAGGTAAAAGTGGATTTGCTAGCCAAATATCTATCATCCAACAAGAAAATATATTTTGGCAAAAAAATCATAGGAGGTCACGGTGGACAGTGCCATGATGTCCAACTACATAAAATCAAAGACTAATGCTAAGGGTTTAGGTTCAAGGTATGCTTTGGTTCCTTCATGCGAACCAATTTATGAAGGTCCATGAGGGAGGCAATAATATCTTTCTATGTGGATTGAAGAATACATTGGTTCAATGACAAATAGAAGAGACATGAGTTGTTGCATGCCAACATTAACAATGCCAGCACATTGTCATGGTTGTGTTGTCAAATATGCATACCTTTTCTTTCGCCAGTAAATGGTGGACCTAGTTAAGGAGCCTAAACCCAAGATTTGAACTGATTCCATATGATACTAAATGCTAGAATTCTAGAAGGTACCGCAATGATACTAAAGTGGAATCTGACTTTTCGCAGTTTACCTCCTATTTGGCATCATATCCCCACACATATTTCTCCATTTTAATTTACAACACTTAAGAAGGGGCTAAGTGCGCCATCTGTAGACAATACAATTCCAACAAGTACATTCACTACAACTACTTCGAGTGCACTCTAGGGATGGCTTACCCCACCAACCCTAGCGCATGATGTCAATACTGAGGTGTATATGTAGATTGCCTAGCCCTTTTCATCAAGCTTAGATTTTTCGGTTGCGTTGGCTAGTGCATGAAGCTTAACATGGTATCAGAGCCGAAGGTCTTCAGTTCAAGTATTTGCTTTCACGATTTATTCGAAAATTGTGTTTGCCCACTTTTGGTTAAGTTCAGTCCACGTATAGGCCTCTTGAGCCATACCTCTGAGTCTATTCACGTGTTGACTTCCCGCGTCACATTTGAGAGGGGGTATTGAAGTGTATATGTGGATTGCCTAGCCCTTTCCATCAGTTCGGATTTGTTGTGTTGGCTAGTGCATGAAGCTAACAAATACAATTCCAAAGGCGTGAAACTTCCACTACCCTAGGTTTTAAGTTGAAGACCCTCCAACAAGAAACCACTTGAAAGACCATGCCAAATCGACCAATGCTTTCTCGGGTTGGGGAGTGCACCAGGATAATTTGTTCTAACCTAGTTTTGGGTCGAAGTCCCCGCTTGAAGGACCATGCTCTGCCTGGGAGATGCTTTGAAGCATCGCTAGGCGACATGGTTGCATCGTTCGAAGGACCACACCCTGGTCAAACAAACACTCTTGAAGGTCATAGGAGATAAAACCAAGCAATGGACATAGAAGGGTCTTTTGTTATTATCAAAAACCATAAAATTTCTTACAATCACCACGATGGTCCAAGGGAGACAAATGAACATGCATCTCCTCTAGAAGGCAAAAATGAAGTGTTGGATTTGCGACACAGTTGAAGGTTGTGGGAGATAAGACCGAACTAAGGACATCTGAGAATCTAATGTTATTATAAAAAATGATAAAACTTTAGTAGAATGGCAACGAAGGTGGTCCAAGAGAGAAAAATGTAAAGACCTTTCCTAAAGAAGTCAGGAGTGAAGTATTGATTTCACCATAATAGCAATGATAGCCCTTCCCTAGGTCTATGCAAACACGGGAGCTAATTGTCGACAATGATAAGTAATGGGCGAGGGCATCATATCGAACCATCATGAACATCCCTACCGATTGGGAGGTTGTGGGGATGCCCAATCTACCACACTATTGTACCGAGACTATCATCTCTTGTAGGGTTAGGTAGGTTCTACACCTTGTGACAACATATTTACTACTTCTATCCCGAGTTGGTTTGCTACAAGGATGAGCTTCCTTCTTCGCCTTGCCTCAAAGGAGAACGGGAAGGTGTTGGCTGATGAGAATGTGGTGCTAACAACATTCTCCCCCTTAGGGACTTAGAGGTGCCTCTTAGGGATACCCAATCGGATCCCCAGGGCCTAATGGCTTCCTGGTCGCCTACTACAAGTTGTTTTGGACCATGCTTGGTGGTCGAATCCACCAACTGGTCACTTCATTAATGGCTTGATTAACATTAAGCATATGCTTGGGGGGAGGGGGTTCTTTAACAGTCGATGACTTCACTCGCGACTTGATTGACATAAAGCGTAGCTTAATTGACATAAAGCACTTGAACATTGGGGTGTTAATTTTGCTCCCTAAGGTGGCAGGGACAAAAACCATTTGCAAATATAGCCCAATTGCCTTGATTAACGTAGTGTTCAAACTTGTTGCTAAGGGCTTTGCGTGTCGGCCCTCTTTGGTGACCAATAGGATCATCCACCCCAACCAGTCGACCTTCATCCCGAGGCGGAACATACTCGATTGGATTGTGGTTCTTGACAAAGTGTTGCGTGAGGTGCATTCTTCCAAGGAGAAGGCTTTCTAGGACCAACTAAGCTAGGATTTTTCCAAGGACATGATGGCATAATGCGTAAGAAATTTGACCTCAATGAGTTAGCTAGGTCATGCAGTTGTTTAGAGGGGTAAATGGCCATCAACATCAATGGAGCCCAGGGGCCCTTTTAGGAACACCAGGGGTGTCCTTTCAACCTAATTGTTGATGCCTTGCCTGCCATGCTTAAGGGAGCTAGAGTTGCATGTCATATTCAGCGAGTGGAGGGTTGACCCACCTCCACTATGCGGATGATGTCCTCATCCTCATTAGGAATGACCCAGTTGGCATCGCTAATCTCATGTGTTTTGAGTCCATCTGGGACTGATAACCAACTTCGAGAAAAGCCACACGCCTGTGATGGGGATACAACTTAGGGCCAGTTCTAATATGCGGGTGATGCCCTCATCCTCATTAGGAATGACCCAATTGGCATCACCAATCTCATGTGCTTTGAGTCCATTTGGGACTGAAGACCAACTTCGAGAAAAGCCACACAGTTGTAAGGGGGGTACAACTTAGGCTCAGTTGAGATCCATGCACATTATCTTAATTGCAAGTTTGATCCACTTCCTTAGGTATCTTTGTTTTTTCAAACAGGGTCGTGGAGCGTGTCAAACCTTGGCAGCGAAAACACATGTCCTTTCGTGGAAAGTGGATCAACATTCATGTGTATCTCTCTAGCCTACGCATGTACACCATGGGCCTTACCTTCTTCAAGATGCCATCCATGAGAAATTTGATAAAGTCGGGTCTAGATTCATCTTGCAAAAGGAATAGGGCAAGCGGAATTACCACATGTTCTAATGGGTGCCGAACTTGGCATCATCAACACCAAACTCATGAGTTGGTGCCTTTTAGCTAAGTGGGTGTGGAAAATCCTCAAAGGCAGGGGGCTATGGCTAGAATCTTTAGGAAGAAGTACCTTGCGAGGGAACCGCTTGTCATCGCCAAATATCAGAGGGGCTCGCATTTATGGAAGTATATATCAACGGTTCGACGCCTCCTCTAGGTGGGCGCTAAGCACTCGATTGGAACTAACCATGCCACTTACTTCTGGCTATATACTGGGCGGGGATGGGTCTGCTTTGCAATTCCTTTCCCCGCCTTTAGAGATTGTGGACGATCAATGTTTGATGGTTAAAGACGCCTGGAGCATGGGCGGGCCGTGGTCGCGGTTCAATAGGACGTTTGGGCAGAAGACTTGGTACTATGGATTGAGATGAGCTATCTGCTTGCCTATCAGAATATCTTTGATTCTGAGGACGCCTCTATTTTGACCTTGGTAAAAATCAGGAGAGTTAACCACCACTCCGTCTAGTGGGTACTCCTCCAAGGAGTCGGTATCTTTGAACCAGGAGTTCTTTGGAAAGCAAAGTTCACAACCGAAGTCATGCTCTTCCTTTGACAACTAGCTAGAGACCGCTTCCCCGGATCAAATCCATAAGTGCCACGATGTTGAGGATGGCATGTTCGGCTATGTGGTAACCCCAACGACAACAACCTTATTTTCTTCTCGAATTCCTTGCCCTCTCTCATGGGTTGTTTGGAAAGGCTCGCCGCATATCTTGGGTTTCCTTTCTCGCTCTTGCTTGGGCATTGTGGCATATTAGGAACAAATCTCTTATATTAGGGATCTTTATTAAGCACCTAGCTGACGGATTATACAAAATGACTATCTTCTTGCAACTCTAGAGACTAATGTGCGGGAACCAAGACTCATCAACACTTGAGCAGCTCGTGCCAGGCCTTTGGACACATTGTGAAGCTCCTAAAAACCTCAGTTGTTCCATGAAGCACTGGAGGGTGGCCGTCGCGATCTTCAAGTTTTTTGTTGTTGCTGCAAACCCCCAGCTTGTATCCCTTCGTTTTGTTGCTCTTTTGAGCCATTCGACCTTGTGTTGGTCTGTAAGAACTAGCTCTTGTAAAGTTGTAATACCTCCAAAAAGGGCTTTAGTTGTCTAATGCCAGGCGGACGCCTCCTTTCTCATAAATGTAATTATAATTTTAGAACATATAGAACTTGTTCAACTAATGTGTGAATTCCTTTTTTTGGGGGGGGGGATCTAAAGATGACATGTGCATTAGTGCAACACGTTGTCAGCATTTCCTAGGAAAAACATTACTCAAATAAACACATTGGGATGCACTTTATGATCAACAATAGAGCTACAAAAGTTGTATGTCTCATTAAACTCTCATAAGAGCACGGAAATAAAATGAAACTAAAGAAAAACTAGATCATTATAAGATACATACTTAAATGTGTCTGCAGTTTCACAGTAAAGTGCCAATAAATGTATGGAGGTTGTATACAACTTAAGAAACAAAACATATAATGATTCCAATTTGAATACTTTTAAACCAAACAATAATATGAAAGAGTAGTACTGACAAGAATTTGGACTTTTATATGTCACTTTAAGCACCACAGTGACCAAATCACACAAAAAATCTTTGAAATCTTCTAGTTGCACCAATTCCCACTTGAGAATAAATACTAAAGTTAGATTACTTATGCGTATTTTGTTTCACCAAGTTAGATCAACTATGCAAATGATATTGTACATAACAATCAACTATATAAAATCAAATAAAACTATTGGAAAACATTAAATGTGAACCCAAAATGCACCATGACAATAAATATGCATTACCTATCATAGTGTGGATAACCATGTTTTGAAATATAAATACAATTAGTGAATCCGACATTACATTTCAAACGGTGATATGGTACTTTGTATAAGAATGACATCCAAGTTGCATACCACACATCTATATAGTTACAACGATACAAGCGTAAGCTAAAATATTTTGGACTAAACCCCCAAAAATAAGCACATAAATACCTATAACTTTGTGTACAATTGCCAAGTCTAGACCACGAGAAATGATTGCTGAAAATTCCCTCCAACCTCCGAAAGGGTTTCACAACCTCATAAAAACTGTAAATCATGTATGCTTGCATGTTCACCATAATTTAGAGTTAATTAAGGTATTCCATGTATTCGACACACTCTTTGGTTGAGTTGTGTACATAGTTTTATTTAAAATAATGCTAGAAACAAAACAGTGCCTTGTCCATTTATTTATTAAATAATAGTTAGAGTTTGTTCTTCCTTATTTACTTAGTTTGCAAAACAAACCATGAACTCTATATTATTAATAACATTTTATGACATTTGCTACACATATTAGATTATACTTTTGCATTATAGTCTATCATAACAATTTTTTCGATGCAGAATGTACCAGAATTATATAAATAATTAAATCCAAACCCTTTTGTTGAACAACGAAAGTTTTAAGTTCTAGTTGTGAGCCGCAACATAACTAGAATGTTCTTCTTAGAATTTTAGTTTTGGTTCTTTGGTTACTATTTACCATTCACCTATTTGTATAGTTTGGAAACTATAACTTCTTATAGAAGCAAAGCAACTAAGAAAGTATATATTTTTGAAACTGCGAGTTTTGGTGTCAATTGTGGCTCAATTGGTTTTATTCTTAACCCTGTATGCACTTAAGTGTCTTTGAAATTATTTAGTTTGATGTAGCTGGTTTGATAATTTTGAATTAAATTTGCATGATAAGTCAAAATTGTTTATCCATAATCATTCAAAAATATTCAATTCAAACCTGCATATATACCAAGTGGAGTATTAAATCTATTACAGTGACTTAGTCATTTTTTCTACTAAGGTGTTTGGTTTTTTAACAGGACTTAAATGCGTGTTTCCTTGGTTATTTAAATATTTAATCCTAGGCAAATATATGGTTGCACTACAATCATTTGGTTTTTTTAGCCGTTGGATCCCACAACTCACTAATTCTAGATGCAGTTCTTACTATTTACCCCTTGTCTTCATGTGCTCGCCTTTTCACCACATATCATTCTACACTACATTGTTGATAGGTTTAGACAACAACCCCATGGCATGCATTTCAGTTATTCCTCCTCGCTGAGTGTGGTACCAGTTGATGGAAACCACGATGGAAACTACTATTAGGTACTGATAGAGGCAACCATAAATTACCGCCTTTAGAACAATGCTAACTCACGAGCGTGAGTCAAGGTGTTAAAATGATTAAACATTATTTTATTTAGAAATGCAATCTATCGAGACTGGATTACTTCTCCTCTACCACTTTGTTTGTGCCCTCCATTTTACTTTCTTATGTTGCACTCTATAATTTGCAATGAAAGGGTGCTTAGTAGACATCCCTCGTCGTTGTCGTCTTGGCTCTCTTAAAATAGCGGTGCCTCCTCACCTCACATTATGGTGGTTGTGCCACGTTTTATGTCATCTCTTAGTGCAGCATCTCCTTGTCCGTATGCACTCCATGATCCATTTGAATCGTTTTGAGGTGATTTTCTGTTCGGAGTAGTTAGACACTAACCCTACTGGAGTTCTATAAGTGGTTCAATGAAAGTGCTCACCCATATTCGACATATCCTCAACAACTTGTCACTCACTAAGTCATGAACATTGTTTGCTTGCACTTCTTTGATCTGGTTTGATTAGAAGTCAGTGTGGTGGTTGTTACGCTTCATGCACTAGCGAAAGCAACCAAAAGTCCAAACTGTTGAAAAGGGCTAGCCAATCCACATATACACTTCAACACCCCTTGTCACGTGTGACGCGGGGAGTCAACACGTGACATAGACATATAAGGGGTCAACAACAGTTTTTTGATAAATTGTGAAAGCCAGTACTTGAACTGTAGACCTTATGCTCTGATACCATGTTAAGCTTAATGCACTAGCCAACGCAACCAAATGTCTGAATTGATGGAAAGGGCTAGGCTATCCATATATACACTTCATAGTGGCACTGACTGGTCAAGCAATAGCTAGTTGCTTTAGTGGATGGCAAATGTTGAACGAACTCCAGATAATAACCGCTTTGGTCAGTTAGGTCAAGCGATGATGAAAGTCTGAGTTTCAAGGTAAAACCTTTGGCCTTGCCTTCATTCATTGGATGTGGCATGTCATCCCCTTCATGCATGCACTCTTTTGTTGGTGTATTTATGCCTCTTGTAATTTGGTCTCCACGGGTTGTTTCATGTTGTTCAGTGAGGTGAATTCAAGCTAAAACCCCTTGTTTTTGCCTATTGATGGGTTCCAACAATGTAGACGTATATTCAAGTGATGCTACCTTTTAGAAAGCAATGTCTTGGTGGTCCAACTAATGCTACATGTAATGTTTATGGTTCCTTGTATTGGTGGTTTGATTAATGCTACTTGTATTGTTTACAGCTAGGGATTTAGTTGAACTAAGTGGTAGGTTCCAAAAGAAGGTCGTCATGATGTCAATGGACTCCTCTGAAGTTTTATGGACAATAGACATCTGCCATAAACAGTCTTTACTTGGGTTACCAGCTTCATAGAAAAAGAAAAAAAGCCCGCACGCACGTGGATTTCTCCAATGTTATGCATGTGTGGCATATTCTTCCATTTGTATGCATCTTTTGATATTGGAGCTATAGGATGCATGTGGCACGTGTTAGAATTTATTTCATTGTCAAACAACCATGCATACAACCACCTCGAACATATATCTACGACGTGACAAGTTTTGGAAATGTTCTGAAATGGGAGTGTTCGCCCATTTCGACCCCCTGCATGGCGGCAATGATCATGCGCATTGTGTGGTTGCATTTTTTATCAGGTTTGATTAAAAGGCAATAAGTGTTGCCACTGGGTTAGGCAAGTAGTAGTTGGTCACTTTGGCCATCGTTCTTTTGGCAAAAGACAACAAAACTTTGGCTAATGATCTAGCTTTGGTTGGTTGGGTTGAATGATGACATATTTTGGAGTTCCAAGGTGAAGCCTCAATCCGACGAAAACAAATGCATGCCATGTAGTTAACACAAGTGACGATGGCATGCGCCATGAAGGACAAAGGAGGACAAGTAACCACTAGTGGCCCAAGCTCACTACTCGGAGTCCTATGGCTATACAAGGTGCATCACTATCTAGATATCTAACGTGTGTGCTACCCTTAGATGGTTATTGTCTAGAAAGACCACGATAGTTGGCACGCCGGGTAGGGATTGTGTGTTGGATCTAGGGTTCAGATGGCTTTCGGTCTTCATCGCCGACAAACACGGTGTCATGCAATTCTGCGACACGGCTTATGGCCAGACGACGGAGTCGCCCCCGAGCTAATCACTGGACTCTTCATCAACATCTACTTCGATATCACCTAAAGATCATGGAAATTCGTCCTCGGAGCTCAAGAGCTAGACATCAACATTACCTTTGCACGCCCGTGTAGGACAACACGAACGGTTGACTCGCTCATGTTGTCCCCACCGTCTCAGGCATCGTTTGGACGATCCCTTCAATGCGATTGTGTAAAATTGAGTCCCTATTGACCTTGCAAATTTTCATCACAATCCGATGGTGGGATCTCTAGCTAGCTCATAAGGCTGGGTGTTGTCCGGATCTGGACGAGAATCCGCGCAAGCTCGGTAAAACAAAGATCGTGGATGACTCCAATATCAATTAGAAAATCACACCATTCAAATTGAGCGGGGTTGCTACACCTACCATCCCTCCAAATTTCAATTGCATTAGACGGTTCAATCTCCTCGAAATGCCCGAGAAGTGCATCAACTTTCAAATATGTTCTCCTATACACAACAAATCGGACCCAAGTCCATCTTTGCCCCTAGGCGGCCTATCAAATGTCATCCTGATTGAAGATATTTTTGGTGGAGGGCTCTACCTCATGTGGGGAGGGTTCAACTCCACGCTTCAAGTTCTCTACCTCATGTTGCCATTACTCGAAGGGCTCTACTCCATTCTCCAAGTGTTGTACCTCGTGCTTTGAGCCCGAAAGACTCTATGTTGTGCTCCAAGGGCTCCACGTCAAGCTTCGGGGGCTCTACCTCATGCTCCAAGGGCTATACCTTGTGTTATGAGGGCTCTGTCTCCTTGTGTCGTTGCTCCAAGGGCATTGCCTCATGACGTCGTTGCTCCGAGGGCTCTACCTCGACGTGCCCTTGCTCCGAGACCTCTACTCCGCGCTCCGAGGAACCTACTTCATCGCGCCACCGCTCAAAGGTCTCTACTTTGCACTTCGAGGGTTCTACCCCATCGCGGTGTTGCTCTCCATGCTCCAGGGGCTCTATCATGTCGTGTCGTCGCTCGGAGGCCTCTACTCCGCACTCTGAGGCATCTACCTCATCACATCGTCCTTCTAAGGACTCTACTTCATACTCTGAGGACTCTACCTCCTCGTTCCATCACTCAGAGGTTCTGCCCCGCGCTTTGCGGGCTCTACCTCATCACACCGTTGCACAGAAGACTCTACTATGCGCCCTGAGAGCTCAACTGTGTCGTGTCGTCCCTCAGAGGGCTCTATCACGTCGCCCCGAGGATTCTACTTCGTGCTCCGAAGACTCTACCTCTCGGTGCCATTGCTCGAAGGGCTCAACTCTATCCTACAAGGGTTCTACCTCAATGGCAAATTGTTCAGAGGTCTCTACTTCACGCTCTGGGAGCTCTATCTAGTCGTCACTACGCGGAACTAAGTTAACCTCTCCGAACCTATGTGTGCCTCTATTGACCTCCGCAAGCCCTCGAAACATCGCGCCGCCACTTTGCGGGGTCCAACCTCATCATGTCATCACTCCGCTTACCTCGACCATGTCACCAACACCTGGCATGAAAACAGCCAAGTTACTTCTTAAGCTCTGTACTTTCATTTTTTACATCAACTGATTACTCCATGGGGAGTTTTTTTCAATCTTCCGGGCAACACTTGGGGGTTGCTCAACGCCCTATGGGTGTGTTGCGTCCCGATGCCTTAGCTGTGTTTTTCCTTTGTCTTTCTACAGTTATTTCAGTAATGTGTAAATATACTTGGGCCTCCTCCAGTGCACCGGTGCTAAGATGAGGTGCTAAGCACATTAAAGAGTTTAGCAACTAAAGCCCTCAATACAAATGTACTTAACTTTTTGCAGCTAAGCATCCTTCATTTAATGATTTAGCAACTAAAGTTCTCCATGCATTGGTGGGCTAAGTGTTTGGCCTAGGTTCGCGTGCTTGTCATTGTTTCTTCCCGGGTTCACCACACTCATCTCTCTCCTCTTAATTACCTTGCCACATCATATTTTTTGCTTACATGGCAGCCTTTGCACCTGTACAAGGTGGAGCACTGGGAGGGGCCTTAGACTAGTCATAGTGGGGAGTAACTTAGACTGTCATAGATATGGTAACATTGAGGGTTTCATTTATTACTTTTTAGACCCATTTTACATTGGGAACCGCTATGTGATGGTAACATATTATGTTACTCTATTTGTATCTCGCCTCATTAATTACTTGCCACATCATATTTTTTATCTATGTGTCATGCATGTTACTACCTATGTTACTCCCACTATGAGCAGCCTTATGCTAACTCTTCGTCTCCATCATAATGTCAATGTCTTAGGAGTACGACTAGGTTATCAACCTTAACTTTTGATTTTCTCCTCGAAGATACAACTCGTTGGCAAAAGTACACGGGATAAGTCAAATTTACACACACACAAATACACCGCGTTTGTATTTGTTCGTGTGCGCCGCATCCCGATGCACTCGACTAGTTTCTCTTGTCTTTCCGATTATTTTAACAATGTGCAAAGCACACTTATGCTAACTCTTTGACTCCAGCTTAATGTTTACACCTTAGGAGTACCACTAGGTTGGCAGCCCCCACTTTCAGTTTGCTCTTCGAGTATGCTTAGACTTACACACAGAAAAAAAACATGAACAAACAGGGATAAGTTTCAACTCAACCAATTAAACAACCAACAATTAACTTGTTACTTTCGTGTAAATGTTCCCTTAGCATCCCAAGTGTTTGACAAAATGCAGTTGCAAGTTCACTCTGTTTTCTTGGTCTTACAGATAATATGAATAGAAAAATTCCTGCGGAGATCGGTATCGACTATTGTGTAATGAAGTAATTCCAGACGAACGAAATTGCAAACAGAATGAGGCCATCGCACATTGGGTTGGTATTGGAATAACGCAAGTCAAGAAGAATAAAGGATAAATGTCGAAGCATCACTCTGAAGGTAGTGTGGATACTTGGGGCCAACTCTGAAAGTCCCGTGTTTACCCGACTAACCCTCTAATGGAACCACTAATGATGAGGCATTATCTTGACGATAGCTTAATCGTTGAAGCATAGCTCTGACAAACTACAAGACTTGGACCATAGGTCTAACGGGAACCAAATGGCCGAAGCATCACTTCGACAGCAAGTTAATAACGAGAGCATAGCTCTAGAAAAGTAGAGACAACTTTGAAGATCCCTCAATAGGAACTTCGCGAAGGTCATCAAGATCAGATTGCTACGTGACACAAGGCGCACTCAACCAGGTTGAAGCTCTGAACTTCTCTTGAGTCGAAAGACGAAGTCAAGACCAGCAACCAGATCCTGAAGAGCTTGAGGGCTACTATCAACGCCATGCCCAAAGGGAAAAGCCACGAAGGAAAAATGAGGCCCGGTAACCACGGGGTGCCCAAGCCCACTACTCAAAGTCCTCTAAATATACAGGGGGCATCACCACCTTGGCGTAGAAGACTTGAAGATCTAGTTGTAAACCGACTAGTACTCTACCCTGTAAACCAACTAGGACTCTTGTAACCCTACACCTCGTCCACCTATATAAGGGGAGGTAGGGGCCCCTTGATTGGTGTGACTCAATAACCACTTTACAAGCTTCTTACGCATCCAACCTCTAAGGAAAAGCTCCTATATGATCTCACGGATGAACCCTTGGTAGACACAATCCCTTTTACTCATACGAGACCATATAATTAATACCGACAAGCAGGAACTAGGGTATTACCTCGATCAAAAGGCCCTGGGTACATCTCCTTGTGTGTACTATCAAGATCTCTGACGCGTGCGCTACCCTTAAATGCATATTGTAGAGAAATACCACGACAACAAACATTTTCCTAGAGTGCCTTTATGCCTTTGGTGATTTTGTCTTCACGGGTTGGTTCCACGGTTTTAACAAGGTGAAATCGGCTTAAAAGACTTTGATTTTGTCCTCCATTGACTAGTACCGACAATATAGGCAGGTGAGTGTTGCTACCCGATCGATGCCACATGTATAGTTTGATGTTGGTGATTTAGTTGGATTAAGTGAAACGTTGTCATGGTGGCCCGGTTGATGCTACATGTATTTGTTGGTGACTTAGTTGGATTAAACATTGTGTGTGGTATTGCGACAGATTCTTTGTCCCAACCGTTTCCACTATGTTAGTGTTGGTTTGACATGTTTTTGCCTACTGTAATGTCTAATTCATTTAGAGCAGATAAGCATAGAACAGCTAGTTTAGTAATCACAAACCGAGCTATCTAATTCGTAGGATTCTAAAAACGCAGGAACGGTGGGCACCCCGTGTGTGTGAGTCACCGCATCGGCCGCCTCTGGGCGACATGGGGAAAGAAAGATGTCGTCAGCTAGGTCCCCTCTTCACCACCCCCTTCGCCACACCATCGTCGGAGGGCCTGTCGGTGAAGCCGTGCCGTGCCCCGAGATGGTGGCGGTGGGGTGAACTCATCCATGTGCGCCATGACGCCACAACCCTCCCCAAATCGGATCTGGCACGTCGCCTCCTCTGCCATCCTGCTATGTCCTCTATTGGCTCGGTGTGACGGCATGGCCCTAGCCACCTCATCCCCCAGCCGCCTCCGGTCCCTCCTCCCAACGCAACTCCTCTGCTGCTGGTGGTGGAGGCGCTAGAGGTCCGCCTCCTACCTCTCCCTCGACACAACTCTCCTCTATCACTAGTGGTTGATGGGTTTGAGGCCCTTGGGTGATGGCGGCCGGGCTAGGTGAGGCCCGGCCCTGCCTCGGTACCGGTCGTTCCTCATCCCAAGTGGCGTCTCCTCTGCCGCGGTTCTAGCTCCTATGTATTTATGTGGTCATAGTGGTATTTTGGTGGGTGGTTGAGCATTGCGATGGATTCTTTGTCGTCGTAGTTCCGGTCCTCTGAGCTGCAGTTCCAGCTCCTATATACTCCCTCCGTCCTATAATGTAAGACGTTTTTTGACACTAGTGTAGCGTCAAAAAACGTCTTACATTATGAGACGGAGTAGTATATATGTGGTCACAGTGGTATTTTGGTGGGTGGTTGAGCCTTGCGATAGATTCATTGTCGTCGTAGTTCCGATCCCGGCGGCCATGCACTGCTTGCGTTTTCTAGTGTCCACGGCTTGCTGGCGTCCTCTGCGGCCCCGCTCTGTCCGCGATGCTCCGGTTGGTGTGTACTCTCCAGCCCTCGGCTCGCCGGCGTTTCGGCGGCTACGCTCCGACACCTTGGAGTTGCGTTCCCTTTTTAGTTCCTAGCTTGTCGATGGTGTCGGTCGCCATCCCATCCTTCGTGCCGGCTTTCTTTATCACACCGCCTTTCTGACCCCGTCCACCTTCATGTCGCATTAGTCCCAAAGCTCATGTTTTCGGCAACGCCCGGTGCCACCCTCGTCGGCGGAAAACGCAACCCCACCCTCCTTTTGAGGTGGTGATCTCGACCAGCGGATTGACTTCCTAATCTCTAGACCCCGACATGGTGGCAATGCGATTCGATCCTGGGCCAAAAGCTCTGCTAGGCTTGCCGTCGCTGCCAGTGGCGGCACTCGTGGGTGTCGTTTCCCTTCCTAGAGGTGTTGCCATGACCTTTATTCGTGCCCCTCTTCAAACACCGAGGGAAACCCTTGGTTCGGTCTTCGGATCGGATGTCGACAGCGTCAATGACCTCACTCCCCTTCTTGAAGGCACCATCTTGCTTGCTTGTGGCGCCCCCCGTGTTTGCTCTGGAGATGTTTGACTACTTGCTGGTTCGGCCCGCCCCTCTAGTCCTAGGCTGGATGGGTTTAGTTAGGGCTGGAAAAAAAGCTCGAAGCTCGCGAGCTAAACGAGTAACTCGTGACTTGGCTCGAATTGACTCGAACTCGAAGAATAACGAGTCGAGCCGAGCTTTAGTTTAAGATCGTTTACAGAGCGAGTTAAACGAGCCAATCTCACGAGTACTCGTGTAACTCGTTAGGCCCGGCACAAAAGATCAGCCAATCCCAATGCAAAAATCTCAGCCACTCAGGAACCCGCATCCCAAGCGCACAACACATGGCCCAACCATTGAAGGCCCAGCCGCCCAAAAGACTCATGCGTTACAAGGAAATTACAATTTTTTGGTGATGTATATGTTTAATATATACATAATCATTTTTTATCATATTTGAGGTTTTATGTTCATATCTTTAACGAGCTTAACAAGCTAAACGAGCCAACTTGCGAGTTAAACGAGTCGAGCCAATCTTGGGTTTGAGCTCGTTTTAGTAATGAGTCGACTCGAGCTAGCTCGTTAATGTAACGAGCTCTAGCGAGTCGAGCCGAGTTGGCTCGACTCGGCTCGAATTCCAGCCCTAGGTTTAGTTATGTGTTTTTTCTTCTCTGTTCGGGCTGAGCACCCCTTGTCTCTCTGCTCCGGGTATCATGCCCATGCCTTCTCATGAATATGTTCGTGTCATGTGTTGTACCTTATCATGTACTCATTATGTTTCCTTCTATCAATGAATGATACACAAGCTTTGCATATTTGCGAAAAAACACAAAAAACTTATGATATATTAAAATCATATAAAATCATTGTGCAATATAAATTTTTCCTACATGTATGCCTTTTTAGCATAGTTCAAAAAAAGTGCTAGACGTTAATTGTGCGTTTTATCATCGCCTTGCGCTTTACTGACCAAAACACATGGTTATGCGCAATTATGCGTAGATTAAGCATAATTATTCACAATGTGGTTTGCCAACACCTAGGCCTAGGCCTAGACGCGCCTTTTTTTAACTATGCTTTTTAGTCACGGCAGTAGAAGCCGGAAAGACGACCCGACGACCCTTTTATTGTCTATAAAGACTACACATTGGAGAGAGGCGTTGCAGCTATCGAGCTCCCCTGCTCTCTATATTTGAACAATTTGAAATTCGAGTTTTTGAGTTTCAAAAAAATGTGAATTTTTTCCGGGGATACATATACACATTCCGATTCCACGCGTCAAGTTTCGGTGGAAATCTAGTTTTGTTTTGGGCCATAGGAAAATAAATAAATTCCTGACAGTATATAGGATAAAAAAGGATGCCATTTATGTCAGAAATTTCTCTTTTTTGTATTTCCCAAAATACAAAGTACGTATTTCTTTCCCAGATTTTTACCAGGCCTTAGGAATATGTGTATGTATCCACGTATTTGTTTTAAGATTTATTTGAGTAACAAAAGTGTGTTTTTCAAATATTTCAAATACAAGAGCAGTGGAGCTCCGTAGCTGCAAGCACTTTTCGCTACACATGGATCATTTTACTTGGAACTTGTAGCTACGGCATCAGTCATGCGCTGCTTTCGCCTGGATTTGGCACCATAAACACCGTCCCCTCCCCACTCCCACTCTCTCTCCTAATCACCTGTGCGGCCGCGCGCTGGGATCAAGTACCTATGCCAAAGCCAACAGGCGCGCCCGCTCAAGTCTCCTCCTCTCTGACTCTCTCCTGTATGGCCACGCGAAACCCAAAAAACAGGCAGCTCACGCCATTAAAAAACCGTAGTAGCTTGGAACCACGAATCGCCAGAACAGCACTACACCATTCTGAAGGAAGCCAGGGCGACGTTACTAGTATATATATTACTCATGGTGGTACAGATCCTAAACAGAGCCGAGCATGGTGGTAAGCCTCTGAGGGATTCTCTCGAGCACATGCCGTGCGCGCGCAGAGCGGCCGTCCGCTACCAGTACGAGAAGCCGAGGTGGTAAACGGATTCAGACGTTGGGGCAGGTGATTTCGAACGCTTGCAGAGGCGTAATTCGAGCGGATAAATTAAGTGCGGGGGGCAGGCGAAAGGCGAGTGGCATGCACCTGGAGGAGGAGTACTCGTAGAGCTTCCCGGCGGGGGAGAAGACGAGCAGCGCGACCTCGGCGTCACAGAGGAGCGAGAGCTCGAAGGCCTTCTTGAAGAGACCCGCGCGGCGCTTGGAGAAGCGCACCTGCCGGCTCGTCCGGTCCTCGATCCGCCGCAGCTCAACCCGCCCGCGCCGCGCCATCCCCGCTATCCTCCTCCTCCGGTCGCAGCACGTCTCTCTATCTCAGTCCTTCTCGTCGGTGGTGGTGGCGAAGGTAAGTAGGCAGGGAGGAGGGGGGCGAGGGCGAGGCGACAGGGGAGCGGGCGAGGAGAGGGACGGGTGGCGCGGGGTGGTGGCCATGGGCATGGGGTCCATCCATTGACCAGTCATTGTACACCTCAGAGGTGCCGCGCCCGTGGATCCTTTTATCTTGGGCTGCCAAGCACCTGCTTGCTTCCCCATACCACGTTTCGGTCCGCCGATTTGCTACGCGCACACAAGTGTTTTGCTATGATCCTCGGATTCATTATTGTGTACTACTTCCTTCGTCCTGTAAAGTTGAGTCATTTTTTAGTCACTTATTTTGAAATGGAGGGAGTATAATTTTGTTACTGTACTATCTTTGTTGTGATCCCCGAATTCATTATCTTTGCTGTACGTAATAATTGAAAAATATGTTAGTCTATAATCTATATAGTTGTTTAATAAAAAGAACTGAAATACCGAACACAGATACATACATCACATAACATTCACTATTACATGTAGTCTTTAAAGCAGTTCAAAAACTTCATTAACTAGATGATACTCCAGGCATTGATGTGGAAATCGGTTGCAGTATAAAGCATGAATAGTTGGATTAACCAAAACATAAAATAAATATTCTTTTTAGGTTGTATTTTATTATTATTATGTATTTAAAAATTCATTGAATGTATGTAACATAATATAAAAAAAACTTTATCCCATGCATGTTGTGGTTGGCCTTTGATGCGGTGGCATTTGTGCTTGTTGAGATAAATGAAAATGATGGGATCAACTAATAATAGAAAATAAAAAGCGTGCATGTTAAGGTGGGTATTTCATAAGGTGGCATGTGTGGTGAGGTGCCATATATGTATGTTGAAATAAATAGAAGCGGTGTGAATCAACTACTTAGATATACTAGCAAATAGCCCGCACATTGAAACGGTATTTCGTTACAAAGACTAAGAGGACAAAATTAGAAACATTGGGTGGATATGTTTTGGTTGGTAAAATGAAAATGTCCCTAACTAAGATGTTAGAAAATGTCCCTATTATATGTTGTTAGAGAAATCTAAGTGGTAAATCATGTGGCTAGTAAAACTGATTTCATGGATGGTTATGTGGAGAAATGCATGATTCGTATACTGGTTGATGAAATACAACTGATTTACTCACAAGAGGTAACCAAATGCTTTTCTCCAAGGAAAATTGTAAGACGGAGCTATATGAATAATCAATACATATATTTGGGATTAGTATGCTTGTGCGATCAAATTGGTGATGGGTTTATAGTGACTTGAACATTTGGATACGTGGAATTCTTCCAAATTCAGCCTGCACAGTCACAGAAAGAAGATTAATAATATGCCATCTCCGTTCAGAAGAACAACATCATCATATTTAACTGACGGTCTTTACAGTGCAGTAGTGCCAGAATGTGAGGTCATTGGAGATGATCATGCGAGCAAGAGAAGGATTGATTAACTGAGATGATGCGATGAGTTGTGAATGGTTGATGTGATATTTTCTTTATAAGAAACACTCGATGCAAGAAAGGATAAACGGAAAAGGAAATATTGAAGAATATAATACGTGAAGAACTCTTTGTTGGAGTCCCAAGTTCAAACACCGAATGACCATCACTGCTTCCTTCCTAGCCACAGAAAACCAAGTTCAAAAAAGCTACCATTGCCTCATCAGAGGGTCACCGTTGGAGGGATCAAAGTTGTCGCTAAATATCCATCGACCCCGGAAAATGCTCATTGCAGGAGCTGGAATGGGTGCTTCTTTGAGTGTGGCTATCATTCTCCACGCCATGGCTGAGGCCCTCACCTACGTCGCCACCAGATCATTTCTTTCATCCTAAAATGAAAGCTAGCCTCCCCAGCGGCAACAGACCTAGCTTCGCCATACGAAGACAAAGACTATAGGGGGGGGGGAGAAAATACAAAGCAACACCACGGTCTAGGTTGGCCGGTGGTCGTGTCGGAGTCGGAGACCCATCGAACGCAAGGGGTTAGTCATCGTGCTGGAGGAGCTCACTAACAAGTCTACTATCGCCACTAGGTAACGAAAGTCTAATCCAAAGAGCATTACAACAAAATTCGGAGTCCCCACCCCCTCCCGCCGCCAGAGCGGCATGCAAGGGGAGGGACAGGGCGAAGCTCGGGCCATGGGTCGCGCAGGAATTTGACTATTTTTTTTACCTATGCACCATCCTAGCCCAGCGCCCGAGCCCACCTAGCGAATCCTCTCAATCTCAACAGACAACACATGACAACATGGACTGCACGACATGCCCATCATCTCCCCGCCTTAAAGCATGTAGTCACGCTGCCGCCCCGGACCAGGGAGCACCGGCCACCAAAGTGAGATGCGTGTCGTCTCGCTGAGCAGCAGCCGACTGTTGGAGTATATTGTCTGGCCCACACTCGTAGCTTGAGCTTTGGGTGAACTGATTAGTCTGTGCAGTTTTAAATGGTATCAGAGCCAAGAAACCTTGAGTTCATGATCCACCTAACACAATTTAAAAATAAAAAATTACAGTTCACTTTTGGTCCATGTTTAGGTCTGGGGAGCCACATATGAGTAGCGGAAACGGGGAGTGTTTTTGCGTGAACTGGTTGGTGTGACAGTTCTACACCGGCCGCCAGGATCTGGCTTTAGTTGTTACCTACTCCCTTACCACGAGCGATCTCGCGGCAGGCAGTTATGCTGCCCGCCAATTGCGGGTGCATGAACCCCTGAACTGCGTGCTACGTTTGCTCTACTCCAAGGCTCCAACATCCGCGAACCAACCTGTGGTTGAGATGGTTAGGTGAACAGTGGTATCCCCAACCCACCAGGGTTCAAATCCTGGTGCTCGCATTATTCCTGGATTTATTTCATGATTTCCGACGATGCGCTTTCAGTGAGAGGAGACGTTCCCGTCGACGACGAGGCGCCTACGGTGACTTCGTAAATCTCAAGATGATATGCCGGCTCAGTCTCGGAGGTGCTCATAGGGGTAGGGTGTGCGTGTGTGCGTTCATAGAGGTAGTGTATGCACGTGTATATGAGCGCTTGCGTCTGTACTGATGCTAAAAAAAAAAAAGACTCCAACATCCCAGCATGCCAATACCGGACAAAATTGTGTTGAGACTCATCAGGGATTGCGCATAAGTACATCACACACAACAGTAGAGCAACATCAGAATTCCCCGTGTGAGAAGCAGTAGCCTGATATATGTGCTAGCTCCATTTTGTAACCTTGTACATCATATACTAATGCTCATGATTAAGAATATCAAAGAAAATTATACTCTTTTTTAGTTTGGCCGCCCAACTTTTTCTTTCAAGTTCCGGCAGTGGGAGGGGTGTTACTCATGGCGTCCCCGGCGAGGAGCAGGAGCGGCTAGGATGTATGAAAAGGGAAGTGATCAATTTTTTTTAAACACAGTACAGACGCAAGCGCTTATACATACGTGTATACACTTAACCCTATGAACGCACACACGCACATCTTACACCTATGAGCACCTTCGAGAGACTGAGCCGGCATATCATCTTGAGTAAAGTTGTCAATATTTGAACAAAATTGTCACACTCCTTCGGTATCTTAATGTGCAACGTTTTTCTGCGTGTGGACTCTGTGTGCACCTAATAAAACCCCAAAGATGATCCAAACGGACTGGTAGAAAGACAAAGTACCTCCACGAGTGGGGACCGATACAAATGATGAAACTAGTAAATTTCCAGATTGGGAATGCGGTGGTGGCCGCTGAGATGGACCGCGGTGGTGCCACGCGGGCCCCGGCTGGTCGACGTCGGCGGGGGACGCAGCAGCTTGCGTCGACAAGGGGCGCCGGACCGGCAAAATATCTGGGGCAAGGCCGGTGATCCGAAAGTGGTAAAGAAATTGTGAGGATGAGAATGCCCCAAAGGGTAAGGATGGATTGGGACCGTTGCACCTATCTGATTGGCCCAGCTGCCAAGAATCGATGTTACTGGAGATGGTGCAGAGGGAGCGAGATGCTGTACTCTTCAGGCTGTTGTGCTTCGACCGCACGTCGACCGCATTGCCAGCGACGTTGTATTACTGTACTGCCAGTACTCCCTCTGTCCGAAAATATTTGTTATCAAAATAGACAAAAAAAGATGTATTTAGAACTAAAATACATCTAGATACATTACATTTTATTCATTTTGATGACAAATATTTCCGAACGGAGGGAGTATTTCGGAATGTATACAAGGAGCTTGCAGTGCGTGCATGATGTCATTTTATGCAACTGTATATTTACACATATGTAAAAGAAAGGCCGGAAATATCCTGCACTAGAGATAACTGTCGGGAATCAGTTTTTTTTTTGCGGGATAAACTTCCGATCTATTCATCTTCAATCATGATAGTACAACGAACACTAGAAATAATAAAACTTACATCTCTAGCGACGGCTACAAGCACTTAAGCGAGCCGAAGGCGCGCCGCTGTCATCGCCCCTCCCTCGCCGGAGCCGGGCAAACCATGTTGTAGTAGACAGTCGGGAAGTCGTTGTGCTAAGGCCCCAAAGAACCAATGCCCCAGAACAGCAACCGATGCCGATGAAGATTGTAGATAAGAATCGGGAATCAGCTTACGCAGTGGAGATAATTCTACGACATATAATTACATGTATTTGTGTCAAAGATCCATTCGGTAATTTGGGGCGTGTTTGGTTGCCCACATGCAACCCAACCAGGCCCGCGTGGGATGTGCGTGGCCTGTTTGGTTGGCTGGGCTGCATGCGATTCATGGCCCGCACGAAACTTAAAGCAGGTGTAGGATCGAAAGTATGTCTAGAGCGGCGGCGGAGGGAGGGGAGGGGGGGTGATTAGACTACTTGGCCAAATAAAACCTAGCATTTTCCCAATTTTAAGTTACAGATTTTAGCAACTTAACACAAATCAAGCAATCTTCCTACACATGCAATTCTAAAGACCTGAAGCCCCCCTCCCCCCCCCCCCGCGTCGTCTCCTTCGAGGCGACTCGGGGGGCCAACCCTAGCCGCCACACTTTAGCCCCCTCCCCTCCCCCTCCGCCGCCACCAGAAGAGCTCCTCGGCGAGCCCGCGCGGCTCTGATGAAGGTGGCGGCGGGGATCTAGGCGGCTTCACCCTGTGTGGAGGGCCTCGGCTTCCGGGGCGGCGGCCCCGGTCGGCGGCGCGCGACGTGGCCTGTGTCGCGGGTGGCATCGGCGGGTGCAGGTGGGCCACCTCCCTGGCCGTGAGGGCGGCGCAGAGGCGGCGGGTGTCGGCTGCTGCGGCAACTCCTCGCAAGTCATTTGTTCCCTGGAGAAGAGGCGTCTTCAACTTCGATCTACTCCGTTTCGTGCCGATCTCGGCCTCTGGCGGCTCTAGTCGCTGGATCTTGCCGTCGGGTGCGTGAATCTGGTGGTTGGGGGCGGATCCGGGGGAAACCCCTGGCCGGCACGGCGGCCACACCGAAGGCGGCGCCTTTGTGCGTCGTTTACCTTGCTGGAGGCTTCGGTGGGACTCCTCTCCCTTCCATCCCGTCCAAGAGCTCAGGTGAAAGCCTCGGGTCCTCTTTTCCTGGTGTAAACGACATTTTGGTGGCGTGTTCCTTCCTGAGGGTGTCGTCCGGGGATGGCTCGAGTGGTGGTGGAGTTGGGTGTGGTTTGAGGGTGGCATGTGGTGGCCTGATCTCATTATCGGCATCCTTCTCTGGTCAAGGTGCGGAGGGTTCCAACCGCTGGTACGAGGGGATTGGGGTCCCTGCGGCGATTCCTATCCTTGACCCGGGGCATTGCGTCGCATCCTTTTGGCCTTCTCTGAGGTTTCAGCGCCTACGTCCAATAACTCTCGTTCGTTGTTCTGCCTTGCTGCTGCCGACGACGGTGTTTGGGTGGTTAGTTCTCCGTTTCATGTGGGTCTTTCCCTTGTGCCTCTCCTTTGGCAGCTGGGGCACTCTGATTTGGGTTCTAGGGTGAACCACTCCGTCGGCCGCCAGTGCGGCACCCGTCGATCCTGGGTGGTAGGGTAGGGGCCCTTTGCGGCGGCGGAGTCAGATCATGTTTGCCCTGTTTGATCCTTTGGTGGCAGCCAGCGACACAAATCATGAATGGTGGTGCCCTCCTCCTCGTGCCTCCGTAGGTTAGCTAGTTTTTGGCTTTGCGTCGTTCGATGGCAAGAGTGGTGTGTGCTCTTTGCCTTCGAGTTGTTCTGCTAAGCACATTGTATCTTTTTTCTGCTTTCCTTGTTCTTGTTGTAAGTTGTTGTCTTGTACTCCTGGCCGGTTGATGGCTTTGTTAATTCAAAGACGGGCTCTTCTTGAGCCTTCGTTCAAAAAGAACATGCAATTCTAGAGTTGTGGCAGCGGAAAGTAAAGCATTGCATATGAAGGTAAAGGGAGGGGGTTGGAGAGTACAAACGCAATGGAGGCACGGATGTTTTTGGCGTGGTTCCTATAGGTGGTGCTATCGTACATCCACGTCGATGGAGACTTCAACCCGCGAAGGGTAACGGTTGCGCGAGTTCACAGAGGGCTCCACCCACGAAGGATCCACGAAGAAGCAACCTCGTCTATCTCACCATAGCCATCACCCACGAAGGACTTGCCTCACTAGGGTAGATCTTCATGAAGTAGGCGATCTCCTTGCCCTTGCAAACTCCTTGGTTCAACTCCATAATCTTGTCGGAGGCTCCCAAGTGACACCTAACCAATCTAGGAGACACCACTCTCCAAAAGGTAATAAATGGTGTGTTGATGATGAACTACTTGCTCTTGTGCTTCAAATGATAGTCTCCCCAACACTCAACTCTCTCTCACAGATTGGGATATGGTGGAAAGATGATTTGAGCGGAAAGAAACCTGTGGAATGTTAGAGATCAAGATTCTTGTGGTTGGATTGGAATATATTGGTCTCAACACATCAGTAGGTAGTTCTCTCTCAGAAAATGAGTAGTGGAAGTGTAGGCACGTTCTGATGGCTCTCTCACTGATGGAGAATGGAGGTGGAGGGGTATATATATCCTCCACACAAAATTTAACCGTTACACACATTTGACCCTATTCGGTCAGATCGAAGCAGTTCAAAATGTGAACGTTAAACTTTTCGGTGGGACCGACAATATCAACTCGGTGGGACCAATGTGCAAGTGCTAGGGCAAGACCTCATCTCGGTGGCGCCAATTGCATGAACTCGGTGAGACCGATTTCAACAAATAGCATTATAGAGAAGTGGTCAAGCAAAGTCGGTGGAACCGATCGCTCATTTCGGTGAAACGGAAACGTTACAAAAGGATCATAGAGAGTTTACCACGCAAACTCGGTGGGACTGATTGCTCTTCTTGGTTAGACTGAAATGTTACGAAAGGATCATAGAGAGTTTACATTGCCATCTCGGTGAGACCGAGATCCATATCGGTAAAACCGAATTGTTAAGGTTTGTGGCAGTGGCTATGTCAAGTGAACTCGGTGACGCCGGATAGATCAAATTGGTGGGGCCGAGTTTGACTTTAGGTTTAGGACATATGTGGAAATGAGAAAGTGGTTGAGGGATTTTGGAGCATATCACTAAGCATTTTGAGCAAGTAAGCCAATAAGCAACACCTTATCCCCTTTTAATAGTATTGGCTTTCCTATGGACTTAATGTGATCTTAGATCACTAAACTGGAAATATAGAGTCTTGAGCTTTTGCCAATCTTTGTCCTTAGCATTTTGAGGGGTCCACATCTCTAATCAATGCCATGCCAAACATTGAACTTCCTGAAATATTTATCTTGAAAGGATATTAGTTCAATGAGCTATATGTTGTTATTCATTACCAAAACCACCCGGGGATTAGTTGCACTTTCAATCTCCCATTTTTGGTAATTGATGACAACATATAGATCAAAGCTTCGACAAATGACAATAACATTGAAATATATCATCGCTTTGAGAAGTATGTGATAAGCAAGAGCTCCCCCTAAATTTGTGCATTATTTAAGATTTTCTTTTGAATGCAAATGCACAATCGATTAGGATCATGGGTTACTCTTCCATGTCACATACATCTTGGTGGAGCACTCAAAATGATAAGATTTAAGCAACAAGCACTCATCACCAAAAAAACCAAATGAATGGTCATACACAATCAAATAGGCACACATTAAGCGTAGTATGATATGATCAAGCACATGAACATAAAGTATCTCACACACACATAAGCAAATTGTAGCAATAACCAAACGATCAAACAAATGAAGTAGCAAGCAAAAAGCAACAAAGAGAAGCAAAACTCTCTCTCTCTCTCGAAGCCTAATGATCTATACCCTTTCTCCCCCTTTGGCAACAAGTTACCAAAAAGCTTGAAAATGCATAGTGCTATACGACACTCTAGGCACGATCTTCGGGAGCTGCTGAAGAAGTCTTCTAGCGGGTGGCTCCGGTGTGCGTAGACGGCGTGGAGATAAGAGCATCTGCAAACGCTTCCGACGAAGTCTGTGGAGCTGGAGGAGTTGATACTGGAGGAACAACTGTGGAAGTGGCTGCAGCTGCTGAAAGTGTAGGCCTGGGCTCGACAACTGTCACGGCTGAAGATCTTGGTCCTCTTGGGACTCTCTGGAAAGCATCAGTGGTATCTCTTTCCTCTGCATCTTCCTTGAGCTTCTGTCGGATTACGGGCTCCGCAAACCCAAAGAAGTTCGAACACAGGGGCATGAACAAAGATCTCTCCCGCTCACGTCTACCTAGCGCCACGCCCATGCCCAGTGGTGAGATTCGAGCAAGCAACAAGTAAAAACACACACGAGTTTACCCAGGTTCAGGCCACCTTGCGGTGTAAAACCCTACGTCTTGCTTGAGTGGATTAGCCTCAGAAGGGCTTGAGTATGAACAAGTACAGTGATTCTTGAGCTCAGGAGGAGAGCTCAAGAAGGGTCAGAAGGCAAGTGTTCTTCCTCCTTGAAGCGAAGGTGGGGTGTTCGAGATGAGGTCGATCCAGATTCGATCCCCTCCACAGTGGAAACCCTAGCTACTTATATAGGCGGCCAGGGTCCTCTTCCCCCAAAATGTTTAGGCGGGAAGGGATCCCACAACAACCATTTTGAGCGGGAACACAAGGATGTTCCTATCCTGACAAAAGCGGTCTTCGCGTGCAAAGATATAAGACGATGGCGCGGTGGTGGGCTCGGTGGTGACATCCTCCCTGTCTGTGATGCCCCGAGACCGATGCTCTAGTGTCTTCCAGTTATTTTCGTTGTCGTTATGTGTTTGAACTGTTTGTTGCCTTGATCGCGATGAGTGCCATTGTCATATTATGATTCTTGCATCATGTTCATCATTTGGTTATATTGCATTGCCATGCCCATCTTTGTCATGTTGTGTTTGTGCCTCTTGTCATTTTGCATTATCATAATCATCATGTGGGTGGCATTCTTCATGTTGATGTGTTGGTTGTGTGCTCTTCATCTACCCCTCCTCCTCCTATGGTTCTTTGCCTATTCATCTTTTCTCCAAGTGCAAACCATTTGGCTTCTTCCTTCTTTCAAATTTCACACATCATTTGCAAGGGACATTTTTCCTACCTCAAATAATGTTCACCTTTTCCCTTTAAGTCTTTTTTTTGACACACTGAAAACAGCAGGAGAGACTCCTACTGTCCTTTTTTCATTATATATGCCATGAGTGCCAGCTAAGAGTTGGCACCCAAAGCTAGTATTTACATTTTACAAGACAGGGAACTATCACCAGAGTGAAAAACTCAGAAATATAAAAGGTGTTTTAGGTAGAAAGAGAGTTGCTAAAGTCTCTCAAGAAAGCTAGGTTTTGAGGGTTGATCCTATAACCTAAGATCACCAAGTCTTCTTTAAATCTCCTCAACCAGTCTACATGTGTGGCAGCCACCCCCTCAAAGATCTCATTATTCCTTTGTTTCCAAATGTTCCAATCTGTCAATATGGTTATATCCTTAAAAAGAGGTCCATGCCACCCAGCTTGTGCCGTGTCAAATCTGTTCTGCAAGTCATGGTGATCACCCCAGTTTATACCCACAGCATCCCAGCACGTTACCGCGAACGGGCAGTCGTAGAACAAATGTTTGTTCGTTTCAACCATCCCCGAGTTGCACATAGGACAACTATGATCATCCCCAATGTCAAAATGCCTTCGTAGAAGGAGGTCTCTAGTGTTCACTCGATCATTCATCATCAACCACGCAAAAACCTTGTGCCTCATGATGCATTTAGTCTTCCATATGGAGGTGATGCATTGTGGGGCCGTGATGTTTCGGAAAACATAGTCATAAAACTTCTTCGGTTGGAATTTCGTATCTCCCCAGCACATGATCCATTCATCTGTTGCCATTGGAGTCAAAGCCATTCCAGCCAACACCTGATGCAAATCGTTCAGTTCTTCTCGGGCTTCTAATGATAAAGGAAGCATGAAGTTATCCATTGCCGCATCATTACGGTAAAATTGAGCCAGAGAGATGTCTTCATCAAGCGCAAATGAGAAATATGATCGTGAGTGTCTGTCAAAGGTCTCTCATTAATCCACACATCCTTCCAGAGCAGTATCGTGTCACCCACAGCTGGCACACACATGGTGATACCTCTATAAATGTCCATTAAGGAGAAGATATCACGCCACCAAAACGATCCACACGCCGGCCTAGCATGTGGGGGTGTTTCATCGTAATAAGCATTCCAGACCAGCAGTACCCAGGGAGTATCATGCTTATGAATGAACTTATGTATGTATTTGAGCAACAATGCTTTATTTTGAATTTTGAGGTCAAGTATCCCCAATCCTCCTTTCTTCTTTGGTCTACAAACCATATCCCAGGCAGCCAAAGAATTGGTTCTTGCTTCTCTATCGATCTCTTTTCTCCAAAGACAGTGCCTCCTCGCACGATCAAAAATGTCGATCAGTCTCAGCGGCAACTTGAGAACGCACATCGCAAAGGACAGCAACGACGACAGAGCTGAGTTAATGAGCTGGACTCGCTCTCCATAAGACAACCAGATGGCAGTCGCTGTCA
Source organism: Secale cereale (assembly GCA_902687465.1). Taxonomy (NCBI): domain Eukaryota; kingdom Viridiplantae; phylum Streptophyta; class Magnoliopsida; order Poales; family Poaceae; genus Secale; species Secale cereale. The sequence goes on along the minus strand of LR738711.1, from coordinate 928,281,249 downwards.
ATCTTCTCTCTATCCTGTCTACCAGAGGCATTAAATCCCTGACAGTCGGCCTTGTAGTTCCAAGCGGTAGACCTAGATAAGTAAAAGGCATCGAACCCACCTGACAACCTAAATCACGAGCTAGCTCTGTTGTTTTACGTACACTTACATTTATCGGCATCAGCTGCGATTTGGCGTAATTAATTTTTAGGCCTGTTGCCCGGGCATACGAGTCCAAAATCTGCTTGACAATGTTCAACTCCCGCGGTTCCGCCGGCAGAACGATCAATGTGTCATCCGCGTATTGAATCACTGGGTAATCCTCAGAGTCAGGTTGAGATATTGGGAGTGTGATGAGACCTTCTCGCCATGCCTTATTGACCATAGATTGTAGTAAATCTGCTGCAAGCACAAATAGCAATGGCGACACCGGATCTCCTTGCTTCACACCATGTTTACACTTAAACTCTGTACCAGGAATCCCATTTAGAAGAATAGATGATGATCCAGACTGCAGGATATTTTGCATCCACATACACCACCTATCGTCAAAGCCTTTACATTGAAGCATTTTCAAGATGAAAGAATGGTCCATGGTGTCAAACGCCTTTTCAAAGTCTAGTTTTAGGATCACAATCTCTCTGCCCGAATGTTTGCACTGATGTAAGTATTCAAAAGCCCAGCCCAAGCAATCATGTATTGTTCTTGTTTTAATGAAACCATACTGGTTTCTATGGACTACTTGGAGGATCCGACGTTGTAATCGTTCAGCAAGAATTTTAGTAAGCACTTTGAGCACACAATTCATCAAAGAGATGGGTCTGTAATCATTCACCGATTCAGGTACTAGCTTTTTAGGAATCAATGTAATTAGGGAGGTGTTGATGCATTGTAAATTAAGTGACCCAGCCCAAAATTCCTCTGTCAATCTATAGAAGTCTTCTTTTATAATGTCCCAGGAAATTTTGAGGAAGAAACCGTTGAATCCGTCAGGTCCCGGCGCTCGGTCAGCTGGAATAATTTTGATTATATGCTCCACCTCCTCCTTTGAAAAAGGCAAAGATAAATCCCCCAGATCAGGGCATTTTTGAACGATGTCAGCAAGTTCGAAATCATAGATTGGGGGTGTGGAAACTCCCATCCGGCTCTTGAAACAGGAAAGAAAGGCACTCGCTTTTTCATCATGATTTTCGATTACACGGCCATCTGCCAAGACCAAATTAGCAATACAGTTCCTCCTTGATCGTTCTGTAGCTCGTGCTTGGAAGTACTTAGTATTTTCCTCTCCTTTAACAGCCCACCTGACTGTATAACATTGTTTCCAATAGTCACTTTGATATTTCAGTAATCGCATTACATGAGCTTTCAAAATGTTTCTGAAATTAGCTTCAGGAATAGACAATGGACGATGATCTTCTAGATTATCTAGCTATAACAGAATCTGGTTGCAATTGTCAATTAGCATTTTTAATTTGGAAAGTGACTTGCTCCATTTTTTCAATGCGTATCTGAGTCTCTTGAGCTTAGCAGAAATCATAGTAGCACTTGAGGAAGCTTTGATGGGAGCATTCCACGCGGTTTTAACCACATCCAAAAACCCAGGATGAGAGGCCCAAATTTTTTTGAATCTGAATAATTTAGACCTAGGGATCGCCGTCTCCACTGATAGTACACAGGGAACATGGTCAGATATTGGGCGAGCAAGTGGTTTAACAGTGGTATTAGGGAACTTTAGAGTCCATTCGGGTGAGGAGAAAAACCAGTCTAACTGCTGTAGAAGAGGATGCTCCTGCATATTACTCCATGTAAATCTGCGGCCCTTGATGGGTATCTCAAGTAGACCAATGTGGCTGATAATCTCATTAAATTGAAGGACATCTTCCATATTTCCTCCAGGTAGGTTTCTGTTTTCCAGCGAACGCATGAAGTTAAAATCTCCCATGAATAACCATAGATCTTCAGGATCAAACGTTATATTGTCAAGCCAATCGGTGAAAATAACTCTTGCTGGTCCATCACAAGGTCCATAAATGTTAGATAGGAACCAACTTTCGTTAGATTGAATAGAAGTCATTTTCAGAGTTAGAGCAAAAGGAAGTTGATGTATGATTTGCCCAGAGAATTGGCTACTACACCAAGCTATGAGAAGACCACCCGAGGCTCCTTCAGATGGAACAAATTCAAATTTATCGAAATGCCTGGGACAACACTTCCGAAGAAAAGAGTGATCAAAATCTGACTTCTTCATTTCTTGTAAACATATAATGGAGCAATTAGATTCATCAATCTTGTTACGCAGAGCATCACATTTGGAAGTAGCATTTAAACCACGAATATTCCATCACAAAATATTCCACATTAAGGCGACCATCACAGTTTCTAAGGATAGAGTGCAAATGAAACTTAGAACAGTGCCAACATGAAATAAAATAACTTAAAGAAAAAGCCTTCAAGCTTCATTCTGCTTGTTTCCACCCAAGGGCGCAAGCAGTTTATCTTCAGTAAGCTCTTCTGCTGGGATCACACATTGCAATGTTCCTAGCCGCTGCAGTGTTTCAACTGGGGTATGTGTAGGAACAGGCGCAGACGAAGATGAACCCTCAGAAGGAGTGCTATGCTGTAGTTGAAGAATGGCTGGGTTCCTCCTTGGCTTTACATAAGAAGGTTTTCGCTTAGAGTCTGCCATCGAAGGTGGCTTGAAACCTTGGTACCGAGTTGAGCGCACACTCCGTCTAACTTCAGACACATCTAGCGGCGTGAAGACATTATGTTTCCTCTTATTGATACAAACTTCGACCTCCATAGGCTGCAACTGCGGATCAACAGGCCACTGACCGTCTTCATTCTCAGCCCTATCCACAGCACCCACACTTAAGCAGAGCTGGTGTAAGTATGCAGAGAATAACTTAGTGCAGATGGACCATGCTGTCGTTGGAAAGAGAATTGTAGTAGTTCCTGAATGGAAAGGCGAAAAAGGGAATAACGAGAAGCAAGCCCCGCCCACAAAGTCCACAATCATATTCTGAAACACTTCGGCAAATTTTGACCAAGTTCCATCAACAGGCCCTTCCCCAGAATTCCAGCCTATCCTGGGCGTAAAGACAGTACAGTAGAAGCAGAGCGTGAATGTGAACCAGTTATCTTCTACCTCCGGAACTTCCAGAGTTGTGACATGATCATTCAGCTGTACAAAGTTCAAGTCTCCCCGTGGAGTACCTTGCACAAATCGTTCTGCAGCCTCTTCAATCATTTGCACATGTTCATTCCAAACTCTCAAACCATCATCAAATCCAGAATCCGCCGTTTGAATACCATCCATCATAGAGGGACCATCATATCCAATATAGGCTCTGTAACCAAACCCACGGTAAGCTGGTGGAACTGGCGGCAGCACAGGCCACTCCCCCCAACCCTGTTGTGGAGGAGGAGGAGGAGGAGCAGCCTCCCACGCGTTCGCCGCATTCTGCAACTGCGAGACTTGCGCTTCATGGTGGTGCTGCTGCATGGCATTCAGGAAAGGAAGATGATTGGGGTGTGGGGAGGCTCCCATAGGAGGTGGTGCTTCTTCATCCCCTACAAGACCCTGACTGGGGTTTCTGCCATTGAGCACATAAACTGGAACAGTCCAAGATGTGCCTAGACCACTTATGTCAGTAAAGCGCTTGACGATCAAACTAAACAGAACCAAAGCAAGCTCGTTGATGAGGACGCGAACCAGCACTCTAGACTTTCTATGACCAGGACGGTGCCAATACATGCATCGTCCAAAACAAGATACTGCCTTGATAATATAGTGCTCTATTTGATAGTTGAGAGGAAACCCAAGCAGCATAACCCAAGCATCCCGTTCAATCACAGGTCTGCGCATGTTAGGGCCTTCATCATGTCGCAGGAGGGAGAAAGTAGAGTGCTCATCTAAAGGTTGGGCTCCTCGACTAATCAGAGTATCTCTAACCACACTGCCATTGAAATGAATCAGACCCACACAGAAAGGATAGATCTCACCCTCAGATGTCGGAGCACCATGATCTTCCAGCAACACTCTTCGAACTTCAGCCAGCACTTCCTCTCTCTGCAGATCCGGCGGCGGTGGTTCCACCATGACCAAAGCATGGTGCGAGTGGTCCAGAGGTGGATCATCGACCACCACCATATTGCGTTGAAGCCTCCCTGCCGGGCTAAGCTGGATGTCCATCTCACCTGGGATGAACTGGAAGGGAAGCACTGGTAGGTTCGCCATGGAAGGGTTGGGAGGGGAGGAGTGCTCGAGGTGGGGGGCAGAACAGAGCAATGAGGTGCAAGGTGACGGCCGAGTCAGAGCTATGGCTATGGCCTCGGGAAACGGGCGGCCAGAGATAGGTTGGCAGGGATGCGAAACATCCGGGGCAAAATCGGCACTCTGTTGCAAAGAAGTAGGTATATCCCTACTGTTACGCTTAGCAATCCAAACTTTCTTAGTTATCCAGACTTTATTTTTTTCTCTCCAAACCTTCTTATTATACTCCGGCCGTTGGGATTGAATCCCTGAAAATCTGCGCGTGATCCTTTGCTGCCAAACCATGTTATTTCGAGTTGGAAATTCCCCCGGGGAAGAAACCCGCTTTGCCCTAGGATAAACACCTTTTTTCACCCATGCAAAACGCTTAGCAAGAAGAACTCTAGCCAGACAATCCCATTGTAGATGCCCAATGATGCCGCATATATTACAACTCCTAAGATCATTTGTAAGATTGCAAGGAGTAGAGGGCCTAAATATCGAGCTTGTACCTTTGGTGTATCTTGAAGATGAAGTTGCGGTAATGCGAGAGGCCGAAAACATACTCTTATCCGTGCAAAGCTCTTTGACATGCCCACGTCGCTCACAAAAGAGACATAAACGTAGCTTGTGATAAATGAATTCCTTCGAGGGCAATGTATTAATATTAAGGACCGAGGAAATGACATCATTTGAATAACCAGCTTGCCATAGGACAAGAATCTCCTCGAGCTTGATCGTAGGAATTTGATCCCAATAAGAAGTAGCAAAAATATCACCACAGAAACGTTTACCAATAATTTGATGACTCTTCGAAATGATAGTTGGATCAAAACTCCCAAATGATACTTGATCCACGGATCCAATCTGAGGAGAAATTGAAGGCCCAATGTGTAACGTATTATGCATGGGTTTATGAACGTAGGAGGCAACAGAGGCATCTGGAACCAAATTAAATTTGGCCAACTCAGAAATAGAAGAACAATCACTAGAGGCACTTGATCGAAGGAAATCAAGAGAGCTTTTAATAGCCACGGGTGATCTGGCCGACACCTCCGGAATAACCTCGTCAAGATGCCAATTATCACCTTGCCACTTATGATCCACAGAAGCTTTGTATAACCGAAAATGACAGACAAAATTTGGCCAGACACGATCTTTCAGTCCATAAATGAAATGCCCAACACGATTGGAAGCCACCGAAAATCTGAAAGATCTAGTACCCAATTGCCTCACGTTGAAACCCTTGGCCAAACCTCCAATGCAGCATTGTAAGACCACTCCTACGGATTCCTCATAAAGAGGGAAGGAGGTAGAGGAGAAGGAGACGACCAAGAAGAATTCATTGGATCCAGGAGTCTTGACAAAATGAACCGTAGATCTGAACTTGTCACGTACCTTTTGTTCCACCTTAAGACCTGGTGCAAAATCCCAATGTAGGAGATTTGCCATTGGATCTTGATGGGAACAGAACTCACCATGCACGATCTAGAAGGAGGATGATTGGAGGTGGGAATCGCCATGGGTGGATGGGTGGAGGTGGGAGTCGCCATGGGGGGAGGTGGGGGAGGTGGGAGTCGCCATCCTTCTTCCCTTTAAGTCTTACACCACGCCTTCAACCTCTCCGCCAATTCTGATCTCATTTGGAGTTGTTTTGGTTCGGTTAAAAAATGGCCCAAGTTTGAATTTAATACAAACTTGGATTATTTTTCTCCCTCTAAAAATTGCCAATTCAATTTATTCTAATCCTGCATAAATCCAGGATCTCGGATGTATCCTTATCTCATCCTACTTCTTTGCCAAACTCTCGGTGCTTTTCTCTTTGTTTTTCTGTCTGAAGAAATAAGAAAGAGAAAAGTAATGTGGAGAGAAAGAAGAGGAGCCCCAGGCCTAGCCGCAGCCAGCCTAGCTGGCCACTTGGACCTCCATGCAGGCCGGCCCATCCTTCCTCTAAGGCCCAGCCGCACCCCTTCTCAACCCTAGCTCGACCCACTGATCCATCCTCTCCCTCACGTCCTCCCACTCTGCCGCCTCGCTCCTCCACCCACGCGCACACCTCGCTACCAGGGGGAGGAGCTCGATCCCCTCGATCAATCTCTTCCTTCCCTCGCTCGCTCCCTCGTGCCCTCCTTCTCCGATCGACCTCCTCCTCACGCTCGATCCCCATGGCGCCCGTGCCCCCAAACGCCTTACCGCCGCTGCGTTCGCGCCTGCCGCCGCCATCGCGCCCGAGCGTCATCCTCCTCGACGTCGGCCCCGCCTCCAAGCGCTGTCCGCTCGTCGCCCCTCCTGCGTCTCCATCTCCGCCTCGCCGCCGCCATGCCCAGCCAGCCTGATCCACCTCTTCGCCTCGACGCGAACCTCGCCGGCCTTCACCGTGCGTGCCGCTGCTCCTTTGCCTCTTGGACTCCTCTGCATGTGCGCCCGCGCGCCACCGCTGCTGCTCTGCAAGCCCTACCTCACCTAAGGCCGCCGTCCTCCTGGCCAGCTGTGCCGCTCCATGGCCTTCTTCCCGAGCTACCACGACCGCATGCGCCTCCTTCATGGTTGCCGTGCTGTCTGTTTTCCACGCCTCGTCCTGCTGCTGTTGGTGCCTTGCGAGCCGTCGATGTCCTCGTGAGCTGCTCCGTCCGATAGGCTCCCCTCCAAGACAACCCGGACGCTCGGAGTCCATCTTTTGCTGCACACCAAGCCGGCCATGCCTTGCTGCCTTATGAGAGGTGCCATGACCATGTCCAAAGATCGCCAAGAACACCAAGTACCCCTTAATTTTGTCAAGAACGACAAGTTCGGAGACTCCAAGTACCACGACCCCCGGAGCCCTCGGATCCGTCAAGATCCTCTCCGAACGTGTACGACTACATGGTGATGCGTCAAGAACCTCTACCGCCGTCTCCGGAACCGCCAAGTACCTCGACGCCCGATGCCTAGAACGACTACCGTCGCCGAAGACCGTCGAGTGAACAACTACCGTCGCCATGGATTCATCAAGACAACGTGTACCACTACCGCCGACATGAACGACTCCGGAACGTGAACGACTACTTCCCACGACGCCCCGTGAACGACTTCTTCCACTACCATCGCTGTGTCTGACTACCTTACACGACGTCCGTGAACGACTACTTCCCTCAACAAACTAGAACCACCCCGAATGCACGCTTCAAAGGTATAACCGCCGAGCTGATGACCCCGTGGACAAATGCATGTGTGTTGTATGAGATGCTTGTGTTTGCACCTTGTCCGAATTGCCACTCGTTTCCTTGTCACCGTCATGTGGGAACTCGGTTACCGGGATCACCCATCATCTTTTGCATGACTCGCTCACGTCACCCTTCTTGTGCATCCACATCTCAACGAGTTGTCGGTACCGAAATGTTGTTGCGGCATCATTTTCGGATTCGCCGCCGTGGCACCCCTTTTCCTTCCCACCACGGTGACGAAATACTCAATATCATCTTCATGCCAAAGTTTTCATAAAATTGCATAGGACTTGACATGACATCCTCATACATGTAAAGAAACACTTAAAAATGTTGCTTGCATTTATTTTGCTTAAACGACTGAGTCCCAGTTTTCATCATATCAAGTGTGCATATTGTATTGGGTGTAACTTTTTGCATGGTGATCCAAATTGAGCATATAATATGTCCAAATGTTCATTGTGATATGCTCTTCATATTGTTGTACTGTGGCATGCTTGTTTGAGTTCATCTTGATGCCCTAATCATCGTTGCAGAAGTGCTAAATGTTTTAAACTGCTGAAAACTGTTGTTAAGTGTGCATGTTCGAGTGATGATAACTTTGTGCATATTGGTCCAAATGGAGTGTATGATATGTCAAATTGTTCATCGTGAAGTGCTCTACATGATGGTTGCTGTAGCATTCATGTAAGGTGCCATATTGCCAAGTTAATCTCTGTTGCAAAATTGCATTTGGCTGTTAAGTGCTGAAACTTGTTATGAGATGCTGATTTGTCGTGTTCATAGCTATTGGTGTGATTGTCTTTTATGCCACATGTCAATATGTTTTAGAAGCACAATCATGCCATCTTTGCTGTGGTGCAATCCACTTTTCATCTTATGCCATGTGGTGTTTGCAACAAGCTTGTAAAGTGGCCTACTCGCTGTTGTTGTTTCCTGAGACTTGTTGAAAAACTGCTAAGTCTGAAACTGTTAAACCTGATGCCATGTTTGCTTGATGCCCCACTCAAATCCATGCTTGTTTTGGGATGTCCAATGACCATGTCTTGTTTTCCATGTTATTCTCGATCCATCCATACCCTTGTTTGCCATTATAGGTTGCTGTAGCTTGTTTATATCTTGCTCTCAAGTTGCTATAAATTGTTTCTGTCAGCCTGTTATCATCAAGTTCAGTTTTGCCATGTGAATAGCTATTGATCTAAGCATCCTATGACCATGTTCTTGCCATGAGTAGCTTCATAAACATGCCTTCTTGCTGTTGGTTATATTATTATGCCATGTTATGCTCTCAGTTGAGTTGCACAAGCTTGCAAACATGCCTACTTGTCGTTGTTTCTGCCATGCTCTGTTTTTTTCACCAAGTCTGAGAAATCAGTAAACTTATTGAATCTTGACATGCTAGTTTAATTGTGTTCCAGCAAGTGTTTGGGTGTGCTCTGAGTTCATGCTTGTTGAGAATCATGTCTATTTCACATCCATGCCTTTTGTATCATGTTTGGGTGCTGTAGCATAAATATACCTTGCTCCAAAGTTGCTATCTTGCTGTTTATGGACAGCTTGTTGTTATATCTTGTTTCATGTGTATGTGTTGAACCGTTGCTCCGTTTTGAGCGTGTCCTATATGAAACTTGTGTGTTTTTGCATGTAGACGCATAATATCATGTTTTTTTACCTGTTTGGAGTGTGTCTGCTTGACGTTTGGATGCGTTTTGCATCAATGCCATGCTTGTTATGTTTTGCTCATATCTTCTAGGTCGTAGCTCCGAATTAAATAAACTTCATATGTAACCTGACTAGAATTTCGAGTAGATCATCATGGTGCATGTTAACTTGCTGTTTAACAACTTGAACTTAAGGTTTGTTCAGATCTGGACCAATTTCGAAATGTGCATATGAGGACTTACCGGAATTGTTATATGTTGATTCCGGCCTCATTTAAACTTGTTGGTTTGTGTTGTTCTTGTGTGCTTCATCCCTTGCCATGAATTGCATCATATAGACTTGTCTTGCATCATACTTGGTCGAGCATCTTGTCATGTTCTTGTGTTGTGTGCTTCTTCTCGCTAGTTCATTTTCCGTTACGATCGTGAGGATTCGTTCGTCTATACGTGGTTTGTCTTCGTGGCTTCATCTTCGTCTTCTTCATGGACTCGTTCTTCTTCCTTGCGGGATCTCAGGCAAGATAACCATCCCCTTGGATACCTTTACTATCATTGCCATGCTAGTTGTCTCGATGCTATCATTATATGTCGCGCTACCTATCTTTTGTTGTCAGCCTCTCCTTGTTGCCATGAAACCTCTAACCTTTGACACCTTCCCAGCAAAACTATTGTTTGGCTATGTTACCCGCTTGCTCAACCCCTCTTATAGCATCGTTAGTTGCAGGTGAAGATGAAGATTGCTCCATGTTGGAACTTGTTGTTGGAATATCACAATATATCTTATATATATTAACACACCTATATACTTGGCAATGGGTGGAATGCTTGGTCTTTTGCTCGGTGTTTTATTCCACTCATGCCACCTTAGGAGCCAATAAACCGGCGTTATGTTCCTTGATTTTGCGTTCCTAACGTGGTTGGGTATATGGGGACCCCTTGACAGTTCGTCTTTGAATAAAACTCCTCCAGCAAGGCCCAACATTGGTTTTAATTCGCAACATAATAAAAACTTAATTAATAAATTGCATAGGGAGTTAGCGCTACCCGAGGATTCTAATACATATAGGGGGCCAGTGCTGATGGTGTTTGTCCCAAACTAGAGCCACTTGCGGTGCCACCCAGTTATCTGGGGTCTTCGGTTGCCGTACGTACTGCTCATCCGGACATGGCCTGAGACGAGATACACGTGGCTACTATGAGGGTGTCGGCACGCCGGGAGGTCTTGCTGGACTTGTTTTACCATTGTCGAAATGTCTTGTGCACCGGGATTCCGAGTTTGATCGGATTGTCCCTAAGATAAGGGGTAATATTATTATTATCTCTGCTGATCGTGAGAACTTGTGATGGGCTAAGTTGGGACACCCCTGCAGGGTTATGATCTTTCGAAAGCCGTGCCCGCAGTTATGTGGCAGATTGGAATTTGTTAATGTCTGGTTGTAGAAAACTTGACAGAGGATCCGAAATAAAACACACAACCGCGTGAGTAACCGTGACCGTCTCTTTTCACTTTGAGAAGAGAACACGGTGGGGTTATGTTTGACTCGTAGGTAGTTCAGGATCTTTAGCGATCACTACTAGTTTGCGACCGTTTGCGTAGATGCTCATCTTATTCTTGTACTCGTAAGTTAGCCACCATACTTTTGCTTAGCTGCTGATGCAACCTCACCACTTAACCTCTCCCTACCCTTTAAGCTTTGCTAGTCTTGATACCCATGGTTATGGGATTACTGAGTCCTCGTGGCTCACAGTTACTACAACAACAGTTGCAGGTGCTGGTTTCCGATGCTTGACGTGAGAGTGATGCTTATTTGTGTTGGAGTTCTTTCTTCTTCTTCCTCGTCAGTCTTGGGTTAGGTTCCTGGTCGGCAGCCTAGGATAGCATATGGATGTCGTTGTGCTTTTCATGTTTGCATCCGTAGTCGGATGCCTTGTATTGATGTTGTTGTATTCATGTGACTTGTATGAATTGTTGTATCCCAATGTATTTATGTAATGGTACGATGTAATGATATCCATCTTGCTAAGCACCCGAAATGCGGTTGTGCCCTAATCACGAGTGTGTCACGTGATCGGGATAGAATCGCATCTTGGGCCTGACAAGTTGGTATCAGAGCCTTGATCGACCATAGGAGCCTCCTTGTTTGATCGTAGTTTGCGTTGTTGAGTCTAGAAGAAAACTATTTTGGAGTCTAGTTATATCGGAGAGTAGGAATTCTTTTTACTCGTCAATCCCTTCGTCGCTCTGGTGAGGAATCTTGACGTAGGTGTTTTGATTTACCCCTCTTCCCCTTCAATATTTTTTTTGGATCACGTGGTTAGTTTTCGTTTGTTGTGGTGTCAGCACTTATCATCCGGTGCAATTCTCGTCAAGTTTTTGTCGACCCTCTTCTTCTTTTGCAAGTTCAAACCTCAGTTCTTTCCGACCGGTGTCGTTTTACCCGTCCGTCATGGTTTTTCTTTGTCCCACCCGCCCACTCTTTTTGCTTCTCGGAGCCGGAGTACTTAATCGAGTATCCATCCTACTCGTGTGAAGCCTTTGAATTCCTTTCATCAATTATTTCAACCAGGGAATTCTCCTCTCGTTCGTCCTTCTTCATCTCTTTCTTTTCTGGGGGAATCAATTCAAGTTTTCGGTGTTCATCATATTCTTTTCCCTCGGCTGAGATGTTTCCTCTTGCTCGTTCGTCTCTTGCCATTTAATTATTCCGGAGTTCCGAAGACATCTCAAGAGATTCGTCTGTCTTCCAATTAATTCGAGGTTGTCACCTCATTCGAGTTTTTCAATCGTTCCGGTGCATAATCTCCTTTTCAATCCTTTCAACGGTGTTTTCTCTTTGGTGGGCTCATAACCCACAGGTCTTTTCCCACGATCTTACCCGACTCTTCTAATATTTCTAGAGTTATTCCCAAATTATTTTCAAGTGTGACGTAAGAATGGATTCCATCAGTCGTATGCCTTGTTTCCTCTTGTTACCGGAGCTTCTCAATCTCATTTATCTCCGTCATATTCTTCCTTTCAAGTGGCTCAACCTCTCAAGATTCACTTGTTTCACTCTTTTCTCCAAGAAGAACTTGTTCTTCTTTTTCCTTTTCCGTCTCATTCCTAAGATCTCAGGACGAGATCTCTTGTTAGTAGGGGAGTGTTGTGACGCCCCGAGACCAATGCTCTAGTGTCTTCCAGTTATTTTCGTTGTCGTTGTGCGTTTGAACTGTTTGTTGCCATGATCGCGATGAGTGCCATTGTCATATTATGCTTCTTGCATCATGTTCATCATTTGGTTATATTGCATTGCCATGCCCATCTTTGTCATGTTCCGTTTGTGCCTCTTGTCATTTTGCATTCTCATAATCATCATGTGGGTGGCATTCTTCATGTTGATGTGTTGGTTGTGTTCTCTTCATCTTCCCCTCCTCCTCCTATGGTTCTTTGCCTCTTCATGTTTTCTCCAAGTGCAAACCATTTGGCTTCTTCCTTCTTTCAAATTTCACACATTATTTGCAAGGGCATGTTTCCTACCTCAAATAATGTTCACCTTTTCCCTTTAATTCCTACACCACGCCTTCAATCTGTCTGCCAATTCTGATCTCATTTGGAGTTGTTTTGGTTGGGTTAAAAAATGGCACAAGTTTGAATTTAATCCAAACTTGGATTATTTTTCTTCCTCTAAAAATTGCCAATTCAATTTATTCTAATCATGCATAAATCCAGGATCTCGGCTGTATCCTTATCTCATCCTACTTCTTTGCCAAACTCTCGGTGCTTTTCTCTTTGTTTTTCTATCTGAAGAAATAAGAAAGAGAATATTAATGTGGAGAGAAAGAAGAGGAGCCCCAAGCCTAGCCGCAGCCAGCCCAGCTGGCCACTTGGACGTCCACGCAGGCCGGCCCAACCTTCCTCTAAGGCCCAGCCGCACCCCTTCTCAACCCTAGCTCGACCCACTGATCCATCCTCTCCCTCTCGTCCTCCCACTCTGCCGCCTCGCTCCTCCACCCACGCGCACACCTCGCTACCAGGGGGAGGAGTCCGATCCCCTCGATCGATCTCTTCCTTCCCCCGCTCGCTCCCTCGTGCCCTCCTTCTCCGATCGACCTCCTCCTCACGCTCGATCCCCATGGCGCCCACGCCCCCAAATGCCTCGCCGCCGCTGCGTTCGCGCTTGCCGTCGCCATCGCGCATGAGCACCCACTAGTAGAAAAAGGGTCAAACGTGAAGCACATTAGTCCTGGTTTGTAACAGAACCGGCACTAATGTGACCATTAGTGCCGGTTCCAACGGCTAGGCGGGCGGAGATCATTAGTACCGGTTCGTGGGCAACCTCTAGTACCGGTTCATGCCACGAACCGGTACTAATGATGTTGTGTCAGGCTGTTGTCAGGCTAGGCTCCTTTAGTACCGGTTCATGGCATGAACCGGTACTAGAGTATCTTAGTAAGCTAATTTTTGGTCCCACCTCGCTAAAAGAGAGGCACTAGGAGCGGTTTATAAGCCTTGAGTGCACAGACAATGTGAGAGAGGCGCAATGTTCACCTGCACGTTGCTTAGCTTCAAACCTTGAGGAATAGTGTAGACTGGATGGAGCTATGTGCAGTGCTTTGTACACTCTTCCGAAAGGCTTGAAGCTAATTAACGAGCATTATGCCTTTTTTTGAACTTTTTTGAACTCCAGACTTTTTGTGTGTTCAAAATGCACCATTCAAATCCACATCATCAATTATCATCACTTTCTGAATTCATTTGGTATTTTTATTCATTTACTGATTTGTTTTGAGAGAGCTAAATGACCGTGAAATTGAAAAGCACTACAAATTGAACTCCGAAAAGATTGAAAATTTGCATGGTATCATCATTTCACCCACATGGCATGTGCAAAAAATTAGAGAGGGTCACGGCAAAAACTGGATGCACTTCGTGTACAAAATGGACAATCTCTTTCGAAGTATCAGGGTTTAGGACGAAAACTCATATGATACAAAGGCATTGCATTTTTGTGAAATCCAGAGTTTTTGTGTGTTCAAAATGCACCATTCAAATCCACATCATCAATTATTAGCCCTTTC
>LR738711.1:928249187-928266848 GCA_902687465.1 Secale cereale | reverse complement strand
TCATACAAAGGCATTGCATTTTTTTGAACTCCAGACTTTTTGTGTGTTCAAAATGCACCATTCAAATCCACATCATCAATTATCAGCCCTTTCTGAATTCATTTGGTATATTTCATTCATTTACTGATTTGTTTTGAGAGAGCTAAATGACCGTGAAATTGAAAAGCACTACAAATTGAACTCTGAAAAGGTTGAAACTTGACATGGTATCATCATTTCACCCACATGGCATGTGCAAAAAAGTAGAGAGGGTCACGACAAAAACTGGATGCACTTCGTGTACAAAATGGACAATCTCTTTCGAAGTATCAGGGTTTAGGACGAAAACTCATATGATACAAAGGCATTGCATTTTTTGAACTCCAGACTTTTTGTGTGTTCAAAATGCACCATTCAAATCCACATCATCAGTTATCAGCCCTTTCTGAATTCATTTTGTATTTTTCATTCATTTACTGATTTTTTTTGAGAGAGCTAAATGACCATGAAATTAAAAAGCACTACAAATTGAAATCTGAAAAGGTTGAAACTTGGCATGGTATCATCATTTCACCCACATGGCATGTGCAAAAAAGTAGAGAGGGTCACTGATACGTCCAAAACGTATCTATAATTTCTGCTTGCTCCATGCCTCTTTTGTGTGATATTGCTATGATATTTATGCACTTCCATACACTTTTGATCATATTTGGACTAACCTATTAACTCAGTGCACCCCAGTGCCAGTTTCTGTTTTCTGCTGTTTTTGTATTTCAAGTTTTCCCATTACTTAAATTGCCAGAAAAATTCCGGGAAAAATATATAAAAAATCAGCGCTCCAGAAGCTTCCATGCGGCAGAAGTATGGCTAGAGGGGGGCCACAGGGGCTCCAGGCGCCCAGAGGGGGCGGCCCCCCTCCTGGCCGCCGCGCCAGGCCGCCTGGGCCCCCCTTACCTCCTCTGGCGACCCCCTTTGGCATATATTTACACCGCGTCCTGAAACCCTCGAGGACGGAACGCTTTTTCACGATCTCATCTCTGTTCCGCCGCCGCCGTGCTTCCAAGATCGGGAGTGAAAGTGCAACTAATCCCCGGGTGGTTTTGGTAATTAATAACAACATATATATCATTGAACTAATAGTTACTTGAGAATCATTTTAGAGAGTTCAGTGATATGGGTATGGCAAGGACTGATGAAGTGGGCCCCCCAAAATGCTAAGGCAAGCATTGGCAAAAGCTCAAGACTCCATTTTTGGTTTAGTGATCCAAGATCACATTGAGTCCATAGGAAAAGCCAATACTATTAAAAGGGGATGAGGTTATGATGATGATCTGGTTGCTCAAGTGCTTAGTGATACATCTCCTAAACTATCAGCAACTTTCACTGCCATAGACACTCATAAGTAGTGTCGGTCCCACCGATATTCCAAACTCAGTCACACCGAGATGAACCACCTCAGCCATAAGCCAAACCCTAGTAAACTCGGATTTTCCGATTCTGAACTCGGTCTCACCGAAACATGAGTTGCCAAGTTTCTGTAACCTTCTGTCATCAAATCGGTGTCACCGAGATGATGAAGTCGGTCCCACCGAAACTGGCATGCTCTTGTCATTGCACGAATCGGACTAACCGAGATTGTATATTTGGTCCCATCGAAAATCCCAACGTTCACATTATTTGAACTACCGGTCTCACCGAGTTGTCCACTTCGGTCCCACCGAGATTGCTCAAATGTGTGTAACGGTTGGATTTTGTGTGGAGGCTATTTATACCCCTCCACCCCCTCTTCATTCGTGGAGAGAGCCATCAGAAAGAACTGCCACTCCTACCTTACATTTCTGAGAAGAGAACTACCTACCCTTGTGTTGAGATCAAGTTGCTCCACTCCCACCATATGAAGCTTGATCTCTAGCCTTCCCAAGTTGCTTTCCACTCAATCCTTTCTTCCACCACAGCCAAATCAGTGAGGAGAGTTGAGTGTTGGGGAGATTATCATTTGAAGCACAAGAGCAAGGAGTTCATCATCATCTACAACATCTATTACCTTTTGGAGGGTGGTGCCTCCTAGATTGGTTAGGTGTCGCTTGGGAGCCTCCGTCGTCGAGATGTGGAGTTGAACCAAGAAGTTTGTAAGGGCAAGGAGATCGCCTACTTCGTGAAGATCTACCCCGAGTAAGGCTAGCCCTCCGTGGGCGTAGGCCATGATGGAATAGACAAGGTTGCTTCTTCGTGGACCCTTCGTGGGTGGAGCCCTCCGTGGACTCGCACAACCGTTACCCTCCGTGGTTGAAGTCTCCATCGACGTGGATGTACGATAGCGCCACCTATCGGAACCACGGGAAAAATCACCGCGTCTCCAAAATTGCGTTTGCTCTTCTCCACCTCTCTTTACTACATGTGCAATTTACTTTCCGCTGCCTATACTCTAGAATTGCATGTGTAGGGTGATGCTTGACTTGATCATAATTGTGAATCTACCAAAAACTGTTCTTTGTCAAAAGGCATAATTTTTATATTGACAAGTAGTCTAATCACCCCCCCTCTAGACATACTTTCGATCCTACAACTGGTATCAGAGCTTTGGTCTCCATTGTATTGGTTTCCATTGCATTGGACTCCATAAGCTTGGTTTCACAACCTAGGAGAGTATGGCGTCTAGTGAGGGTAATTTTCGTAGAGGTCCTTACTTTGATGGTACAAATTTTGCTAGTTGGAAGCATAAAATGAAAATGCATATTCTTGGTCATAACCCAGCCGCATGGGGCATTATTTGTGTTGGTATGCAAGGTGAATTCTTCGAGGAAGGAAAAGTTCCGGATCGCGAAGCTACACCGGAAGAATTGCGGATGTTGCAAAACAATGCTCAAGCTTGTGACATTCTCTTCAATGCCTTGTGTCCCGAGGAGTTCAACAAAATCAGCCGTCTTGAGAATGCAAAAGAGATTTGGGATACTTTGGTTGAAATGCATGAAGGTACCGAGTCCGTGAAGGAATCAAAGCTAGATATTCTTCAAGGTCAACTTGACAAGTTCAAGATGAAGGATGGTGAAGGAGTCGCTGAAATGTACTCTAGGCTTGCTCTCATCACAAATGAGATTGCCGGCTTAGGAAGCGAAGAAATGACCGACCGATTCATCATCAAGAAGATTCTCAGAGCTTTGGATGGAAAGTATGACACCGTGTGCACTTTGATCCAAATGATGCCAAACTACAAGACTCTCAAGCCAACCAAAGTCATTGGAAGAATTGTTGCTCATGAGATGACACTTAAGGATAAGGAAGAGCTTCACAACAAGTCAAGTGGTGCTTACAAAGCTACAAGTGATGCTCCCACAACCTCAAGTGACAAGTTAGTTTCCAATGAAGAGATAAGCCTAATGGTCAAGAACTTCAACAAATTCTACAAGAATAGAGGCAAAGAGAGAAGCTCAAAGTCTAGATTATATGATGAAAAGAGATCTTCTAGTCGTGATCGAAACTGCTACAATTGTGGAAGACCCGGACACTACTCAAATGAGTGTACGGCTCCCCACAAGAGAAGAGAAGAATCTCCAAGAAGAAGAAGCTCAAGAGATGAGTCACCTCGGAAAGAGAGAAGGAGTAGAGATGATCGTTATGAACGAAGACCCTCTCGGAGAAGCAAGGATTCGGAGAGGAAAGACAAGGCATCAAGGAGCTACACAAGAAGAAAACATCAAGCTCATGTAGGTGAATGGGTCTCCGGCTCCGACTCCAACAATCAATCCGAAGGAAGCTATCACTCCGACTCCGACTACAGTCAAGATGAAGGTGTTGCCGGTCTTGCTCTCGTATCCTCCAACTCCAACTCCTACGACTTATTTGATTCACCAAATGAGGGAATTGGAAGATGCTTCATGGCTAAAGGCCCCAAGGTATCACACCCTGAATTCATTGACTTCGATAGTGATGAGGATGACTTGCTTGGTGAAGATGAGCTCTTGCATGATAAATCCAGTGAGCCTAGTAACGATGAACATGCTAGTAGTCTTTATAGTCGAGAAGAGTCGAATGACAATGCTATGAAGGAGATTGAGCGTCTAACTAAAGAACTAAACACTCTTAAGTTAGCTCATGAAACAACTCAAGAAGATCATAGAGAGCTCCTAAGATCTCATGAGAAGCTATGCTTCGAGAAGCTCACTCTAGAGCAAGAACATGAGTTTCTAAAAGCAATCAATGACGATCTTCGAAAGAAGAGTTCTTCATATCTTGCCAAACGACTTCTCTTGTCTAATTTCTTGCCACCCATTAAGACTAAGCATGACAAGCATAAGAAAAATTCTTCCTCTAGCAGTAACAATAACCATGCTAAATCCAATGTTGTTGCTTCTAGTAGTTCTCTTGATTCCACTAACATTGTTTCAAGCCAAGTTACACTTGAGCAAGAGAATAGTTTATTGAAAGGGATCATAGAGAAAGGTGTCTACAAGAGCCTTGCCGGAAGCAAGAACTTTGAGGAAATTGTTCGCAAGCAAGGAAGGCACCGGAAGAATCAAGGAATTGGTTTTGAGCGAAAGTTCAACGCCGAAGGTGTTGAGTGGGAAGAAGGTCAATATCCTACTCCACAGTTTGTTCCTCAAAAGGAGAAGTATGATCCTACTTCTTCCAATGTGGAACAAGCTCAAGATGACCTTCCACCACAAGACCACAAGATAAAAGGCAAGGACAAGCTTCAAGAGGGGATTGATGCATTTGTTGAAGCACCTCAAGCCATGGTCAAGTGGGTTCCCAAGGAAACGTCAAGTTCTACTTCGTCAAGTTCAACTACAACCCCAAGGATTCCCATCAAGATGATGTGGATCCCGAAGAAGAACTAGAAAGTTCTTGAGGGTGACTCCGCCAACATACTTCACTCACATTCATTTTGGCAAAAACTTGTGCAATCAACTTCCACATCGTGCACTAGTTCATGGAGTCACAAACCCTCTTGTTGGTAAGTCAAGGGACAAGGTAATCATTGCTTTCATGGACATCATCTATTGTGAACGTCAATCTATGTCCATGGATATCCGTGTTTGTTCCTTGTGGGACTAACCCATGTAGGTATTGAAAGTGCCCGAATCCAAAGGATAGCTCCCAACTCTTGATGATCTTCATCAACATTGAGCATCCACATCTTCAACATCTACATGAAGTCTTCTACGACAACCCAAGGTTAGTTTGACCCTTTAAAAGGGGTTCTCACATCTAGGGGGAGCTTTGCTCTAAAAATTGAGCTAAAGCATCTTCAAATGATGTGAACACATCAATGCTTTATGTAAAAGTGGTAACCCCACTTGTGCTTAAACGATGAGTATGACCTATGATCAAATGTTCTCATTTGGCTCCTAAGTCAATATACTCATATAAAGATGACCTAGTCATCGACAAATTGTGTGTTAGTTGCTAGAGTTTTGGTTGTGCATGTTTGACACATATTTCATTTGCTATCTTATTGTGTGAGCATGTTGGATGCATGATTTTATCCATTCAAGGACATCCATTTGTTGTTTTGGTCGTTTTGAGTTTTCTGACCAAATGGATGGACAAGAATGCCTAAGTACCTCCCCTAGCTATCTATGCTTTCTTGTCTCAAATTCTATTCATGCTTACATCACAAATTTTGAACAAGTCATTTTCGGACCCTCCGGGTGAGGAGCACTCGGAGCCACCGATCCGTCAGGGGCTAATTTCCAAAACCTTCTAATTGATTTCGGTCAGACCAACTCATTCAAACTCGGTCGAACCGAAAGCATTTAGACTGATCTAGGTTTTCATCTCGGTGAAACCGAGTTGTGATTTTCGGCGGGACCGAAGTGCATAACTGCCTAGCAGTTATCCATCTCGGTGCCACCGAGTTTTACAACTCGGTCCCACCGACAGCGAAGGGGTATATATTCCGAGGGCCGCGCGCGTTGATTCCTCCTTCAAACGTTTCACCCCCACACCCCTTGCTGCCGTCGCCTTGGTCTCCGGATCGTTGCCGTCGTCGCCTGTGCGCCCTCGCCGCAGGTCTCCGTCGCCGTCAACGGCAATCTCCTCCGCGCCGTTGCCGCCGTAGAAAAACTCCACCAAGTTAGGGTGAGTTTTGATCCCACTCGTGCTCCCATCTCCGATTCAATGCACGTTTGGATTGCCTAGTATCTTGCCACGATTGAAATCCTCCTGTACACCAGAATGGTTCGTTTGAACTAGATTCGAGTAAAAGTTTTAGCGTTAGGTTTCCGCGGAACACATCTCGGTGAGACCGATTTTATATTTTCGGTATGACCGATTTGGCCTATGGCCATTGCACTGCACCCTTCGGTCCAACCGAGTTGTGCAAAATCGGTGTGACCAAAATGAAGATTCTGTGAAACCCTAGTGTTTTCGGCAGGACCGAAACCCACTTCGGTCAAACCGAAAGTGGTGTGCCAAGCTCCTGTTTAACACTTCGGATTCACCGAAACTTAAACTCGGTCTGACCGAAATGTCTTCTGTGAAAACTTAATACTAGAATTTGAACTCATTTTTTGCAAAAACTTCTGCAGTTTGTGATGACTCTTCTTCTCTGCATACACCTTATCTATTCACAGGTTGTCAGCCATGTTAGATGCCAGTGATAGTGAGAACAGGCCAGAGACACCCATTGCAGACATTCTAGAGGCAGGCACTAGTCCTGATCCTAGTAGCTCATCTGATGATGGTGAGAGGAGTACACCAAGAGGCATGCCTCCTGCAGCCACCAGAGCTAGAAAGAAGAGAAATTCAGATGATGAGGATTCAGATTTTGTTGTTGAAGAAGAGGTGACCTCAAAGCCTAAAAGGAAGGTTGTTGCCAAAGAGCAACAAGATCAACAATCTAAGAAGGGCACCAGCAAAGTCAAGCAGTCAACTGTTGCTAAGAAGCTGAATTTGGGAGAGGCAGCTGCAAGCAAAGTGAAGAAAACCACCAAGAGAAAGAGGATAGTGCATGTGTCAGGAGCTAGAGCAGATATGTATATTGATCCTCATGCAGATGCAGCAGTAGAGGATGAGGATGAGGAAGCACCCCAGCCTCCTCCTCAGAAGCCGAAGCTCATGGGTGATGCCATTAAGGCTGGAGCCACATCAAAGCCCAAGAAATCTGCTCCAGCTAAGGCAGCTCCAGCAAAGCCTGCTGCCAAGCCCAAGAGGACCATCAGAAACATTCCAGCGTCTGAAAAGAACAAGGATTATGTGCCACCAGCTGAGTCTGACGATGAAGGACCAGTTTTACTGAAACTTCGTCCAAAACTGCCACTCCATAATGATGCTCATCCTCAAGCTGAGGATATGAAGGCAAGGAAAGATAGAGGTCTCGGGCTATGGAGACAAACTGACCCATATGCCGTGAGGAGAAGAACTGCTGTAGATCCCAGATTTCACACCAGAGAGCAGCAGGACTTCTATGAGACCGTGCTGATGGACAAGAAGCCCATAGTCGCAGACACCAGATATGTTGACTGGAAGTACATTGACAGCGAAGAGCACAGAGATTTCTTTCCACATGTGCATGAAAGTTTCACTGCATGTGGAGTTGCAGATTTTGTAGGTCAGAAATTGACCAGTTGGAACGATGAGATGATAATGCAATTTTATGCCACAGCTCACTTCTACCCTGATGGAAAGATTATGTGGATGACTGAAGGTCAAAGGTTTTCTTCTTCTGTTGAAGAATGGGCAGAAATTCTGAATGCTCCAGTGCAACGAGAAGATGATATTGATGTATATGGGATTCCAAAGAAGAATCATGAATCAATGAAAAACATGTACAAAGAGGTTCCAGCAGAGGATTTGGAAATCTGGAAGCTCGGCTCAGTCTACCATCTCCAGGCAGGCTTACCTACCACTAATACCATTTTGAGGCATACCTTGATGCCCAAATCTGGAGATGATCGCATGATCAGAGGATACTCTATCAATATGCTGCACATACTTGATGAGAGAGCACCTTTCAAGGTGATGGACTTGATGGTAGAGACCATTAAGAGGACTGCAGCTGACCAGAAAAGGTCATGTGGATTTGCCCCGCAGATTCAGATGCTTATCAATGCCAAGTTTGGCACGGGCACATTCTTGTTGGATAGAGAACATTTACCGTTGCAGCCATAGCATGAAGACAATGTTGTTGTGATGGATGAGGAGGATCCGACATCTGTTGAAGGTCAAGCCAAGATCGCAGCTGCTAAGAAAGCCAAAGCTGACAAGGAAGCAGCAGTAGCAGCAGCAGCTAAACCAAAGAGTTTCGGAGAGCAAATTCTTGAAGCTACTCAAAGGATTGAACAACGCCTGGCCAGCATTGAACAGTCTCAGGAGAGCTTAGAGAGGATTGTTGACGAGAAGATCCACGCTCTGGACGTGAAGCTGAATGAAGTACAAGTGACCGTCAACAAGCTCGAGGCAGACATTGAGGAAGCAAAGCAGGACAAGGCATTGCTTATGCGTGAGTTGCAGGATGACTTAGTCCAGGATTCTCATCGACAGACCGCTCCGGTTCCCAAAGGATCCCGATCAGCTGCTATTCCAGTGACTGACACCAGGACTACAGCTTCAGCACCTCCCACAGTTCCAGCAGTTGCTCCTACTCCAGCTCCAGCTCCAGTGTCCACTCCTCCAGCACAGACATCAGCTGAAGTCTTCGCCGATGCTGTCATATCCACTCCGACATCAACCCAGACGGGAGCCGCCAGCAGAGTCCACAGTGACGCTTAGCTCTATGCTTTTTCGAACTTTTTGGTAACTTGTTGCCAAAGGGGGAGAAATTGTATAGATCATAGGGCTTCGAGAGAGAGAGTGCTGTTGTCTTTGCGCTTTTGCTCTTTCGTTCTTTTGCGGTTTCTTTGAGATACTTTTGGTTTTCGAGACATTCAGTGTGTTTGATACTCCGTTTGATTCTACCTTAATGAGTGCTTGGTCGTACTATGCTTTAATGTGTGCTTAATGCTTATCATATGCCATTCCTATCTCGTATGACCATTTACTCATGTCTTGGTGATTGGGTGCATGCTGTTCATTCTTATCATTTTGTGCGCTCCACCAAGATGTATGTGACATGGAAGAGTGACCCATGATCCTAATCGATTGTGCATTTGCATTCAAACGCAAATCTTAAATAATGCACAAATTTAGGGGGAGCTCTTGCTTATCACATACTTCTCAAAGCGACGATATTGTTCATTGATTATATCCTTTGTCGAAGCTTTGATCTATATGTTGTCATCAATTACCAAAAAGGGGGAGATTGAAAGTGCAACTAATCCCCGGGTGGTTTTGGTAATTAATAACAACATATATATCATTGAACTAATAGTTACTTGAGAATCATTTCAGAGAGTTCAGTGATATGGGTATGGCAAGGACTGAAGAAGTGGACCCCCCAAAATGCTAAGGCAAGCATTGGCAAAAGCTCAAGACTCCATTTTTGGTTTAGTGATCCAAGATCACATTGAGTCCATAGGAAAAGCCAATACTATTAAAAGGGGATGAGGTTATGATGATGATCTGGTTGCTCAAGTGCTTAGTGATACATCTCCTAAACTATCAGCAACTTTCACTGCCATAGACACTCATAAGTAGTCTCGGTCCCACCGATACTCCAAACTCAGTCACACCGAGATGAACCACCTCAGCCATAAGCCAAACCCTAGTAAACTCGGATTTTCCGATTCTGAACTCGGTCTCACCGAAACATGAGTTGCCAAGTTTCTGTAACCTTCTGTCATCAAATCGGTGTCACCGAGATGATGAAGTCGGTCCCACCGAAACTGGCATGCTCTTATCATTGCATGAATCGGACTAACCGAGATTGTATATTCGGTCCCACCGAAAATCCCAATGTTCACATTATTTGAACTATCGGTCTCACCGAGTTGTCCACTTCGGTCCCACCGAGATTGCTCAAATGTGTGTAACGGTTGGATTTTGTGTGGAGGCTATTTATACCCCTCCACCCCTCTTCATTCGTGGAGAGAGCCATCAAAAAGAACTACCACTCCTACCTTACATTTCTGAGAAGAGAACTACCTACCCTTGTGTTGAGATCAAGTTGCTCCACTCCCACCATATGAAGCTTGATCTCTAGCCTTCCCAAGTTGCTTTCCACTCAATCCTTTCTTCCACCACAGCCAAATCAGTGAGGAGAGTTGAGTGTTGGGGAGATTATCATTTGAAGCACAAGAGCAAGGAGTTCATCATCATCTACAACATCTATTACCTTTTGGAGGGTGGTGCCTCCTAGATTGGTTAGGTGTCGCTTGGGAGCCTCCGTCGTCGAGATGTGGAGTTGAACCAAGAAGTTTGTAAGGGCAAGGAGATCGCCTACTTCGTGAAGATCTACCCCGAGTAAGGCTAGCCCTCCGTGGGCGTAGGCCATGATGGAATAGACAAGGTTGCTTCTTCGTGGACCCTTCGTGGGTGGAGCCCTCCGTGGACTCACGCAGCCGTTACCCTCCGTGGGTTGAAGTATCCATCAACGTGGATGTACGATAGCGCCACCTATCGGAACCATGGGAAAAATCACCGCGTCTCCAAAATTGCGTTTGCTCTTCTCCACCTCTCTTTACTACATGTGCAATTTACTTTCCGCTGCCTATACTCTAGAATTGCATGTGTAGGGTGATGCTTGACTTGATCATAATTGTGAATCTGCCAAAAACTGTTCTTTGTCAAAAGGCAGAATTTTTATATTGACAAGTAGTCTAATCACCTCCCCTCTAGACATACTTTCGATCCTACAGGGAGCACCAGGAGAACTCTTCCCGGCACCCTGCCGGAGGGGAGAACCACCACCGGGAGCCTCTCCACCACCATGGACGCCTCCCGGATGAGTTGTGAGTAGTCCCCCTTGGACCATGGGTCCATGACCAGTAGCTATGTGATGTTCTCCTCCACTCTTTGTTCTTCACCGATTAGACCTCGTGAGCTGCCCTACATGATCGAGGCACATATGTAATCCTTATGCTATTGCTATGATGAGTTTGCTGGGATCCGATGGATTATGAGATTATGTTCATATTGTGTGTGAGTAATATATTTGATTCTCCTCTTTTATATTTATGTTCTTGAGTAATTCTTGCATGTTCTCCGTTGCTGTTTATTGCTTTGGCCAAGTAGTAGGTAGTAACTCCAAGAGGGAACGTTATGCTTGATTGTGGGTTCATGCCCCTCGATGACTAGCTTAAGTGACAAAAACATGAGTCTAGGGGATGTGCTGTTTCCACATGGGGGAAAACAACGGTGCTTGTACTTGCGGGTGCAAGGATTGTTTACTTTACGCAAAGTTCTTTTAATGCAGTTGTCTGTTGCTTTGAGTTTACACTATGGGTGGGACTCGCAACTTAATACCCGCGAGATGTTCTGGATAGATATCTCACGGTTGATGATAAGTAGTAGATGTAGATGGATTTCGGTCTACTTGCCTTGGCGTGCCGCCCATGCTTTTGAGCCTCTACCTTTCTTTGCAGCATAGTTAGCATTGGTTTGCGCACATAATCCTGTCAATTGCCCAGCTGTAATTCGTTTACCTCTCTTAGCTGTTTTATCGTCTTTTGGGAGAGAGACATCACTAGTGAACATCATGGGACCCCGGTCCATATTACCATCACTGATCACACTTGCTATTTACTTCCTGTTCTTATTTACTAGTTGCAGTCATACCTATCACTATTATCTCTTGTGTCTGATCCTTTGTAAATGACAAGGCCGGAGGGATTGACAACCTCTCTGTACTCGTTGGGAGCAAAGTTATTTGTATCTGTGTGCAGGTCCTGTCAATCGCTAAGTATCTGGCGCCGTTAGCAGTTGACACCTTCTTGTCGACCCTCGTAGTCTCACGGGATTCGATCCTTGGTATCTTTGCCAAGGGAAAACTACCGCTACGCTACATCTCAAACCTTCCACTTGGGGTAACCAACGAGGGGCGAGAAGCCATCAAGCAAAAGTTTTCTGGCGCCGTTGCCGGGGACTCCACTCTTCAAGATAGGGGAGTTGCACGCTATCTTTTATCTTTGCTTTTTAGTCTTGTTAGTTTACCTTTCAGTTTTTTGCTTTAGTTCCCTTTATCAAAAACCAGAAAAATAGTTATCTCGCTTTTTAGTTGGCATTATGTCTGGTCCTTTTGCCTTTGGTGAGGCAGAAGTTCTCACTTTTAAACAAAGAAGTGGGGAAAGTCTAAAAGATGCTTGGTATAGAATTAATGATTCTCATAAAAGAGCCACCAAGAAGCAATCTACTACTATCCTGCTTAGAAATTTTTATGTTGGAATTACTTCTTGGAATAGGTTTATTCTAGATTCTGCTATCAATGAAAATTTCCTAGAAGCCCCAGTTTGGGAATCTCTTAGTATTATTGAAAATCTTGTTGGAAATCCCCCTCTTGTTAGCATTCAAGAGGACATTACCCTAGCTCACATTATGAAAAAACTTGAAAAGATGGAGCTAGAGATGCCAAACATTAATAAGATAAATGAGTTGGACCGTAAGATCCAAGGGAATTTGAATAGGCTTGATAGCTCCATGCATAAAATTCTCAAAACTTTGGAGACCATCAAATCCCATGACTTGGATTCTTCTAGGATAGACAAGATTGAGGAAATCTTTGATACCTTAGGAACTACTTTCTCCTCAATCAAAACCAAAAAGGTAGAAACTCCGGCAAAGAAGGAGCCTAAGTTCGTTTATGTTCCAAAGGCTCCCCGCTCCAAAAGTAACCCATCTATTGCCAAAGGGGTTGAAACTGTGAAGACTTTGGAAGAGACACCTCTCTTTGATAAATTTATAAATGAATCTTCCATTGACTTTTTACCTTTTGGTCTTGTCCCTAGAAGTATCTCTATTAGGCCTTTATTTGAAAGTCCTCTTAAGACTAGTTGTACTATTGAAGAGCTTTTTGATGATCTTGATGATGGTTCAATTGATACAACTTGATCTCTTTGCATTATGCCTAGCTTAAAGGCATAAAAGAAAGCGCATTTGGGAGGCAGCCCACAATGAATAAAGTTTTATTTTGCTTTTGTTGTGTCTTGATGTTTGTTACTATAGTAGCATCATCATTGTATCTTTACTTTTCAGCTTTGTGCCAAGTTTAGCCTCTGATTGCAAGAAAGTTCAAAAGTTGTGACGTGCTGTCCAGGAAACAGATTCTGTCCTTGGACATAAATATTCGTATAAAATCACCAGATCATCTTTTTGGTCTGAATTTTTTCGACAGCGTTCTCTATACAATTGGCTTTCGGGCGTCTGTTCTGAGTTTTTTGGTTTGAGTTGCAGAAGTGCCCCGAAAAAATTATTTACTACCTGCTGGTCTGTTTTTCACAGATTCTGTCCTGTTTTGCCTTTCCTTCGTTTTGCAAACCTTGAGCTTGCTTTTTCTTTGCAAAAACCTTTTGGCAATCTTGAGAAACAGTAGCCCTTCAAGATTATCCTTATTTCCAGCAAGGAAAAATTATTTTATTATGGGTACTAACCTCGCTAATCAGATTATGATGAGTTATGTATGAAGGGAGTTTTCAAGTGTGCGAGGGAAGATGATAAAAAGATTCATGAGGGTCAAACGCTCAAGCTTGGGGATGCCCCCGTGCACCCCAAGAAATATTCAAGAAGACTCAAGCGTCTAAGCTTGGGGATGCCCCCGTGCATCCCCTTCTCCATCAACCATTATCAGTTCGTCTTTCGTTCCACTATATTTTAATCACTTCATGTGTTATGTGCTATGCTTGGAGCGTCTTGCTTTTAGTTTCCTTTTTAATTTTCTTTAGCTTTGCTTGCTATTCATAACGAGTTAGAACCCAGCTTTCTTTGTGTGGGAGAGAAACACGCTCCACTTCAACCTAGAACACAACATAGGATTTTCATGCTTATCTTTGCTGTGTATGTTCTTTGTCTTTCATAACTACTGTCATGTTTAGCTCTTAGTTTTCATGCTTTTCTTTTTAAGGAGATTTTGTTTAGTTGGTTGCTGAACTCTCTTGAGTTATCATGCTTATCTTGTTAAGAGAGTTTGTCTGTGGCACTGGTTGATATGTCTATGATAAAAATGCTATGTGCATAATGGTGCTTAGTAGTTCATGTTTTCTTATGGTTAGTCTCAAATAGCTGGGGGTTCTTAATGTGTTATTGAAGTACCAACATGATTTGTCTGCCTATGATGTGGTATGGTTTAGTGATATCTTCCTCCAAGAATTTATTTTGATTGACTTGGCATATGCTCACGCATATTTAAGACTGTAAAGAAAGTCTATCAAGCCTTGATGATCTTTAACTTCTGAGTAGTGATATAACTTCCATGCCCGATTCAATGTTGCTTTGTCGCTCTGCATGATTATGGCCGTCATTGCCCTCTTAGTTGGTCGCTCCCAGTCTTTTGCTAGCCTTCACCTGTACTAAGCGGACTGACTGCTTGTGCATCCAAAATCCTTGAAACCAGTTATGCCATATGAGTCCACCATACCTTCCTATACATGGTATTTACTTGCCATTCCTAACGAAGACTATCTTGTACCATCTCAAAATTATTCAAAAGCATTTCTATTTTGTGCCTCTGTTTTAGCTCATGAGGAAGTAGTAGTTAATTCATGATCTTTTTAAGTTGGACAAGTTTCACCCCGGGATTGCATGTCTAATTTGCAAACCCCTAATACGAGAAGGAACTGGCAAAGAGTGCGCCCGGCTCATAAAAATACAACAAACAAACCCTCCTTCATGCTTTGTTCATGAGAAATCAGAAAACTTTTGGCAGTGATAAACAAAGGAGATTAAGGGGATGTGATCGTCCCCGTGCGGGAGCCGTTCCTCGAAACTTGTCCAGCTCGAGAAGTAATTGAGTTATCTACTAGCATTCGTTGACGAAATATGCATCTCCAAAAAAAATCATTTTAACTCTGTTTTTAAAAACCAAGAGCTCTGGTACATGTTTAGTCTTTGCTTCCAACCACGGGTTTTCAACCTTGCCATCAAAAGCCACGGTTCGAGAGTCTCCACCTTCTTTCTTCAAAGCACCAACTATTGAGAGCATGATTTTCATTCTGAGTGTAATGTGCATTGTCCCAAAGTACCATTGTCTTCTGCATGATTATGATATCGC
Organism: Secale cereale; assembly: GCA_902687465.1. Classification (NCBI taxonomy): domain Eukaryota; kingdom Viridiplantae; phylum Streptophyta; class Magnoliopsida; order Poales; family Poaceae; genus Secale; species Secale cereale. The sequence continues at coordinate 928,251,790 of LR738711.1, read as the reverse complement.
TTATTCTGAAATCATTGTATCTACTCATCACTTAAACTTCGGAGGTGCTCCTGCATTTATGTTTTGCTTCACTAAAGGGGGCAAGCGAGGTATCACTTTGTCATGTTTGCACACCATGCTCACTACAAATCTATTGGGTGTTTTCAGTATCATATTGTAAAACTTTCAGTTCTTTGTGATATTCTCATGAGGCAACGTAATTACTAAAGATTCATTATCTCAGCAAGCATTTGTCATGTGACTGTGAAAAGTTCTTATATGGTTGGTAGCATGTCACCACAGAAATTATGCTTGTTATCATTTACCTACTCGAGGACGAGCAGGAATTAAGCTTGGGGATGTTGATACGTCCAAAACGTATCTATAATTTCTTCATGCTCCATGCCTCTTTTGTGTGATATTGCTATGATATTTATGCACTTCCATACACTTTTGATCATATTTGGACTAACCTATTAACTCAGTGCACCCCAGTGCCAGTTTCTGTTTTCTGCTGTTTTTGTATTTCAGGTTTTCCCATTACTTAAATTGCCAGAAAAATTCCGGGAAAAATATATAAAAAATCAGCGCTCCAGAAGCTTCCATGCGGCAGAAGTAGGGCCAAAGGGGGGCCACAGGGGCTCCAGGTGCCCAGAGGGGGCGGCCCCCCTCCTGGACGCCGCGCCAGGCCGCCTGGGCCCCCCTTACCTCCTCTGGCGACCCCCTTTGGCATATATTTACACGGCGTCTCGAAACCCTCGAGGACGAAACCCTTTTTCGCGATCTCATCTCTGTTCCGCCGCCGCCGCGCTTCCAAGATCGGGAGCACCAGGAGAACTCTTCCCGGCACCCTGCCGGACGGGAGAACCACCACTGGGAGCCTCTCCACCACCATGGACGCCTCCCGGGTGAGTTGTGAGTAGTCCCCCTTGGACCATGGGTCCATGACGAGTAGCTATGTGATGTTCTCCTCCCCTCTTTGTTCTTCACCGATTAGACCTCGTGAGCTGCCCTACATGATCGAGGCACATATGTAATCCTTATGCTGTTGCTATGATGAGTTTGCTGGGATCCGATGGATTATGAGATTATGTTCAGATTGTGTGTGAGTAATATATTTGATTCACCTCTTTTACATTTATGTTCTTGAGTAATTCTTGCATGTTCTCCGTTGCAGTTTATTGCTTTGGCCAAGTAGTAGGTAGTAACTCCAAGAGGGAACGTTATGCTTGATTGCGGGTTCATGCCCCTCGATGACTAGCTTGAGTGACAGAAACATGAGTCTAGGGGATGCGCTGTTGCCACAAGGGGGAAAACAACGGTGCTTGTACTTGCGGGTGCAAGGATTGTTTACTTTACGCAAAGTTCTTTTAATGCAGTTGTCTGTTGCTTTGAGTTTACACTATGGGTGGGACTCGCAACTTAATACCAGCGAGATGTTCTGGATAGATATCTCAAGGTGGATGATTAGTAGTAGATGCAGATGGATTTCGGTCTACTTGCCTTGGCGTGCCGCCCATGCTTTTGAGCCTCTACCTTTCTTTGCAGCATAGTTAGCATTGGTTTGCGCACATAATCCTGTCAATTGCCCAGCTGTAATTCGTTTACCTCGCTTAGCTGTTTTATCGTCTTTTGGGAGAGAGACATCACTAGTGAACATCATGGGACCCCGGTCCATATTACCATCACTGATCACACCTGCTATTTACTTCCTGTTCTTATTTACTAGTTGCAGTCATACCTATCACTATTATCTCTTGTGTTCGATACTTTGTAAACGACAAGGCCGGAGGGATTGACAACCTCTCTGTACTCGTTGGGAGCAAAGTTATTTGTATCTGTGTGCAGGTCCTGTCAATCGCTAAGTATCTGGCGCCGTTAGCAGTTGACACCTTCTTGTCGACCCTCGGAGTCTCACGGGATTCGATCCTTGGTATCTTTGCCAAGGGAAAACTACCGCTACGCTACATCTCAAACCTTCCACTTGGGGTAACCAACGAGGGGTGAGAAGCCATCAAGCAGTCATGGCAAAAACTGGATGCACTTCGTGTACAAAATGGACAATCTCTTTCGAAGTATCAGGGTTTAGGACGAAAACTCATATGTTACAAAGGCATTGCATTTTTTTGAACTCCAGACTTTTTGTGTGTTCAAAATGCACCATTCAAATCCACATCATCAATTATCAGCCTTTTTGAATTCATTTGGTATTTTTCATTCATTTACTGATTTGTTTTGAGAGAGCTAAATGACTGTGAAATTGAAAAGCACTACAAATTGAACTCTGAAAAGGTTGAAACTTGGCATGGTATCATCATTTCACCCATATGGCATGTGCAAAAAAGTAGAGAGGGTCACGGCAAAAACTGGATGTACTTTGTGTACAAAATGGACAATCTCTTTCGAAGTATCAGGGTTTAGGACGAAAACTCATATGATACAAAGGCATTGCATTTTTGTGAAATCCAGAGTTTTTGTGTGTTCCAAATGCACCATTCAAATCCACATCATCAATTATTAGCCCTTTTTGAATTCATTTGGTATTTTTCATTCATTTACTGATTTGTTTTGAGAGAGCTAAATGACCGTGAAATTGAAAAGCACTACAAATTGAACTCTGAAAA
>LR738711.1:928228458-928247196 GCA_902687465.1 Secale cereale | reverse complement strand
TTGTTTTGAGAGAGCTAAATGACCGTGAAATTGAAAAGCACTACAAATTGAACTCTGAAATGGTTGAAACTTGGCGTGGTATCATCATTTCACCCACATGGCATGTGCAAAAAAGTAGAGAGGGTCACGGCAAAAACTGGATGCACTTCGTGTACAAAATGGACAATCTCTTTCGAAGTATCAGGGTTTAGGACGAAAACTCATATGATACAAAGGCATTGCATTTTTTTGAACTCCAGAGTTTTTGTGTATTCAAAATGCACCATTCAAATCCACATCATCAATTATTAGCCCTTTCTGAATTCATTTGGTATTTTTCATTCATTTACTAATTTGTTTTGAGAGAGCTAAATGACCGTGAAATTGGAAAGCACTACAAATTGAAGTCTGAAAAGGTTGAAACTTGGCGTGGTATCATCATTTCACCCACATGGCATGTGCAAAAAAGTAGAGAGGGTCACAGCAAAAACTGGATGCACTCCGTGTACAAAATGGACAATCTCTTTCGAGGTATCAGAGTTTAGGACGAAAACTCATATGTTACAAAGGCATTGCATTTTTTTGAACTTTTTTGAACTCCAGACTTGTTGTGTGTTCGAAATGCACCATTCAAATCCACAGAATCAATTATCAACCTTTTCTGAATTCATTTGATATTTTTCATTCATTTACTGATTTGTTTTTAGAGAGTTAAATGAGATATAAAATGTTTGTTAGATAATTTTAGATATAGAAATGTTAGTTAGATATAAAATTTTAGTTATAGAAATATTAGATAGAAATTTTGGATATATTTGCGGCAATGTTAGATAGATAAATTTTAGATATAGAAATTTTAGTTAGATATAAAATGAAATACCATATAAAAAATTGTTTGCGCACTATCCAGTGGGCCTGCAAGGCCCTGTGCCTGTATTTGCAGGCCCGTAAAGGCCCAGCAGACTCACATGACAGCGCGTCAAAGTTAGGCCCACAAGCCTGCAGTAGAGAGGAGCTCGAAGGAGCAGCCGCGGCGGGGTTTATAAACTAGTGCGGCTGCCCCTCGGCTAGCGAGGTGGGACTAAGCTTGCCGCACCGCACCTGCGCCAGCGCACCCCCATTAGTACCGGGTCGTGGCACCAACCAGTACTAAAGGGGTGTCTTTAGTACCGGTTGGAGCCACCAACCGGTACTAAAGGGGGTGTGCTTCCCGCCGCTTGGCCAGGCAAAATTTGATCTTTAGTACCGGTTGGTGGCTCCAACCGGTACTAAAGGTAATTCCTATATATACAACACTTACGAATTTCATTAGTTTTCATCTCCTCTGCTTCTTCTCCTCTGCCCCGTCGCCGCCGCCCCCGTCGCTGCCCCGCCCGTCGACGCCCCCGTCGTCGCCTCCCTCGTCGCTGCCCCGTCAACGCACCCGTCCACGTCACCGCCCGTCACCCTCCCCGTCGCCGCCCGTAGCCGCGCCGTCCCCGTCGCCATCCCCGTCGTCGCCGCTGGTCGCCGTCCCTGTCGCCCCCCCGTCTCCATCCCGTCGTCGCCGCACGTCGCCGTCCCCTTCGCCGCCCCCGTCGCGCCTCGCCTCGCCGGTGAGCTCCTGCCCCGCCACACACACACACACACACACACACACACACACACACACACACACACACACACATTGTTACTTACAAAAATGTTAGAAATTTTATGTTTTTTAGTTATAGAAATGTTTACAGAAATGTTAGAAATTTTTCTGTTTTTTACTTATAGAAATAGTTATAAAAAAGTTAGAATTGTTAGAAAATTTTCTGTTTTTTAGTTATAGAAATAGTTATAAAAAAGTTAGAAATTTTTCTTGTTTTTTAGTTCTAGAAAGATTAGAAATGTTATACAAATGTTAGTTATATATATAGAAATGTTATATTTTTTTCTTCTGTTTTTTAGTTATAGAAATATTAGAAATGTTATAGAAATGTTAGTTATATAGCATTGTTAGAAATGTTATAGAAATGTTAGTTATATAGAAATGTTAGAAATTTTAGTTATCAAAATCCAATCATTAAAAAAATGTTACTTTTTGCGGGCATATAGCTAGTATTTGTTCTCGACGATGCCCGGCCCGCATCCTCGCCGTCGACCCGTCCGCGACGACGTCCGGCTGACCCATGTCCGGGACTGGGCTCCGCCGGGCTGGCACTGGGAGGTGCTGCCTGGAGGTGCGCGCCGCTTCATGAGGAACCCGGCCCCGGGTCCCGCCGTCGACCCTGATCTCGTTTGGTGGCGTTCGCGTGGGCCAGTTTCGGTGCGGAGGGAGCCGGCCCCGCCGGAGGTGGTACGTTGCCATGTCAGGGAGGAGGACGAGCACGTCCATCACTACATGGTTGCGTTAGAGGGCGGCATGTTCTCCAATACCTGGCAGTTTCTTAAAAAACAAAGTGACTACACCATCTTGAAAGGGATAGTCAACAGGAACTTTCAATCATTATTAACTATATATCTCGGTCTATTTAGTTCGTCATTTCCTGATATGAACTATTTAATAACTCATTTATTCATTTTCTTTGTCGGCGGGCAGGGCTTGGGCAAGGTTCATCAGCGTCACTCCAGGCGAATGGAAACAAAGACTGCAATGGTTTCGACCCAAGGTAAATAATTAAGTAGTACTAGCTAGCTAGCTAGCTGCCATTATCTCTTTAATTATCATGCTTGATTAATTATTATCTGATCAAATTCCATTCTCGTAAAGGCCCTTAAGCAGGCGCAGGGGACTAATCTGTGTGCATACTGCGTTTGCGAGAACATTCGCATGATGACGTCCGAAAGGAGCAGATCTCAAAGACAGGAATGGGTACGTTTGTCAGAACACCATTCACAATTTTTACACCATTATCGATATCTAGTCACACAACTAATAAACATGCATATTGATCTCCTTCTTAACAGTTCAAAGAGGTGCGGGACAAGCTCCTCGAAACGGAGCGCGTACAAGCACTTCAAGAGGAAATAGCGGGATTTTTGCTCGACCAGGTCATAGATCCGAAGGGAGAATACCATTACCCGCTACCGCCCCCATGAACCACTTCCAATTGTCATCGTGCTCCGAAGGCACCAATTAGGCTAATGCCACTGGCTCCGAAGGCAACATGTAGGAGAAATTGTATATAGCTATACATGTGTGTATGTGTGAATTGGTGGTTTGTGAGACATTTGATGATATATATATGATTGGTTCTATACTAGAAATTATATATATGCATAACGTGTACAATGTGTAGTATCGTAAAATACCAGCAAACGGAATAGAATTAAATGGAAAACACAAAATTAAATGAAAAATAAATCATAAAACCAAAAAAACCCCAAACCTTGTAGTACCGGTTGGTTTTACCAACCGGTACTAAAGGGCTCCCGGCCCCCGGAGCTGGCTCGTGCCACGTGGTTGCCCTTTAGCACCGGTTCGTGCTGAACCGGTACTAAAGGGGGGGGGGGCTTTAGTGCCCACACTTTAGTGCCAGTTATGGAACCGATACTAAAGGGCCTTACGAACCGGTGCTATTGCCCGGTTCTGCACTAGTGACCGTCCTCCTCGACGCCGGTCCCGCCTCCAAGCGCCGTCCGCTCGTCGCCCCTCCTGCGTCTCCATCTCCGCCTCGCCGCCGCCATGCCCCGCCAGCCTGCTCCACCTCTTCGCCTCGATGCGAACTTCGCCGGCCTTCATCGTGCTCGCCGCTGCTCCCCTGCCTCTCGGACTCCTCTGCCTGTGCGCCTGCGCGCCACCGCTACTGCTCTGCAAGCCCTACCTCACCTAAGGCTGCCGTCCTCCTGGCCAGCCGCGCCGCTCCATGGCCTTCTTCTCGAGCTACCACAACCACGTGCGCCTCCTTCATGGTTGCTGTGCTGTCTGTTTTCCACACCTCATCCTGCTGCTGTTGGTACCTCGCGAGCCGCCGATGTCCTCGTGAGCTGCTCCGTCCGATAGGCTCCCCTCCAAGACAACCCAGACGCCCGGAGTCCATCTGTTGGTGCACACCAAGTCGGCCATGCCTTTCTGCCTTCTGAGAGGTCCCATGACCAAGTCCAAAGATCGCCGAGAACACTAAGTACCCCTTCGTTTTTTCAAGAACAACAAGTTCGAAGACTCCAAGTACCACGACCCCTGGAGCCCTCGGATCCATCAAGATCCTCTCTGAATGTGTACGACTACATGGTGATGCGTCAAGAACCTCTACCGCCGTCTCCGGAACCGCCAAGTACCTCGACGCCCGATGCCTAGAACGACTATCGTCGCCGAAGACCGTCGAGTGAACAACTACCGTCGCCATGGATTCATCAAGACAACGTGTACCACTACTGCCGACGTGAACGACTTAGGAACGTGAACGACTACTTCCCACGACACCCCGTGAACGACTTCTTCCTATACCATCGCCGTGTGCGACTACCTTACACGACGTCCGTGAACGACTACTTCCCTCAACGAACTCGAACCACCCTGAATGCCTTGGAAGTTGGCGGCGAAACTCTCACGAAGCTCCCCCCAGGAGGAGATGGATCCCACGGGGAGGTTCAGGAGCCAAGAGCGTGTGCCATCCTTGAGAGCCATGGGGAGCCAGTTCGCCATGACTTGCTCAGTGCCGTTGGACGCCTCGATGCTCAACTCGTAGAGTTGGAGGAACTCCGTGGGGTCGGTGGTACTGTCGTAGCGCGGAGGCAGGTCCGGCATGAACTTGTCGGGTCAGACGAGGTGCCGTAGCTCAGGAGCTAAGGCACAACATCTAGCTACGCTCATGATTGCACGCGCCCCCTGCGCCTGCGGTGCTGTTTCTTGGGGCGCTGGCGCCACCACCTCCTGTGGCGCGTGGTCCTGGCGCTGCGGGCTAGTGGGTCCGCGAGCCCCTGCCTGGGGATGCGGAATCACCTGGCAGATCTCCTCATCATGCGCGTGGGCTCTGCGGGGCGGCTCACGCCGCGGAGCCTCGTGCTGGACCTCCTGGCCGACGCCGTAGAGTGGAGGCGGAGCGGGGACTCCGTGGCCTTCGTTCCCCGCCAGGGGCGATGGGGGATGGGAGGAGTGGGTTGGTGCAGGTGCTTCCCCGGCGGCGTTGACGAGCTCGGTGATGCGGTGGAGCCACTCGTCGTAGAGGTCATCTGCCGGGCGGTAGCGCAAGAGCTCCCGCGCCACCAACAGTGCAGGCTGCTGATAGACCAGCCCACGGCGGACCAGCGAGGATGACGCCGCAGCCGGTGAGGGTGAAGGCGTCGCTGTGCGGCCATCGCGCCGCACGGACGGTGGCAACGACGAGTCCAGCTGCTCGTGGACGGCCGGGTCGGTGGCTGCATTGGCGACCGTCGAGTTGGGGCGGAGCGGTGCACCATTGCCTGCGGGTGCCATCTGAGCGACGTTCGCGGCGCGGCGGGTGGCGCGAGCTCGGCGTGTGTCCACCATGGGTGTGGAGCGAAGTCGACGACGAGAACGGGACGAGGTCGTCGGAGAGGCGAGATCTTGACACACCCCCTACCTGGCGTGCCAAATGTCGGATTACGGGCTCCGCAAACCCAAGAAGTTCGAACACAGGGGCGTGAACTAAGATCTCTCCCACTCACGTCTACCTAGCATCTCGCCCTCGCCTAGTGAAAAGATTCACACAAACAACAAGTGGAGCACGCAAGAGTTTACCCAGGTTCGGGCCACCTTGTGGTGTAAAACCCTACTTCCTGCTTTGGTGGATTGGCCTGAGGAGGGTTAGAATAAGAACTAGTAAAGTGGTTCCTGAGCTCAGGAGGGTCGGGAGGCAAGAGTTCTTGCTCCTTTGCGTGGAGGCTGAGTTTGCCGATCCGCTTCTTCTGTCTTGGCTTGACCTAACTTGACCTCCCTTCACAGTGAGGATCCTAGCTACTTATATAGGCAGCCAGGGTCCTCTTCCCCCGAAATCTTTAGGCGAGAAGGGATCCCACAACGGCCATTTTTGAGCGGGAACACAAGGACGTTCCTACCCTGACAAAAGCAGTCTTCGCCTGCAAAAGGATCAGGCGGTGACGCGGTGGTGGGCTCGGTGGTGACATCCTCCCTGTCATCCTTGCGGTCTTCGGTCTTGTTGCACCAAAGGGGAAACCTTTGTCCCACTCCCCGGGAACCTGCGCCTGCACTGCCTCCTTTGCACCGAAACGGCAACTGCGCCGCTGGCGGGCGCTAGCACCCGCTGGCGCGGTGCGTCACTGCTTACATCGCTGCCTCCTCATGAGGCGGACTTGGCCTTGGATTCTCCGCCTCTCCGGAGCACCTTGCCGAGGCCGCTTCTGAGGGGGTCTTGACGTTGTTCTCCTCGCGAGGTCTAGCCCCCTCGCGAGGGTCTTGGGTAGCTGGTCGATCAGCTGGGCCGTACAAGGCTGTGGCAGGAGCGCACTGCGGCCCGCAGACAGGCAAGTCTGGGTACCCTAGTTCCCAGGACGCCGACAGTTGCTATTGCACCCACGCATAATAGTCCTATTATCTTCTTGAGTTCTGCAAACTACACTATATCGGAGAAGTTTGCACTTATTAAGGATTATATTGATGGGTTGCCTTTTTCCGTTACACATGATAATTTTTATGAATATAATATGCATGTGCTTGCTGCTTCTACTTGCAATTATTATGAGAGAGGAACTACATCTCCGCCCCTCTATGTTTCCAATACGATAAAATTGCAAGAAACTGCTTATACTATGCATTGGCCTTTACTTGATGTGCATCAATTGTTCTTATATGACATGCCTATGCATATGAAGAGAGTTAGACTTCGTTTTTTGCATGACGCATATCGCTTTGTGCTCACTACTAAATGCCAAATCATTGCTAATTAAAATTGGCTTTGATATACCTTGGGATCCGGGTGGATCCATTACTTGAGCACTATATGCCTAGCTTAATGGCTTTAAAGAAAGCGCTGCCAGGGAGATAACCCGGAAGTTTTAGAGAGTCATTTATTTCTGTTGTGTGCTTTTATGAAGTTTAAAAACAAAAATATCAAGAGGGGAACCTAAAACTTTTTCAAAAAGATGAGTGAAAGTAAGAAGGATGAGCACCGTTGAAATGGGGGAGCTCCTTGAACATTGTTCATGCCCATGCAAACTTTGCAAATCTTAATTACAGAAAATTTTCATCAAAAATAATTATCCCCTTGTACAATTCCATTGTATTATAAAAATAATGTGCGAAGAGTTTCCTTTAGGATGATTAAACTGCTTGTTGGTTTGTGCGGTGCAAAAACAGAAACTTTGGCTGTAGTGCGCGATTTTACGTTTTTTAGTGGAACGTCGAAAGGATCTGAAACTTTTCGCAATGTCTTGCTATACAAATTGTTGTTTTTTTTCCTATTTTTTCCATGATTTTTAGAGTTACAGAAGTATGGTTAATGTTCAGATTACTACAGACTGTCCTGTTTTCACACATTGCTGTTATAGCTTCACTATTTGCATATGTTTGAATTCTTGTTGATGCCTCCTTGACTTGGGGCCATAGAATTGTGATAGCATACAGTAGGTAATGTTTGTTCATGATTATACACTTATCGGAGAGATTGACCACGAGTGTCCTCATCGACGACCCATGGTATTTCAAGACAATTGGGGGCCGCCTGTCACCCCCGGCCGCCTGCTCATCGGGCCGCCTCCTGGGGTAGCAACGCCCAGGAGCCGGCTGCCAGCAAGCGGCGGGGGCCTGGACAGGCGGCAGCCTCATGGCCCACATCCAGAATACGGCCCCACGCCTCCCCCACGGGACGCGTGTTGGGGAACCACGACGAGGCTAAGGCATGGCTACAGTTGAACATGTCCTTAGAGAATCTGTAAGGGCGTGGCTATAGTGAGGGCGTATCTTACGGATGCTCCTTAAGCGTTGTATCACTGTAGCCATGCTGTCAGTGACCTAGCCCCGGTCAAAGGAAGCCATGATCCCACTACCCACAGGCGACAGAGCAGCAGGCGGCTGGCCCCACCTGCCAGTGGGTGAACAAGAAGCAAGTGGCCCCTAGCAGGCGGCATGGGGGACGGGCCGCCTGGTAGCAGGTGGCTAACCGTACCCTAGGAGTCTGAACCCCATCAAGATGACAAGACATGATGTGGTGGTAGCGTACGGCAGGAGGCGGCGGCACTGTAGCCATTCCTCTCCTGACGATGGTGCCGTCAGCAGAAGAGCGCCCACAGTAAAAAGCAATCACAAGGCCCCGCAGACGGCGGGCCCCAGCAAACAGGCGGGAAGGCCGGCACTCGAAGACGCTGACAGCTGGGGGCCATTCCGCCTGGATTACTATTGTACCCCTGGGGGTAGGCCTATATAAACCCCCAGGGTCCTCCATGTGGAGGGGTTGGACCTGAAGAAGAAGAAGAAGAGGGACACAAAGAGAGATAGGAAGAAACCCTAGCGTCCATTCCCATTCCCTAGAGCGAAGGTAGAGAGCTAGCCTTGCCCTTCTTCTCCCTCTAGACGACACAGCTCAAGGAGCAACCTTGTAGCTGCCATATGACATTAGTCATGACGCGGAGTCCCCGCAGACGGAGTGCCCCGAACCTGGGTAAGATTCGTAGGCGTCCTAAGTGTCACCTTATCCCGCTTCTAGGGCCCGGCGACGTTCTATGTTCCCATGCATGATAAGCCATCCTTTGGCATATGTCGCACCAAAACCCCGACATTTGGCGCCCACCATGGGGCAAGGTGCACCGTCGTCCGTAGACATGTTCTGGACGGGAAGTTTGTTCCTCCCTGGCAAGCACAGCCAGCCCGGCACGCCTGCAGGCTTGGACGCCGGGATGCTACATGGCGCTGAGGCCGCATGTGCCGCGAGCGGACTCGCCGACCTTCTCGTCGGCGTCCATATTCACGACGAGCCCTCTCCGTCCGCAGAGCCAGTTGCCTCGGAAAGCTGCATCGTCGAGCTCCTCGACAAGCTCCACATCACCGACGAGCGCGCCTCCGACATGGAGTCTGTGGGCTCCTCTGATCCACCAGTCGACATGATCATCGACCTCGACGCGGCGTCCATCGATTCCTTCCCCGAGCATTTGGTGATCATCGATGATCCCCTCCCCACTGCAGCATGCGGCAGTGGCGTCAGCACCGTCACGGAGGTGCTGGCCACCAGCCACGGCGAGCCTTCCGGCGGGTCTGGCCAAGACCCGCTGCAGGCGGCCATGCAGAGCCTTTCCGCCCCCATCACCGTGGGAACAGACGGCGCGGCGCTGCAGGCACTCCGCGTATCGCTCCTCGACAACACCAACAAGCTAGCCGCCTCCCGGCACCTCACTGAAGCCTACCGCCGTGAGATGGACCATGCCATAGGCGGCACACCGGTTTCTGGCAAGCCCAGCCGGGCTGGTGCTGTCCGCGATCGCAGCGGAGTGTTGGCCGACATGTTGGGGGCCCCACGGCCAGTATACCCCACCCGGTCGAAGAACCTAAGGGCTGCCCAGGCGGCAGCTAATGAACTAGGCCACTTACAAGGAGATGAACTTTGCTGCATGACTCAGCGCATCTGGCAGCTCCTCGATGCGGCTACCGCACAGCAGGAAGCCTCTCGCCGGGCCATGGAGGCCGGAGCGCAAGCAGATAACCGCCCTCTTCGGCAGGAGCAAGGAGCCACATCCCGTTCTCCAACAGTCGGCACTCGCAGCCGGCATGACTCAGAGCCGGCTGCTAGCCGCAGCAGACAGACTCGCATCACCATCGAGCGCGATCAAGACGGCCACCCAAGGGCTATGGAGCGGCGAAAGGAGCGTCCGCCTCCTCCTCGCCGGGAGAGGCGTGCGTCTCCGCCGCCTGTAGACCATCCTTCTCTCGCAGGCCGCTTGGGCCGCTGCAAGGTAGTTGAGGAGAATGACGCCCGCCACCGCCTCGACCGACTGGCTCGGTCCCAGACGGTCGAAGAAGAAGATGCCCTTGGCCCAGCCTGCTTCGGCCCCCGCATCCGTGACGAGCCTTTTCCCAAGGATTTCTCACTCCCCAGAGACACCCCCAAGTACAACGGATCAGTGAAGCCGGAGGACTGGCTGGTGGATTACTCCACGGCTGTCAGCATAGCAATTGGCAACAGGAGCGTTGCTGTGAAGTATGTGCCACTCATGCTCCAGGGCACGGCCCAGACGTGGTTGAACAGCCTCAAGCCCAACAGCATCAACGGCTGGTTGGATTTCACCGACGCCTTCACTCGCAACTTCACCAGCACCTACAAGCGTCCTCCCAAGCCACGCCAGCTCTCCTTGTGTGTCCAAGGTCCGAACGAGTCCGCTCGTGATTACCTGACGCGTTGGGCGGAGCTGCGCAACTCTTGCGAAGGAGTGCACGAGGTACAATCCATCAAGTATTTCACGACCAGGTGCAGAGAAGGCACCTTGCTCAAGCCCAAGCTCCTCTGTGACGAGCCCGCCACGCTGGACGAGCTGTTAAGAATAGCAGACAAGTATGCCACTGCTGATTCCTCCATGAAGTCCGAGCTGCAAGTGGATGCCTCCGAAAAGATGGCTCCCCCAGCTCCTAGAACGCCGGCTGGAGAGTCCAGTCGGCGCCAGCAGCAGACTGACCACAAGCGCAAAGCCCACCCGCCGGCTTCCAACAACCGGCTGGTGACAGCAGTTGATGGCCAGCAGCCAGAAGCTCAAGCAGGACCCAAACGCCAGAAGGGCGGCAAGCCAGCCTGACATCCCGCCTTCTCCTTCGATCAAGCCCTAGATGCTTCCTGCAAGATTCACAGCGGCGCGAAGCCCTCCAATCACACCACACGAAAGTGTCACTGGCTCACACGGATTGCCAGAGGGGAAGCTCTGCCACCGCCGCCTGCTGGGCAGGCGGCTCTGCCTCCCAAACCACCGGCTACTGCCCAGGCAGCCAGGTCCAGGACGAGTTCCCGGAAGAGAACGAAGCATACGTCGTCTTCATGAGCCAGGCGGACGATAGGCACAGCCGGCGCCAGTAGCGCAAAGAAGTCGACACCATTGCCGCCGAAGCCCAAGAATTCATGCACTGGTCTGAAAGGCCCATCAGCTGGAGCCGTGAAGATCACCCGGCCGTCATGCCTTCACCAGGAGCTTATGCCTTGGTTCTGGATGCAACTCTCTCCACCGACAGGTGGGCCTGTCGTTTCTCCCGAGTGCTGGTAGACGTCGGTGGCAGCATCAACATCATGTACCGTGACACCATGGAGAAGTTGGGCATCAAAGAGAAACAACTTCAGCCTACCAGGGCCGTGTTCCATGGCATCGTTCCGGGCCTCTCTTGCTCACCAATCGGCAAGGCCAAGATTGATGTCCTGTTTGGTGACAAGAGGCATTTCCGGCGAGAGACGGTCTGGATTGAAGTGGTGAACCTGGAAAGCCCCTATCACGTGATATTGGGCCGGCCAGCTCTAGCAAAGTTCATGGCAGTACCCCATTACGCCTACCTCAAGATGAAGATGCCGGGTCCCAAATGAATAATCACCATAGTCGGGGATTATGAGAAGTCTGTCGCATGTGCAACTGCCAGCAGCCGGCTGGCCGAGTCCCTTGTCGTAGCTGAAGAGAAGCGCCGCCTGGAACGGTTGGCGGCAATGGCTGGCGAGCAGCCAGCCATACCATCCGATCCCAGGGAGGCGGAGCCGCAAGGCTCGTTCCAGCCAGCCAAGGAGACAAAGAAGATTGCGTTGGACCCGTCTCACCCAGAGCGATTTGCTGTCATAGGGTCAAACCTAGACAACAAGTAGGAAAGCGAGCTCGTCGATTTCCTCCGTGAGAATCGGGACATCTTTGCATGGTTCCCTAAAGAAATGCCGGGTGTCCCGACGGACTTCGCCGAGCACAAGCTACATGTGAGAGAAGATGCAAAGCCTTTCAGGTAGCCACTCCGCCGCCTGTCAGAAGAAAAAAGAAGAGTTGTCAGAGACGAGGTTGCCCACCTGCTAGTAGCCGGTTTCATTATGGAAGTGTTCTATCCTGAGTGGCTCTCCAACCCTGTCCTAGTGCTGAAGAAGAATAACAAATGGCGCATGTGCATTGATTACACCAGCCTGAACAAAGCTTGCCCTAAAGATCCGTTTGCTCTGCTGCAAATAGACCAAGTGATTGACTCCACAGCTGGATGCGAGCTGCTGTCAGTCCTTGATGCCTATTCCGGGTACCACCAAATCAAACTTGATCCGGCCGACCGCCTGAAGACCGCCTTCCTCACGCCATTTGGGGCCTTCTGCTACCTGACTATGATCTTCGGCTTGAGGAATGCCGGGGCCATCTTTCAGCGTTGCATGCAGAAGTGTCTCCTCAAGCAACTTGGCAGAAACGCCCATGTTTACGTGGACGATATCGTGGTGAAGATGGAGAAGAGGGGAACTCTCTTAGAGGACCTCCAAGAGACTTTCGAAAACCTGCGCCGCTTTCAGACCAAGCTAAACCCGGAGAAATGCGTCTTCGGGGTACCAGTAGGCCATCTCCTTGGTTTCCTGGTATCTGAACGCGGCATCGAGTGCAACCCCGCGAAGATCAAGGCCATTGAGAGAATGGAGAGACCAACTCGCATACAGGACATCCAGAAGTTCACCGGGTGCTTGGCGTCGCTCAGCCGATTCATCAGCCGGCTGGGCGAAAACGCACTCCCCTTGT
This sequence comes from Secale cereale, assembly GCA_902687465.1. Taxonomy (NCBI): domain Eukaryota; kingdom Viridiplantae; phylum Streptophyta; class Magnoliopsida; order Poales; family Poaceae; genus Secale; species Secale cereale. The sequence continues at coordinate 928,234,626 of LR738711.1, read as the reverse complement.
ACCAACTAATGAAGAAGACTGCTTGCTTTGAGTGGAACGACAAGGCGGAGGTAGCCTTCCAGCAGCTCAAGAAAGTCATGTCCACGCCGCCTATCCTGGCGGCGCCAACAGACAAAGTACCCATGTTCCTTTACCTAGCCGCCACCAGCCGGGTGGTTAGCACTGTCATTGTGGTCGAGCGCCCAGAAGACGGTAGGGCCTTGCCTGTCCAGAGGCCGGTCTACTACTTGAGTGAGGTGCTGTCAATCTCCAAGCAGAACTACCCCCATTACTAGAAGATGTGCTATGGCGTGTACTTCACCGCCAAGAAACTCAAGCAGTACTTCCAAGAGCATCCGATCACGGTCATATGCACGGCCCCGCTTGCTGAAATCATGGGCAACAGAGATGCTTCAGGCAGGGTGGCGAAGTGGGCCATTGAGCTGGCCCCCTTTGCCATCTTCTACTAGCCCCGCACCACCATCAAATCGCAAGCACTGGCCGACTTCCCCGTCGACTAGGTCGAGACCCAGTACCTGCCGCCTGCTCCAGATTCAACCCATTGGCAGATGCACTTCGATGGATCAAAGATGCGCACTGGCTTGGGAGCCGGCGTCGTCCTCACCTCTCCCAAGGGCGACAAGCTCAACTACACCATGCAAATCCACTTTGCCGCCTCCAACAATGTGGCCGAGTATGGGGCACTCATTCACGGGCTCCAGATGGCCAAAGAGATCGGCATCCGGCGGGTGCTGTGCTATGGTGACTCAGATTTGGTTGTCCAGCAGTCCTCTGGGGACTGGGATGCCAAAGACGCAAACATGGCAAGTTACCGTTTCCTTGTCCAGTAGATCAGTGGGAACTTTGACGGCTGCGAGTTCCTCCATGTGCCACGAGCCGACAACGTGCAAGCCGACGCCTTCGCACGAATTGGTTTCACCCGCCAAGCAATACCAGCCGGCGTGTCCCTCCAATGCTTGCGCAAGCCGTCTATCAAGCCGTCAAGAGAGTCAGAGTCAATCTTCATGCCAGCCGATCCTGGGGCAGACGACCCCACAACCTCAGCAGCTGGCCCAGGGACTGCTCCAGCAGGCGGCCAAGAAACTTCAACTCCAGAAGACGGCCCAAGGACTACTGCAACTCGCCCGGGGATTGCTCCAGCAGGCGGCCAAGAAGCATCAGCTCCAGCAGATGGCCCAGGGACTGCTGCAGCCGGCCTGGGGACTTCAGAAGCACAGCAGGCGGCTCACCCCAGCCCTCCACCTCCCTCCCGAACCACCCTGGTTTTAGTGGCAGAAGTAGCAGGAGTCTCAGCACCATCTTGGGCACAGCCAATCCTCAGTTTTCTGCTCAGAATAGAGTTGCCAGCAGACGAAACTTTGGCACGGCAAGTTAAATGCCGAGCTTCAGCATATACAATAATTAACAGAGAGCTAGTCAGAAGAAGTGCAACCGGCGTCTTCCAGCGCTGCGTGGAAGCAGAAAAGGGTCTGGCCATTTTGAGAGATATTCATCAAGGGGAGTGCGGCCACCATGCGGCATCAAGATCCCTCGTTGCTAAAGCTTTCCGCCACGGATTCTTCTGGCCGACTGCTTTGGACGCCGCCAAAGATTTAGTCAGGAAGTGCAACGGCTGCTAGCGCTTCAGTTCCAAGCAACAATTGTCGGCTTCTGCACTCAAGAACATTCCGATCACTTGTCCATTTGCAGTCTGGGGACTGGACATGGTGGGTCCTTTCAAGAAAGCCCGAGGCGGTTTGACCGATTTGCTTGTGGCCGTGGACAAGTTCACCAAGTGGATCGAGGCAAAGCCAATCAAGAAACTCAATGGCCAAACATCTGTGACCTTCATCGCAAACATCATAGTCCGGTATGGCATACCACACAGCATTGTCACCGACAACGACACAAACTTTGCCAAAGGCGCATTGGCCCGTTTCTGTGCAACACACGGCTTCTGACTGGACTTAGCGTCTATTGCCCACTGATACGTCTCCAACGTATCTATAATTTTTGATTGTTCCATGCTATTATTTATGAAGTCTTGGATGTTTAATGGGCTTTATCATTTACTTTTATATCATTTTTGGTACTAACCTACTAACCCAAAGGCCCAGTCCAGATTGCTGTTTTTTTGCCTATTTCAGGGTTTTGCAGAAAAAGAATATAAAACGGAGTCCAAACGGAATGAAACCTTCGCGAGAGATATTTTTGGAGAAAATCACGCACGCGGAGCTTGAGGACCAAGTCAGGGGACAGAGAGGTGGCCCTCGAGGGTGGGGCGCGCTCCCTGCCTCGAGGCCCCCTCAAGTGGCCCCCGGTGCCCTCCTTCTTCCTATATAAGTCCACGTACCCCAGAAACTCCATGAACAGAGAGAAAACCCTAATTCCACCGCCGTAGCTTCTGTTCCCGTGGAGATCCCATCTTGGAGCCTGTTCCGGAGTTCCACCGGAGGGGGATCCATCACAGAGGCCTTCATCATCATCATCATCATCGCCCTCACCATGAGTTGTGAGTAGTTTACCACAGACCTTCGGGTCCATAGCTAGTATCTAGATGGCTTCTTCTCTCTCATTGGATCTCAATACAAAGTTCTCCTCGGTCTTTGAGGAGATCTATTCGATGTAATCTCTTTTTGCGGTGTGTTTGTCGAGATCCGATGAATTGTGAGTTTATGATCAAGGTTATCTATGAAAGATATTTGGTTCTTCTATGAACTTTTTATGTGTGCTCATAATATCCTTGCAAGTCTCTTCGAATTATTGGGTTAGTTTGGCCTACTAGATCTATAGTTCTTGCAGTGGGAGAAGTGCTTGGCTTTGGGTTCAATCTTGCGGTGTCCATTCCCAGTGACAGTAGGGGCAGCAAGGCACGTATTGTATTGTTGCCATCGAGGATAAAAATATGGGGTTTACATGATATTGCTTGAGTTTATCCCTCTACATCATGCCATCTTGCTTAAGGCGTTACTCTGTTCTTATGAACTCCATACACTAGATGCATGCTGGATAGCGGTCAATGTGTGGAGTAATAGTAGTAAATGCAGGCAGGAGTTGGTCTACTTGTCTCGGACGTGATGCCTATATACAATGATAATGCCTAGATAGTCTCATAATTGTTCGATTTTCTATCAATTGCTCGACAGTAATTTGTTTACCCGTCGTAGAATATCGCTATCATGAGAGAAGCCACTAGAGAAAACTATGACTCTCAGGTGTATTCTCAACATATCAATCTACATCTACTTTACTTTTCTGCTTTTATTTGTTGTTTTGTTAAACCAAAAATACCAAAAATATCAACTATCATCTCTATCAGATCTCACTCTCGTAAGTGACCATAAAGGGATTGACAACCCCTTATCGCGTTGGTTGTGAAGTTCTTATTTGTTTGTGCAGGTGTGAGGGACTGGCGCGTGGTCTCCTACTGGATTGATACCTTGGTTCTCAAAAACTGAGGGAAATACTTATGCTACTGTGCTGCATCTCCCTTTCCTCTTCGAGGGAATACAACACAAGCTAAAGAGGTAGCAAGAAGAATTTATGGCGCCGTTGCCGGGGAGGCTTACGCAAAAGTCATATACCAAGTACCTATCACAAACCCTTATCCTTCGCATTTTTGCCTCTCGTTTTCCTCTCCCCCACTTGACCCTTGCCGTTTTATTTGCCCTTCTTCCGCCGTGTGTTTATCGTTCGCTTGCTTCTTTGTTTGCTTGTGTGATGCTTGCTTGCTTGTGTGCTATGTGCCCTTAATTAGCTTGCATCTTCGCTTGCTAAAGTATGGATCCTCATCCACTTGCTAATCTCTTTAAGAGATCCAATTATGTTGAACCTATTGCTAGTGAGTTGACTGCACTAGATTATCTTTATGGGGTTTTGCTTGAAATTTGTGAATCTGAAAATTGTGACGAAATATTGAAAGAAAAAGATAAATTGATTAACGATAGCTCTTTGGGTAAAAAGCATGATGCAATGATGTTACTATAAATTCTATTAATGTCAGTTGTGCTAATGATATGCAAAACGCTAAGCTTGGGGATGCTTATTTTGCTTTGCCCACTACTTGTTGTAATGATCATTATTGTGGTGATGCTTCTTACGATCTTGAAATTTTATTTGAACCCCATGATGAATATGAGATTGATAATAATGTTTGCTATAATATTGAAAGTGGGTTTGGAAGAGTGTCAACTTTAGATCCCACATATTTGGAGAATGTTCAATCTTATGATTTTTTTGATAAAAGTGGGTTTGGAGAGGTCATGACTTTAGTTAATGTTAATCCCACTATTTTGGAAGAGTGTCAACTTTGCATGCATGTGGATCATGTTGAGAATAAGTTATGTGATAGCTATTTTGTTGAATTTGATCATGATCCTACATGCAATTATTATGAGAGAGGGAAATATCGTTGTAGAAATTTTCATGTTACTAAATTACCTCTCGTTATGTTGAGATTGCTATTGTTTCTTTCTCCTTCCTTGCATATGCTAGATCTTGCTTGTCTTGGTAATTTGTTTTTCTATAAGATGCCTATGCATAGGAAGTATGTTAGACTTAGATGTGTTTGTCACATGTCTTATATTGGTCTCTTTGTGCTTCAATCCTTGTCTTTCATGTGAGCATCATTGAATTCTCAAGCCTATCTTAATGGCTATAAACGATAGCGCTTGTTGCGAGGCAACCCAATTTTATATTTTTTGTTTTTGTTGCTGTTAGGGAATAAATAATGCATCTATCCTCTGATTAGATGTGGTTTCATGCTTTGTTTAGTGTTTGTGCCAAGTAGAACCTTTGGGAAGACTTGTGTGAAGTTTATATTATCTTGCTGTGAAAAACAGAATCGTTAGTGCTCGCTAAAGTAGTTGTGAGATCTTACCGGAGCGTGCTTTTTAGTTGATTATTTTTGCAGATGATTGGTAGACAAATTCCTCAAATTTGCCAATTTAGTTTGAATTTTTTGGATTTCCAGACGTAGGAGAACCCTGCAGATTACTACAGACTGTTCTGTCTTTGACAGATTCTGTTTTTCGTGTGTTGTTTGCTTATTCCGATGCATCTATGAGTAGTATTGGAGGATATGAACCATAGAGAAGTTGGAGTACAGTAGGTTTAACACCAATATAAACAAAGAATGAATTTATTGCTGCACCTTTGAGCAGTGGTTTGCTTTCTTATACTAACGGAGCTCACGAGAAGTTTTGTCTAAGTTTTGTGTTGTGAAGTTTTCAAGTTTTCAAGTTTTGAGTATTGCTTTGATGGACTACGGAACAAGGATTAGCAAAGGCCTAAGCTTGGGGATTCCCAAGTCACCCCAAGTAAATTAAAGATAATCAAAATCCTAAGCTTGGGGATGCCCCGGGAAGGCATCCCCTCTTTAGTCTTCATCCATCGGTAACTATACTTGGAGCTATATCTTTATTCGCAACATGTTATGTGTTTTGCTTGGAGTGTCTTGTATAATTTGAGTCTTTGCTTGTTAGTTTGCCACAATCATCCTTGCTGGACACACCTATTTGAGAGAGTTAAATATGACCTATAAATTGTTAGAACACCCTATGTGCTTCACTTATATCTTTTGAGTTGAATAGTTTTTGCTTTAGTGCTTCACTTATACTCCCTCCGTTCCTAAATATTTGTCTTTCTAGAGATTTCAACAAGTGACTACATACAAAGCAAAATGAGTGAATCTACACTATAAAATATGTCTACATACATCCGTATGTGTAGTCCATTTGAAATGCCTAGAAAGACAAAAATTTTGGAACGGAGGGAGTATCTTTTAGAGCACGGTGGTGATAATATTTTGTAGAAATTGTTGAACTCTCATGCTTCACTTATATCTATTTGAGAGTCTATTAAAACAGCATGGTAATGTGTTTAGGCTAAAGAACTAGTTTTCACATGATAGACACCCAATGTCAATGTAGTAAAAAAAAAATCACACCAAGTGCATCGAATAGAATGAGATGTGGGATGCTTGATAATTGTTTTGAGACATGAGGATGGTGATATTAGAGTCATGCTAGTGGAGTTATTATGAAATTGAGAAATACTTGTGTTAAGGTTAGTGATTCCCGTATCATGCGCGTATGGTGAACCGCTATGTGACGAAGTTAGAGCATGAGGTATTTCTAGAGTGCCAACCTTTGTGTGGAGGTCGGGGGCGCGCGATGGTTAACTCCTACC
>LR738711.1:928187715-928228388 GCA_902687465.1 Secale cereale | reverse complement strand
CCCCCCCCCCCCTAGGAGCATGCGTCGATTGCTTTGTTTTGATGACTCGTAGATTTTTGCAATTAGTACGCACTCTCACCTTTCCACCATTGCTAGCCTCTTTTGTACCGCGCAACTTTCGCCGGTGCCATAAACCCACTATATATCCTTCCTCAAAACAGCCACCATACCTACCTATCATGGCATTTCCATAGCCATTGCGAGATATATTGCCATGCAACTTACCACCGTTCTGTTCATATGACACACATCATATTGTCATATTGCCATTGCATGATCATGTAGTTGACATTGTATTTGTGGCAAGGCCACCATGCATAATTTTTATACATGTCACTCTTATTTCATTGCACATGCCGGTACACCGCCGGAGGCATTCATATAGAGTCATACTTTGTTGTTGTAGTATCGAGTTGTAATATCGAGTTGTAATGAAAGTGTGATGATCATCATTATTAGAGCATTGTCCCATGGGAAAAAAGGCTAAATCTATAAAGCCACTCCGCAAAAAAAAAAGAAAAAGAAAAAAAAAGGAAAGGCCAAAGAAAAAAAAGAAAGGCCCAAAAAAAAGAAAAAAAGAAAAAAGAAAAGAAAAGAAAAAGGGACAATTGCTACTATCTTTTTCCACACTTGTGCTTCAAAGTAGCACCATGTTCTTCATTGTAGAGAGTCTCATGTCTAGTCACTTTCATATACTAGTGGGAATTTTCATTATAGAACTTGGCTTGTATATTCCAATGATGGACTTCCTCAAATGCCCTAGGTATTCATGAGCAAGCAAGTTGGATGCACACCCACTAGTTTATTTTGTTCATCTTTCATTCATATTTAGCTCTAGTGCATCCGTTGCATGGCAATCCCTACTCACTCACATTGATATCTATTGATGGGCATCTCCATAGCCCGTTGATACGCCTAGTCGATGTGAGACTATCTCCCTCCTTTTTGTCTTCTCCACAACCACCTCTATTCCACCAATAGTGCTATGTCCATGGCTCACGCTCATGTATTGCGTGAAAGTTGAAAGGTTTGAAAAGATAGAGTATGAAAACAAGTGCTTGGCTGAAATCGGGGTTGTGCATGATATGAATATTTAGTGTGATAAGAAGGGAGCATAGCCAATACTATATGATTTTGTAGGGATAACTTTCTTTAGCCATAGTATTTTCAGAAGACATGATTGCTTTGTTAGTATTGCTTGAAGTATTGTTATTTCTTATGTCAATATAGACTTTTATCTTGAATCTTTCATATCTAAACATTCATGCCACAATTAAGAGAATTACATTGAATAAACTATATTGGTTAGCATTCCACATCAAAAATTCTTTCTTTATCATTTACCTACTCGAGGACGAGCAGGAGTAAATCTTGGGGATGCTTGAGACGTCTCCAACGTATCTATAATTTTTGATTGTTCCATGCTATTATTTATGAAGTTTTGGATGTTTAATGGGCTTTATCATTCACTTTTATATCATTTTTGGGACTAACCTACTAACCCAAAGGCCCAGTCCAGATTGCTGTTTTTTTGCCTATTTCAGGGTTTTGCGGAAAAAGAATATCAAACGGGGTCCAAACGGAATGAAACCTTCACGAGATATATTTTTGGAGAAAATTACGCACGCGGAGCTTGAGGACCAAGTCTGGGGACAGAGAGGTGGTCCTCGAGGGTGGGGGCGCGCCCCCATCCCAAGGCGCGCCTCCTGCCTCGAGGCCCCCTCAAGTGGCCCTCGGTGCCCTCCTTTTTCCTATATAAGTCCACGTAACCCAGAAACTCCGTGAACAGAGAGAAAACCCTAATTCCACCGTCGTAGATTCTGTTCCCGTGGAGATCTCATCTTGGAGCCGGTTCCGGAGCTCCACCGGAGGGGGATCCATCACGGAGGCCTTCAACATTATCATCATCGCCCTCACCATGAGTTTTGAGTAGTTTACCACAGACCTTTGGGTCCATTGCTAGTATCTAGATGGCTTCTTCTCTCTCTCTTTGGATCTCAATACAAAGTTCTCCTCGGTTTTCGAGGAGATCTATTCGATGTAATCTCTTTTTGTGGTGTGTTTTCCGAGATCCGATGAATTATGAGTTTGTGATCAAGGTTACCTATGAAAGATATTTGGTTCTTCTCTGAACTTTTTATGTGTGCTCATAATATCCTTGCAAGTCTCTTTGAATTATTGGTTTGGTTAGGCCTACTAGATCTATAGTTCTTGCAATGGGAGAAGTGCTTGGCTTTGGGTTCAATCTTGCGGTGTCCATTTCCAGTGACAGTAGGGGCAGCAAGGCACGTATTGTATTGTTGCCATCGAGGATAAAAAGATGTGGTTTACATCATATTACTTGAGTTTATCCCTCTACATCATGTCATCTTGCTTAAGGCGTTACTCTGTTCTTATGAACTCAATACACTAGATGCATGCTGGATAGCGGTCGATGTGTGGAGTAGTAGTAGTAGATGCAGGCAGGAGTCGGTCTACTTGTCTCGGACGTGATGCCTATATACCATGATCATGCCTAGGTAGTCTCATAATTATTCGCTTTTCTATCAATTGTCGACAATAATTTGTTTACCCGCCGTAGAATATCACTATCATGAGAGAAGCCACTAGAGAAAACTATGGCCCTCGGGTCTATTCTCAACATATCAATCTACATCTACTTTACTTTAACCGCTTTTATTTGTTGTTTTATTAAACCAAAAATACAAAAAATATCAACTATCATCTCTATCAGATCTCACTCTCGTAAGTGACCGTAAAGGGATTGACAACCCCTTATCGCGTTGGCTGCGAAGTTCTTATTTGTTTGTGCAGGTGCGAGGGACTGGCGCGTGGTCTCCTACTGGATTGATACCTTGGTTCTCAAAAACTGAGGGAAATACCTACGCTACCGTGCTGCATCTCCCTTTCCTCTTCGAGGGAATACAACGCAAGCTCCAGAGGTAGCACCCACCCGCCGTCAAACGGTTAAGTTGAGTGTGCAAACGGCCTTATTTTGTCCGGCATCAAGCCCCGGCTAGTCGAGCCTTTGGAAAGATCAGCCGGCTGCTGGATCGAAGAGTTGCCGTCTGTCCTCTGGAGCCCCAGGACAACTCCGAACTAGTCAACCGGCTTCACTCCCTTCTTCCTCGTCTATGGGGCCGAGGCCGTCATCCCAACAGATGTTGAGTTTGACTCGCCTCGTGTCACCATGTAGACAGAAGCCGAAGCAAAAGAAGCACGAGAAGACGGCGTGGACCTGCTGGAAGAGGCCCGGCTAGTAGCACTCCGCCAGTTCGCCATCTACCAGCAGGGTCTCTGTCGCTACCACAGCCGGCGAGTCAGGCCACATTCCTTCCACGAGGGAGATCTTGTGCTCTGGCTGATCCAGCGAACAGCCGGCCAGCACAAGCTTTCAGTCCCTTGGGAAGGACCATTCATCATCAGCAAGGTACTAGGCAACGATGCCTACTACCTCATCGATGCGCAGAAGCCAAGATCACACAAAAGAGACGACTCAGGCAAGGAGTCAGAGCACCCGTGGAACGCAAACCTACTTCGCCGCTTTTATAGCTAAAGACAGTATGTGTCGTGCTATTTACTTTATTTTGAGAAACAATGGAACCCCCGAGGAGTTCTCGGGGACTGTCCAACCCTTTATCTATATGATAAGATTTATGCCTGTGAATGAGTATTTCCATTCCTTCACCCGGCACCGGGACCAAGCAGATGGCCCGGGGGCTTGCCGCCTGGCCCTATGTTTAAAGCCTTTTCTTCAACAGTCGGACAAGTAGTGTGCCAGCATCCAACCCCTCTCCCACCTATAGTCACAGACTCGCAGAACGCGGCTGTCTGACTGGCAGGAGTCGAAGGCAGGAAGTGGTGCCCACATGAAAATGGCTAAAGAAAATAAACATAGGGCAAGACGGCCCTTCATATAAGTTGGCCGACTGCCGAGCAGCTGGCCGGCCGGCTTCTAGCTTAGCCAAACCATGTTCCAGAGGGCGGGATAGTTGCCTATCTGGAAAACAGCTAATTAACTGACCCAGTCACAGACCACAGAGTGGCTGTCTGGCTGGCGGGACGGCAGTTAAAGGAAAGAGCAAAAGAAAAACGCCCGAAGGAACAAAGGATGGTGCTAACTCTAGAACCCGTCAAACAACATGGACATATGCTGAATTAAGAGAATATTTATAATAAAAGGCCTCGAAGGCCGCCTTCCAGCAATATCTTATGAGTACACCTAGTGGGTGGAATTGTTCGGACTAATCCTACCAAGTCTTAAGAAAAACAGCAAATGAAAGATACACAATGACGCCTAAGCTAGAGGTGCAACAGGCGGAGCGGGTGGCACGACGGGATGAACGGGGCCGGCAGCTAGGGGGGCCGCCTGATGGGTCTCGGCCTGGTCGCTTCCCACAGCAGACGACGTCGTCCCGCTGGGCCCGCTCGTGGAGGCCTGATCGGGCTGGAATTGAGCAGACGGCTCTGCCTCCTGGGAGCTGGTTTCCTCATCGCCGTCTTCCTCGTCCTCGCCGTCATCGCTTGAGGCGATCTCCTCATCTAGCTCCTCTAGCGCCGCCAGGTCCAGCCCAAAGTTATCGGGTGGCACCACATGGCCGTTTTCATCCAACTCTGGAATGAAAACGGCAGTGTCGGCATAATCGGCGAGGGAGGCGGCCCGCTTGACAAGATCTCCTCGCACCGGGGCCAGTTCGGGCTCGGCTTCTAGGCGGAAGGTCGCCAGCTGGGGGAGGTCCAGGTCCGGGTACCAACCCTTGGCGAATTCCAGGGCAGTCCATGCACCAGCCCTCGCTGTAGCGCCCTTCCATGCCTCGAAGCGGCGGCCAGCAGCCTCCAGCCAGTCGGCGGTCCGGCTGGGGGTGCGGAGTACCGGGACGTCCGGCCAGAGGGCGGCCAGTACTTGGGCCCCTGCACGTTGCAGGCAGCGGAGCAAGCAGTGGGCCGGCTGAAGGCGTACCTTGACGGCAAGAAGCTATTCGTTGGGAGTCCGGGGCACGTTGGGTGTGATCACCCGGCCCGACTGGCGCCTCTCGTCACGCTGGGCCTCAATAGCCTGGCTAGCGGCAACAGAATGGCCAGGGAAGAATTCTGCGCCAAGGACAAGACAAAGAATCAGAAAAAAGAAAGCCGGCCGTAGCAGACGGCAAGCACGTGAAAGCAGGGCAGACGGCTTACCATCGACCTTGTCCGCAATGGCCCCGTAGCCATCCTGCAGGGCCGCCTCATTCTCGGCCCAGTTCGAGCGTTCGGTCTCGAACTCGGCCCGAAGGAGCACCTCAGCGTCCGCCAGCTTCCCGAGCTCCGCCTTGTGTGTCGCTGCCTAGTCTGCCATCTCCTTGGCCAGACGGTCATGATCCTGGGCGGCGAGGCTGCGCTCCTGCTCCTTGGCGGCAAGTTCCGCCTGGACCCCGCCCAGCTGATTGCTGAGGTCGGTCGCGGTCGCTGGCAAGAAAGGAGAAGGAGCGTCAGCATCAGCAAAAAGACAAAACAACCTTGGAGTTCCAAGCCGCCTGCTCAGCAGCCGGCTCGAAACTCGGGGACTACACCCAACGGGTGCGCTGACGCACCCCCGCAAGGAGGAAAAGAACACACTTACCTTGGCTTTCGGCCAGAGCAGCCAGTTGCGCCAGCTCTTGACACTGGGAGTTGAAGGCCGCCACCCGAAGATTGTGGTAATCCTGCAGCGAGAAACAAGTCAGCACACAAAGTAACCCTCGGAGTTCCAAGCCGCCTGCTCAGCAGCCGGCTTGGAACTCGGGGACTACACCCAGTGGGTGCGCTGACGCGCCGCCATAGAAGAAATTGAAGAAATAAAAACAGGTACAAGGAGTCAACATACCCGGACAGAGGTTCGCATGGCCAGGAACTCCCGCAAGACCATTTGCACGACCTCGCCCAGGGAATTGAAGTGGTCGAGGACGTCTCGTGACGCGACGATCAACGCGCCACCACCTCCGGGTGTCCAGCCTGGCGGCGCTGCGCTGGTGGCCTCGTTATCCGGCAATGACGAGCTGGCGGCGCCGGCTTCTACTCTCCATGGCGCTGAGGCCGCCCTCGCAGGCCGCGGACGGGCGGGGGCTCGGGGAGTCGGCAGCGGGCCTGCCACCAGCACGCCTTCTGTCGACGGCACCTCCGCCCCCACGGGCCGGCTGTCCTGCGTCCCAGTAGGCGGCGCGGGAGGGGTCACCTCCGTCTCCATGGCAGCGCGACCGTCCCTCTCCTTGTCAAGAGCCGGCTGCTCGCCAGCAGCCGGAACTTGGACAGACGGCTCCAGAGAGCCCATGTCCTGGGGGTTGGCGCGGTCCGCCGGCTGCTAGAGGCCCGCCTCCTATTCCCGGACTTGGGCGGCGGCATCCGCCTGGGCCTTGGGGGCTGCCTCGGCCTCTGCCCTGGCAGCGGCGTCAGCCATCGCCTACTCAAGGGCCGCGGCCTCCCGCTCTTCACGCGCCTCCCGGGCATTCCTCTCCGTCGCCTCCCGTAGAGCGGCGGCAGGGTCCACGCGACGCGGCACAGGAGGGGCATCCGTGCCCCCAACCATAGAGCCCACAGGCACCCGCGAGAGAGAAAGCGGGGCGCTGTTCGAGCATTCCCAAGAAGACAGCAAAATCAGCCACGAAGGGGGCGAAAAATTATTATGAATGCAGAAAGAAAAAAGAATGCGGCATTTACGCAGACACGGCTGGCCGAGGCTTGGGGACCCTTGGAAGGGCTGCTTTGGCGGCCGCCTCCTGGCGTCTGGTGGCGGCGGCTGAGAGCTTGAGCCGCTTGAGCTTGCTGCCAGCCGGCCCGGCAGAGGACCGGCGTTTCACGCCGCCGGCTGCAGCTGAGGGTGCTACCAGATAGCTGCCGCGTTCAGGCGGGTTCGCCTCTCGGGCGCGAAGAGGCGCTTCCTCCTCCTCGTCGTCATCGTCCGTCCAGTTCTTGATGCCGCCTCCTGATGGGCCGTCTGCTAGCTGGCCCCCGCCGCTTGTTACCTCCTCTTCCTCCATAGCGGTGGCCCCCAGATCGGGGTTGCTCGTATCGCTCTGGGAGCGGTCTGGTTCGAGAGGGCGGCCCGGCCGGTCGAAGCCTGGCTCTGGCTGGCCGGGGAATATCTGCAGGCGGCACATGTGTCATGCGGCTGGGACAGGCGGATGAAGGAAAGAAGAAGAAAGAAAGAGGGAGCTCACGGTAGGCGGCGGATTGTGGCGGCTGTATGGCGGCTTGCCGAACGCCCAGCCCGAGTCGGAGAGCTTGCAATTGGAGACGGGGTTCACCAAGAGGGCCACCTCCTTGTATGCCATCTGCTTGGTGCAGGTCCGGCTCGGGTCCCGGCACCCTCACATGTCACTGATCAAATGCGGGCGGGACTGCAGCGGTAGCACCCGGCGCTCCGCAAAAGTGAGCAGAAGGTCCGAGAACACCAGACCCTTCGTTCTCCCTCATCTCCCGGAGGCGCTGCATGGCGATGGAGGCCCCTTGTGTGAGGGAGACGGGCCGGGTCTTCCAAGAGGCGCGGAGTTCGGCAGGCGGGCCGGGTGCCCAGTCCGGCAGGCTGATGAAATGGTGCGTGGGGTCGACGTTGGAGATGTAGAAATACGTCTTTTGCCACTGCTTCACCGATTGCATGAGCACAAGCGGCGGGAAGTAGTTCTTGGCCCCGCTGTGCTTCACCGCGATGCGCCCACCGCACTGGGCTGCCACGCCCTGGACCGCGGTACCAAGCTTCATATAGAAGAGCTCGGTCCACAGCTCCATAGTGGGGAGTATCCCGAAGTACCCCTCACAAAGGACGACGAAGGCAGACAGCGTCACCAACGTGTTTGACGTGAGGTGGTGGGGCTGTATGTTGAAGAACTCGAGAAAGGAACGGAAGAATCCGCTGGCGGGGAGCCCGAAGCCGCAGGGGAAGTGCGAGCAGAAGACGACCCGCTCGCCGAACCGCGGTGCCAGCCTGATTTCCGTCGCCGGCGCCAGGCACACGGCAACCTTGTCTTCGGTAAGCAATCACCGCGTGCGGCGGAGGTAGAAGATGTGCTCCTCAAGGACCTCGCCGCCGTCCCACTCTCCGGAGTGGCGGGCCTACGCCGCTGCAGCCATGGCTCGAGGCAAGGGCTCGCTCTGACGGGGCGCTGCGAGCGGCGGTGGCGAGGAGTGCGAGGGAGAGTGAGGAGGAAGAAGAGAATGAGGCAGGGGTGTGTGCGCGAGCAGCGCTGCCCCTCCCTCCCGAGCCTACTTATAGGCTCGGGGCGACGAAGCCGAGGGGGCGTGGGCGTGGGATTAACTGCTCCACGCCCCGCACGATCCCCACCTTTTTCGCACCTAATACGCGCCCATTAAATGCGCGTGGGGAGGGAAATCGATTGCTTCTGCCGAATTACATCCGCGCGCGGATCAAGGCCCTGTAGTTGCGGGCCTCGGACCGTTGCTACGTCCCGTCGCGCGCGTGGGATGGCAGGCTGATGTGACAGGGCGACAACACGTGGAATACCGCCAACGGGCGGCAGGCCCACGCCACAGCCCGCCATCCAAGCGTATCCTCTTCCCGAAGATTAGAAGACAGAGGTCTGGCTACCAGAAGCCGGCCCTTTCCAGAGGTCCGGCTGCCAGAAGACGGTCCTTTCCAGAGGGCGGACAAGAAACACCAAACCTTACCTGGAATGGGAAGCTACTAGAACCCCGCAGCCCCGATCGCAACCACAGAGTTCCACCAGCTTCGGGGACTACTGTCGGAGATATTGACCACAGGTGTCCTCATCGACCACCCATGGTATTTCAAGACAATTTGGGGCCGCTTGTCACCCCAGCCGCCTGCTCATTGGGCCGCCTCCTGGGGCAGCAACGCCCAGGAGCCGGCTGCCAGCAGGCGGCGGGGGCCTGGACAGGCGGCAGCCTCATGGCCCACATCTAGAAGACGGCCCCACGCCTCCCCCCTAGGGACGCGTGCTGGGGAACCACGACGAGGCTAAGGCATGGCTACAGTTGAACACGTCCTTAGAGAATCTATAAGGGCGTGGCTACAGTGAGGGCGTATCTTACGGACGCTCCTTAAGCGGCGTATCACAGTAGCCATGTTGTCAGTGACCTAGCCCCGGTCAGAGGAAGCCATGATCCCACTACCCACAGGCGGCAGAGCCAGCAGGCGGCTGGCCCCACCTACCAGTGGGTGAACAAGAAGCAAGCGGCCCCTAGCAGGCGGCCTTGGGGACGGGCCGTCTGGTAGCAGGCGGCTAACCGTACCTTAAGAGTCTGAACCCCATCAAGATGACAAGACAGGACGTGGTGGCAGCGTACGGCAGGAGGCGGCGGCACTGTAGCCATTCCTCTCATGACGATGCTACCGTCAGCAAAAGAGCGCCCACAGTAAAAAGTGCGTGGGGGTAGGCCTATATAAACCCCCAGGGTCCTCCATGTGGAGGGGTTGGACCTGATGAAAAAGAAGAAGAGAGACACAAAGAGAGATAGGGAGAAACCCTAGCGACCATTCCCATTCCCTAGAGCGAATGTAGAGAGCTAGCCCTGCCCTTCTTCTCCCTCTAGACGACACAGCTCAAGGAGCAACCTTGAAGCTGCCATATTGACATTAGTCATGACGCGGAGTCCCCACAGAGCAGGACTAGGGGTGTTATCTCCACGGAGAGCCCCGAACCTGGGTAAGATTCGTAGGTGTCCTAAGTATCGCCTTATCCCGCTTCGAGGGCCCGACGACATTCTATTGTCCCTATGCATGATAAGCCATCCTTTGGCATATGTCGCACCAAAACCCCGACAACTATAATGTTAGAGCTGTACATGATGGTATTTTATTGATCATATGCACTAACTCCGCCACTAAAAATTTGGTTAAGTTTTGTGTGGATGAAGTGTTCGAGGATCGAGGAGGTCTCGATGCGAGAAGAAGGAGGAGAGGCAAGGGCTCAAGCTTGGGGATGCCCAAGGCATGCCAAGTAAATATTCAAGGAGACTCAAGCGTCTAAGCTTGGGGATGCCCCGGAAGGCATCCCATTTTTCTTCAACAAGTATCGGTATGTTTTCGGATTCGTTTCTTTCACATGATATGCATAAACTCTTGGAGCGTCGTGTGCTTTTTCTTTTTCTTTTAATAAATACACCATCCTGGTATGAGATAGTCCTTGGTTGATTTATAGAATGCTCTTTGCACTTCACTTATATCTTTTGAGTATGGCTTTTTAGAATGCTTCATGTGCTTCACTTATATCATTTGAAGTTTGGATTGCCCGTTTCTCTTCACATAGATAACCGCCATTTGTAGCATGCTATTTTGCTCCACTTATAATTGTTAGAGCGTGGGCATAACTTTTGTAGAAAGAATTAAAACTCTCTTGCTTCACTTATATCTATTTAGAGAGTTGAAAGGAATTGGTCATTCACATGGTTAGTCATAAAATCCTACATAAACTTGTAGATCGCTGAATATGATATGTTTGATTCCTTGCAATAGATTTGCGATATAAAGATGGTGATATTAGAGTCATGATAGTGGGTAGTTGTGGATTGTAGAAATACTTGTGTTGAGGTTTGTGATTCCCGTAGCATGCATGTATGGTGAACCGTTATGTGACGAAGTTGGAGCATGATTTATTTATTGAGTGTCATCCTTTTTGTGGAGGTCGGGGGTGCACGATGGTTAACTCCTACCAACCTCCCCCTAGGAGCATGCGTGTAGTACTTGGTTTCGATGGCTAATAAATTTTTGCAATAAGTATGTGAGTTCTTTATGACTAATGTTGAGTCCATGGATTATACGGACTCTCACCCTTCCACCATTGCTAGCCTCTCTTGTACTGCGCAACTTCCACGGGTACCATACACCCACCATATACCTTCCTCAAAACAGCCACCATACCTACCTATTATGGCATTTCCATAGACATTCCGAGATATATTGCCATGTAACTCCACCATTCCGTTTATTATGACACACACTATCATTGTCATATTGCCTTGCATGATCATAAGATAGCTAGCATGATGTTTCCATGGCTTGTCCATTTGTTGATATCATTGCTGCGCTAGATCATTGCACATCCTGGTACACCGCCAGAGGCATTCACATAGAGTCATATTTTGTTCTAGCTTCGAGTTGTAATCTTTGAGTTGTAAGTAAATAAAAGTGTGATGACCTTCATTATTAGAGCATTGTCCCATGTGAGGAAAGGCCAAATAAAAAAAAGATGGCCTAAAAAAATAGAGAGGAGCTAAAAAAAGAGAAAGCCCCTCCAAAAAACAAAAAAATGAGAGAAAAGAGAGAAGGGACAATGCTACTATCCTTTTCCACACTTGTGCTTCAAAGTAGCATCATGATCTTCATAATAGAGAGTCTCTTGTTTTGTCACTTCCATATACTAGTGGGAATTTTCATTATAGAACTTGGCTTGTATATTCCAACGACGGGCTTCCTCAAATGCCCTAGGTCTTCATGAGCAAGCAAGTTGATGCACACCCACTAGTTTTCTTTTTGAGCTTTCATACACTTATAGCTCTAGTGCATCCGTTACATGGTAATCCCTACTCACTCACATTGATATCGATCGATGGACATCTCCATAGTCCATTGATTTGCCTAGTCGATGTGAGACTTTCTCCCTCCTTTTGTCTATCACCACCTTCTATTCCACCCATAGTGCTTTGTCCATGGCTCACGCTCATGTATTGCGTGAAAGTTGAAAAAGTTTGAGAATATTGAAGTATGAAACAATTGCTTGGCTAAAACCGGGGTTGTGCATGATTTAAATACTTTGTGTGGTGAAGATGGAGCATAGCCAGACCATATGATTTTGTAGGGATAACTTTCTTTGGCCATGTTATTTTGAAGAGACATGATTGCTTTATTAGTATGCTTGAAGTATTATTGTCTTAATGTCAAATGATAGACTATTGCTTTGAATCACTCGTTTCTTAATATTCATGCCATGATTAGATTACATGATCAAGATTATGCTAGGTAATATTCATGCCATGATAGACTATTGCTCTCGCCCCTCCGCCACCATGGAGGCCATGGACCAGAGGGAAACCCTTCTCCCACCTAGGGCGAAGGTCAAGGAAGAAGAAGAAGGAGGGGGGGCTCTCTCGCCCTCGCTTCCGGTGCCACCAGGGCCATCATCGTGTGACGGCGATCTACACCAACACCTCCGTCATCTTCACCAACATCTCCATCACCTTCCCCCATCTATCTACAGCTGTCCGCTCTCCCGCAACCCGCTGTACCCTATACTTGAACATGGTGCTTTATGCTTCATATTATTATCCAATGATGTGTTGCCATCATATGATGTCTGAGTAGATTATCGTTGTCCTATCGGTGATTGGTGAATTGCGATGATTGATTTAAATTGCTTGTGGTTATGTTGTTGTCCTTTGGTGCCCATCATATGAGCGCGCATGTGGATCACAACATAGGGTTAGTTGTATGTTGATAGGACTACGTATTGGAGGGCAAGAGTGACAGGAGCTTCAATCTAGCGTAGAAATTGATGCATACGGGATTGAAGGGGGGCCAATATATCTTAATGCTATGGTTGGGTTTTACCATAATGAACGTTAGTAGTTGCGGATGCTTGCTAATAGTTCCAATCATAAGTGCATAGAATTCCAAGTAAGGGATGACATGCTAGTAGTGGCCTCTCCCACATAAAACTTGCTATCGGTCTAGTAATGTAGTCAATTGCTTAGGGGCAATTTCGCAACTCCTACCACCACTTTTCCACACTCGCTATCACTAACATTATTGCTTCTTTATCTTAACAGCCCCTAGTTTTATTTGCGTGCTCTTTATATTCTTGCAAACCTATCCCACAAAAACTACAAACTACTTCTAGTTTCATACTTGTTCTAGGTAAAGTAAACATCAAGCGTGCGTAGAGTTGTATCGGTGGTCGATAGAACTTGAGGGAATATTTGTTCGGCCTTTAGCTCCTCGTTGGGTTTGACACTCTTACTTATCGAAAGAGGCTACAACTGATCCCCTACACTTGTGGGTTATCACTCCTCCCCACAATGATGGCTTATGTCGTAAGTGTGGACAGCCAGGGCACCGTGCTATCAACTGTTGTCAGGGTCAGCCGTAGAATTCTTCACGTCATGCTACTGACCGTAAGAAGGGCCGTTGAAACCATCATACCAGTAGTTGTAACATCAGGTCGCCTACGATAACTGGCGGCCAAGTCACCCATGTCAAGATTGAAGAAGCTCGTGAGTCCCCACAAATCGTGATGGGTACCCTTCGCGTTAATTCAGTGCCAACTTCTGTTCTCTTTGATTCAGGAGCATCGCATGCCTTTGTGTCCCAACAATTCGCTCAGTTGCATGGGCTAGGCATGCAAGATTTACCAACTCATTTAGCGGTTCAATCTCTGGGATCCAAGTGGCAAACCACAATGGTAAGCCCTCGCAACCATATCAAAATTGGAGGCTTACATTTTCCGGCTTGTCTCATTGTGCTCGGACCTTCCAACATAGACATCATTCTTGGTATGGAATGGTTGACCGCCCATAATGCTTTGATTCACCGTGCTACCAGAACAGTCCAACTCACTCACCCTTCTGGCCGGACATTCCAATACTCAACCCAAGCAGCGCAGGATGCCGAGAATCAGATCTATGTCCTGAATGCATTGAATGCTTCATCTCTGGAAGGAATAGAGAACATTCCAGTCGTTCATGATTTCGAAGATGTCTTTCCAGAAGAACTTCCAGGAATACCCCATGCTAGAGTTGTTGAGTTCGTCATAGACCTGAAACAGGGCACTACTCCTATTGCCAAGTGGCCATACAAAATGCCGCCGCATGAACTTCTTGAGCTTCAGCAGGAAATCAACACTTCACTTCGTCAGGGTTTTATCCGTCCAAGTTCTTCTGCTTGGGGAGCACCTTCTCTCTATGTCAAGAGGAAGGATGGTACGATTCGTTTGGTCCAAGATTACCGACCTATCAACCAGGTAACAGTTCAGAACAAGTATCCGCTTCCCAGAATCAATGATCTGTACGATCAACTTGCTAGTTCCTCAGTATTCTCTAAACTTGATTTGAGGTTGGGTTACCACCAGATCTGGGTTCGTGAAGAGGATATTCCCAAGACCGCATTCGTTACTCGCTATGGTTCATACGGGTACACCATCATGTATTTCGGCTTGACCAATGCTCCAGCAACGTTCTCCCGATTAATGAACTATATATTCATGGAATACCTTGATAAATTTGTCGTGGTTTATCTGGATGTTATCCTTGTATATTCCAAGAAAAAAGAAGAACATGCTGAACACCTTCGTCTTGTTCTGGAAAAGCTTCGAGAGCATCAACTGTATGCTAAGTATTCCAAGTGTGAATTCTGGCTTCCCGAAGTAACCTACCTTGGCCATGTGATCTCCAAGGATGGTATTGCCGTCAACCCCGAGTGAGTTCAGGCTATTCTCGATTGGACTCCTCCAAAGAATGTCACACAAGTCAGAAGTTTTCTCGGACTCGCCAACTATTTTCGTCGATTTGTCGAGAACTTCTCCAAGGTTGCCAAGCCCCTGGCTGGTCTGCTACACAAAGGCGTCAAGTTTGAATGGACAGAAAAGTGTCAGGAAAGTTTCCAGGCACTTAAGACAAGCTGACTTCTGCCCCAGTGCTTGCTCCTCCACATACTAAAAAAGATTTTGTCATTTACTGTGACGCTTCACGTCAAGGATTAGGCTGTGTCCTAATGCAAGAGCGCGGGGTAATTACTTATGGCTGTCATCAATTGCGCCCTCACGAAGAGAACTGTCCAGTTCATGACCTTGAGTTTGTTGATGTCATATATGCACTCAAACAGTGGCGACATTACCTTCTCGGTAATCGTTGCGAGATATTCACCAACCACCAAAGACTGAAGTATATGTTTACTCAACCAGATTTGAACCTCCGTCAGCAGAGATGGATGGAGACTGTAGCTGATTTTGACTTGGGTATTTCTTATAAACCGGGCAAGGCTAATGTAATGGCTGATGCCTTGAGCCGCAAGTCTTATTGCAACCACCTCCAGGTTCGAAAAGTTCAGCCCTCGCTTGTTGAAGAACTTAGGAAGCTGAACCTCCATATTGTTCCTCCTGGTGCACTCGCACCCCTCCTCCAGAATTCCGCAAGATGAACCTCCGTGTTGTTCCCCAGGGTTCCCTTAATACCCTGGCAGTCAAACTAGATCTCATGGACAACATCAAGAGGCTGCAGAAATATGACTCTCAAATTGAGAAGATTAAGCACTACCTCGCAGAAGGAAGGCCCTCGTTCTTCATTGTTGAAGATGATGACACCTTGTTCTTTTAAGGTTGCCTAGTGATTCCTTCAAAAGACAACCTGGATATGACTCAGATGGTTATGAAAAAAGCTCATGATACGCCTCTGTCTATTCATCCGGGTAGCACCAATATGTACCAGGACATTCGTCAAAGATTATGGTGGTCAAATATGAAGCAAGACATTGCTCGTTATGTTGGTGAATGTGACGTTTTCCGTCGTATCAAAGTAGAACATCAAAGGCCTGCTGGAACTCTGCAACCTATCTCTATTCCTTAATGGAAATGGGACCATGTCGAAATGGACTTTGTCACTGGTTTTCCCAAATCGCAGAAAGGTAATGATGCTATTCTTGTCGTCATTGACCGGCTTTCTAAAGTTGCACACTTCCTGGTCGTCAAAGAAATGATCACTGCTAGTCAGCTGGCAAATCTCTATATGTCCAGAATTGTTTCCCTTCACGGTATTCCACTGGTTATCACCTCAGACCATGGCAGCTTATTCACTTCAAGATTCTTGGAAAGTTTCGAAGAAGATATGGTAACTCATCTGTCTTTCAGCGCTGCTTTTCACCCTCAGTCTCGGGGACAAGTTGAACGCGTCAAGCAAGTTCTTGAAGATATGCTTTGAGCTTGTGTTATTTCCTTCGGCAAGAAATGTGAGGAATCTCTCCCGTATGTCGAGTTCTCTTACGAAAATAGCTATCAGGCTAGTATGAAGATGGCCCCCCTTTGAAGTGTTATATCGATGAAAGTGTCGAACCCCTCTGACTGGTCAGAAACTAGGGAACGTCCACTTTTCGATCCGGATATTATCTAACATGCCGAAGAACAAGTCTGCGTCATTCGTGAGAATCTCAAGACTGCTCAGTCACGTCAGAAAAGTCAGTATGACCGTCATCACCAAGACATGGTCTATCAACCTGGCGAAAAGGCTTATCTTCGAGTCACACCAATGAAGGGTGCACACCCCTTAGGGATCAAGGGAAAGCTAGCTCCTCACTATATTGGTCCATTCACTATTCTCAAGAGACGTGGAAAAGTGGCATATCAGTCGGAACTTCCAGGTTCACGATGTGTTCCACGTGTCACAAATCTGTCGCTGTTTCAAGGACCCTATCTGAGCAGTGGATCATGACATGCTTGAGTTGCAACAAGACCTCTCCTATAAAGAGCATCCGGTCCGCATTCTCGACCAAGCTGAACGCCGCAAACATCAGAAGGCAATAAAGTTCCTCAAGGTCCAGTGGTCGCATCACTCTGAAGCCGAAACCACTTGGGAACGTGAGGATCATCTGTGTGAAGAATACCCCGAACTGTTTCCTTCTACCTCCTAAATCTCGGGACGAGATTTCTTGTAGTGGAGGAGAATTGTAATGCCCGCATAATTATGCTACAGTAATCTAGTGCTAATGATGCCACGTCACCACGATTACTGTTGCTAAATCCCACTTTGATTCAAACCAGATGAAATTCAAATCTAAAATAAATATAAATTTCAAAGTTTTCAAATGTCAAAACTAAAATGTTCAGTGTATTGCAAATATTCCATAACTAATTATGGTGGTGAACCAACATTTTTAGAAAGCGAGTAAATACCCTAAAATAAATAAAGCAGTGGTTATCATAATTAATTGAATGCCTTTTGTATTTATAAAAGGTTGAACTATTTTAAATATCTCTCAAAATCCTTTTGGCAATACTAAATATTGTAGTTGAAATAATGGGAGGAGTTTCATATTTTACATAAGTCAATTACTAACTAAAATAAATGAAAATAAAAATAAAAGGGTTAAACAAAACAAGTTACAACTAAGAGGCAAACAAAGCCCCCTGCCCCCTGGGCCAATTCCCCCTCCCCGGCTCAGCTGGCCTAAGCCAGGGCGGCCCACCTCGCCCTTATTCCACGCTTCCCTATTGCGTGCAGCCATGGACACCGGCGATGGCCGCCACGGCACAGGGCGATGCCGTGGCGCCCATCCACCACGCCCTCCTTCCCTTATCTACCCAGCGCCCCTCCCACAACGCCAAACCCTAGCGCCTCTCCCGTCTCTCTCCCTCGCCGCTCTCTCCGCTTGACCGAGCGACGTGGTCGCCACTACCCGTCACCACCGTGGAGATCGACAACCTCTGCGCCGGCGTTGCAGTCCAAAAGAGCCATCGTCGTCGTCTTCGTTGCTTGCGCCCTCAAGATCGAGCCGGGAAGCCCCTGCTACGCCAGATCGAGGCCGTCTTCCTCGGGTCGCCAGCGTCGCCTTCGACTCTGGCCACCACCCTGCGTTCCTGATCTCCCTCCGGCCACCGTGTGCCTCAACGTGAGCCTTCGCTCCCTCTCATATCCCTTTTCGTCGAAACCGGTCCCCTAGTGCGCCTCCCGGTCGTAGCTATAGCCGTCTTCCACCATGACCGCTAGCTCGACCACTCCATGCTCTGCCTTACTTGCCCCACTGTGATACCCAACTACTCCCATGCCTGCGACCACCTCTGGCCCACTTCTCACTTGTCGTCGTCTCTCCGCAGCCACCGGCGCCCTGGATCACTCAGCCGCACGAGCGCTCGTGGCCACTCCCGTGCTCGCCGCCCGCATCCGACCATGGCCGGCCTCCCCATCCGCGCGCGCTCTGCTGTGCCTGGCGCCCGTCCGCCGGTCCTCCCACACGCTCATGGCCTAGGCTCGCTTGTGTTGCGCCCGCCATGGCTGCCACGCCCCGCTGCTTCTGGCGCCTCCCGCTGCCCTCCCTGCTCCGCGGCCCCGCGACCCGGGCCCCATCCGCCCACCGCCGGCAGCTGCGGCCCGCTCCGGCCGCCGTCCCAGGCCAGCCCTCCGCTCCGGCCAAAGCCGAGGCCCTGGCCTCGCCTCTGGCGTCCTCGGGTGCGGGAGCCAGCACCCACAACCGCCCCGTTAACATGCCCGCCCCGCAAGGCCTTGGGCCACTGGCCTTTGGGCCCCCACGCCTTGTCCAAAAAATATATATATAATTATTAATTAATTGATTTATTAAAAGGTTAATTAACTTAATTAACTAACTAATTAATCTATAATTAGTTAGGTCAGTCAATGACACGGGGCCCACACCCTGTTGACCAGTCAAACGTTGACTGGTCAACTGGGACGCCCCTGGCCCATGTGTCAGCTCTGGTACACTTCTGTGTACGCAGAGCTGGGTGCCCACAACAATTTAGCTATTTACTTTCGAATTAATAATAATTTCAGAATATTAATAATACTTCGAAAAATCATATAAAATAAACCATAACTCGGATGAAAAAGTTTTATATATAAAAGTTGCTCAGAATTTCGAGACGAGCCCGGATACACGGTCCGTTTGTCCGCCACACATTCCTAGCATAGCGAACATGGAACTTTCCCCTTCAGTTTGTTTGTCCGAAAATACCCAACTCCGGGAAAACATTCCCAGATGTTATCCCCCTACGCCGGTATCGTGTAACACCGCGTTAGAACACCCTAGCACCGCTTTTGTCATGCCATGAACTTGTTTGCTATGTATTTATTTTTTCTTCCCCCAGTTCTTCTCCGGTAGACCCCGAGACTGCTGCTGATGCCCCTGTGATCGACTACGTTGATGACGACCCTCCTTCTGTTTCAGCAAAGCTTCCAGGCAAGCCCCCCCTCTGATCATCCCGATATCGCCCATTCTATTCTCTCTCATGCTTGTATTAGATTTTGCTACTGTTATTGATTGATCCTATTCTGATGCATAGCCTGCTTTTGTACCTTCTATGGTTACCTACATGCTTGTGCTAAACTGCTTAGTATAGGTTGGATAGTGATCCATCAGTGACCCCCACCTTGTCCTTGTTGCCCCTCCTTCATCATCAACGACCCGAGCAACATGACCGACGACCAGAGACCGATGCCTCACATCACATCACACCCCCTTTGTTGTTCGACTCTGCAGACACTACTAGGAAAAGGCATGATAGTGGCGCACCACTTTTGCCTACTAATGGCGCACTAGTGGTGCCACTAGCACCACACCAATAGAATTAAATACTAAGGGCGCACCCCTGGTGCGCCATTAGTATCTGGTGTTCTAATGGTGCACCAGGCAGTGCGCCATTAGTATAGCCCACTGTGCGCCATTAGTATGCCTCCCAGGGGGCCATATGTACCCATGTGCTTTGGCATACTAATGGCGCACTAGTGGGTGATGTGCCATTAGTTTCATTTGAACATTGCGCCATTAGTGTCTTGATTGGTGCGCCACTAGTATGAATATTAGGGATTTTTTTCTTTTCTGATATTTTCATAGGATACAAAATATATTATTGGACAGAATCTAGACAACACCAGACAGCAAGACCAGATTCATCGAATACAATAGAAGGTTAGTCTCCGAATACAATTCATCATATTAGTCTCCTAATACAATTCATCATATTAGTCTCCGAATTCAAAAGACCGAACAAAGATAGAACATTATATTACAAGTCTCGAGACCGCGAATAGCGAGTTTGTCTTCACATTACAAATCGATATCGATCATCTAAACTACCATCACATAGAAGAGAGCTGCGATCATCACGATGAGCATCGTCGCGATGAAACTCGTCTTCATCCGGTTCCTCCAACGCTCCCTCCTCTGTCCCGCTAGATAGCGCGCGTATCTAGATTCCACCTCCGCCCTAGTGGTGTACCCTTTGTAACTGTTACCACTGAAACGGTGAACCTATCTCCGACACTCCTCCCAGTCGTCGTAGACTCCGGGAACCTTACCCTTGTACACGACATACGACGACATCACTATGCACTAGCCAAACGAAACGTTAGTACCAATTCACAGACAATACATAAGCAATATATAAGTATGCAACAAGAGGATTGGAAGAGAAATGCAAGACATTAATAGCATCGATTACATCTAAGTTGAACGACTGTCCAAACCAAAGAGACATACAAGTTCATTAAAGTTTAATTAAAACATGAGCCAATCGATGTTTCAGAACTAGACATAGCATCACTACTTTCGACTCGACTCAAGGGACCGAAGCGTGGATGAAGCCGCCGTCTATCGTGGGAGTCATGAAATCGTGGGCGTTGTCAGCCTGCGTTTGTAGCATTGTGTTCATGTCACTGTTGGACGGTTGATTTCTGAGGTTGAATTGCCCCGAGGTATGAAGGTCATCTTGATGGATGATTTCCGCAAACTCCGACTGGATGCGAAAGAATTCTTGTCTGATGTCCGCGTCCTGGATTGCCGACAAGCTCGCGGCCCAATCTTTGAGTTTATCTGGTAGGAGAAGGTGATGATGGTCCCGTACGATCGCCCGCATGTGATGGATGGCGTAGTAGGCACCCTTCTGACCGCCAGGCGGCTGCTTGACGCAGCAGAACGTCGTATTGTGGGCGAACACGTGCTTGCCGTACTTACGAACTGGCCTGGTGAAGGTGCCTCCAGATTTGGCGTAGCCGGGGATAAGATCATCAAGAACTTTCTTGACATTTGTGTAGTCTACCTTCGACTGACAGTCCGAGTCGAAATACGTGGCCATGAAATATTTCGGGCTTAGGAGGATGAGTGTGCAATGTGTGTCACTGCACAAAACACGGAATGTTAAAAAAATGATCAAAATCTAAGAAATCATATGTTACAGGGCGGTTGAGGGGTCGACTTACTCGGATAAGTAAGGCACAAGGAAGTTATCCTTATCTCGGTTTGCCATAATGACGCCTTCGAGGTAAGAACTCGCGACTTGTCGGTCCCCAGCGTTGCCCAAGATCTTGGCACGCATGTAGAAGGGGTCGACTATCACGATGTCCGGGGTCTTGTCTCTAATGATCCGCATCTCCATACTCAGAAAAAATAGCCGAATGAAGGTGTAGTGCAGCGGATGAAGGTTAAACATAGCGAAGATGTCATCAAACCGCATGACGATCGTACCCCCGTTGGAGTTATCCACAAAGCCCTTGCCCTCTGGCACCTTGGCCACGAAAATCGGGTATGCCACATCCTTCTCTCCGAGACGGCGCTTCTCCAAAGAAAGAACACTGTCATGCAGACTCTGCATAGCACCGGTTGCAGCATTGAGCATATTAGTCGGTAGCATCGGCCTACCCGCCACATGCACCCTCCTCATTATATCCTTAGGTGAAGGTGGCCCATCCTGAGCATGGATCGCACTCGGTGCCGGCTAGCTCGCACCCTTGTTACTCTTTCTTTTCCGTCCCTTCTTCTTCTCCTGTAATGCGACCGAGTTCTGCTCATAGTCCGCCTTCTTGAGTGTGTTGGGGCTGATAATATTTCGCACCTCGGCTATCTGAGGCTCGGTGAAGTCGACAGCTGGAGGCGTCTCCTGAGAACTGAACGCCAGACGATGCCTGTTGCAACTTGGTTTCTCCGTGGTACCAGCTAGATCGCGATCGTCTTTTGTAGGGTTGGGTTCTTGAGAAGGAGGCCCCATGAATTCGCCATCGTACCCATGATCGGCAAAGTACTTATCGGTGTTGGCAAATGTACCGTCGTCGTTGTCGTCGTCGTCATCTGGATCCTGTGCCATATGCATGTTCGGATCCTTTGCCAAAGGGATGTCCGGCAGCGTTGCGGCGGTGTTGCCATGGCTTGGCACCGGCAAGACTGGCGGTGTTGTCTTTGGGGTGGTATCCCCCGCCCCCAAACGAATCTGGCTCTTCGGCCAAAGTAGGGGCCAGCTTAGGCAGGCGCTGAGGGTCATCACATCATCTTCGTCGGCCCCAGCGGGTCGAATCAGAGGTAACAACTCGTCCCAGCCTGGCAGCACCCGAACCAGTTGAACCCTATACACGGTGGGTGGCATCGGATTACCGTGGAACATGGGGTTGCCCGGTTGAACGATTCTGCCCTTGGCGACATCGACCAACTCAACGTTCATGAAGTGCAGGAGAGTGCACGGAACGTCGGCGGTGCCCTGCGATAAAATGTAGGGCGTCAGGGATGCCCAGTCAAAGGCAAGGAGATGAAGTCCTCGGCCAAGAGGCTTAATTAGTTACCGTGATGATGGCGTCGTGCTCGGCTAATGTCGAGGCACCGCCAATGGCGGGCGTGCAATTGACGGAGGGGCCGCTTGCTCCAGAGGTGCCGGTAGGCGTACACCCGGGTGCATTAAGCTCCAATGCCCGTGCCGGCGTCGGAGACATCAATGCCGCCTCTGCCGGAGACACCAATGGCCCCGCCTGCGCGTTCTGTGAGTTGCTGGCCGTGAAGCTTGGAATCCGGGGCGGCCCCTGTTGGCCGCCCGCCATCCACGTCGTCAGCCCCTGAATATGGGTAGGCATAATGCCGGTGAGCGTCGATCCCAGTTGTTGTTGCACTTGCTCTTGGACAATCTTCGGAATGCACGCCACTTGTGCCTTTATTTCTTGAACCTCGCGCGCCTGGCTTTCCGAGCTGGTCTTTTTCTCCTTTCGCCCACCAGCGTTATAGTATGACGACCATTTTGTGGACAAGCCTTTGCCGGCCACACGACCAGCTGACGACGGCTTACTGAGCTTATCCTTTTTTTTCATTACATTCAACGCCCTATTTAGAGTGGTGTCCCAAGGGGTGCTCTGAGTCGACCCCACGCTACTGCTTTTTGTCACCTGCGGAAGGAATGTGAACCATTTAGAAATTTGGCTTCATTAATTAGAATGCAACCATATGGAGATGTCGGTGTACTAAGGTAAGGGTACCTCAGTACCCCAACTTGTGCACGGGCAGTAGCAGCTTCCCGCGGCAGGGCCTACCACGCGCTCGCCGGAGACCTTCCTGCTCCATATAAAACCATTCAAAAACAAAGTATACAAGACAGAAGATCAAGACCCCGGCGAGTGGAGCTTGCCGGGAAGGCCGTCCCAGGCTCAAGATTACCTCGCTAGCACAAGACCCTGGCAAGAGGAGCTTGCCAGGAAGACCAGGAGATTACATTACAGAAGACATGCCTCGGCGCAACATGCGCCCGGGCAGGGCCCGGGGAGCGACAAGCTTCAGAGCCCGACAAGCTCCCGGGCCCGGCAAGGTCAAGACCCCGGCAAGGTGCTTGCCGGGGAAAGTTGCGCTGTGTGCCCGCGCTCCAGCTCATCGGTCCACGCGTCGCCCTGGGGCCTCTCCAGGGACGCGTGGCGGATGGCTGTGCAGCCTGGGGGACACGGTGGCACTCCACGGTGGTAAAGCCATCGCCGTGGCAAACGGAGACGCAAGGGCGGGCGCTTTTGGGGTCGACGGCGACGGGCATTAAATGCTCTTGTCCCCCACTGTCAAAGTAGGTAGCGACCACTGTTCATACACTGTAGCTCCACTATTCCCGCACTATTACAACTATCACCTCTTTTACATTTTTACCCTTTCTCCTACGTTGACACCTGTCGGTGACCCCTTGCACTATAAAAGGAGGCCCATGCACAACGTAGGGGGGGTTCGGAACCTAGATCGCTCATACGCTCGGCGTAGCTAGTTCTTCAAGCTCCCGAGCTCTCCAACTCAATACAAACTAAGCAGGAGTAGGGTTTTACGCGTCCATCGCGGCCCGAACCTGGGTAAACTGCCTGCGTGATCTCCACGATCTGCTCTTTGTGCTCCCTCCGCCCTCTTACCGCACAAGCAAGGGGCTCCGGTCCCATAGGTGTTCGTGGTGGACAGTTTCCCCCGACATCTTTGGCGCGCCAGGTAGGGGGCGTCGAGGTTGTGCGAACCTGATCCGGCGTTCACGCGGGCGCATTCTTCATCAACCTCTCCAGTTTCATCAGCAACCTCATCAGCAACAGCGACATGGCCCCGAAGAAGAAGGCTTCGGAGGTCGCAGGCCCGTCTCCGTCTCATCCGCCACCACCAGAGCCAACGGTGGGCGGGGGAGACGCGGATCGGGAGGGTGGTCGCTGGCGAGGACACGCGCGGCGCCACCAAATCCAAGGACAAGACGGACGACCGAGCCTCGGTCTCCGTGGACGCGCCACGTCCATCTCAGCAAACGACAACCCAGCAGCGCCATGCCACAGGAGGTGGCATCCGCTTGCTGGGCCAAGGGCAAACCGGAGGTTCGCGGGATGCTCCGGGCCATCGTCCTGGCACGAGCAAAGCGCGGTCGCCGGGGCGGGACCCTGCTCCTTCTAACGCTGTTAGGAGTCCGAGCGTATCCCGCTCCTCGCACCGCTTGCCCCCGCTCCCCTCCACTCCAGCAGAAGCGCTCGCAAGGGCGCAACTGCTCCTCGATTTCCCTCCAGCGGCAGACAAGGCCGAAGACTGGAGGGCAACCATCCAGAGCCTGATTGCCTTCGCCAACAACGATACGCCGCACCAGCCGGCGACCTCGCGGCCGCGGCAAGTCGAGAAGACGAAGGCCGACGGCGACAAGACTGCCGGGGGTGTAACCACCGTGCACTCCCCGCCGCAGAAGCAGAAGACGCCGCCCCGCCGGAACAACGCCGACGACGGCTCCACGGCGTCGTCGGATCCGCGGGCTCGTCGGGACCAGCGCCAAGTCCTTGACGACCGGCGACAAGAGGACGCTCGAACGACGATCGAGCGCCGCCGAGAAGCTCGGCGACAATCAGATCAGCGAGCTGGAGCCGCTGTCGACACGCCCCCGCCCGGTGAACCAGGCGATTTACCGTACGCGGCGGGTTGCCCAGCGTTTACCCGCGAGCTGCGGCGTGTCCAGTGGCCCAGCATGAAGAACTTCAAGCCCGACGTACCGGAGAAGTACGACGGCAAGACGCACCCCTCGGAATTCCTCAGCATTTACACCATCGCGGTGCAGGCTGCCGGGGGGCGCGACGAGAAGATTTTGGCGAACTACTTCCCGCTCGTGCTTAAGGCGAACGTTCGTTCGTGGCTTATGCACTTGCCGGAAGGCTCCATTTCTTCTTGGGCAGACCTTTGCCATCAGTTTGTTGGCGCCTTCACGGGCGGCCACAAACCCCACGGCCAGGAGAGCGATCTCCACATTCTGGCCCAGAAGGAAGGAGAACCCCTGCGCAAGTACATCCAACGCTTCAGTCGTGTGCAGCACAACATCCCCGACGTCCACCCTGCCGCGGTTATCAGCGCGTTCCACCAGAACATGCGTAACCGCCGCATGCGTGAAGAAATGGCCATGACCAAGATACGGGATGTCAGCGAGCTCTATGCTCTGCCTGATAAGTGCGCGCGCGCCGAGGAGGGGAGGAGACTACCCGGAGAGGATACTGGCGCAGGGGGAAGCGACAGCGACGACGCCGCCCCGGCAAAGAAGAGCCGGCGGCGAAACAACAGAAGGAAGAACAAGAAGGAAGTGCTTGCCGTCGAGAAGTCCGGCAAGGAGGCTCCCGCCAAGCAAACACAGGCTGGCGGCTCCGGCAAGGAGCCTGCCCCTGTGGCGGCAGCCGACAAGCAGGACGGCTCCGACAAGCAATACTGCAAGATCCACCGCACCAAGGGCCACGACCTCTCCAACTGCAAACGCGTCGAGTACCTCGTCGAGCAGCAGAAAGCTGAGTACGAGAGGCGCGACAAGGAGAAGGCCCAAGGTGGCGGAGGAGAACCGAGCAAGAAGCGGCCATTCAATGGCCGGGGAGGACGCCGCGGCAAGGCAAAGCAGCGGCAAGGTGACCGACCTCCCCGGGGCCGCGACAAGGATGAAGAAGACGACGACGAAGACATGGAGGATGAGGATAACAGCGAGCAGGAGTTCCAGAAGGCCACGGAGGTCCTGTGCGTCGACGGTGGCGCCTCTCTGCACACCTCCCACCGCCAGCTCAAGCAGTGGGTGCGCGAGGTGAATGCAGCAGAGCCGCCCGTGGAGTCGCGCAGGCTCCTCAAATGGTCCAGCACGCCCATCGTTTTTGATCTTGAAGATCACCCTGACCGCACCACTGCGGTCGGGTGCTTGCCGATGCTGGTCTCACCCACCATCCGCAACCTCAAGGTCACTAAAATGTTGGTTGACGGCGGGGCCGGGCTGAACTTGATCTCCTCTGCTGTGATCAAGAAACTCCAAATCCCAGATGGCGAGCTCGAAGAGACCGGTTCTTTCCAAGGAATCAACCCGGGAAGGAGCAAGACCAAGGGGAAGATAACTCTGCCGGTGACCTTTGGCGGGGAGCTCAACTTTAGAACTGAGCGCATCACATTCGACATCGCCGATATCCCATTGCCATACAATGGGATACTCGGCCGTCCCGCCCTCGCCAAGTCCATGGCGGCTTCCCACCACGCCTACAACGTACTCAAGATGCCGGGGCCGATAAGCGTCATCACTGTCCATGGCGACAAGAAAGATGCGCTTGTCTGCGCCGACAAGATCTACCGGGACGCAGCAGCTGCAGCAGAGAAGGATACACTTGCCGCTGAAGCTCCCGGGGGGAAGAAGACGAAGACCAAGTCCGGCAAGTGCTCTGGGACCCACTCCGGCAACCGCACCTCTTCGGAGTGCTGCGCTGCCGTCGAGGACGTTCCATCGAGCTCCACCGGCAAGTGTAAGAAGGAGATGGCCGCTCCTCCGGCAACCAAGAAGGTGTCCGCCAAGGAGGACGGCACTGGTGGTACCTTCACCATCAGTGCCACACTTGACAGCAAATAGGAAAGCGCGCTCGTTGCCTTCCTGCGGGCGAATGTCGATGTGTTTGCCTGGCAACCATCTGACATCCCCGGTGTTCCCAGGAAGGTAATTGAGCACAAGCTTGCTGTTTGTCCTCATGCGCGGCCCGTCAAGCAGAAGGTGAGGAAGCAAGCCGTGGAGCGCCAAGAATTCATTGCTGAGGAAATCAAGAAGCTAGAAGCAGCAGAACTAGTTAGAGGTGTGATCCATCGGACGTGGTTAGCAAACCCAGTCGTCGTGCGCAAGGCCAATGGGAAGTGGAGACTGTGTATAGACTTCACCGATGTGAATAAAGCATGTCCCAAGGATCCATTCCCTTTGCCGCGCATTGACCAGATCGTCGACTCCACTGCCGGATGTGAGTTACTCTCTTTTCTTGATGCATATTCAGGCTACCACCAGATCTTTATGGCCAAAGAAGATGAAGAGAAGACTGCATTTATCACTCCATGTGGCACTTATTGCTTCATACGTATGCCATTTGGACTGAAGAATGCAGGATCAACATTTGCAAGGGTAGTGCACACTGCTTTCGAGCCACAGATCCACAAAAATGTAGAGGCTTACATGGATGACATCGTGGTGAAGAGCAAGAGCAAGGATACCCTGGTCCAAGATTTGGAAGAGACATTTCAGAACCTGCGCAAGATACAGCTCAAGTTGAATCCCGAGAAGTGCGTCTTTGGAGTCCCCTCCGGCAAGCTTCTCGGGTTCTTTGTGTCACAGAGGGGGATTGAAGCTAACCCCGACAAGATTAAAGCCATTGAGCAGATCGAGGCCCCGAAGCGCGTCAAGGATGTCAGAAGGCTTGCAGGTTGTGTGGCTGCCCTCAGTAGGTTCATTTCGAAGTCTGCAGAACGCGCCCTACCTTTCTTCAAAATCTTGAAGAAGGCAGGTCCCATGAAGTGGACTCCGGAAGCGGAGGCAGCGCTGCAAGATTTGAAACGGTACCTATCCTCCACTCCAACACTTGTCGCACCTAGACCACAGGAAAAGCTGCTGCTATACCTAGCGGCAACCAACCAGGTGGTTAGTGCTGCGTTAGTAGCGGAGAGGGAGGCCGACGAGGAGTCTGCACCACCGGCAAGCGAATCTAGCGACAAGCAGGGGGCTGCTCCGACAAGCTCTGGCCCCGACAAGGATAACTCTGCGCAGGAACAGGAAGAAGTGCGGAAGAAGATGGTGCAGCGCCCGGTGTATTTTGTGAGCTCCCTCTTGCAGGGGGCTAGATCAAGATATTCCGGGGTGCAAAACTTGCTTTTCGGCCTCCTCATGGCCTCGAGAAAGCTGCGCCATTACTTCCAGGCACATGAGATAACATTGGTCACTCATTTTCCGCTGAAGAGGATATTGCACAATCCAGAAGCAACATGCAGGATCGTTGAGTGGGCACTGGAGCTGTCAAGCTTTGGACTCAAGTTTGAAAGTACCTCAACCATACAGAGTCGAGCTTTGGCAGAATTCATAGCTGAATGGACCCCGACGCCCGATGAGGAAATTCCAGAAACAAGTGCACCCGTACAAGAAGCAACAAGTGAATGGGTAATGTACTTTGATGGTGCCTTCTCGCTACAAGGCGCCGGTGCCGGCGTGGTACTCATCGCGCCCACCGGAGAGCACCTCAAGTACGTTATCCAGATGCACTTACCCAGGGAACAAGCGACAAACAACACTGCTGAATATGAAGGTTTGCTCGCCGGCCTCAGGATTGCGGCCGAACTTGGGATCAGAAAGCTGATTGTACGGGGAGATTCTCAGTTGGTGGTCCGACAAGTTAACAAGAGTTACCAGAGCCCTTTGATGGAAGCTTATGTAGATGAAGTGAGGAAGCTTGAAGAGCACTTTGAAGGTCTGCAAATGGAGCACGTCCCGAGAGCTCACAATGACATTGCAGATGGCCTTTCAAAGTGTGCTTCGATGAAGTTACCTGTGGAACCAGGGACCTTCTTGCTCAAGCTGACTCAACCATCCGTTACAACATCCATTGGGCAGTCTAAGAAGAGAAAGTTGGTCTCCGGCGACTACTTACCGGCGGATATTCCTGAAACCGCCGCCAAGGTCCCCAAGATCAACGATCAGAACGCTGAGGAACAGTCTGCTCCTGCAGATCCGAGGATCTGTGCAGTTGAAGCAAGTGTTCCCGACAAGCCTCGCCCCGGCGAGCTTGCCGGGGGACCATCAGCTCCGGCGGAGCCAGAGGTTCTTGCCGTAGAAGCTGAGGTCCCCGCAGCGGCCCTCATGCCTTTAGTCCTTGCCGTTGAGCCTCGGGCTCCGGCATGGGCGCAGCAGATCGTCCGTTTTCTGCAAACTGGAGAACTTCCCGACGACCCAGAAGAAATAGAGAAGATAACCAGGCAGTCACGTATGTACCAGTTCGTGGATAACGAGCTATACAGAAGAAGGCTCAATGGTGTCCGGTTGAAGTGCATCTCCAGGGAAGATGGACAGAAGCTGTTGGCAGAAATACACGGAGGCATATGCGGCCACCACATTGGCGCAAGGGCGCTTGCCGGGAAAGCTTTCCGGCAAGGGTTCTTTTGGCAAGAAGCCCTCCAAGATGCAACTGCACTAGTATCCAAGTGTGAAGCGTGCCAGTTCCATGCAAAACAAATTCATCAGCCAGCTCAAGCTCTCCAAACAATTCCTTTGTCATGGCCCTTCTCGGTCTGGGGGCTCGATATCCTCGGCCCCTTCCCCCGAGCCATCGGGGGCTTTGAGTACTTGTACGTTGCAATCGACAAGTTCACAAAGTGGCCAGAAGTGGAACCAGTGAGAAAGGTGACAGCACAGTCAGCGGTCAGGTTCTTCAGGTCGATTGTTTGCCGTTTCGGAATCCCTAACAGGATCATCACCGACAACGGTACACAATTTACTAGTCGCACCTTCATGCAGTACGTCCAAGACCTTGGCGCCAAGGTCTGTTTCGCTTCTGTTGCTCACCCGAGGAGCAACGGTCAAGCGGAGAGGGCCAACGCTGAAGTGCTGCGCGGACTCAAGACAAGGACCTTTGACAGGCTGCGCAAGTGCGGAAGAAACTGGATAGAGGAGCTACCGGCGGCTCTTTGGTCAATCAGAACGACACCAAGTCGAGCCACCGGACAGACACCCTTTGCTCTAGTCTATGGAGCAGAGGCAGTTCTCCCCACGGAACTCGTATACGGATCTCCTCGAGTGCTCGCTTATGATGAGCTCGAGCAAGAGCAACTGCGGCAAGATGATGCATTGCTCCTCGAGGAGGAACGTCTCCAGGCTGCTGTACGAGCTGCTCGATACCAGCAAGCCTTGCGCCGCTATCATAGCCGCAAGGTCAAGGCCAGGAGTCTCGAGGAAGGCGACCTTGTTCTTCGGCGTGTTCAGTCCGCCAAGAATTCCAACAAGTTGACGCCGAAGTGGGAAGGCCCTTATCGGGTGAGACAAGTCACAAGGCCCGGCGCTGTCCGCCTTGAGACCGAAGAAGGCTTATCGGTGAGCAACTCCTGGAACATAGAGCATCTTCGCAAGTTTCACCCATAAGGCGCGGCTGCCGTGATCCGCTCCGGCAACCACCTTTTGTACAAGCTTTGCCGCTGTTGCATGTAACCCTTTGTACAAAGCCGGGCGCAGATCCCGTGCATCAGTAAAGCTTTGGTGTTTTGCGCTATTTGCCTTTTACATGTTTTTCTTTGTTATTTGCATGAATTATTTGGCATCTTGTGCAACATACACATCCGGTAAGCATTAGCACGCCGAAAGGCCATATACTTGTTTCCCTCTTCTTTTTCCTTGCCTCTTAAGCAGAAGGAACGTTCCTCGCGCACAAGTTTGCCGGGTGGGAAGGAGATGGAAGAGGAACCAAGTGCTGTTCAAGAAAGAGAAGTCTTACCGAGAAGCAAGATATGAAAGCTAAGTTATTAGAATTTGAGCAGTTCAAATTTTTAATTTTTTAGTTGTCTTCCTTGAACAATCACACTTTGTATGGGAAACCTGTGCGCGGAGGAACCTACCCGTGGCTAGCCGCACCCTTGTCTTGTTTTCGAGTACGCTCAACGACTTGAGTGAGCTGCGACAAGTGTCGCGCCCTTGGTTCGTTTTCGAGTTCACTCAACAAGCTGAGTGCGTTGCGACTAGCTGCGGCAAGGTTGCTTGCCGGTAAGACCTTGGCCAGCAGGCTGCTCAGAGTCCAGCACTCAGCGCTCGCGGCAAAAGGACCCTTGCCGGCAAGCTCCCTGGAAGCGTAGGGTGAAAAACGTACAAAGTAGATGACCAAGACAAGGAAGATAACATTGCACTGATTGATTAAAATAAGATAAATATCTTACAAAGGATAACTTGTTGCAATGATTAATGAGTTCATAACACCCTATGCAGCAACAAAAGGGATAAAGGAAAAGGAGGCCCAATCTACGCGGTCGCCCTCGATCCTGGAAATCTTGTTCACTTTGGCGATGATGTGGGCGACCTGCGCTTTCAGCGCCTCCGTGTTCGCGTCGGCCGGCAAGCTGCGGAGAACGTTGGTGAGGTTTATACCGGGATTACGGTATACAATCTTTGTCAGAACGCGCTCCAAGGTTCCGCGCAGAGCTGGCACGACTCCTCGGCCAGTTGCGCGGGGAGCTTCTTCCGAAGATCTGCAAGAGCCGGCGCGATCCCTCTGAAGAAAAGGCTGAGCTTGGCGCTGTGAGGGAGGTTTTGATCCGGAGAGTAGATGAGATGCTCAACCTTCAGCGCCAGCAGCTCCTGGTCGATGTTGGATGCAGAAGACACCAAGTCGTCGGTCCACACCTCGACGGTCCGGCGGAAGTTCTCGGCCGTAGTGTTGGCGCTCTCCACCAAGCCTCGCTCCCTGCGGAGCTCTTCCTTCAGCTTGGTTTCCCGGTCCCGGACGGCGTCGAGCGAGTCCTTCAACGTGGAAACCTTCAGCTCCAGATCCTCAATTGAATCCTTGGCGGCCTTCAGCTCGTCGCCCTGCTTGGAGAGGCGCACCTGGAGTTCGGAGTTGGTATGGGCGTCCTTCTCGCGCTCTGTGTTGAGCGCGGTGACCCTCTCCACGCTCGCCCTCAGTGACTCCTCCAGTTGCGCAACCTTGGTCGCGAGCTCCTCCTTGGCGGTCTCCGCGGCAGCCGCGGCGGCCTTCGCCTCCTTCAGCTCTCCGCCAAGGGCCTGCTCCCGAGCGGCAAGGTCTTCCTCGTGGGCGTCGAGGTTGACCTTCCGTTGGGTGAGCTCTCCTTCTCGCCGGGACAGCTCCTCTCCGGCGAGTCGCTGCTGCTCTTCGGCTTCGGCTTTCTCCAGGAGCCACTCCTGGTACTCCCCGGCGAGCCTCTCGCGCTCCTCCGCCACGTCGCGGAGGGCAGCCTGGTTGGCGGCGCGGAGCTCCGCCGCGCGCTTCTCCATCTCGACGGCGGCCTTGGCGGCAAGGGCCTCCCGAGACGCAAGCTTCGCCTGCCTGGCCCGGTAAAGGGCCAGGAGCTGATGAAGCAGCTTCTCCTCCTCGGGCCCTTCACTTCCGCCGGGCGCCTCGACGATCTTCAGTCCCGCGGAGGCGAGAACCTCTCCATCAAAGGCCTCGCCCTCCGCGGGGGCTCGCGATGAAGAACCCCACGGCACCTGGATGTAAACGCCGTTGGGGGCCTCAAGATAATAGGCAGACGGCTCCTTCTCGGTGGAGGGGTCGGCGGCCGGCGCAGCGCTCGACGCTCCTGCCGCCTTCGAGCCGGCAGTATGGCCGCCGTCCCCCTCCCCGTCCGCCACGTCTGCGGCCGGAGCGGTATCCTCCGCAGCCGGCTCGGTGGCTCCCGCCGTGTCCTCGACGACAGGGGCGTCGTCGCCGCCGCCCTGCGCGCCCTCCTCCTCGACGACGATGACTTCCGTCTCCATCTGCTCGGGGGGAGGAGGATCTAGAAGAAGAAGAAAAAGTAAAAGAAGTTCAAGCAAATATCCAAAAAGAGACGAATCCAAGAAGACAAAATTACAGAACTTACCTTGACGGACGTCGTCAGCGGCGGGCTCCCTCGCCGGGGAGCTCTGCCTTGGCGGGGTGGCCGCCCTCGCCGGGCTACTCGCCCTTGGCGGGGTACTCGCCCTTGGCGGGGTACCCGCCCTTGGCGGAGTGCTCTCCCTTGCCGGGGAGTTCGGCCTTGGTGGGGACGGCGGGGCCTGCGGCTCCTCGGGAGCGACCTCCGGATGCTCCTGTGCTTGTGGCTCCACCTCTGCACAAGACAATCAAGACAAGACGAAAACATCAAGATATTAGCACAAAGACAAAATCCTCAAGCGCGCCCGACGAGCGGAAGTATGGAACCCAGACTTACGCTGGGGGCTGCGCTGGGGGCTGCTCCTCGGAGCAGCGCTCGGGTCCGGCAGGCTTGTCTCCGGCGCGTCCCCAGTCGCCGCGACGGGCGAGTCGTCCGCGACCTCGACAACGGGAACTTTGGCCTTCTTTGCCACTCGCTGGGCCAGGGTCCTGAAATCCAAGTAGAAAGCAAGATCAGAATTAGCAAAAATCAAGACAAAGTTAAAGAAGATGCGAAGCCTCAAGTTCTTACTCCTGTTCCTCGTCGTCGTCGTCGTCGCTCAAGGCGGAGAAGTCAAACACCGCCTGAGACGCGTCCGCACGGGGAGCAGGAGGCGAAGACTCCCTCGGGCGCTTGGCGATCCCCGGGGCTGGGGGCTGCGAAGACCCGGCCCCTGTGGTAGCCGAGGCCCGGGGAGCGGGCGGAGCTGCCGCTCCGCTCTGTGAAGACTCCCTTCCGCTCGGCGCTGACTTGCGGGGCGCCTCCGCCGTGGCCTGTGTGCGGGCCGCCTCCGCCGTGGTTGGTGCGCCGGGCGCCCCCGTCGCAGCTTGACTCCCTCGGGTAGCTCGCGCCGCCCGGCGAGTTGGTTGTTGTCGGGGCGCCTGCGCCCTCGTCCCTGTCGCCGTCTTGCGGAGACGTTTCAGCGGAGATCGCCTGGGACTTGCCCGAGGCGGGGAGGTCTCCGATGACGAGGAGAGGTCGTCGGCGTAGAGCCCCAGAGACCCGTCGGAGTCCTCGTCGGCCCCGGCGTCCTCCTCCTCCTCCTCCTCCTCGGCTGGCTTGCTGGGCCCAGCGCCCTGCACTGTGGCCGCTCTCCCTCCGGCGCCTCCGCTCCCTCCGGCGCCTCCGCTCCCTGCGGCGCCTCTGTTTCCTCCGGCAGCGCTGCCTCTCGCCGCGGCCTCGGTCAAGATTCCGGGGATCCCGGAGTGCCTCAAAGAAGGGACCCCGGCGAGCTCGTCGGGAGGAAGCTTCAGCAGCCTGCGGATCTCCGCCTCCTCTGCTTGGCAGGACGCTTCCGCAGCCTCTGCCTCCTCGACGGTGAAGCCAAACTCTCCTGCCGCTGCGGCTGCGGCGGCCTCTTCAACCCGAGAAGCTATATAAGCTATCTCCTGGTCGGTGGTGTCCCGTGTGAGCCCCTTGATCTCGTCCTTGTTCTTCGCCACCTCCACCAGGTTGTCGAAGAAGCTCATGATGACGTCTGGCTTGGGCGGAATCCATGTGCGGTCGATGCCATGCGAGTCGCACGCGGGCATCATGGCGCGAAGGGAATCCCGGGCCGTGCTGTTGCAGAGGGGCACCACTCCCCGGGGAGCTCTGAACCACTCTGAGTGGGCCGGGTCATGCTTAAATTGTTCACGGACCATCCCCTTCAGCTCCAGCGACGTGAAGTTGAAGTTTAGCCCGGGGCGCAGCCTCATTATGTCCGCCGCGTTGCCGTACTCCCAGGCTGGCCTCTTCCTATCTTGAAGAGGGGCAATGCGGCGGCGGAGGAAATCTGTGCCTACTTCTCCGACAGACAACTTTGCTACCCGGAGACGAAGAATTCTGATGAGGGCGACATTGAGCTTGTCGTCGTCCGAATCCAACTCAGTCCAGTCCCTGCCGCGCACGATGGCT
The DNA here is from genome assembly GCA_902687465.1 of Secale cereale. Taxonomy (NCBI): domain Eukaryota; kingdom Viridiplantae; phylum Streptophyta; class Magnoliopsida; order Poales; family Poaceae; genus Secale; species Secale cereale. The sequence goes on along the minus strand of LR738711.1, from coordinate 928,193,689 downwards.
GTTATGCGTGGCGTGGTGAAAGGTTGCGGCTCGTCCTCGACTATCCAACACCAGTCTGCACGCCACTCCTCCCACTTGCCGCGGAGCTCCCCCGGCAAGTAGGACTCCTTCTTGTTCAAGCGGAAGACCCAAGAAATCCCCCCGGAGAGGGGAGCGCCGGCTTCTACTCTAGGGGTGAAGAAGTGCCTAAACAGCGCTACATTTGGGTATATCCCAATATAGTTTTCGCACATATGTGCGAAAACCGCCATCGTGAGGATGGCATTGGGGGTGAAGTCTAGAAGATGGAGGCCGTAGGTGTGCATTATATCACAGAAAAAGTCGGAAAAAGGGGGACAGAGGCCGCAGTGGAAGAAAGCTGCGAAGAAGAAGTACCCGCCGGGGTAGTTGTCCTTGGCGGCGGCCGGATAGGCTCGGGTGCGGGGATGCGCCTTGGTCTTCTTGGCCCAGAACAAGTAATACTTGTTCCAGAGCTCCCGTGCGCCGAGCCTTGGCGCGAAGACGACGTTCCGCTTCCGTAGCAGAGTAAGCCTCGCCGCCTGCTCCGATTTCTCCTTCTTGGTCTTCTCCGCCTTTGCCTTCTCGGTCTTCGGGGCCATGGCGGAGGCGGCGAGGGAAGGGGGACGAAGAGTCCGGCGGCGCCGCAGATGCGGAAGACGGCGGAGGAGGTGTGGAGGCGGAGCGCAAAGGGGATCTCTGGAGATGGAAGAAGAAGCAATGAAGGCGTAGGAGGGGAACCGCTCCTGCTTCCTCTGCTTTTATGGGGAAGTGGGGGGCGTTTTGCTCTTTCCATTAAAAGAACGTGGCCACGTCCCATCCCACGACGCCGCAATCGACGCGTGCCGTTACGGAGGGACGCGGCGGATGCGGAAGTGGATTCGGCGTGCCGTGGGCCGCGCGTGCCCGTGCACTGTTTTGGGCCTGGCCCAACAGCGCTCGGCACCGTGTGTGGCCCAGGCCCGGGGGCTCCTGTCGGTGTACTAAGGTAAGGGTACCTCAGTACCCCAACTTGTGCACGGGCAGTAGCAGCTTGCCGCGGCAGGGCCTACCACGCGCTCGCCGGAGACCTTCCTGCTCCATATAAAACCATTCAAAAACAAAGTATACAAGACAGAAGATCAAGACCCCGGCGAGTGGAGCTTGCCGGGAAGGCCGTCCCAGGCTCAAGATTACCTCGCTAGCACAAGACCCTGGCAAGAGGAGCTTGCGAGGAAGACCAGGAGATTACATTACAGAAGACATGCCTCGGCGCAACATGCGCCCGGGCAGGGCCCGGGGAGCGACAAGCTTCAGAGCCCGACAAGCTCCCAGGCCCGGCAAGGTCAAGACCCCGGCAAGGTGCTTGCCGGGGAAAGTTGCGCTGTGTGCCCGCGCTCCAGCTCATCGGTCCACGCGTCGCCCTGGGGCCTCTCCAGGGACGCGTGGCGGATGGCTGTGCAGCCTGGGGGACACGGTGGCACTCCACGGTGGTAAAGCCATCGCCGTGGCAAACGGAGACGCAAGGGCGGGCGCTTTTGGGGTCGACGGCGACGGGCATTAAATGCTCTTGTCCCCCACTGTCAAAGTAGGTAGCGACCACTGTTCATACACTGTAGCTCCACTATTCCCGCACTGTTACAACTACCACCTCTTTTACATTTTTACCCTTTCTCCTACGTTGACACCTGTCGGTGACCCCTTGCACTATAAAAGGAGGCCCATGCACAACGTAGGGGGGTTCGGAACCTAGATCGCTCATACGCTCGGCGTAGCTAGTTCTTCAAGCTCCCGAGCTCTCCAACTCAATACAAACTAAGCAGGAGTAGGGTTTTACGCGTCCATCGTGGCCCGAACCTGGGTAAACTGCCTGCGTGATCTCCACGATCTGCTCTTTGTGCTCCCTCCGCCCTCTTACCGCACAAGCAAGGGGCTCCGGTCCCATAGGTGTTCGTGGTGGACAGTTTCCCCCGACAGGAGCTAATTATGCGGGGGTGTATTCCTTACAAGAACAACCTCAAGCCCTGACAAAGTTCCTGGTCTGCTTGTCACCGTATTTATCGAAGAGGGGCGGTAGGCCTTGGTCGACATGCTCCGCGTCCTCCTTGTCCGATATAGGCTCCGCCACTCTGTAACCGCCGGGACCGAGTGTGTGTTCCCCTAAGTTCAACTGCCACATTTCTTTACCCCACTGACTTGATTCGGAGGTTGCGGTGCTCTCGCACTTGATCTTGAACTCCTTGTAGTCATCTTCGGTGATCGAAGGATTTTTCTCCTTGATCTTCTCATAACTAAAACCTTTGTCAATCATTCTCTTCACCGAGCTTCTCCAAGTAGACAGGGCCGTGCTCATCCTCGTGAGGGCGGCATTGTTCACTTTATTCCCTGTGAGGCGTGTGTTTTCAAAAGCGGGGAACTTGTATCGTTCGTGCAGCTTCGTGAAGAGGAGGTTGCGCAAATTCCCTCAGTCCTTATGCCTTAGGTTCTCGGTGTTGATCGAGAAGGTGCACCGGAGAATGCACCCGAGCTGAACTGAGTACCCCTTGACTATTTGTTTGGGCGCCGTTGGGTTCTCGTCGGAGTCCACTTCAGTAAATTCCTCCTTGACGGTGTGGAGCATGGTCGAGCGCCGGTCCTTCCGTTTCCTCTTCGGTTGGCTGCCATCTGTGCGTGCGCCGCCATCATCAGTGGTGGCATCCTCGGCGGCACCATCAGTGGTGTCATCCCCGACGGCACCATCAGTGGTGTCATCCCCGACGGCACCATCGGTGGGGTCATCCTCGGCGGCACCATCAGTGGTGTCAGGATCGGTGTCTTTTGCGGCGTCCTCATAGAAGTGAGGTTGTTCCTCCATCTCCTGGGACAGCTCCCAGAATGCCTTGCCGCCCGAACCACCGGCCTCATCGTTGTGGGCCATGTTTCTCTCTAAATACGAAAAAAGTTTGGTCAAAAAGTTGGTTATTGTCAAGGAACAAGATAATGGTCTCATCATTTAGGGTTTGTCGACACCGAGGCATCCTAAAAGCTAAGCTTTTATCATTTAGGGTTTTTCGACGCCAAGGCACCCTTAAAGCCTAAGCTTTCATCATTTCGGTTTTTATCGACACCGAGGCACCCTAAAAGCCAAGGTTTTATAATTTATGGTTTGTCGACACCGAGGCATCCTAAAAGCTAAGCTGGGAAGGAGAATTCTAAGTTGGGCCTAATCACTTGGCTCTATTGCCGCCTATGGTTTAATGCAGCAAGAATAAAGGGGCAGTTGATCCTACTTAATTAAGTACTAAGATACCCCGGCCCATGCATTAGTCACAAGTACCCCATATGTCCTATTTTTAGCAAAGTCATGCTAAAATTCACGGAAAATTTCAGCATGACCTTTGCTGAAAATAGGACTTATGGAGTACCCGAATTTGCCGGAACGGAAGTTAATCGACATTCCAGCAAACTCAAGGGCCTCTCGGGGTACCTGCAAAATCATCACGACATGATGGTCGGAGACAAAACCTAGCAAAAATCTGGATGGAGTGCATTGGGCTTTCAACTCCACTTTAGACTATTCAAATTCCAGTTTGCATAGGCTTCAGCATATCATTTCAAATAGCTGTGTATAGCTTGCAACAACATATATTGTCTGGTACTGAAGCTTCATAAAGGAACATATAGAGCATTACTAAGAAACATACTGGGTTTCAAAGAGCATTACTAAGAAGCAGTAATATACAAGTATGAAACAGAGCTGTGCCAAACATAATCACACGACAGCTTCTAGTACTCTTAAATGATCTACAGTTTTCTCCTCATCATACACTCGCTTCTCAAAATCCAGTACACAACTTTCAGAAATCAACAGATATCATTTGCTTTCGCATTTACATCATGAAACAATCCGATATCATTGGACAGAAAATCATTAAGACAAAGGAGATGCAGTGTGCATTTAAGTAAAGAAAATGCATGTCGAAGGAGCATAAGGTGAACGCACGGTGAGGTTTTCAACAATGAGGATGTAGTACATTACTAATCTTCAGGAGACAACTAGGATATAAGTGGCAAAAAATCTTTTAGATGCAAGTACAACTGTACAAGTGTAACAGCAAGGTAAATTCTGTTGAGACTAACAACAACTTGGATACTTAATGGTTGCCGCATAAATCGAAGTTGAAAAACCTTCAAAGGGTTGCCCAAAAGAACTATGACATAAATTATGTTGGCTACTTAATGATTCTACCAGTCAAAAATCACAAATGCATTCCTTGAGAAAACAATAAAATTACAACTGCGCTACTTTTTACTTCATAGGTGGCGTTATGTAAAGCACAAAAAACTTGCTGCAAAACTTATGTTAATAATCCTCATTCTTGTAAAACCAGTAAAATAACAGTTAAGTGATGGTGCTTACTCTCTTAAATGCTACTACTATTTGGTTTTCATAGTAAAGAAAAATGTCAGCAAGGTAAAATGAATTTATGCAGCAATTGATCAGATGTAAATGGCATATTGCTTTCTTGAATTAGGAAATCAGGGTAGTTGAATTAAGCAACTTTTTTTTGGTACAAAAATTCTTCACTACCATGATTTTGTGGACCACATATCCCATTTATAGTGAGGAGATTCTAAGCAACAACACCGGTGTTCTCTACTCAGTACTCACTTGCACCATACCACAAATCCCACTATGGACAACTGGCACTCGGGACTGCTTGCTCTGCCTTGCAAGTGAAGCCTATCCAGTATCCAGACAAGCATACAAATAAAAAAACAGATAGAAAATCTCAAGATCTCTTGCAACTTTTTCTTCCATGCAGTTTTTGCACACCTCCTAGTAGCTAGGAAGGGAAAAGAAAGTAGACAAGAGAGTAGAGACTACTACTATGCTAGACCACACTTTTGGCCTGATGTGTTGTCGACTAGTACTGGTCACCTGCCGGGGTGTGAAGACATGCATGGGTGGTGAGGTGAGTTTGGTGTAGAGTATTATGTGAGAGGGCCATCAGCTACTCCCCTCTTAATGACACTAGCTACTTAGAGCATTGCTCATGGACATCTCTTAGGTGCCAATGTGGCAATGCCATGCACCTGTGCCTATCTTGTCTGTACATTTTTGTTTCATTTCTGTTCAGATCATCCCTGCACAGGCAATTCTGCACGTTGTTGTTTTTTAGCCAATCAGAAGATGTGGAGGAAGCAAAATACCAGTATGCTACAACTAAAACAATATTTCCTTTTGGCAGCACTACAAGCTATAACAAGATTTCCCCCAGATTTCCTTGCTTCTACATTATACACTCATAGATGATGGTGAACGGACTCGACACTACGTCGCAAACAGAAATTCCTATTGTGTCCTAGGAAATCAACATTGACAAAGGAGTTGACTCACAGAGTCTGAATGACAGCAGCGAAGTGGCCTTCACGCCAATGCATGACAAATACACACAGATGAAGAGTGTACCACCTTTGGCAGAGACTAGAGTAGTGCAAAGAGGCATTTTGTAGTACTTGTAACCCTCTGTATGTGTTGGGGATGGCTTTTCTAGTTGGTAGATTGTGTAAGATCTAAACCACCCATAACATCAACAAAGTGCAGGCATAACACTGTTAATAAAGTTTCTTGCATAACTGAGGCACAATCACGAAATTCATAACCATAGCTCTTGCATACCACGAAATTGAGATGATAAATAAATTATGAAAAGAGAAAAGGGGGGATTGGGTCGGAGGTCGGCAACCACCGCGGGGGTAGAGGGGGAGGAGGGTTACCTGACCACGATGAGGTGGTGGCCGGAGCGGAGACGACGGAGGGCGGAGACAGCAAGCTTGGGGGAGGCGGGGACAGACGACGGGGAGGTCGCGGGCCTCCTCTCCTGGTGGATGTGGGGCCTCCTCTCCTAGTGGACGTGGGGCGGCTCCGAGGCTCCAAGTCTCCGGCGGCCCGAGGCTCCAAATCTCCGGCGGGTTTCTTCGGTTTCGAGGGAGGCGAGGGAGGCGGCGCTCGGGG
>LR738711.1:928174193-928187571 GCA_902687465.1 Secale cereale | reverse complement strand
GAGGAAGGGGAGGATGGGGAGAGGGAGGTGGCGGCGCGGTGGGTCGGGGCAGCGGCGGCGGCAGCGCAGTGGAGGGAGGGACGAGGGAGGGAGCGGCGCGGTGTGGAGGGGGGGACGAAGTGTTTGGAGAAAGAGGGAGGGACGAAGTGTATGGATGGGGGAAGAATACTAATGGCGCACCACCCCCTGTGCGCCATAAGTACATCTATATCAATGGCGCACCTCCTCGTGGTGCGCCATTAGTAATTTTTTTTATTTCTGCTCGAGCCCACAGGTTATCTTCCACCAAACCCCATCTACATCAGAGCACATACACTAGCCCAACTTGTCAGCACGCAGCGCACACACCAGGAGGTCCTGGGTTCAAGTCCCAGGCTCCCCAATTTTTGTTTTTAACCATTTTTTCTTTGCTCATATCTTTTTATCCATGCATCCAAATATAACATGTCGCATATTCTAGATGCTCAGAATTTCATGTAGAAAAATAATATGCAATTTTCTGTCATATTAACAACATTTAAAATGTTGTTTGATATTTATTTGTGTTTAAATATGTTCAAACTTGTTTAAATCATAACTAAATATCCATAGCTCCAAATTTGACAAACTTTATATGCTTTTGGGAGTAACATATAACCAACCACAACTAGTCTTTTATTTGGATTTTTAGTTGCATTCATTTGTGAATTGGTAAAACATTTAGGAATATGAAAAAATATCATCAAATTTGAAAAAATATTCATGAATTCAAGAAGTTCCCATGAAATTTTTAAATATTCATGAATTCAAAAAGTGCCCATGGAATTACAAAATATTCATCAGTTCAAAAAATATTCATTAGGTAGGGTGGTCCTGCTTCTTCTTGCCCTTGTTTTTCGCAAATGGAGTTCTTCTGTGGAACGGACGTCCTTTAGGTAGGGTGGTCCTGCTTCTTCTTGTGGTGTATGCTGCTACTTCATCGTCGTCGTCATGTCATCTTCGGGTCGCCGTACTTCTCGAAGTCTTGCTCATTGGCGACTCCATCCATTCCGATGATCTTCCTTTTGCCTCTCCTCACGACAACACGACTGGGCTTTGACGGGTCGGTAATGAAGAAGCATTGGTCCACTTAGGAAGCTAGTACCCATGGCTCATTTTTCGCGGTGACGTTTGCGCCCGCGGTCTTGGATTTGGCTTCGGGTATAACCATGGTGGTGAAATACCGGTCATCTTTTAGGACGCTCTTGGCCCATCTGACACGGAACATCGGGACCTTCTCTCCAGCGTAGCTCAGCTCCCAAATCTCCTTGATCCTTCCGTAGTATCTGTCCTTGTCGTTACCGGTGTAGGATTCCATCGTTACCCCGGAGTTTTGATAACCATCGCTCTTCATGTCCTTGTCCTCGGTGTAGAATGTGTAGCCGTTGATATCGTACGCCTCATAGGTCATCAGGTTGTACTCGGCGCCCTGTGACAAGGCGAATATGAGTTGTTCTTCCGCGGAAGAATCCTCATAGAAAGGGTACGACAGAAGCTTCTGCTTGAACCAACGCGTGAAACATGAGTTGTGCTCTTTGATTATATCTCCGTCCGTCCTCTGTTGGCCTTGGTCATTGTACGTCTTCTCAATAAAGGTTTTGTGCGCTACCACCCAAGGATCGACCACGTCTATGTGTTGTAGCGCGACTAGGTTTGCTCTTTCAAAGTCGGCGAGTCGACCCTCGAATTCGACATGCATTTCGCGGCGACCCTCGCGGTGACCCCATCCAGCGAGCCTGCCGAGGTGCCTGTTGACGGGCAGACAAACGGGGTTCTCGATGCCTAGATAATTCGTGCAATAGGAGATGCACTCTTCGGTCAGAAAGCCCCTGGCTATGCTTCCCTCTGGACGTGACATGTTGCGAACTTATCCTTTGATGACACCATTCATCCTTTCGAACGGCATCTTGCTGTGCAGGAACGTCGGCCCGAGTTGGATGATATCCTCCACGATATGGACCAGCGGATGCACCATAACGTCGAAGAATGCGGGCGGGAAGTACATCTCAAGCTCGCATAGTATCACCATGATCTCTTCCTGTAGCCTTATGACTTGCCTCACGCCAACCGACTTCCGAGAGATGACGTCGGAAAAGTTGCATAGGCCAAATAGCGTTTCACGGACGTGCGCATCCATGATCCCACGGATTGCAACTGGAAGTATCTGTGTGATCAGCACGTGACAGTCGTGAGACTTCATCCCGCTGAACTTTTGCTTCGCTGGGTCTAGGTATCTGCTTATCTTCCCCGCGTAACCGTACAGAAGTTTTACTCCTACGAGGCAAGTGAAAAACTGCTCGATATCCTCCTGACTTAAAGTGAAGCACGCGGGAGGGTAGTCATTTCCAGTCTTCTTGGTCTTTTTGCCTTTGCGACGACTTTCCGTGTCCTGCTTCGCCTCATCATCATCATCATCATTAGCGTGAAGCTCCTGCCTGATGCCCATTGATTTCAAGTCTGCCCTTGCTTTCGGCCCATCTTTGGTCCTCTCTGGCATGTTGAGCAGGGTACCAAGCAGACTCTCGCACACGATCTTCGTGATATGCATGACATCAAGGCTGTGAGGCACACGGTGGATCTTCCAGTACGGCAAGTCCCAGAAAATAGACCTCGTTTTCCATACCTTCAACAGCGGCTCTGGCGCCTTTCACTTCTTCCCCGGCTCTGGCGCCTTTTGCTTCTTTCTCGACAGTGGGCAATCTTTCCAATTTTTCAACAGCTCGTCTATTCCTCGCCGCTCCTTGTACGCGGGCGTCTTCGGGGTTCGGTTTCACCATCGAACAGATCCTTGCGTTTCCTTCACGGGTCATCTTCGCGAAGCCACCTTCGATGTCCCATGAGCACGGTTTTCGAAGACCCGAGATCTCTATCTAGCTGGCGATACGTTGTGTCATCCATGCACCTGACGCATCCAGAAAATCCGTGGACCACCTGCCCCGCGACATATCTGTAACCGAGATAGTCGTGCACCGTCGTGAGCAGTGCGACTCTCATAGGGAAATATTATTTCTCTGCGGCGTCCCACGTATTGGCTGGCATTTTCCACAGCGTGTCTAGCTCCTCTTTCAGCAGCCCCAGATACAGATTGATGTCGTTCCCTGGTTGTTTCGGCCCTTCAATTAGCATACTCATGTGAATGTACTTCCTCTTCACACACAACCAGGGGGGAAGGTTGTACATCCACACAAACACAGGCCAGGTGCTATGTGTGCTTCTCTGGCTGCCAAACAGATTGACTCCATCGGTGCTCGCGCCCAGCACGATGTTCCTTGGATCGTTCCCAAATTCTAGGTCTTCGAAGTTCAACGCTTGCCACTGGCTCGCATCCTTAGGGTGACTCAGCATCTTGTCTTTTTTATTTTTCTCTGGATCATTTCCGTCATCTTCTCGCTTCTTCTCCTCCCTATCCGCGTGCCAACACAGGAGATTTGCTACCTTAGGGTGCGCGAAATACCGCTGCAGATGAGGAGTGATCGGAAAGTACCACACCACTTTTCGAGGAGCTTTCTTCCGCTTCTTGTATCGAGTGACGCCGCACACCGGACATATGGTAGACTCCGCGTGCTCGTCCCGATAAATGATGCAATTGTTCATGCAAACATGGTATTTCACGTGCGTTAAATCCAGAGGACACACTATTTTCTTCGCCTCATCGAAACTGGCCGGGCACTTGTTCCCCTTGGGAAGACGTTCGTGCCAGAATGACATGTTCTTGTCGAAGCATGCGTCGGTCATTTTGTGTTTTACCTTCATCTCCAGAGCCATGAGCGTTACTTTCAGGCGGGTATCCTTGGGCCTGCATCCTTCATACAATGGAGTAACCACATCTATCTCCAGTTGATACAGCTTGGCTTTCTCTCGGGCGGCAGCTCTTGCGTTATCCGTTTGCTTGAGAAGCAGCTCTTGAATATGAGGGTCCTGCACCCAGCCTCCATCATCGTCTGCTCCGGCATCTTCATCTAGATCATGATCATGCCCTTCGTCTTGATCTTCCTCATCATCATGTCCGGCATCTTCTACATGATGACTATGTACATCATCATCGTCGTGATCATGTCCTGGAGATTCTTCGTCTTCTCGCCCGCCCTCGCCGCGGTGGTTGTCTTGCTGCCCTTCCTCATTTCTTGCCCGGCCATAGACGACTTCATAGTCATCTTCATCACCTTGCCATCGATAGCCATCCATGAAACCACGCAAGAGCAGGTGGTCCCGCACCTGCCCGGAATCCAGGTCCGCAAAAAGGCTGTTCAGCTTGCATCTTCGACACAGACATCTTATCTCTGTCTCGTTCTTTTGAAGCATCTCGGCCTTCGCGGAGCTCAAAAACCTATTCACGATGCCTTCGGTCATCGTGCGGACCATGGTCGCCTGCGGGGTAGAGCAAAACGATATTTTAGAACCAAGAAAAAATTTGGCATGACTTTCCCTAAAAATAGGACAAAAAAGAATGCATAGTGCCAAAATTCTCGCTGAAATGGAAATGAATCAACATTTTGGCAAAATATTGGCAACTATCGCATTTCAAATACCGATACCTGCAAACACAAACATATATGCAACACCACAAACATATGCAACACCACAAACATACATAGATCTAGCTAGGCCGTAAAAAGTGCATGTGCACGGTTGTTGGATCTCGAGGGAGAAAAAATGATCTACAACATAAAGATAGCTTTCCCCCCTTACTTACCTATCAAAAAAGGTAATTTAACCACTTAATTTTGATGAATCTATGGTGCAAATGAGGTGAGGAGGAGGAGGCAGCCGACACAAGCTTGGAGGAGGAGGTGAAGAGAATGAAGTGGGGAAAGTGAGTGTGTAGGTATGGCTGTCCAAAATATCTAGCTGGTCCCAGTTTACTAATGGCGCACCACTCACTAATGCGCCATTACTAATGGCGCATTAGTAACCAGTGTTACTAATGGCGCATTAGTAACCAGTGTTACTAATGGCGCATTAGTGTGTGGTGCGCCATTTGTAGTTTTGCAAAAAAAAGTAATGGCGCACTGAGTTGGAGGTGCGCCATTACTAGTTAAACTAGTAATGGCGCACTGTGCCACGGTGCGTCACTAGTATGTCTGGAAAAATAAAATAAAAAATTGTTACTAATGGCGCATAGACGGTCTGGTGCGCCATTAGTGTCTACCACTCTAATGGCGCACCGACACATGGTGCGCCATTACTATATAGTAGTGGCGCACCATGTGTCTGGTGTGCCATTAGAGTCCATATCATCTATAGCCTTTTTCCTAGTAGTGAGAGATGTTATCAAGTGCCAAGGGTGAGACCTCGTAATGCACTCATGATTATAACTCTGTAGTATAGCTATTCGGTCGTGGTCATCGAGGGTGATTCCTCTTTCACCATTCCCAATACGACTCTGTCGTGCAACACCTCAAGAGTGAACCTCAAGGGTGATTCCTGATACATTCACCTTGATGTTTTGGACACACGGTTACCTTGACTTTACTTGAGACCTTTGTGAAAGGCGAGCGGGCCTGGTGAGCACCCACGAGAGTTCTTACGGTGGCGGCTGGCTGTTTAGCGGTGTCACCCAAGAGGGGTGATACACTACAAGAAATATGTCAACTTATGACCTTTTGTTAGTGACCCTGGAAGAATTGGTCATATATCTATGACCATTTCAGACCAATTGGTCAAAAGCTGTTCGGGGGGCTCCAAACCCTAAACTATAACGACCATTTTGGTCAGAAAGGTCATAATTTCCCTACACGAAATGGTCATAAAGCAGATAGCACTGGTCCGCTGCCTTTTTTCTAGCTGATCATGACCAATATAGATGGTCATAACCTTGTAAATTGTGGTTGCTTGCTACGACTAGGCGCCACGTCATCAGTTTTGCCTATGTGTCATGTCCATGTGGCAGTTTTTGCCCTAGGTTGTGAAGCAACCTATATTTCTGTCATTCCCAAAATTCCCCAAAAAATCTCAGAAATTCTTTGGGTCATATCTTCGTCAAATATGCAAAAAACTTCCTTCCCTAGTTCAAAAATAATTCAAAAATATTCATTTTCCTATTCTGTTAAAAAAACACTTTGTGAAGGAAGTACCACTTTGGCATGTCCAAATGGTATCCATTTTCTACAGTGCTTTCCTATGCCCAAATAACTATCCTCCACCAACTGCCAGCTCAATCCATTCATTATTTTGAGCCCAGCTTCAACATTCGTATTTATGTCCAGTGTGGTACTTTGCAAAGCAAGTACCACCTAGACTCCTCCTTTTGAGCTGAAAATTTGTGAAGATGGTCTTCTTAGTAACTGATCATTCACAACCAAAACTCAAGCCCATTAGCCATGTGCATTTCCCATACCGCCAATCAAACACTTGGCTGCTAATTCATGTTTGAGCATCGATCGGTCTCCTCGTGAGAATCTTATGTTGTAATTTTATTCCTAGCACCTACCTGGGGAGTGCCCAACCCACTAGACATGCCTAGGCCTCCAAGAACACATGGCAACGCCACAATCACGCGGTGACCACGCGGCGGGCATGCGAGTTTACGCGCTCTAGAGTTGGGGCCTTCGACCACCGCCCAAACCTCGACGTATCGCCACCAAACCATGTATTTATGATTCTATAGGTACTTATGTAACTAGAAATGATTTTTGGAAAAAATAAATAGCAAACTATGAGGCAGCTGCAGTTCAAATTTAACCCGCTTCCAGCTGAATCGGCGGAAATTTGTCTTTTTGATGAGAGGTGGATCAAAACTTTTTACACCCAACCATTTTGTCAATTGTGCATTAAATATGTCCTAGTATTTTAGAAAATTGATTTGGTCCAATTTTGCAACAATTATTTGGGAGGTCCTTCACAAAAAACCTCCTTTTGGGCACTCGAAAAATGGAAAATGAATTTTTCGTGCAAATAAAGTGAAAACTCCCTCAGGCAACATTGTTTGCCATTCCAAGATGCACCCTTGTGCACAATATGAGATCATTTGAACAAACTATGCCATGAATGTGGCCATAGGATTGATCATCCGGCTTGAAAGCCGTGAATCTTCATACATGATAGCTCATTTCTGAGAACACTTTTTTAAAAGAATTGCCGTATTACAAGTTTATTATTTTTCCTGGTGACTTAGTCATATATAATGACACAATGCGAAGGTTTTCCAATTTTTTGATTTTTCTTTGAATTTTTTATGGCAGTTTCAAAATGCGGTCAAAACAGCGGGAATGACCGTTCCTAGCTAGTGGTTGAATCTTTGTATTTTCTTGGTGTTTCTCTGATTAAATAGATACCTATGTACCTAGAAATGATTTTTGTAAAAAATAAAGAGCAAACTACAAGGCAGCTGCAGTTCAAATTTGACCCACTTCCAACTGAATCTGCCGAAATTTGTCTTTTTCACGAGAGGTGGATCAAAACTTTGTACACCCAACCATTTGGTCAATTGTGCATTAAATATGGCCTAGTATTTTAGAAAATTGATTTGGTCCAATTTTGCAACAAATATTTGGGAGGTCCTTCACAAAAAAACCTCCTTTTGGGCACTCGAAAAATGGAAAATGATTTTTTTGTCCAAAGAAAATGAAAACTTCCTTAGGCAATATTGTTTGCCATTCCAAGATGCACCCTTGTGCACAATATGAGATCATTCGAACAAACTATGCCATGAATGTGGCCATAGGATTGATCATTTGGCTTGAAAGCCATGAATCTTCATGCATAATAGCTCATTTCTGAGAACACTTTTTTTTAAAAAAATTGCCGTATTACAAGTTTATTATTGTTCCTGGTAACTTGGTCATATAATGACACAATGCGAAGGTTTTCCAATTTTTATTATTTTTTTAATTTTTTATGCCCGTTTCAAAATGCGGTCAAAACGACGGGAATGACCGTTCCTAGCTAGTGGTTGAATCTTGGTATTTGTTTGGTGTTTCTATGATTAAATAGATACTTATGTACCTAGAAATGATTTTTGTAAAAAATAAAGAGTAAACTACAAGGCAGTTGCAGTTCAAATTTGACCCACTTCCAACTGAATCGGCCGAAATTTGTCTTTTTCATGAGAGGTGGATCAAAACTTTTTACACCCAACCATTTGATCAATTGTGCATTAAATATGGCCTAGTATTTTATAAAAATGATTTGGTCCAATTTTGCAACAATTATTTGGGAGGTCCTTCACAAAAAACCCTCCTTTTGGGCACTCGAAAAATGGAAAATGCATTTTTCGTCCAAAGAAAGTGAAAACTCCCTTAGGCAACATTGTTTGCCATTCCAAGATGCACCCTTTTGCACAATATGAGATCATTTGAACAAACTATGCCATGAATATGGCCATAGGATTGATCATTTGGCTTGAAAGCCATGAATCTTCATGCATGATAGCTCATTTCTGAGAACACTTTTTTAAAGAATTCCCGTATTACAAGTTTATTATTGTTCCTGGTAACTTGGTCATATATAATGACACAATGCGAAGGTTTTCCAATTTTTTGATATTTTTTGGATTTTTTCTGCCCGTTTCAAAATGCGGTCGAAACGGCGGGAATGACCGTTCCTAGCTAGTGGTTGAATCTTGGTATTTTTTGGTGTTTCTCTGATTAAATAGATACTTATGTACCTAGAAATGATTTTTGTAAAAACTAAAGAGCAAACTACAAGGCAGCTGCAGTTCAAATTTGACCCACTTCCAACTGAATCGGCCGAAATTTGTCTTTTTCACGAGAGGTTGATCAAAACTTTTTACACCCAACCATTTGATCAATTGTGCATTAAATATGGCCTAGTATTTTATAAAAATGATTTGGTCCAATTTTGCAACAATTATTTGGGAGGTACTTCACAAAAAAACCTCCTTTTGGGCACTCGAAAAATGGAAAATGAATTTTTCGTCCAAAGAAAGTGAAAATCCCTTAGGCAACATTGTTTGCCGTTCCAAGATGCACCCTTGTGCACAATATGAGATCATTTGAACAAACTATGCCATGAATGTGGCCATAAGATTGATTATTTGGCTTGAAAGCCATGAATCTTCACGCATGATAGCTTATTTCCGAGAACACTTTTTTAAAATAATTTCCGTATTACAAGTTTATTATTTTTCCTGGAAAGTTGGTCACATATAATCACACAATGCGAAGGTTTTCCAATTTTTTGATTTTTTTTGAATTTTTCATGCCCGTTTCAAAATGCGGTCAAAACGGCGGGAATGACCGTTCCTAGCTAGTGGTTGAATCTTGGAAAACTTTTGGTGTATCTCTGATTAAATAGATACTTATGTACCTAGAAATGATTTTTGAAAAAAAAAAGAGCAAACTATAAGGCACGCGCAGTTCAAGTTTGACCCGCTTCCAGCTAGATCAGCCGAAATTTGTCTTTTTCACCAGAGGCGGGTCGAACCTTTTGACACCCAACCATTTGGTCAATTATGCATTATATATGGCATAGTATTTTAGAAAAACAATTTGGTACAATTTTGCAATAAATATACGGTAGGTCCTTCACAAAAAACTTATTTTGGGCATTCAAAAAATGGAAAATTATTTTTTCGTGCAAAAGAAATAAAACTACCTTTGTCAATATTGTTTGCCAATCTAAGATCTAAACTTCTGCAAAATATGACATTATTTGAACGGATATTTGATAGGTGTTTCACAAAAAAACTCATTTTGAGCATTGACAAATGTAATGAAAAATTTGTGTGTAATCAATCATGACCAATTTATATGGTCAAAAGGTCTTCAGATTGTTTGGTGCGTTCTGATTGGTCCAAAGGCATATCACGTGGATCATGTATCAACCACCGTCGGATGCTTCTAGATCCAACGGCAGCCCTCACCCTCTCACCCAAACCCTAACTCAGATCCCCTCCTCTCCCCCGATCAACTCTCCCCCTCTCATCCCACAGCCGCCACCCTCTCAATCTCTCGATCCCCAACCACCCAACCACCGCCTCCTCCCTTCCAGGCCCACCGCTGCCGCCACCTACTACGGCCGATCCCGCCGCGACCTCCCCTCCCCTCCCACCTCAAGCCGCTCCTCCTCCCCTTCGTGGACAACCACCTGCTCCGGCATTCGCGCCCCCGCGCCTGCTCCTCGTCGCCTCGCTCCTCACCCGCGGATCGTAGAGCATCTCATGGCGTCCCCGGCGCGGCCAGCATCCATCTCCGGCCCCTTCGGCTCCGCCGCCGACCTCGCCATCTTCTCCACTCCGACCACGACGCGATGGGCGGATCCAGGCCGTGCGAGCGAGATGACGGCCAGATCCTCGATGGCGAGGACACGCAGCGGTCCCCACCGGCCAAATCAGGTCCGTCTCCTCCCACAGCTGAGTCGTTTTACTGGTGATTTTCCTCGCACGGCCACGACCTCTGACCCCTTCTCATTGATTTCCTCGGGTGGCCGCCTCTCCCACCATCGTCGGCGCGTGCTCAACGCCGAGATCCGCCGCGCCAAGGCCAAGCTCCTCGAGGAGGATCCACCCAAGCTACACGCCGACCACAGCCCCCCCCTCACAAGCGAATCTTCTCCAGCCCCGTACATCCCCACCAGCGAAGGCGGCGTCCTCACGCGGATTCGCGTCCTCCTCCCAAAGCAGTCGTCCCCGGCGAGCCCTCCTAGTGGCCAGAGGAGGTGGAGGAGCACTTCGCCCCTGCATCCTCTCCCCCAGCCTGTGGGCCGGTGGCTGCTTCCTCTTCCCCGCCTAGCGAACGGGGTGAGATTCCCCTCTCTACCTTCAGATCCAAATCAAAGTTTGTTCAATTGCGTATGTACGTGCAATGCTCAGATTTGCTTATCAGCACTCGAAATCCGCTTGTCTAGCTTCAACCTATCTTGCTTTGCTATGAATATTCCTTTGGGATGACTAAAACTGAAGCTATACTAGCCTATCCCTGCTATGTTCCATCCATTGTATCTTTTAACCAACCTGATCCTCCAAACATAAAAGCTCAAGTGTTTACTGATTTAATTTAATTTAGTACACACACAGATTTTGTATGCACTTCTACCTGATGATCTATACATTTCACATATGGGTCCTATCTTCGAAGCTCTACAATGCTTTACAGGCATCAACAGGACCTCCTAGTGGGTACCCGTGGCCGACCGCAACCACGACTAGGGTACGGAAACATGGACATCTCCCCGACTTGTCGAAGCTCGACAGCGGCCTTCCCGGATCTAGGCCATATCAGGTCATCGCTACCCCTTATTCTTCCCTCATGTAATTTTGTTGATAGCCTATAGTTTAGTGTTGTGCACCCCTAGCATGAAATTATATGCTCTGGCATTTGTGATTCTGTGAACAACCAGTGATGCTGCTATGGCTGTTGTACATGATAAATGTTGTGATTCTATGCACAACCAGTGATTCTGTGCACTATAAAATTTAGCTCACTTTCTTAATGTGATGCTGCTGATGTACACCATAATTACTGAACATTTGTTAACACTCCAAAAATGCATCAATACTTTATAAAATAAATGAATCTTTTCATTTAAGTGTACTCTGGACATCAGTAGTATAGCACTTGCTGCTGCTATTAAGCTTGCATGAGTACTGGTTGCAGTAGTTTAGTGTAGGACAACTGTAGTATATCTATTTATCATGCTGACAACAGTAGTGCGAAGCAAATTTGGAACTGATGCATATCAATGCAGAAAGTTCATCAAACATCATGCAAGTTCGATGCATATCAATTTATCATGCAAGTTATTTGTTCTGTGTTATGGTAAATGAAAATATGATTATAACAATTTCTCTTACTTAGGCGGACTAGGTAGAAGAAAACGCAGAGTCGAGCTAGGTAAAAGAAGACGATGGAGAGGGAGAAGGAGGAGGCATGGCAACAAGAAACCGAGTACCTTGCCACTGCTTTGCTTGCAGGTGACATCCATTAATCTCTCACTTAGGTGAATCTGTATTTTGTTAGAATGCAACCTTTTGTGAATTCTGGACTTTTCTTTTGTGATAATCTAATGATGTTAGATGCCTACTGGTTGCTGTATATGGGCAAGATGAATTGAATCATGTTGTTTTCTTTTTGATGTACACACATGCAGATGATTGACACTCATGAACAACAAGCAACCATACTAGTTACTACCTAGGTGTTCCAGAGATTGTTGTATTATTTATGTTCTTTTTACTCCCAGAATTATTGTGCGCTCATAATGTCATCACATTACCTGTTTTTCTTGCTGCATACATGTAGCTCAAGCAGTGTACTTCTGTGTTTGCTTAGGCGGATAATTACTAAGTGATTACAATTAATGTGTACTTGTGAATTCTAAGCTTATATTGGTGTCTTGCAATCATGTTCTAATTAATGTGTATAGTCCAAGCACTTGAACTGTCTAAATGCATGCACACAAGTTAAGTTATCTTTTGAGAAATTATTGGTGCATTTTGTGATGTTATTGTATGTGCTTTGACTAGTAATGTTAGAGCTTGCCTATTGAATGGATGGCCGTCGTAGTAGAATGGCATTGTTGTTTTAAGTGTAGTGTGTTGCGGTGAGGTTACAGGACCTGCACTTCATGCATATTCATAGTCTTTGTTTTCTTGTATGAATAAAAAAGCATGGTACTAGCTGGATTTGTGTTATCATTCTATATACATAACTGTCTTTTTTGAATGGGATGTTGATAATATATTGGCTCCATTTGTTCTGATTCTTCTCAGCTTATTCATGTAACAGGGGGCATGTTGCTGTTCTGTTTGCCCAGTCCTGAATATGGTTGTCTGGTGAATTCGGCATATGATCGCTATAGAAGGAGCTCCATGCTGAAGAAGAAAACACTTGTAGAGCTTATGAAGTATCTAGTTGTTACCTTATAGAGCTTGTAATTGTAATTGCTATACCTGTAGAGCTTGTATCGTTATTCCACTTGTAGAGCTTGTAAAGTTTGTGTTAAAGCTTGTATTACGTGTTATTTGGAGAGCAGGAGCTGCATGAATTTGGCTGATATAATTTGAAGTATTACATGTGTTTTCTGTCAGTGCAATTTGAATATCGCCAATTTAAATACCAGTTATTTATTTACTGTTAAATTGAAATATGAATAATATGACCCTGACAAGAAGGCTATAATGTTGGGACAAGTGGACCTCTTTTTATATAAAAGAAGAAAAATAAAAATTGTTGAGAAAAAAGGCCTGGCGCAAAAATAAAAAGGCTATAATGTTGGGCTTGGCCCAAAAATAAAAAGGCTGTAATGTTTTTTTTTGAGGAAATGACAGTAGGAGAGGCTCCTACTGTATGTATATATAAAAATACAGGGGTGTTACAATTGTGTTACATATGGTATTGCAATTGCATGTGCACTTCAGCCCCTGTCCCTTTACCTCCAAGAGCGGGGGGGGGGGGGGGGG
>LR738711.1:928154538-928166870 GCA_902687465.1 Secale cereale | reverse complement strand
GGGGGGGGGGGTGGGAGAGCCATCTCACCGCTTGTACCGTTTCGTCGTTTTGCCGGAATAAAAAAAAAGGCTGTAATGTTGGGCCTGGCCCATGTGGATGTCCAGAATTAATAGGGAAAATATATATAAAAGGCCGAATTATTGGGCTAGGCCCATGTAGAACAGCCAATTGGACCGGGTTGATTCTTGTGCCACATCAGCTTGCCACGCTGGATGCCTACGTGGTCTGGGGAGGCTGCTAGTGACCAAAACACGACAGTAGGCATATTTTGGTCATAAACGTCTATGACCTTCTCACAGAGAAGGTCGCTAATGTCAGTTTATGACGGTCAGCTTTTGACCTTATGTTTTTGGTCACAAAAAGGTCACAAATGGGAATTTGTGACCATTCAATGACCAATAGTGGTGGTCACAAGTTGACATATTTCTTGTAGTGATAGCTCCGGACTTGTCCAGATAGTCGTCACTTGTGTCAATAATGCACTAACAGATTAGGGTATTTGTTCTGAGTTGGCCTCTGGCCTTTACGCACTAACCGCCACGCAAGAATAGTTATGGGCCTCGGCATTGTGGTATCAGCCGAAGCTTTGTCAGACGTCCAATTCAACATTGCGGCACGGCTGGGCTGGCACCTTCCTGTAGTGGCGGAGCCTGGACCCACCTTGCTCGCAACGACCCGGAGTGCAACGGGTGATGCCCATGACCCCGGAGTGCTTAGGATGTAGACCGACGGGGACCTCTCTGCTGAGCCTAGGTAGGGCTGCGATGTGCTGATCTTCCGAGGCCGGGCATTGACCTAGAAAGGTGTGTTCGACCAGAGATGATCGAGCGTGAGGGTAACGTGGTGCACCTCCGCTGGGAAGTTATCTATTCTAATAGCCGTGTCCACAGTAACGGATGATCAATCTTATATCCTGATCTATTATAACTAGAAATGGATACTTGAGATATGTGATGGATATGTGGCTGCAAGATTACTTTCTCGCAGGGAGTCGAGGATGGATCTCTTGGCCGTTATTGCTAAAACATGCTTGTTAATTATAAAATGCTATTCTGTATTTCATTCTACTGCTGCAAGATGGTGCTTTCCAGAAGATGCTTGAAGATGCTAGTCTTCGATAGGCTAGGCCTTTCCCCTCCTCTTTTGGCATTCTGATGTTCAGTCCACATATACAGCTTACTCCTTTGATACTGATGCGTACTTAGTATAGATCTGATGCTTGCGAGTACTTTGGATGAGTACTAATGGTTGCTTTGCTCCCCCTTTCCCCCCTTCTTCTTCTTTCTGGTTGTTGCAACGAGATGGCGGATCCCAGGAGCCGGATGCCAGCCTAGTCGACTACTACTACTACCTTGACGAAGCCTACTACTATGTGGAGACAGCTGGCTACCAGGAGTAGTTAGGAGGTCCCAGGCAGGAGGCCTTGCCTCTTCGATCGTTGATGTTTGTGATAGCCTTCTTAAGGAAAAACTTGTTTAACTTATGTCTGTACTCAGATATTGTTGCTTCCGCAGACTCTCTTGCTTTCGAGCTTCTGTATTCGAGCCCTCGAGGCCCCTGGCTTGTAATATGAAGCTTGTATTATTTTAATTTGTGTCTAGAGTTGTGTTGTGATATCTTCCCGTGAGTCCCTGATGTTGGTCGTACACATTTGCGTGCATGATTAGCGTACGATCAAATCGGGGGCGTCACAATGCCCCTGCTATTAATCTAAGTAGTTTGCTCTCATTTCCGTTGCTTGCTTTGTTTGATCTCATTTGGTTGCTTGTTTTGTTTGCTATCAGTGCTTGCCTCTTTGATCTGCCGTCAGTTGTGCTTGCTGTTGTGTTGATCATGTGGTGGTAAGGCCACCACATTTGAATGGGGTGAGAAGAACACAAACGTTGTTTGCACCCAAACAGCTGAAGTTTACATCTGCTCACACCCTAAGCACAAAAATGACAACCAAACAGCAGGGGGTAAGTGCCCTTCATGTGGTCGAGGCAACCAAACAGGTTGCATCTGCTGCATATGAGGCTGCATATGAAGAACCAGGCTGGCTGGAGATGGACATGCAATGCGGGTACTATAGCAAACTCCATCCAAACACACCCTTGGATAAACATCTCCAACGCTGGCCCGAAACCGGACACTGTATTCGTCCGTGAATCGATGGGACCAGACAGTGATGCGGGAGGGAGTCATCCTACCCTTAATTAAAAAAACATATTTTCTGGTTGAGAGGAGAGAAAGGAGAGAGGGGACCATATGCTGTGCACTTGGGAGGAGAGAGAAAATATCAAAAAAGAAAAGGACGACATGATTACCTTTTGTTAGTCAACTAGTAAGATGCCATAGAACACAAAGATGCAGTTATATGATTAGTTAATTTTACAAACATATGATGAGATTGAGGGAGTAGCCTGATGTGTAAAATGCTGATATCTTTTGTCAAATATTCAAACACTGTGCTTTCATTCACCTTGTGCATGTCATGTACCATCCAACAAATATAGATAGCTGCTATGAGATGCTACTTCTGTGTGAATTACGATTCTATAAATTATTGATATGCATCCAAAATTCCAAATATAGATGACTATTACACATTGAGAAAGGATAAATTTATGACCAACGAATATAATTTTTACAAATAGCTGACAATGAGGTTCGCTGCCAATAGCACAATCCACACAATATAATTAATTCAAAATCCCTACATACTAAACCCGTTCCCCTCTACTGAAAGGCTCCAAAAAAGTTTGTTTACTGTTTTGTAAGTGCATCAACTACCCCCTTGATGGACTAACGTGTTTGTGAGTGTACACAAGAGATATAGTCCCTGAAGATTTGGTTTAACACATGGAAGATGACCTCTAAAAATGGATTTCTTCAAGTGAAGAATTTGGTGATAAAATTGGTACTGCCTTTGAAGAAATTGATGTGAAGACTAGAAGCTTGAAGACTTTTGTTTTCGTAGTTTCTTTCTTCTTATTTGAGTCATAGGAAAAACCATACTGTTAAAGGGGATGTAGGTGGATCACAGTTCATATTTCCAAACTGATGCTCAAACCTATACATACCCAAGCCGCTTCGAGTGAAGCCTTTGGAAATCTACGGAACAACTTACGCATTTGTAAGTGATAGTTACGAAGTTCATCTGGTCGCTAGCGAGTTTGGTCAGGCTAAGGAGTTAGGATTTCGCCATGCGATCAATCTACCGTGAGGAAATTGAGTGCCCCGATGAATTTGAGAGTTCAAATTCCGTTCGTTGCTACGCCGCGGGCCAGCTGTCGAGTGGATCCTTATCCTTACAACGGTCATATCAAAGAAGGGCATTTATGAAAATCCATGTCGGGTTGCCCCGTGGCTATAAATAGTTGCACCCCCCCACACAATCACTTGCTGGTTGGCTGCTCAGGGAAAACTTGACACTTGTCATTTGGGAGCAACCCATCCTCCGACGACTTTGATAGAATCCTAAGTGAGGAAAAACTCAGAGGCCTAGTGATTGAGCATCACTAAAGAGATTGATCCGTGTGAACAAGTCTGGTGAAGGTTTTGGAAGTCTACCTTGAAGACTTACCATGAGTGATTGGACGAGGTCTAAGTGACCTTAGCTCGAAAGGAATATGAGGAGGACTATGGGTCCTCTAAATTTTTCTCAGCCGCCTCAACCAGACTTACAATTGATACAATAACTAGTACTAATCCACCAAATCATTGTGTCTTCACTGAGCCAACCTGGTTTCAAATTCCTCAGCTTCCCATATATTATTCCGCTGCTGAAGAATTTGTGATCTACTTTCTGAAGAACTTGAACTAAAGACTTGCATCATGTTGTATTCTATTTCTTTGGTTCTTCTTCGTCATGCTTGTATGACTATATGATTGCATGTTCTTCATTTGTATGTATCTTGTATGCATATTTTTCATTTCTTTGATGACTTGGTTCCCTCGAGTTTCTATTTCTTCACTTTGATCTTCGTCAAATTCTTCAGAGTTTGACGAATTTCTAAAAATCTCCCATTCACCCCCCTCTGGGAGTAAACCTGCACTTTCAATTGGTATCAGTGCAAGGTACTCCCTTGTTCTGTGTGATTTTGGTTTAACCACCTAGAGTTTTACTTAAGTCGACCACTTGTATGATCAAGGTCTTCGCTGCGTACCCCATCTTCGATGGCACAGACTATCCTTACTGGAAGAACAAGATGTGCATGCATGTTGAGGTAATTGACAACAATCTCTAGTTTGTCCTTGAGAACGGTGTCACCACTATTGGCCCTAGCATCAATGTTATAGATGTGAGGACATTCAAGCAACTCGACTCTCAAGCGAAGAACATCATATGTGGACATGTCAACAGAGGACAGTATGGTAGAGTGAGTGCACTTGAAACATCGAAGCTGATCTGGGATAGGCTCTCCAAGATCAATGAGGAGTTTCCACTCAATATGACCCTCGAGTTGATGTGCTTCACAATCTCTTCAATCGCTTCAAGAGGCTTGACTATGAAAATGTTCAGCAAACTTTCGATCGCCTCATAGATATCTCCAGTGAGCTACATGCTCTCGGTAATGCTGACATCGTTGACCACGAGGTGGTGAAGAAATTGCTGAGGTCTCTTAATAGCTCCTTTGACCTCTTGGCCCTAATGATTCAAGAGTGTCCTGATTACAAGTCACTTGATCCCGCTGATATTCTTGAGAGGCTCAATATTCATGAATTCCAGCAAGCTGAGAAGGGAGATATGCATGGTCCCAGCTATGGACGACCCCATGCTCTGAAGGTAAAAGCTAAAGCTAAGGCAATTTCTTCATCTGAAGAAGAAGTGTCTTATTGTAGTACTGATAGCGCTGAGGAAATTGGCAGAGAGGTGGCTATGCTTGTGAGGAAGTTCCAGAAGTTTTCAAAGAGAAATCGCTTTGGAAAGTCTTCAAAGTATGAGTCAAAGAACACTAGAGAAGTTTATGCTCAGCACTAAAACAAGAGAACTTGCCACAAATGCAAGAAGCCAGACCATTACATCACTAACTGCCCCTCTGGCAAAAGGGCTCAAGGAAGAAGAAGAAGAAGAAGAAGAAGAAGAAGAAGAAGAAGAAGAAGAAGAAGAAGAAGTCTAGCAAGGATGATGACTCTAATGACAAAAATAAGAAGTCCTCAAAGTCTTCATGAAAATCATCATCAAGAAATAAAAACACCTCCAACAGAGCTCGCGCTTTCATCGGGAAGGAAATGGATTCTGAGGAAGAATCCGATCAAGATGAAGCTGAGGAATTTGAGGAGTGTGACTCTGGAGTTGCAAGCTTGACCCTCGCTAGGGAGTTCGTCAGCAAATCCATCTTCAACCATGAAGAAAATGGTGACTCCACCAATCCTGAATACTATGATGATGACTACACTCCCACCTATTGATTCATGGAAAGAGGTGCCAAGGTAACCTCACAAGAAGCTTCCTTTAATACTTTAAGTGGTGATGATTTTGAATGCGAAGCAAAGCCTAGCTATAAGAAACTGGCTAAAATTGCAACCGAACAACAAACTGCTTTGGAAAAGATACAAAAATTGCTAGACAAAAGTATTGATTTGTTAGATGAGGAAATGGATCGTAGTCAAGCTTTGCCTAAAGACCTCAGGCGTCTTAAGTCGTAGTATGACGAACTTGAAAGTCATCATGTGGCCCACTCAACCGAACACGAGATGCTGTCCTATGAATTTCTTTAAAGGAAACAAGAACTCGAGAAGCTGAGAGGTGTCTCATGATGATCTTCAGAAAACCAACGATTCATTGCTCGGTGAACAGATCAGCACCGCCCAGGAAGAATT
Source organism: Secale cereale (assembly GCA_902687465.1). Classification (NCBI taxonomy): domain Eukaryota; kingdom Viridiplantae; phylum Streptophyta; class Magnoliopsida; order Poales; family Poaceae; genus Secale; species Secale cereale. The sequence goes on along the minus strand of LR738711.1, from coordinate 928,161,064 downwards.
TGTTGCTCCATGCTTAAAATGCCTTGAACGTGAAAATGAAAATCCTTTAGCTAAATGTTCAAATGGTTCAACTGCTGTTATATCTTCAAATGTCTCTGTGGTTTCGATCCCCTCATCTGAGGAGACCACAAGTGTTAGTGACAAAAATGCTGGCTTGAAGGATTCGTACATCACAGGCATATACAAAAGCCTCAAAGGGCACCAAACTCTTTGTGATGTGCTCAAGAAGTAGATTCAGAATAGGAACCCTTGGAAAGAGGGTATTGCTTGTGAGCTAGTGTATGAAGATAGAATGCACCTGTTTTTTAACTTCACCTTCAGCTGTAGAGTCTGGAATTACCTGGGCATTGATTGGTTGGGAGGCTCTGATATTCGGCAATGTATCATGCATGCTAGGTCCAGCTTCAGACACCCTTTCTTCTTTGAGGTCATGCTAACTGCTGCTTGGAATATTTGGATTTTGAGAAATGGCAGAACCTTCAGAGCTGAGAGAGCCACTTTCAGTGCTTGGAAGTGTAAATTCATCCATGATATATCATTACTTGCTCATAGGGTGAAGGATTGTATAAAATCAAAACTTTTTGGCATGGGTTAATTCTTTGTTGTAAAGGAGGTAGGGATGCTTAGCCATAGGTAGTCTTCTTTCCCTTTTTTTGTATAATTTCTGTTACTGTTTGTACAGTTTCATTTATTTTAATAAAGGGTTGTGGGGCTTTGCCTCACAGTAAATATTCAAAAAAAAGAGGGTATTGCTTTTGAGAGAAAGCTCAATGAAGATGGATCTTATTGGAAACCCGAGCAGCATCCCAAAACCACATCGGTTGTTGCGAAAGGGCCTCGAATTGATCCATCCACTCTATCTGGCTACAATTGTGATACTACAAATTCTTCTCATGACTCATTTGACTCCAACTATAAGCCATTCAAAAATCACAATGGTGAAGTATTTGCTAGATTTATTTGTACTAACTGCAAGAACGCTCCCCTGATGAAGAAAACCTGGGTGCCCAAAAGTCTTCTTCAAAATCTTCAGGTGAATGTCATCATGACGCCACCGAAGAAGGAAACACCATCAACAAATTCTTCATCTGGACAAAGTCGTCAGATCGATGCAAACCAACTCATGCTTGTAGTAACATTTCTTCGCACAGAAACAAACAGCGTTATGATGAATATGTGCATTATTCTTCAAATCACTATGTGCACAAATCTGCTAAGAATTTACCTGCATACTCTTATGAGTACTATACCCCTCCTGTGAAGAGAAATGCATATTCTTCAATGCCTAAGTTCTCTATCAATGCTTTATGCTACATTTCTTCTCAGCCACCCATTCAGATGTGGGTGGTTAAGAAGAAGAACTAATCTCTTCTGCAGGGTCAGGTCTTCACACACAATAAATGTTTGATGAATTTCCTGAAGACCTGAAATAGTGCTTGTTGGGATGCAAGCTAATCATGATGAAATGAGTTCTTCATTTCACACATCCCTATGCTGCTAGTTCTATTGTATTAGATGAAATTCACTGATGAAATTGATCATACCATTCTTCAAACCGAAGTATATGAATTTGTAAGTGAGACTAATGCTTCTAGAGAATGACACAGCTAAAGCTACTGAATGGATTTTGAATAGTGGTTGCACCAATCACATGACTGGTGACATGAATCTCCTCACCGATGCTCCCCTTACTCCATCTCATCTGAAGCATATCACCTACACGTACAAAGGAAAAAAGCAAGGTACTGGGCCTAGGTAAGGTTGCTATCTCAAAGGATCGACACATGGAAAAGGTGATGCTTGTCAAGTCCTTAGGATACAACCTCATGTCTGCCTCAATGATTTGTGATCTTGATATGATTGTCATCTTTGGCAAATAATGTTTGGGATATCGCTTATCGTTACCGACTCGGTTGGCTGGGGATTACAGATTAATCGGAAATCGGCCGATTAATCGATTTTATCAGTCGACTATTAATCAGCAACTTTTTTTCAAATAGGATAGCACTGCACAGATTTATTCATTTACTAATTTCCATAACATGCAACAATAGGCAGAACAGCAGTACATAACTACATATATGAGTGCACAAATAAACTGAGATAGTAGATAGGCTGCAGTACATATATAAATATATTAGTCTCAGTTCAGAAATAAACTTAGATAGTATCAGAGTGGATACTAGATAGGCAACACAATAGTACTAGTTCAGAATAGGTTGTAGTACATAAGTAGGTCCAGAATACACAAATAAGCTTAGTTCTACACTTCTACTTCAACTTCTTAGTCTTACTAGTTACTACTTTGCTAGCAAACAGCCAAATACCAACCAACCAAAATAAGATAGTTATTACTTCTTAGCTAACTCTCTGATTCTCTCACAAGTCACAAGTCACAACCAAAATAAGGTCGTAGGCTGCTAGCAAGCAAACACACACTACTAGGAATGAGATTGTGAAAATGCCTAGGGTTCAAGGCTGCATTAGGTCTTCCTCATCATTTTCTTCTGTCACCCCAACCATGTCATCATCAGACTCAAACTCAATCTCATCTTCATTGATAGGCACAGTGTCATCTTCATCATCGGAAACAAAGTCTTCCACTTCATGGAGTTCTCTCACCCTTTGACTTCTACGAGGCTCTGTTGTATTGTCAACTCCCGTAGCTTCCATCTCTTTATCATCGTAAGCATTTTCACATATCAAATCTTGGGCTGCGGAAGCATATTCACCGAGCAGAACATCACAAGATGAGGATTATTTCTTTCTCTTGTCTAGAAATCTTCCATTGAATTGAATATAAACTAAATCGTTCCTACGACGCACATCTAATTTATTCCTCCTCTTTGCATCAAGCTACAGATTGCATAGTGAAGGTTAATGATTCACATCGTCTCATAAATGAAAAAGGATCAGATTTGAATATTTGCAAGTTGAGACTTACTTGTTCAAAAACGCTCCAATTTCTATCACACCCAGATGAACTTGTGGTTAAGTTGAGTATCCTCAAAGCCGTGTGCATCAATGTAGGAGTTTGTAGTTCATAAGTTGCCCACCACTCCCCTTCATTCATAGGAAATAGAAAGTACTATGCATCACCCCTAAAATATTAGAAATACAATATGGCAAAGTTATCTTGAGAACAAGCTTACCGGCATTGTAATTGCCATTGGTAATTGCTTTTGTGACAGCCACCTTCCCAAATATTCCTTCCTTATTTTTGAACTTGGGCAAGTCTATGTCAAGGGCATTATTTTGTGCGTCATCATCATCATGATAAAATTGTTCAATAACATCCATCAACCCGGACATGACTTCTAAATCGGTGAAGATGCTTGTGGTAGTATAACTACAATAGGGATTCAAGGCATATGCTGCCATGTGCAACTTGGTATCTAGCCTCCCATCCAGCTTGCTCTCCATGGCTGTTGTGATCACCTTGTAGTCCTTCTCCGAACCTTCAACCGCAAGCATTATTGCGTTCTTTGTCTCTATTATTTGTCCACACATAGAGGCCATGGACTGCCCATCACTATCAGCCAACCAAAGTAACTTCACGAATGGCTCAAAAACCTTGTATCAAACATACACAAGCACTACATTAGTTACTATTTAACATATGTGCAACGATGCATGCTAGCATAAGTGTAAAGCTCTGTTAAACAAGAGCACAAGACACAATTTGTAGTTCATCTAACAATACCTTGATGCAAATAGACACATTTCTAGAATGCCCTACTCATTATTGTGGCATGATCCACCTTTCTTTCTTTGTTATGGTTTGATTGCATTCTTCCCAAGTGTCACTACAACACATCTCAGTTAGTTGCTTCCTCTTAGCAGCGAGACTTTGTAATGTAAGAAATCCCGAAGCAAATTTGGTCACTCCCGGCCTAACAATGTCCCTCTTCTTTGTATAAGATCTCATCAATGCCAATATGGCATGATGTGCATAAAGGAAAATTGTCATCTCCTTGGCTTTGGTAATTGCAGGACCAAAATGCTTCTACTTGCCAATTGCTTCAACCATCAAGTTAATTGTATGAGTTGCACATGAGGTCCAAAATATCTTGGCCTTTTAATTTCCAGCATCCCCTTAGCTCCCATGTTGTTTGATGCATTATCCGTGACTACTTGAACAACATTATCAGCCCCTACAAAACACCATTGCAAAACACAATAATGAAATCACAACATTCAGCATACGACCACATAATCGAAGATGTATTGACTTGTGTGTGCATTAACCGACGCTTCCTTTGATCCAAGAAAGATTGTTCCTAACTTGCAATGCACACACAAGTTCATGATGCTCCTCCTTTTCTTGTCTGTCCAAGCATCAATCATGATAGAGCACCCCGTATATGCCCTCTCAACATCATGTGGCTTCAACAAATCCTTAGTCCTTTCAGCCTCCTATAACAACATCTTCTCTCGAATAATATATTGCGAAGGTTGCCTCCAATTTGGACCATAACGGCCAAGAGTCTCGCAAAATTGTTTGAAGTCATCATCATTGATAGCATTGAAGGGTACATTTTTCTTGTACAGCCATCTGGCCAAATATTGCCCAACTCTATAGCTTCTCTCCTTATCAACACTGTCATTTATATTCCGCTGAAACTTTTTCATGTTCAACGGTATCGACGGGTCGATTGGAGCTAGATATTGATCCATAGGCCCCTTCTTTGGGTCACAGTTGCCAACTTCATTAAGCTCTGCTTGATCTTCCTCATTGGCCACTATGGTCACCAAGGCTCTACTTCTTTTTCTTCATATAGCTTTTGCTTCTTTTTCTTCTTTGGCGCCTCATATCCATCCTTACACCGAGCTTGTTGTTCTAGTGTGGCTTGCATACAACTTGTCACTGACCCTCTGATCTGAGCAATGTGTTGCTTCATGCTAGTCACCCCTCCCGACATCACTTTTCCACAAAGCTTGCACTTGACTCTTTGCAGATCATCTGGATCGATCAGCATAGCAGACTCCCATGCCATGTCAACTGAGTTTCTCTTAAGTCTGGAACTTGTAACCTCAGAAGAACCGGAAGCAGACATCTAAAAAAGGGCAATAACATGTATGAGAACTATACTAATAAAAGGGCAACTTATTCTTTACATGATTGATGATTCTTATTCTGTACCACTTTTGTACATAAAAGAAAAGGGCAACAACATCCTTTAAAAAATGGGAAACAACATAGAAGGGCAACTTATTTTGTACATGATTCTGTTAAACTCAAAATGTACTGAATTTCATCACTACTAACTGAATGACTGAAGGGTAACAACAACTTATAGTTAGTAGCTGCAGACCTACGATTAAACTCCAAAAATGACCGAAAATACAAAAGTCACGGGTACTTGTTTTCTGAATTAGTACATGTTCTTCAATACGTGGCAATGAAAATTTACTTTGCTTGCTCCTTCAATCCTTCCTCCTTCAACATAAGTTTACTATTGTATGAGTCTATTAGCCAAGAAAATAAAAGAGGACATCAATGCGGCAAAGAAACAATACCAGGATGTTGTCTTGCTGCTGGAGAACGAATATCGTCTATGTCCGGACCGGTTTTCCAATAAAATATTTACTGAGAAACCGAACTTTTTATCGGACCAGTGTAGAAGAATCCTTCTTACTGGTAGACAAATCCTTGATACAGAATTCCTGAGTACTAAGTATTATACAAGGTTGAGTTGAGGCTGCTCAACAATTTCTTACAAGCACGCCGATATTATACATAAAGGCGGATATGACACAAGGTTATGGTGGCATAACTACTGACTTGTAATAAAAGTGGCGGTGGATATGTCACAGTGTAGTGGGTGACACGACTCCAATATCTTACAGCTCAACGAGCGTCGGAGTGAGACTCGATGAATTTATTTGGGTAGCGGAAGCGTATATAATACAAGTGACCAACTTCAGGATCACAAGCGACTGACTGGGACTCCTCTAGGCGTCGGACTCGCTATCGAACTCTTCATCCATGAGATCGCCTTCGTCAACATCTGGCCAAATCAACAAGCCAGGTGAGTACTTTGGATGTACTCGCAAGACAGTTTGGACATAACATATAACAAATGCAAACATGATGTATATGAGCAGACTAGTTATGCGCATTCGGATAATAAATTTGCATATGCGGAATAAAAAGGGAGCCAGGCGGTAGTCCTCCCAAAATCCCAAAGAAATAACTGAAGACCGATCGGGTGTCTGTAGCGACGCCTCGAAAGGTAAAACGAATAAATATGCCATAGTCGGGCGTCTAGGCGACACCACAAAAAGGGCTTTTATTGAAAAGTAAAAGACAGTACGTGCCACAATCCGACGTCTGAGCGACATCACATAGAGGGCTTATATCAAATGTAAATAGCAATAATGCCACAGTCAGACGTTTGAGCGACATCACATAAAGGGCTTATATCAAAAGTAAATAACAATAATGCCACAGTTGGACGTATGAGCGACATCACATAAAGGGCTCATATCAAAAGTAAATAGAATAATGCCACAGTCGGACATC
>LR738711.1:928119176-928154507 GCA_902687465.1 Secale cereale | reverse complement strand
CTTATATCAAAAGTAAATAATAATAATGCCACAGTCGGACGTCTGAGCGACATCACATAAAGGGATCATATCAAAAGTAAATAACAATAATGCCACAGTCGGATGTCTGAGCGACATCACATAAAGGGCTTATATTGAAAGTAAATAGCAATAATGCCTCAGTCGGACGTCTGAGCGACATCACATAAAGGGCTCATAACGAAAGTAAATAACAATAATGCCTCAGTCGAACGTCTGAGCGACATCACCAAAAAGGGCTTATATAATCATTCGAAACCAAGTATCCCGTGAAAGTAAATCATCTCAAGGAAATATTCAGTACAGAATAGACTGGTTAGTCTATCCACTGGAATGACATTCGGCCGGGTTTACCACTCCTAGCACCATGCTTAATCACCAGAGGATGTCACTGAAACTGACATAGAGACTGACGACGCTGAGACTGACAGTATTACTGACACTGACAAGACGATCAAAAACCTTGACCCCAGACTTAGTTACTCGAATGGTTTTGACTCTGCAGAGTTTGTACTCTTTAACCACAGCCAACGGATTTCAGTAGTCGCAAGGGACTAGTTCCGTTTACGGTATTTTAGCAGAAACACAACTAACCAGTACACACCCATTCCATATCCCGCTGCCAGGAATCACCCTAGGCAACGTTCACGAAAAACTTTAAGACGGGGAGGCTACAACCTCGAATAGCATGGGATCAAATTTATATCGCGCACTCTAAGGGGTGCCCCCCTCTCGGTCCCAACCAGAAACACCCATGCCCCCTGACCGGATGACGGGCTTTAATCCAGGGCCATGGAACCCTCATCCTGGCCCCTCTATTTGGTGTTTACAAGGAAAGAGGTTTGCAACCATCCAGACCATATTCTTTGCAGAAGACATGTGGCAGCACAACAAAAAGGGGACGAACGGGATCATAACTTAATCCATGTTAACACTGGAGTTAAACGGTTGACTGGCATGCTTCAACAATACCAGCTTACAACCTATCATGTCACCACATGATCAGGTTGGCCGACCATCAACTTTCGAAGCTCACACGAAGCTTGTCTTGCATGTAATATAACACCCACAAAATGCTTATATAAACATGCCATGAGAAAAACTACTCAAGAAAACATGCGAAGCACTCATCATATCAAAGGTTCAAGCATGCTTGCCTGGTTCGGAGTAGTCGGAGTCTAGCTCGGTGAAGTTTGCGGCTCCGTCACCTACTCCGGTATCTACGGGTAAAATAAATCGGATACTAACATAAATACCGTGCGCGCATAAAAAATGTCCCAAATATTTTTCAAATAAATATGATAAAAAACTAGACAGAAAAATAAAGATGACACAAAAAGAATCAACTCAAAATCATCTTTTTTTTAAAAGTTATTAAGGTTTTTGCTCAGGGACTTATCTGTAATGAAACAGAAAGTTTCCAGGGGTTTGTTTATAAAAACAGAAAACGTTTCAGTAAGAAATACGCCAGCTCAAAAGGGAAAGGGTACTTTGCCCGAAGGCGTTTTCCAAGAAAACGGTTCGAATAGGAAAGAGAGGCTGACGAGGGGGTCCCACCCGTCAGGTTTAAAAATTCGAAGAGGAAAGCAGAGTACGCCGGCACCCGAGGAACGCGGTGGTCGCCGGCGCCGATCCACGGCGAGTTAGGGGGAGGGGATGGTACCTGTGGACTCACGGTGCTCTCCCGCGTCTGTGGGTGGTGGAGTTGGACGTCAGCACGCACCACGTCGACGTCGGCCTTCACTCTGGCGGACGGTGGTTCAGGCGGTGGTGGATCTTGTCGGGGAGGGCTGCAGAGGCCAAATTGAAGCACGGGTTAGGTGTTTAGGTGCACTAGGAGGCTACTGGCACGAATAGGGAGGCGAAGGTGCCCTCACCAGAGAGAGACTCGCCGGAGCCCGAAGCGGATCGGTGCGGCCGGAGCTGGGGAAGAAGGACTCCTCGAGGTCCTTCTAGTGGCTGGGCGTGGTCTGGTGAGGTGGAGGAGAGGCACAAGGTCGAAGGCGACCTTGGGGCCGCTATTTATAGCCGGACCGAGGCGGTTGCCGCAAACGGGATAACTCCAGCAGGTGATTACGGCGAGGCTGTGGCCGAACAGGCGGTTTAAGTGACTGGGCATCAAGGTGATGGTCTACTGGTTCCATCCAGATGCTAAGCCTGGCAAGACTTGGGCGATACTTCACGTTCTCTATGGAATGGTTGTGCGGGCACGTTGGCGGCAGAGAGCGCGCTCAGCGCCTCTCAGGCCAAGGCGACGGTGCTGCAGCGTACACAGGGGAGGGGACGGCCACGCGGAGCCCTCTAGTGGTTTGGGCGGTGCCGAACGGCGCCGTTCTGCCGGGCTGGCCCCTGTTGGCCGCCACGGGTGGCTCTGCCACGGTGGAGGACACCGGTGCAGGCGGGACACGTCGCCACCGACACTCGCAACAGGCCAAGCAACCGTGCGGCGCTCAGGATAAGGAGGGGAAGCAGTGAGCAAGGCTCCAACACGGGCACTGGCAAGATTGGCGCGGCTGTGTGAAGAAAACGACACTATCGACAGAACCTAACACTGAACTCTGAATTTTACTGAATTTTGAACAACAACAGTGCATGTCAACTGTTCGATGAAATGATTCAGGCACTTGGAAAATTTTTCTGGAGCTGGGTCTTGGTGGAGTGATCTCTTGATGCATCTAGGGGCTGCCTGAATTTCCTCAGATTTTTAGGAAGATAAAAAGAAAGAATTTCACCAAAATGGCAAATCTGGTCCAAACTTGCAGCAAGCAAATTTTGAAAATTTTGAACTATGGACCAGCAGATCTTGATGGATCTAGGTTGAGGGTACTAAGGACTAGTCAGGGGAGTTTATTTGGAATCAAAACTCCAAGGGAATCCAGTAGTTCCATTGTAAACCACTAAGGTCCAATTTAAAAGACAGAAATTATTTTGAGGGAAAAATAATTAGAAATAAAAATCTAAAGGAGGTTGAACCCTGCTGGAATTTGATGTTAAACTTGACACAAAGTAGGGAGGTGGGTTTTGGAAGAAAGTCTCCAACATAGGTCATGGCAAAATAGAAGTTTTTGAATGGGAAAGGATAAGCCCATAGTTTTATGAGAATGCTTTTTAGTAAAAAGAAAATGTCAAAACCTTTCAAAATTATTTGTGTTGAGCCAACACAAGGTGAAAACTCTCAAGACCAAAGATCAAGGTCTGAGGAGGACACAAAATCTTTTGTCATAAAAGATTTGAGAAGGAGGGGTTTTAAGAAAAATTTAAATAACCTCCTTCCAAGAGAATAAAGAATTTGATGAAAACCAATCCAAAAAATTTGGAGTGTTACTGTCTACCTGCTGCCGTTCGTCGGAGTAGGAGGCAGAGGATGCAGCCGCTCTACTGCTGCTGGGGGGTGGCGGCGGCGAGTAACACTAGCCGACCCGGATGGAGAAAAGATGTGTGGCTCCTATGCTGCAACGGGAAGACTGGCACAACTCCTGTGCTGGTAGAGGAAGAGGGGCGTGACACTGGTGCTAATGTGGCAAGGTATGGCGACGGGGAGCAGGTCCGGTGATCGGAGATTCGATCTGCAGAGGAGTCTCGATGGCGATGCAGAGGAATTGCAGTGGCGACGGGAGCTGTTGGTTAAGGTCCCGTGGAAAAGGAGAGGGAGATCCACTAGGTGCCTAGCTCAGGTGGTGCTAGTTACGGCCACCGGAGGCGAGCAGTGCGGCGACGCATGGTGGATCTTGCATCATCGCGCGCTGGGAGGCTGAAACCCTAACTGAGCGGGGGGAAATCCCAAATGTGTTGTGCGGCGCCTGTGTGGGAAGGCCATCGAAGGGGCCTTAGGGGAGCCAAATTTAAGCCTTTTGGATTTTCTGATGTTAGGGGCCAAAAACGATTAATCGGGAACCTAACGATTTATCGCATGTCAGAGCGATAAATCGGTTCAAATGATAAATGTCAAAGATAAGGCCTTATCTTAGCGGTCACCACACGATAAGCGATAAATCGGCCGATAAATCATTGAATCGGCCGAATATAGATGCATTGTGCTAATGGAATCTGACAAGTCCAAAGTCTTCGAAGGATTTAGGAGAGGTGATTTTGTACATTGTAGATTTCTCTCTAGGTTTTCAACCCGCCACATGTCTACTGACAAAAGCTTCAGACTGCTGGCTCTAGCATCAACGACTTGGACACGTTGGCATGAGGATTTTGAGCACACTCGTCAAGAAGAAGAACATCATTGGCGTCGAGGGCGTCAAATTTTTCAAACATCACCTTTGCGGTGCTTGCGAGTCGGGAAAGATGACTAGATCCAAGCACTCCGCGAAGACAAACATGACCACTACTCGTCCCTTTGAATGACTTCATATGGATTTGTTTGGTCCCACTCATTATGCCACACTAACCAATGTAGCATCACTCTATGGATTCGTCATAATTGATGACTATTCTCGTTACACCCGTGTGCATATCATTACCTTCAAGATTGAAGTACAGAGTGTCTTCAGACGGTTCACAAATCAGGCCATGAAGAATTATGGTCTCAAGATCAAGCACATCAGAAGTGACAACGACACCGAGTTCAAGAACACCGGCCTTGATGACTATCTTGAAGAACTTGGTATCACTCATGAGCTATCTGCTCCATATACTCCTCGGCAGAATGGAGTAGCAGAACGCAAGAACTGGACACTCATCGAGATGGCTCGCACTATGCTTGATGAATACAAGACTTCTTATCGATGGTGGCCTGAAGCAATTGATACTATAGTCACATCATCAATCGAGTATATCTTCACAAATTCCTCAAGAAGACTTCATATGAGCCCCTCACTGACAAGAAACCCAATGTGAGTATTTTCAAAGTCTTCCGTGCTAAATGTTAGATTTGAGATCCACATTACAATTCTTAATTTGCATCGAAAGCACATGAGGGTTTTATGCTTGGTTACAGAAAGGACTCGCACGCCTATAGAGTCTTCAACACCTATCACAACAAGGTTGTTAAAACTGTAGATGTGCGGTTCGTTGAAACTAACGGCTCACAAAGAGAGCACTTGCCTCTTGTTCTAGATGAAATGCCTCCTGAGGAAGTAATCAAGCTAATGTGCACTGGTGAAGCTGTGCCCAATGAAGAAATAGCTAAAGAAGAAGTGACCATTCCCTATGGTGAAGAAACTGCTGATCCTGAAGAAAATGACACTGAGGAAATTGCTCAACAACAACAAGTTCTTTGTCCAGCTCATCCACGAGTGGCGAATGAAGTGCAGATTGAGAAGATTCTCGGCAACATCAACGAACCTGGCTCCCTCACTCGCTCAAGAGCTTCACATTTAGCTAACTTTTGTGGGCATTTTGCGTTTGTCTCTACCATAGAGCACACCAAAGTTGATGAAGCATTTCTGGAGCCTAAATGGATTCAAGCCATGCAAGAAGAATTGCAACAATTCAAGTTGAGCAATGTGTGGGAGCTTGTGAATCGACTTGAACCACGCAAGAACAATATCATATGCACCAAATGGATCTACCGCAACAAGCAAGACGCAAATGGCCAAGTGGCGAGGAATAAGGTCCATCTTGTAGCACAAGGCTACACACAGGTTGAGGGTATTGATTTTAGTAAACTTATGCACCTATTGCCAGGCTTGAAGCTATTCCTATATTGCTTGCTTATACTAACCATCACAATAATCTCTTATATCAAATGGATGTGAAAAGTGCATTGCTCAATGGTAAGCTTGAGGAAGAAGTATATGTTGCTCAAGCACCAGGTTTGGATGATCCAAAGCATTGTGGCAAAGTATTCAAACCCAACAAGGACCTCCATGGCCTCAAGCAAGCCCCATGGGCTTGGTATGACACTTTGAAGGAATTCCTAAAGAAAAAGGGTTTCAAACCATGTTTACTTGACCCTACTCTTTTCACAAAGTCTTATGATGGTGAACTGTTCATATACCAAATATATGTTGATGACATTATCTTTGGTTGCACCAACAAGCATTTCAGTGACGAATTTGCATATATGATGCATGAAGACTATCATATGTATATGATGGGAGAATTGAAATTCTACCTTGGTATTCAAATTCGTCAACAACCTAATGGCATCTTCATTTCTCAAGAGAAATACCTCATAGATTTCGTAAAGATGTTTGGCATGCAGGACTGCAAAGGCCTCAAAATACCAATGCCTATAAATGGCCGACTCTGCACTGACGAAAATGATAAATATCTCAATCAGAAGGTATATCGCTCCATCATTGGTTCACTTCTTTACCCATGTGCATCTAGGCCAGATATTATGCTTAGCATTTGCATGTGTGCCCGATTTCAAGCTACACTGAAGGAATCACACCACCCGGGTGTGAAACAAATTCTTTGATATTTAGATCACACACCAACGCTTGGATTATGATATCCCAACGACACTACAAAAAAGATACACTTCCGTGATGATACGTGTTTGTCACAGTAGGTCACGTTGTCTGTCATGCATGTACATCCATGACGATTTTATGACAGAATCAAGATAGTCATACCTGTGCTGTCGTAGAAGTGTTCCATGACATTACCAAAATTATCATCACGGAAGTGTCCACTTCCATGATGATAAATCGCGCGTCACAGAAGTGCTTTACTCAAGGGTGACCGACATGTGGCATCCACCGTAACGGAATGACGTTAAGCTAACGGGCCCGATTTTGGATCCGATAACCCGTTAACAGCCCCGACCAATGGGGATTTTCCACGTGTAAAATCATCATTGGCTGGAGGAAACACGTGTCGGCTCGCCGTTGGAACAGATGTCATCCACTCAGGGTGTGTTTGGTTGCATTCTCAACTCAGCATAGTTGTTCACTCTCCATGCATACTCATCTCAACACCTCTCTTCATGCATGCTCTCTTCATGCATGTACCTAGTGTATTTGTGTTAAGCTTGTGTGGGCTCATGCACCCTCCATACACTCTACCAAACACCCAAAAGTGGGTCGAGAAGGGAACTTTTGCTCTCATGCACCCTTCATACACCCTACCAAACACACCCTCATTGGACCCAAAGCGCCTATGATACGCTGACATGTCGCACGGCCCAATAGAGGCCCATTCCTGTGAAAAGGCCGGCCTGTTTGACTTGGTCAAAAGGTGGCGGGCTGGCCCACGGCAAGCCTGTTAACGGCCTGTTCGCATATAGCCCATTTACAGCCCGCTAACCCAGGGCCCATTTACGGCCTATCCGAATTAGGCCCAGTAACGTTATCTGGGCCGTCCAATATAAATCCAGCCTGTTATAACTTTCAGCCCATGTATGGCCCATTACGTCTTTCGGCCCATATGAGGCCCTTATTGCTCTCGGCCCATTAATGGCCCGTGGTAAAACTGGCCCATAATGAACAGTGTATCACTTTATACCCATTAACGGCACGTGGTGAAACTGGCCCGTAATGAACATTGTATGACTTTATACCCATTAACAACCCATTATTCCGTTGGGCCGATTCCAGCCCATGTTATCTTTCAGCCTTCTCGGGGCCCATTTATTCTTGGGCTCATTTCCACATTCGTTTACTTATGGCCCGTTAATGACATTTTCTGCTTGTGGGCCAAATTCAGCCCGTGGTTATAGTTGGCCCGTTTGTACGTTGGGCCGTTTTCGTAGCGTCATCAAAATACAGCCGATTAATGACGGCCCGTTATGGTCGGCCCATGAACGGACAATTTCAACTCTAGCCCATTTACGGCCATAATGTGGTCTGTTATTGGCCCATGTTTGGCCAACCGATCATACGGCCCATAGAAGGCCCATTGATGATATGGCCCATAGAAGGCCCATTGTGTCTACAGCCCATATAAGGCCCATTATTTCTACGCCACGTAGAAGGCCCATTGTTTTTTTGAAAGAAAGAAGTCCCATTGTTTCTATGGCCCTTAGAAGGCCCATTGTTTCTACGGCCCGTAGGAGGCCCATGTTGACTACAGCCGGTGGGCATCAAAGTTCGCCACCAGTGCAAATATAGGGAACACCCTACACTATACAAAAATGGCTTGCTGTTTTCTTCAGCCCGTGACTGCACGTTAAGAACAAATTTTGTATCACACCAAAACAAATTACAACTATAAACAAAAGGAAGGTTGGCATAAAAGTTAACAGTCTAGCAGATAAATGCACCACCGGAAGTTCAGAAGCTCAGTTCATTTGACCTGACTGCTACATTTTCATGTTGTATTGTTCGATGGAGCACCATAACCTTCGCCTACAGTTCTCCTAGGCTCCTGAACAACATAGCAAATGTCTGATAGTCTGGTTTCAAAACCATGCATATCTTGACAACATCGAACTATGTCTCTCCTTGTTTCACAAAGGGTCTCTGTTAGGGAATGGACTTTTGTCTGGAGCGCAGATACAACATTGTTTTGGGCTTGCATATCTTGATCATGAGGCAGTTTGGATGAGATTGCCTTAACAACCAAGCCAGTATTATGCAGGAACCTTCTTTTGGCACTGTTAGTGGATAGGTACTGACCCACTGCAGCAAGAGCTGACATTGCGGTTATAGTTGACTCGCCACCTTTAGAAGGTGGCGGTTCCACCATTTTTTCATAGCTCGCCGAAAAGTTGAGGTTTTACATTAGTAGTACCAGAACATAAGATATTAAGGAGGCAGCAAAACCAAACAAAATAGCTTTGGTCTATATACAGAACTTATTCTGGTTAACCCATGTAAAATAATTGTTGTATTTTCTTGCAAAGTACATAATAAAACCAGATTCCAAACATATGGCCATGTACCATCGCTAATGTACTGTCTATTTCTTCACATTGTATTGAGGCCTACGGATAAAGAGACAAAGTTTATAATACGGTAAGCATAGTATGACATTATTCATATCACAAAACAACTGAGAACAGACAAACAGGCAATTGTAACGTTGTGTGGGAAAGTCCAGCATGGAACTAGATTACAGGTCAAGATCAAAGGAACATCACTCCTCTGTTTTAAACCTTCTAAGGTGCAATGATACGCTAAGAAAATTGTGTATAAAATTGAAAAGAGTAATAGACATTGACTGCAAACCATGTAGTTCAAGGCACAAGTCAGAGTTAGTAGTAGTTAAAAGGCATGAGGATTAAGGACTTACAACAGTGGCTTTGACTAGTGTAGCCATGCCCTTCTTCTTGCTGGTGTGACAGTCCTTGAAGATTTCCACAACATTTGGTTCAGGTACTTTTTGGTCCTTGCGGGCTTTCCTCTGCATTTGGAACAAGTCAATATAGATCTGATAATATGGTATAGCAAAAAGAGTGAAACAGCAGCTAATTACAAGAGCCTCGCAGTGTGCAATATAGCTACGAGATCCTGTCGTCTGTTGGAATTTCACTTTCGTACGGTTGGCCTTGTTATTTGAATAGTTCACCTATAAGCAGATATATTTGTGTGGCACATGCGTAAATAGGACTTCAACATGTGATCTGATCACATATATATAATGTACCTGATACTTCGGATCGGACCAGTGTTGAACAAGGCCTCTCCAGTCTTCATCAGATATATTTTCCACTATGTTTGGGCAAGTTCACTGTTAGCCTTGCCTTAAAAGTGAGTTTTGCTCAAGTTATACCGATACTGTCGCAGAGCAGACTTGAAAACATGGGTGCAAGCTTGTCTGGTTGCATCATCTTGGCTATCCAACTTGAACCTCATCTGTTGAAAATTATGGAGTCTCATAATCAGCAATCTAGAAAGTATTGGACAGAGCAAGATGATATTACTAGTTTCCATACATAGCCATACTTACAGATAAATGTTCGAGTAAGGTGTTGAACTGGGTTTCGTCTTTGTCATTCCTATACTGAATCCATGTTGGGAGGATACGTACATGACACCTAACAGCAACCGCTGCCTCTGATACTAACTTGGCTGACTGTGTAGCATCACGTGGCATTTTTAAACCTACCTCAAAACGGATCTCCATTCTTCCTCCCCTAGATTTAGTTAACCTATCGAGCATTATCCCTCATGTTTGTTTCTTGTTGCGCCTAGGTGCTAGTCCAACAACAAACATAGGAAGTGTTAGTGTACATCAGACTGTGAGACTACATATAAAGAAGCATGAAACTGTAACTTGTCTCCAGCAACTACCTTCTTACTGTTGAAGCTCACAAAGTTCATCTGATCTTGCCAACTCATCTTGTGTCAAGAGTGCTTCGGAAGTAGTTTCAGGTGGCAAGGGAGCTTGGGAACGTGCTGCTAGCTGAGTTGACCGACGAGTAAATCGTCCAGCTGGTGGTACTGTGGAAGGTGTTGCAACAACTAGGGTTGTCTCTGCTTGTTTGGTGGCAGCTATTTGTTTCTGTTTGGCTTGTTCTGCAGCTCGTGTAGCACGGGATACCCTATCGGTACAATTTTCCGCTGGACTTTGACCTTCTATTGCACCATCAGCACTAGCAGAATCTGCAGGATTGTTTCGCTTCCGTTTCCCTGTCGTTTTGTTTTGCTTCCTCTTGCTCTGTGCCATGTTAAGTCAAGCCGACAAGAAAAACGAATATTAATTTAGTTCTTCAGAACAAATGTTCTTTGATGTAAGAACATGGTGTGATAGACAGATATTGTATGTTCTAGAAACAGGAACACGTGTCTTAGTCACAAGTATAATGTGTAAAGTAAGTAGATGAAATTCAATAAAATTAGAAGCAATACAAGCTAGACACCATACATAACATGCAACCACATATAATAGTGCCAAGTTAGAGGGACCTGTGATGGTGCACTAGGGGAGACGTCCTCATCACCAACACAGCTACGTTGAGTGTCTATGCATGTGTTGTCGTGGAAATCATCTTGGGGGGATGGAGGAGTGGAATCTATAGAGGCCCTCCATTTGGAAGGAGCACATTCATCCGCTGCCTTGCTAACTTCCTTCCGCTTTATTGATTTTGAATTGTCAAGTAAAACCGATAAGAAAAACCAATAAAATTCACTCTTCAGAACTCATTCCTGCATGATACTGACAATCACTACTTTGATGTAAGGCAAACACATAATTCCAGGATGGAATAATACAAAAAACAGGACGGCATGGCACGTTCACAACAGTTTGTGTAAACTAAGCAGAAACCATTTCACCAAATAAGAAGCAATGCAAGCTAGACACCACGTGAAAGATGCAACCAATATGACTCTGCCAAGTTAAAAGTGTCCCATCATAAATGACATTTCAACAAATTAGAAGCAGCGCATGCTATAAATCATATCAGAGATGCAACTAATACCACACTGCATATACTGAAGGTGTCTCGTCATATTGATTTATGCGGGATACAAAAAAACAATAGTTTTATGTGAGGACATTCTTAATAGACAGATGTACTATGTACTAAATACAGGAAGACATGACACATTAACAGGTATAATGTATAAGCTAAGCAGAATAAGACATGCAGTTTAACCAGATTGGAAAAATTACAATCTAGACACCATATGCAACATGCAACCACATATCATGCTGCCAAGTGAGATCAAGCACCTACGATGCTAGTGTAGGGGAAATGCGGTAATCAACTACAGAGCTACGTTCACTATCTTCATCTAGCCTTGTTGTTTCTTGAGAATCATGTCGGCGGGCTGACGCTGCATTCTTTAAATTAGGAGTAATCGACTTGCCTGACTGCCTCATCATAAGTGATTGATGAGGGATACACAAGAACATTAGTTTGATGTAAGAACATGGTTAATACACAGATGTACTAGTATGTACCAAAAACATAAAGGCATGTCATATTTAAAGGTATAATGTGTAAGCTAAGAAGATGCAATTTAACCAAATTGGAAGCAATACAAGCTAGACATCCGGCTGGAGTGGTGAGCATGATCATCTAGGACCTTAGAGCCTGGTGGGAGGCGGGCTGCTTCGCCACCATCGTGGCTTTTTAGTTGGCTTCCAGGTGATGCCTCTCTTTGCTGGGCTTGTCACTGGCTCGGCCAGTGCCCTGACTAGCTATTTGTCTTCTGGTGCTCACGGGATGGTGGTTCATGTAAAAAATATCTTTCCTTATCTTAATAAAGACCGACTTCGGCCTTTCGAATACAAGCTAGACACCATATGGAACATGCAACCACATATGACACCGCGAAGTTAAAGCAAGCACCTGGGATGGTGGTTCATTGCGAGCGAGGTCATCAACTTCAGAGCTACGTTTATCGTCTCCATCTGCTAACACTGCACATTTTATATGTCTCAAACATGTATGGCATATCCGCCTAGCACGCTGGAGTGACTTCTCTCTTTTCTTTTTTACTTCTCTCATAGCAGCAGAGTCTGAAATACCCTTGCATAAAAACACAATAGTGAGAGTATGGGTGAAGTGTGTGCAGAACTAGTGCACTGTAAAAGTAGCAGATAGCTGAAAAATAAATGACAGGAGACATATGATAGCTCTACAACATTGCATGGCAAACAAAATTAGATTCTACTCCTTATGATTTTGTAATATATGAGCACAGGAAATGCAGGTACTCCTCCAGCACACCACCACATGTGGTCATATCAAGATAACAGTCGACTAAAAATAAATAGGTCAGTCAATTTTTTATGAACCGTCCGATCTATAAGGAACGGGTAGATGGCCTTTGTCTACCTTCCGCCAGTCACTGTTGATGATATTTCTCGAACCGCCAGCGACCACCGGCCCAGACCCCTGCCTCCGCCGCCCCGCCATCCCCTCGACCTCACACCAATGCCATTCTTAGCAGCGCCCCCAGGCCGTCCCTTTAATCTCGGCCGACCTCCAGATCGGGCGCCAGTAGCTCTAGGCCCCACACGCCCCTAATATAAACACCGAGGTGCTGCTTCCCCGGCGTAATAGGCAGACAAGCTCCTGTTACGTCAGGGAATGCTTCCGTTAATTGGGAATCAACTGACCAGGAATTGAAATTCAGGGGGGCGACAGACCTCTAGCTAAGGTGAAATAGTATATGAGGAGAAACCTTTTGCATCGCGAGTTACTAGGAACATCTATTATCAAGAACAAGCAGTCAGCTAGTGTCTTCTGTGGGATCAATACCGTGCAAGCAGACACATAAGATTTGCATGAATAAGGGAAGAGGAGTACCATTTTCGGTTGCCGGTGTGGTCGCCTCCACATGTCGCGCTGATCTTCTTCTTTCTGCCGATGAAACCGATGTTTTGGAGTAGGGTGCAGGCATGGACGAACCCATGGCCAAATTGTTGACTGTGTTGTTGTGGCTGTATGTCAGCGGATGGGAAGCAAATCCGAGGCGGCGAAGGACGGCATAGCAGGAACAGCTCCGATGCGGTCGAGGGTGGCGAAGTTGGAGCGGCAGTGGTGAGGCACAGGATGGCGTGGTTGAACTGGCTCGGGTACGGACATCTCGGCCTCGGCTTAAACTACTAGCCATGGAGGGCGTTGCAGTGGACGACGACATCGGGGTATCGGCTCCGGCGTGATGGAGGAGGGCGGCGGTTGATGGGTGGAATGGGGTGGCGGACGGATGACGCCGAGGTTTCGCGGCTGGTGGAGAGGTAGTTTTCGCGCCCACGGAGTACGAATGGGGAATTAGACGGGTGGGTGGGGGGAGGGGGGAGAAGCATGTTTCGGGTCTGGGACACGCTTGTTTTTTGGATTTTTTGAACAGAAGATGGGACACGCTTGTTTGAAATTTGGGGAAAGTACAAATTTTTCCCTCCTCTTAAATTTCAGACCTACTGCGGGTCGGGGGTAGGATGGTAATCCCAGGTGTCCCAAATAGTGGGCGGGAGCAATTTCGGTCGCGCGGATGTGTGCTTAGGCGGCCATTGCGTATGAATGTTTTTCGGAGGCGGTTGCGTGGCGTCTAGATGAAGCTACGAACCTACCCCGGTTTAGACCTTTGGACGTCAGGCCGGTAGGTTTCACGGGTCGGGGTTATTAGAAAAGTAATTTCCTTGTACTACCAAACATTGGTCTCACGCGGTTTCGGGCGAGTAAAAGCTCTTTTGGCGGTTCGTTCGAAATTTTGAAACACAAGCATTCACGTTTAGAGTACTCTTGAACTTTGATGATTGACCTAAATAGACAACATTAAATTTGACCTTGTATGTTTGAAAACCTCATTAAATTATCCGCTTCTTTTTGAAAATTTGACACTTGAAAATCCTATCACTACGATTATTTTGGAATGGAGGAGCTAAATTAGAATCTATTTTGTACACGACTACATATGCTATTATGTACAAAATTAGAGCAAAGATTGGTGCCCCCATAATTTAGGTATGATTTACAAATGGCATGACATCAAATTCAAATAATTGAATGGACTTCATGTTGAATTTGATTTTTTAAACCACCTTAAGTTGAATTCAAATGTATGCTAGTCCATAGGTAGCTATTTATAATGTTCATTGTGTAACTTTCATATGTATAGTGTGTTTTACACACACAACATGAACTATACTCACGTTTATATTCGATTGCTAAAGCGATGCATTGTCTGGAGTTCAAAATACTAACTATGTGGATCAATTGTGTCGAATAATAACATAGACATGCTCAAATTCGATAGAATCTAGATGTCTGATGTATCAATGATCGTTCCTTACGCGAATTGCAAATATCATGATCCCATCCTAATATTTGGATACAACTTATATCTTTAATCAATGTGTACAGCAGTCTTGTACGTGTAGTTTCACTCTCCATCGGCGGTCTCTCACACATGCTCACAAACTCTCTCCCGAGGTGTCTTTCTCGCAAACATTCTCTCGATATAATCCTCCCTCCCTCTCGTAACCATTTACGACTGTTTTCACTAACCTTTATCACAAGCACTCGCCCTCTCGCAAGCATACACACACACAATCCCCATCGACTCTTTCTATATACATAGACCTGTCTACGTGTCTCCTGTACGCACATTATCTTTAGGCCTGTCACTCACTCATTGTCTCACACCTCTCTTCCTAATCGACGAGTATGATTCTAGCAGAGCATTCTGTAGGATGCTCCTTAAAGTTAGGTTGGATGAATAGTAATATCAGAGATAAAGGGGTTACCTTAGTCCGAGAACCTAGGGTTACAAAACCTAGCCGGCTTTGTCAGTGGACATAGTGTCCTTCACAATTATGCTATCTTTGTCTTGTACGACCAGTCATCCATGGGTCTCCCTAAATGCGTCACGGGCCGACCAATGTGGCGCGGGACGGAACCAAACGAAGGGCCTCACCTCGACTCACCGGACCTCACACGGTGACACACCCTCTGCGCCCACGTCTCGTTATCTTCTCACACCCGCACATACCAACACAGACACCACACACAAAATAATATGCTCCTGGTGCCTCTATCCACTCCCCCCTTGCATATACACACTCAAGGGAATCTCTCGCCGTGACGTCATATTCATCTCTCTCTCTCTAGACCACTCTCATTTCTCGTGCTATCTCTCCCACGCCCCCCCTGTCGGCCCCTCTATCCATGCCTCTATCGAATACGTAATACACACACATACCTCTCTAGGCCCTGCCAAATGCATCAACTACACATTCACACATGTTACATCACGTACCCTTTTGATCTAAAAAGCCCTTTATTCACGTCTATTTCGCATACAACATTCCTTTTGAATAAAGTGTGGCCAAAAAAATTATTTTAGAATTTCTACATATATACAACATTACAAAGTTGTATGGAGGAGTATGAACGCTTGCATTGCATGGAGCCCACAATGAAATTTATTCCGCACTGTGAATTTGTATATTTTTATACTATATATAAAGTTAGTCATGGTAAAGAGAAACGAAGAGCATCTCTCTCTCCATCGCATACCCCCCCTCTACGCCCCTTTCACGTACGCACACAAACTATCTCCAGGTCCTCTAAAAGTAAGCCCCCAGCACATTCACGCATGTTTCATCTTTCTCTCACAATATATACAATGACGATCATTGTATTTGAAGCGAAAGCACGATACGTACATTGGACTTCAGAATCCACTCATTACGGTCACCATTTACGTTTTGTGGTTATTATACAGTCACGGGCTCACCGTACAACTCTGTATTTCCTCAAGACACAACTAGTTGACTAGTTAAACGCTCCACGTGGAACCTCTAGTGTTGCATCACATTATCTCACTACCATCGGGCCCACCTGTCGGCTTGTATCTACTCTGCATCTACACTCTTATAAAATACTAGCAAGATGCCCATGCGTTGCACGGAACATCAAGATGCATTTGTATGAGTAGTTTATCTTGTGGGAGAAAAGGATGAACAAGGGAAGGTGTGATAGCCTGGCTTAATAGGGATGATAGACTACTCATATCAATAAGGAATTCCTTCTTTTCTGGGAGCCCATTCGGATAGAACTCCAAAGTTAAGTGTGCCCAGCTTGGAGTAGTTTCAGGATGGGTGACCGACCGGGAAGTTGGTCCCGGGTGCGCACGAGTGAGGACAAAGTGCGCAGAAAAGACTAGTAATGATATGTGAGGCCAGTCTAGATCCCGCCAGGAGTAACGACCACCGGCGGGTGTGTCCGGGGCGTGACAAGTTGGTATCAGAGCCGACCCTCACGGTTACATGGATGTTTGCGGACAGTTTGCAGTCATGTTGTGCATGACGTTTGTGACCCGTCGTGGCACACGGCACGGCACATGTGCTGTCCTAGAAGCACAAACGTATGTGCCAAGAGGGAACGTTCCTGTGGCCCGACGAGGACGTTGGTTCCTCCGAGTGAGGGTGTATGTGATAGCCAGGCTTAATAGGGATGATAGAATACTCATATCAATATGGAATTCCTTCTTTTCTGGGAGCCCATTCGGATAGAACTCCAAAGTTAAGCGTGCCCAGCTTGGAGTAGTTTCAGGATGGGTGACCTATCGGGAAGTTGGTCCTGGGTGCGCACGAGTGAGGACAAAGTGCGTAGAAAAGACTACTATTGATATGTGATACCAGTCTAGATCCCGCCAGGAGTAACGACCACCGGCGGGTGTGTCCGGGGCGTTACAGAAGGCCTTATTTGCAAGTGTGGAGAGGGGTGTGGGTATCTTTTTGCAAAATTGCCATAGTTTCCTTCCTATCCTCAGATATAGATCGGATGGCCTATATTGCAGGATGGCAGGCACACGATCATCACCGACTATGCTTTTTATAAGAGTAGGGATAAAATACACTCTTATAAAAAACAAAGTTGGTGATGATGGTGTGCCTGCCATACTGCAATATAGGCCGTTCGATTTATATCTGATGGATAGGAAAGAAACTATGACAATTTTACAAAAAGGTACCCACACACCTCTCCACATTTGCAAATAAGGCCTTCCCTTGTTCATCCTTTTCTCTCACAAGATAAACTAGTCATACAAATGCATCTTCATGTTACGTGCAACGCACGGGCATCTTGCTAGTAAGAATGAAAACAAACGACAACAAAATATTGGACGGTGGTTCGAATTCATGACCGCGGGCACAGCGGACAAGGTGGCCTTGTATTGGTATGCTGAGCCGTCTGTTTTAACACACAGGAGCTGGTGTGGTGATTATACACACACGCACGCATGCACACGAAGTGCATGCACGCAACACTCACACAAACACATGCACCCACGCACGCACGCACCACTCACACGTACACACGCAGCCACGCACGCACGCAACACTCACACGCACACACGCACACATGCATGGACACACCAGTACACCACACGTCCAACACACACTCTCACTCTCAAGTGCTCAACCAACACGTGCATGCGCACACATCAGGCCGTGACAGACACAGACACAACCAGGTGATTCCCGCGCACGGGGTGGAGTCTTGTCGCGCCTACGTAAATTTGTGTTTATCTGACCTTTTC
The DNA here is from genome assembly GCA_902687465.1 of Secale cereale. NCBI lineage: Eukaryota > Viridiplantae > Streptophyta > Magnoliopsida > Poales > Poaceae > Secale > Secale cereale. The sequence goes on along the minus strand of LR738711.1, from coordinate 928,136,649 downwards.
TCTATGCGAACTGACATGTGGGACCCACTAGGAACGTGTTCAATTTAACTAGTCAACATGGTGCCACGCAGACTATTTGGCCGGTCAACAGAGGCAATACGATGCCGATCCGTGAGCAAGTGACCGTATAATCACCGCAAAACATATATAGTGACTGTAATTAGCTTATTCTGAAGTTCGGTGAACGTATTATGCTTTTCTCTCTGTAGGCCCTCCAAAACTACATCTCTACACGTTCTCACATGTTACATCTGCTAGGTGGCTTCTCACCCCTCGTTGGTTACCCCAAGTGGAAGGTTTGAGATGTAGTGTAGCAGAAGTTTTCCCTTGGTATTACCAAGGTTCGATTTCCCAGAGACTCCCAGTTTCAACAAGAAGGTGTCAACTGCTAACGGCGCCGGATATTAGCAATCAACGTGGACTTGCACACAGATACAAATAACTTTGCTCCCAACGAGTACAGAGAGGTTGTCAATCCCTCCGGCCTTGTAGTTTACAAAGGATCAAACGCAAGTGATAATAGTGATAGGTATAATTGCAATAGTAAGTAAATAGCGGAAAAGTAAATAGCGGATGTGATCAATGATGGTAATATCGACCGGAGTCTCATGATGTTCACTAGTGATGTCTCTCTCCCAAAATACGATAAAACAACTATGTGAGGTAAAGGAATTACAGCTGGGCAATTGACAAGACCATGTGCGCAAACCAATGCTGACTACATTGCAAGAAAGGTTGAGGTTCAAAGCATGGGCGGTACGCCAAAGTAAGTAGACCAAAATCCATCAATATCTACTACTAATCATCCACCTTGAGATATCTATCCAGAACATCTCGCTGGTATTAAGTTGCGAGCCCCACCCATAGTGTAAACTCAAAGCAACAGACAACTGCATTAAAAGAACTTTGCGTAAAGTAAACAATCCTTGCACCCGCGGGCACAAGCACCGTTGTTTCCCCCCTTGTGGCAACAGCACATCCCCTAGACTCATGTTTCTGTCACTCAAGCTAGTCATCGAGGGGCATGAACCCACAATCGAGCATAACGTTCCCTCTTGGAGTCACTACCTATTACTTGGCCAAAGCAATAAATAACAACGGAGAACATGCAGGAATTACTTACGAACATAAACATAAAAGAGGTGAATCAAATATATTACTTTAACACAATCTGAACATAATCTCATAATCCATCGGATCCCAGCAAACTCATCATAGCAACAGCATAAGGATTACATATGTGCCTCGATAATGTAGGGCAGCTCACGAGGACTAATTAGTGAAGCACAAGAACGGGAGGAGAACATCACATAGCTACTGGTCATGGACTCATGGTCCAAGGGAGACTACTCACAACTCATCCGGGAGGCGTCCATGGTGGTGGAGAGGCTCCCGGTGGTGATCCTCCCCTCCGGCAGGGTGCCGGGAAGAGTTCTCCTGGTGCTCCCGATCTTGGAAGCGGCGGCGGCGACAGAACAGAGATGGGATCGCGAAAAGAGTTCCTGTTTCGAGGGTTTCGGGAGACGCTTTAAATATATGCCAAAGGGGGGCATCGGAGGAGCCTCGGGGGGCCCAGGCGCCCCCTCGGCGCGGCCCAGGGGGGGCGCGCCGCCAGGGCGCCTGGAGCCCTGGTGGCCCCCCCGGCTGTCCTTCGGGCGCACGGTAGGTTCTGGAACGCTGATTTTTTATATAATTTTTCTGGATTTTTCCTGGCAGTTCTCGTAACGTGAAAACCTGAAATACAAAAACAGCCGAAAACAGAAGCTGGCACTGGGGTGCACTGAGTTAATAGGTTAGTCCAAATATGATCAAAAGTGTATGGAAGTGTATAAATATCATAGCAATATCACCCAAAAGAGGCAGGGAGCAAGCAGAAATTATAGATACGTTTTGGACGTATCAACATCCCCAAGCTTAATTCCTGCTCGTCCTCGAGTAGGTAAATGATAACAAGAATAATTTCTGTGGTGACATGCTATTAACCATATAGGACTTTTTCATAGTCATATGACAAAAGCTTACTGAGACAATGAATCTGTAGTAATTAAGTTGCCTCATGAGAAAATCACAAAGAACTGAAAGTTTTACAATATGATACTGAAACATCAAATAGATTTGCAATGAACATGATGTGCAAATATGATAAAGTGATATCTAGCTTGCCCCCTTTAGTGAAGCAAAACATAAATGCAGGGGAACCTTCAAGGTTTAAGTGATGACTAGATGCAATGATTTCAGAATAAACGATATCACAATCATGCGAAAGACAATGCTACTTTGGGACAATGCACATTACACTCAGAATGACAATCATGCTCTCAGTAGTTGGTGCTTTTAAAAGAAGGTGGAGACTCAACATAAAAGTAAAAGAATGGCCCTTCGCAGAGGGAAGCAGGGATTACTCATGTGCTAGAGCTTTTTATTTTGAAAACATAGAAACAATTTTGTCAACGGTAGTAGTACTTCATATGTGTTATGCATAAGACATCCTATAAGTTGCAAGCCTCATGCATCGAATACCAATAGTGCTCGCACCTTGTCCTAATTAGCTCGGATTTCCATGGATTGTCATTGCATTACATATGTTTCAACCAAGTGTCACAAAGGGGTACCTCTATGTCACCTGTACAAAGGTCCAAGGAGATAGATCGCATTTGATTTCTCATTTTTGATAGATCTCAACTTGAGGACATCCATACCGGGACAACATAGAAAATAGATAATGGACTCCTCTTTAATGCTTAAGCATATTCTCATAAGAGATTGAGGATTAATGTCCAAGCTAAAACTTCCACCATGATACATGGCTTTGGTTGGCTGCCCAATGTTCTTCTCTAACAATATGCATACTCAAACCATTCAACTCATGGCAAATCACCCTTACTTTAGACAAGACGAACATGCATAGCAACTCACATGATTTTCAACAAAAGTGTAACAGTTGATGGCGTCCCAAGAAACATGGTTACCGCTCAGCAAGCAACTTATAAGAAAATAAGATACATAAGCAACATATCCTTTACCACAATAGTTTTTAAGCTACTTTCCCATGAGCTATGTATTGCAAAGACTGAAGGTTTAAAGGTAGCACATGTAAATTTACTTGCAGTGGCGGTGAAATACCACATATAGGTAGGTATGGTGGACTCATATGGCACAACTGGTTTAAAAGGATGTGGATGCACAAGCAGTCAGTCCGCTTAGTACAGGTGGAGGTTAGCAAAAGACTGGGAGTGACCAACTAAGAGAGCAATGACGGTCATAATCATGCAGAGCGACAAAGCAACATTGAATCAGGCATGGAAGTTATATCGCTACTCAGAAATAAAAGATCTTCAAGGCTTGACAGACTTTCTTTACAGTCTTAAATATGCGTGAGCATACGCCAAGTCAATCAAAATAAATTCTTGAAGGAAGATATTACTAAACCATACCACATCATTGGCAAAGAAATCATGTTGGTACTCCAATAACACATTGGGAATCCCCCAGCTATTTGAGACTAGCCATAAGAAAACCTGAACTACTAAGCGCCATTATGCACGTAGCATCTTTATCATAGACATATTAACCAATGCAACGGAAGCAAACTCTCTTAATAAGATGAGCAAGGTAATTAAAGAGAGTTCAAGCAACCAACTAAACAAAAGCTCTTTAAAGAGATAAGCATGAATACTAAGAGCAGAGCATGATAGTATCTATTAAAAGACAAAGAACACACACAGCAAAGATAGTCATGAAAATTCTATGTTATGTTCTAGGTAAAAGTGGAGCATGTTTATCTCCCACATAAAGAACGCTGAGTTCTGACTCGTTATGAAAAACTAAAAGGGAAACTAAAAGCAAGACGCTCCAAGCATAGCACATAACACATGAAGTGATTAAAATATAGTGGAACGAAAGACGAACTGATAATGTTGATGGAGAAGGGGATGCACGGGGGCATCCCCAAGATTAGACGCTTGAGTCTCCTTGAATATTTCTTGGGGGTGCATGGGGGCATCCCCAAGCTTGAGCGCTTGACACTCCTAAATCTTTTTATCATCTTCCCTCGCACACTTGAAAACTCCCTTCATACATAACTCATCATAATCTGATTAGCGAGGTTAGTACCCATAATAAAATAATTGTACCTTGCTGGAAATAAAGATATTCTTGAAGGTCTACTGTTTCTCAAGATTGCCAAAAGGTTTTTGCAAAGAAAAAACAAGCTCTTGGTTTGCAAAATGAAGGAAAAGCAAAACAGGACAGAATCTGTGAAAAACAGAACAGCAGGTAGTAATTGATTTCTTCGGGGCACTTCTGCAACTCTAATCAAAAAACTCAGAACAGACGCACGAAAGACAATTATATACAGCACGCTGTCGAAAAAATTCAGACCAAAAAGATGATCTGGTGATTTTATACGAATTTTTCTATCCAAGGACATAATCTGTTTCCTGGACAGCACCTCACAACTTTTGAACTTTCTAGCAATCAGAGGCTATACTTGGCACAAAATTGAAAAGTAAAGATACAATGATGATGCTACAGTAGTAAACAACATCAATACACAACAAAAGCAAAATAAATTTATTCATTGGGCTGCCTCCCAAAAGCGCTTTCTTTTATGCCTTTAAGCTAGGCATAATGCAAAGAGGAATCAATAACCATCATGATAATCGGAGCTATAGATTGCTTCAAATGGTTCCTCAACAAGTTCACTCTTGTTCCTTCTAGGAAAGGGGTACACACCTTTTGCCTTCCCGCGTAAGCGGATTTGTCCCTTACCTATATCGATGAAGCCTTTAACTGCTCGGAGGAAGTCCCTTCCAAGCACTATATTTCCTTGGTTTGGCTCCATGATGAAGAAATCAATCATTGCAATCCCTTTAAGGAATTTAACTGGTACATCTTTTATTCCTCCCTGGATTTCAGAAATATCTCCATTAGTGTGTTCATGATGAGATGATAATCTATCCATGTTAAATTTTAAAGAATCATGAACAATTTTTGGCATAGTAGAAACCATAGATCCAATATCACAATAAGCAAGGAAGTCTTGATTAGAGATACCAATCCTAACAAGAGGCTCCCAATCATTATCTATTTCCAAAATATCTCTCTTATTGGGTTTGGGTTTCTCTACTTTCATTAAGTCTAGAGCATCCATTCTATTTTCAATAGCCACAAGTCTATCTATGATAGTATCAAAATTATGATCATAAACAAAGTAACTAGATAGACCATGTATAATTTCAAGAGCTCTAGCTTCATCACATTCTAGGAAATCTCCCTCGGCTATAATGTCAAGAGAGTGTTTACACCATTTAAAAAGACCATGGTAAAAATTTCTAAGCACAATTTTTATAGGTATCCAAGGCATAATTCTCCTATGTGCATCAGAAATTCTGTCCCATGCCTTGTTCATATTTTCCCCATCCCTTTGATGGAAATCTAGATCTTCTGATTCCCTCAAAGCACCAAATCCTGACATGTTTGGCTAAACAGAAAGGACTACTAACAGAAAGGCAAATAACTTTTTTTGTGATTTTTGATAAAAGATACTAAAACAAAAAACTGAAAGGTAAACTAACAAGACTAAAAGCAAAGGTAAAAGATAGCGTGCAACTCCCCTATCCTGAAGAGTGGAGTCCCACGCAGCGGCGCCAGAAATTGCTTTGCTAGGTGGCTTCTCACCCCTCGTTGGTTACCCCAAGTGGAAGGTTTGAGATGCAGTGTAGCAGAAGTTTTCCCTTGGTATTACCAAGGATCGATTTCCCAGAGACTCCCAGTTTCAACAAGAAGGTGTCAACTGCTAACGGCGCCGGATATTAGCAATCAACGTGGACCTGCACACAGATACAAATAACTTTGCTCCCAACGAGTACAGAGAGGTTGTCAATCCTCCGGCCTTGTAGTTTACAAAGGATCAAACGCAAGTGATAATAGTGATATGTATAATTGCAATAGTAAGTAAATAGCGGATGTGATCAATGATGGTAATATGGACCGGAGTCTCATGATGTTCACTAGTGATGTCTCTCTCCCAAAAGACGATAAAACAGCTATGTGAGGTAAACGAATTACAACTGGGCAATTGGCAGGACCATGTGCGCAAACCAATGCTGACTACATTGCAAGAAAGGTTGAGGTTCAAAGCATGGGCGGTACGCCAAAGTAAGTAGACCGAAATCCATCAATATCTACTACTAATCATCCACCTTGAGATATCTATCCAGAACATCTCGCTGGTATTAAGTTGCGAGCCCCACCCATAGTGTAAACTCAAAGCAACATACATCTCCATTAAAAGAACTCTGCGTAAAGTAAACAATCCTTGCACCCGCGGGCACAAGCACCGTTGTTTTCCCCCTTGTGGCAACAGCACATCCCCTAGACTCATGTTTCTGTCACTCAAGCTAGTCATCGAGGGGCATGAACCGACAATCGAGCATAACGTTCCCTCTTGGAGTCACTACCTATTACTTGGCCAAAGCAATAAATAACAACAGAGAACATGCAGGAATTACTTACGAATATAAACATAAAAGAGGTGAATCAAATATATTACTCAAACACAATCTGAACATAATCTCATAATCCATCGGATCCCAGCAAACTCATCATAGCAACAGCATAAGGATTACATATGTGCCTCGATCATGTAGGGCAGCTCACAAGGACTAATTAGTGAAGCACAAGAACGGGAGGAGAACATCACATAGCTACTGGTCATGGACTCATGGTCCAAGGGAGACTATTCACAACTCATCCGGGAGGCGTCCATGGTGGTGCAGAGGCTCCCGGTGGTGATCCTCCCCTCCGGCAGGGTGCCGGGAAGAGTTCTCCTGGTGCTCCCGATCTTGGAAGCGGCGTCGGCGGCGGAACAGAGATGGGATCGCGAAAAGAGTTCTTGTTTCAAGGGTTTCGGGAGACGCTTTAAATATATGCCAAAGGGGGGCATCGGAGGAGCCTCGGGGGGCCCAGGCGCCCCCCCCGGCGCGGCCCAGGGGGGGGGGCGCCGCCAGGGTGCCTGGAGCCCTGGTGGCCCCCCCCGGCTGTCCTTCGGGCGCACGGTAGGTTCTGGAACGCTGATTTTTTATATAATTTTTCTGGATTTTTCCTGGCAGTTCTCGTAACGTGAAAACCTGAAATACAAAAACAGCCGAAAACAGAAACTGGCACCGGGGTGCACTGAGTTAATAGGTTAGTCCAAATATGATCAAAAGTGTATGGAAGTGTATAAATATCATAGCAATATCACCCAAAAGAGGCATGGAGCAAGCAGAAATTATAGAGACATTTTGGACGTATCAACATCTAACAACTATGCAATACAGCACCACTACTACACTCTAACACAATTAATCATATGTGTTTTTAGTTTTACTAGATATCATATTGTTACTTAATTATTCAGTTTGCATACATTAAAATTGCCTTTGAAATGTATGGCCATTATCATATACCGCGCGGGAAAAATCCCGCCCTTTCCTATTTAATCGGGTTTGTATCGATGGATCGTGCGAAACAACAAAACTATAGTACTATATACAGTACAAGTGACAGTTCAGTGGGCCATCGTGTCGTGTACTCCTCCGTCGTAAGAGTGGAGCGCTCGCTTTCATAAATCTTCTAGTCCGTTTCGCCGACATGTGGGGCATCAATCTACCGGGTCCACGTGCCATACCGGAATATAGTGCAGAGCAGCCGGGGTGAAGCACCCAGTCATGGCGCCAGCGTAGTAATGAGCAATGAGGCGTCAAATCACAAAGCTGCACCTTTCCCGCATTTAAGTTGGATGGACGGAAGTAATAATGCTAAAAAAGAAGAATTTGGCCAGGTGTTTCAACTTTTCTTTTTCTGGATTTTCTTTGTTTTTCAGAGCCTCCCTTCTTTTTGTTATGGAGTTTTGCCCCAGTGCAAAGTCCTAGGTATGTTGCTTGGACTTAATTGCCCTAAGCCAATAATAACAATCTTTCTAGTTGTAGGATCATTTGCATTATTATTTTTCTCCCTGAGCTTTATTTAATTTAAGTGATTTCCTTCTACTTAGGGCCCTGTTTGCACTACAACCCTCTGATGGAATTGTCCAAAAATTCCACCAAAATTCAGGGATGTCAGGTGAAGCCCCTACATCACTTCCATGCAAAAATCCTTGGGTATCCTTTGGAAAATTTGAGCAAAACATCCTCTTTTGCTCTCTGGTCCAGTATGTCACTTTCTACTACAGCCCTATTCTAACTAGTTCCATTGGCCTTGAGCTTTTTCCAACTTATAGCCCATCTTGCAAAACCCTTAAGTCCAGAAGAGTGGACCCATTGGAAGATTTTTGGTTCATGAGTCAATGCCATTTACCATCTGCCCAAAACTGAAGTTTTGCAAAAACTTGCACTAACAAGTTTTTGCTTTTGATAAACTAACCTCACCACCCTCTTACTCATCCAAGGAGACATTGATCTGGAGGATTTGGCCACCCCAAGAGTTGCCTAGATGCCTTTGGCATTTTGTCAAACACCCTGAGTGCATGACCAGTTTTGGCTTAGTTTTTGGTTTGTGTTATAAACTTGATCCCCTGACTATACCAGCGTGTCACATGGTTTTGCCCTAGCCTATAACCCCAACCCGCTAACCCCCTTGTGGATTGGAGCCCCTAGCATACCTTGGCATATTGCCGAGCATGTAGCGTGCGTGCTCTGGGCGCGCCCAGAGCGTGCGTTTTGCACGTGCGTGCTCTCGGGTCGCCGCGTCGCGCCTAGGACCTTGCTCGCCTGCAGAGCCGCGCCCCGACCTCATCCACACACCAGAACCCTCCAAGCCGCCTCTGGAACTCCACAGCGCCACCGTCAGAGCGCATTTGGCAGCACGCCGACGGTCACAGTGGATCTCTGCCATGGTCGGCGCCGCCCAAGCCACGAGCGCACACCAGCTCGCCCCTGGTGCAGAACCCGCTCGTTTGCTAGCTTCTGCCGCCATCCTCAGCCCCGCCATGTCCCCTGCTGCTACAGAATGGCGGTCGCCGGCGATCTTATCCTCGGCCGCCGCGGAACCGCCATTGCCCGCCTATATAAGAAGCCCCCGAGCTCGTCAGGCCCTCAAGCAACCTCTCACACTCCCTCACTGATCCGCCCGTGGCAGTAGAAAGACCAGAGAGGTCGTCTTCTTCTTCTCCGGCAACCACAGCCGCCGCCAGTATCTCGATCACTCCGGCGCCACCAGGGCCTCCCCCGCCCATCCAACACCACCGTCGCTTTCCCCTCGACCTTGCGGAGCTGCCCGACCCCTCGAACGCGATCAAAACCCACCACAACACAAATCCCCAATCCTGCCCGAAGCTCCCTCCGTCGCGGAGCTCGCCGCCGGCGACTCCCTCCATCCCCGCCGGCCAGTCGACCACCAGGAGGACCGCCTAGGAATGACGGATCCATCCCTGGCCTCGAATGCCCTTGAGGAGCCTCCGTTCGCCGGCGACGATCACCGGAATCCCGCCCCCGCTCGGGCAGAGGGAAAGGAGGGAGAGGCGACTGGTCAAACCTGACCAGTGGGCCCCCTGGACCCACTGTCAGTGACCCAGCCCCGCCTCCACGTGTTTCAAGTGAAGGCGCAAATCTCAGAAGTACGTATCCCCTGATCCGAAAGGGTATTCTTAATCGAAACATTTTCTTTTCTGTTTTATTTTAAAAAACAGAGTTTGACTGAAAGTTTGACTGGCCTTAACTTTTTATTTGTAACTCCAAATGAATTGATTCTTTTTCTGTTGTTCCTCAAATTTGGTCTAGTTTATTTGCAAATTTATTTGAAAAATTTCCAGACAACTTTTTTTGTGCTGTTGTGAGTCTATGTATTGAATTCGTGTTCTTTCTAATAGGATTTTGAAGAGGGAGAAAAACTTCCAAAGGTCTTGAAATACACTTTACCTCCCCTCTACTTGAAGGCAAGCACTAACCCTGGTCTAATGCTTGTGAGTGCCATTGATACAATTGCAACGTCCCCTCAAAATGGACGGATTCATTTCTTTTTATACGTGATGATATTATCATACCCATGAGTGCATGAGAAATACCCCTTGCTGTGGATAATTATATGCATGACGGTGATCCTCCTCGTATGCCTTCCATGCCTAACGGAAGAAAACCGTGAAAGTCATTGTCTTGTGTAGAAACGAGCTTGTCAGTAGCTCCTCGTTGAGACGGTGGAGTCCGGTATGGCTTGGTGAGGCATGACGGGTGGTGATTCCGACTGTTGTTGTGGAATATACTGATTATACTAATCATACCAGTGATGCTTGAACCTCCTGAGTCGACCATAGATCGAGTCTTGTACCAGTAACCCCCATACTTGTTTCGTGCTACCACGTGTCCCTGCTACATGTAGGGTACGGTTCAGTAAATTGTCGACCCCTGTTCTATCACACACCGTACAGAGAGGCCACGGTGGAAGATACCAGCTGCATCCAGTTGGCAGGCCACTGGGTCCGGGGGCATGGGTGTTTCGGTTGGAGCGTAGGGGGTAGCTTCCCCAGTTTTGTGCGTGTTATAAATTTTATGATCCCATGCTAGTCGAGGTTGTAGCCTCCCCACTTAGAGTCTGGCTTAACGGGTGTCGTGGGTGATTCCAAGCACCGGTAAGATAGGCTGGTGTGTGTGGTCAGGTGTGTCTTCGAATTAAAAGACCGTAAACGGAATTAGTCCAGAGGGACTAAAGGAATCCGTTATTCGTGGGTAAAGAGTACACCCTCTGCAGAGATTAAATCTATTCGAATAGCCGTGTCCCTGGGTTAGGACTACAGTCTGGGAAGAGTCAAGTGTCGGTCTTAGAGTCGGTCTTCGGAGGAGAAAACTGCTAAAACCAGAACATTGATTATGACCTGTGCTTATGATTATTATTGTGGACTAACCATTTGTATCCTTTGAATTAATGAGTATCCCTGGGACGGTTCTACCTCCTGGATATTCACTGTTATTTATTTTCCTTATAAGCCCTTTATGTGGTGTTGCTCAGACGCCCGACTGTGGCATGTTTGTTATTTCTTTTATTTATAATCCCTTTCTGTGGTGTCTCTCAGACGCCCGACTGTGCCATGTTTGTTATTTATTTTATTTATAAGCCCTTTATGTGGTGTCGCTCAGACGCCCGACTGTGGCATGATCGCTTTTTATTTTATTGTCACTCCCTGATTGCACATGCATTTTTATACAGACGAACTGCTTGCATCATGGACTGTCATATCATAAATTAACATCGTGGTCATTAATTTTTCTTGAGCATGATTATATTTCACCCATGTTCATAAATGTTTGCGAGTACATTCAAAGTACTCACTGGCTTGTCCCTGGCTATTGACTTGGCCAGATTTCTTGCATGGAGAGGAGCGTTGCGACGACTACCCGGAACCTATGCATCAGTGATAGCAGCCTCGCAAAGATAGGAGTTAACCTGGTCAGCTGTTCCCGTGGGAATTGGAGTTCCACAGACGTCGACGAATCATAGACCGCTTCCGCCATCAGCCACTAGAAACCTTGTGTTTTACTTAAAGTCCAGAATGGTCTTGTACTACATATTTGTACCTTTGCTTGGAAATTTCTGTATCAAGTGGTGTCTCATCAACGAACAGTATTCCTGGGGCTGGTGAGCACAAGGGCCATTTTTTGGGGAATTTAATACCCCAAAAATCCGGTCGTGACAAGTTGGAGGGACGAAGCAGCCATCATTTCACTCGTTGCTGAATCCGCTTCTCCCTCATCTTCTTCAAGTTAACCACGTGTTGCTTCTGTCGTTGTTCTGCCTCATGTGGGAAGCGGATCGGCTTGGTGAAGCACTGACACGTGGGACCGCATGTTAGCAAACCGCCAGGACAATGTCCTCTAAAAATAATAAACCTCCCCCGCCATCCGCACGGCAAAATGACCTCCTTTTTACTAATCTTGATTCTATAATTTTTTAGATCAATATAATTGAGATTTGTATAGATAGCACACATGAGCAAAACCAAGTGGTATAGTTAAGGGCATCCACAATGTGTAGCCAAATGTGAAAATAGCTTTTGGCATCGTGGGAACCATTATGGACGGTGTTGCCAAAGCCAAAAGGATGGAACCGAAGCTCCATGATTGATTGATTGAAGGAATAGAAAAATGCAACGTCTCTCCTCTTTCTCACGTGCTTGGACGCATGTACAATATAGAGGACAGAGTCTACTCCCCTGTCCCTTCTATCACAAATCACAAAGCAGTGAGGCGTCAAATCACAAAGCACGGACGAAGCAACCATCATTTCACTCTTCGCTAACTCCGCTTCTCCATCGTCTTCTTCGAGAAACCATCTCACCGCACTAAGCTGGACGGATGACGCTATTGTTTACGAGTAGTACTAGTACATTTACGTGTCCTTTGGTTCAACGGACTTCCTGGATGCAAATAAGGCGGTTGTCTCGGCTGGCAGGAGGCACTTGTGAACGACTTACCGTAGTCTCCCTCAATGGTGTTCTCCGTCGAACGCACTTCGCCAAACCACAACTTTCGAGATATCATCGACGTCACCGCAATGGGGAAGGAAGTCAAATATAGTTACTACCTCCATTTTTTGTACACAAGGCCAGTATATCAAAATTACAATTTGCAAAAGGCCACTAACACTAATCGAGGCAAAATTGATGGGGTTTGCCTCGGACTAGCAACCAAGGACATTAATATCCCCTGCATGCATGCCGAAGTGAGAAGGTTGGTTTGCATGGCGCTGCATTAATCAAGCGATGAGGAGTGAGATGGTTAGCTCTTTGGGCTTTGGAGAAAAAAATAAGCATTAATTGACACGTGAAACGAGGATTTGTATCGATTAATCCCGCGAAGGAAAACCCTACCTTTCTTTTTAACACTAGTACTCCTAGTACGTAGTACTACCTCCATTCTGGTTTATTGGTCCTCATCGTATTTCGTGCCAAATTTTGACCATAAATTTAACTAACAAAATGTTCATGCATGTCACAAAAAAATATATCATTGGAAACTATGTTAAAATACAAATCTAACGATACAATTTTTGTTAACATGCATTAATATTTTGTTAGTTAAATATTTAGTCAAATTTGGGCAAAAATTTCAAGGAGGACCAATAAACCAAGACGGAGGTAGTACTACGTACTTATCCTGTTTGGGTCTAGGCCTTGCATTGCCATACTTCGCCACACATTTATGCCAAGCTTGCCTAAAGTTTTCAAAATGAAAAGGAGGTACACTTGCGCACGGCTGTCGCGGTCGCACCGCACCCTCACACGGTCGCTCCTGCACGCCACGGTCGCACCGCACGCTCACATGCACAGTCGCTCCTGCATGCCGCAAACCCGGCCAAGGGAATGCACCCTCACTGACACGTGCTGTCGCATGTGAACAAACCAAACTCAGCCATCCTACCGCTGACACATAATTTTCTTTCATAGAGTATGTTTATCCAACCGCATGTTGGGGAGTATCCGTACGGCCCGTGCGGTGGTCTGTTGGGGAAGAAGAAGAGGTGAAGAAGAAGGGTTAGGAGATGTAGGATATTCATCCAACCGCCTAAAATGGTAGACTGACCCAAGTCAGGCGACTTGCATAACAATATATGTTTTTACACAGCAAAAGATCCATAAAACAACAACATAAAGAAAAACTATCACTGCTCACGGAACGAGACGGTCTCGTCGTCTTTGGTTGCCGGCGTGAACCAGCCGTAGCTGCCGACGTGTGTCTCCGCACTGTGGTTGTCCTCAGCCTCCAGCTACTCGTTCACGCAGAGTGTGCGGGCGCTCTGCACGGACGAGAGCACCGCCCAATTCAAGTCGAGGACGTCCGGTTCCGCCTGCAGGAGGGCCTCGATGGCAGCGGCATCCGCGCACTCCGCGTCGAGTCGAGCCTCCGCCGCCCGGTTCAAGTCCAGGACGTCCGGTTCCGCCCGCAGGAAGTCCTCGATGAGAGCGGCATCTGCGCGCTCCGCGTCGAGTTGAGCCTCTGCCGCCCGGTTCAAGTCCAGGACATCCGGTTCCGCCTGCAGGAGGGCCTCAATGGCAGCGGCTTCTGCGCGATCCGCCTCAAGTTGAGCCTCTACCGCCCAGTTCATATCCACGACATCTGGTTCCGCCTGCAGGAGAGCCTCGATGGCAGCGGCATGCGCATGCTCTCCCGGTCCTCCTTTAGTATTGTCAGGTTGAACCGCTGGTCCGCCTGCACCATGGGGGACTCAGACGTCGGCACAAAGTCGACGTCCATCGTCTCATACCCATCGGGGGCCTTCTGCGTCGCGACCTCCGCCATGAACATTGGATCGGCTTCCTCCTCATCGTAGCTTGGCTCCAGAGAATTCGAGGATTCGCCCGCCGCAAAGCGAGCTTGGGAACGGAGGTCTCTGGCGCCGACCGCCGCCACGATTCCTGCGCGGTGCTCCAGCGTCAGCATCTTGTAGTACGTGATCTTGTGGTGCACCATGGCTTTCCGGCGGACTAGGGGACGCTTGGTGGGCTAGGGGATCGAAAGGTGGGGGAAGGGGCTGGAGTAGGCCGAGCAGCGAAGGTTCTGGTATGAATAGTGGTTCCGGTGACGACCGATCAATCGGTTTTGACTGTACATCGCTCTTGTCGCGTTCGCGTTGCAGCCCGGCACACTGGACCCTCCACGTCGCTCACCGAATGGAACGCGCTTCATCTTGCATTTGCGCTCGCTTGTGGGACCGCAGTTGAGAGCAAACCGACGTCCCTCCCCCTCCCCCGCCCGCGTCATTTTATGCGGAGTAAATAAAAATAGAGGGAGTATACTATGGATGAGGATCCCCTGACGTGGCCGAACCCATTGAGTAACTGACATGCGGGGCCTAGCAAGCATGGGGTCCGCCAGTAAGTGACCGAAAGGGAGGGTAAGGCAGGGATACGTATGTGAAATGAGCTTCCAATGATATAATTTTTACATTATACATCTCATGTACTATTAATCTTGTCAATAGTCAAATGCAGTTTTGAAAAACGCATTAGAGCATGGTTAATAATATAGCTAGTCGATGGCTATAAGGAACTGCCATGTCATCTATCGATCTCGTCAACATGAACCAAATGGGATGTCAAAAATAAGACGCGAAGCGACACGTAGTGGAGGCAAAGTGAAATTTCAAACGAACCGTTTGTTTGTATGCATGTCGGACAAATTACAAATAAACATTGGAAATACAAGCATGGTCTAGGCCCACATGTGAATGATACTCGGCGGAATTTTCAAATGAGGCATGCGGGAGGATGGACTCGACCGAAGGGCGACATGATCGATGGAGAGGAATGAGAAATAAGCAAACGTCACATGATTATACTTGAACGGCTGAAATAAACAATAAGGTGTCTCGCTTGGCCTACATAGTGAAAGGCCTAATGCGCAACGCGGAGCACTGACGCTCGAATATGGCTGGGAAAAGAGGGAAACCGACATGTGGGGCACACCTATCGAGACGACGTAGCGCAAACTAGTCCAATGGAGGAGCTGGCCCACGACCTCCTCGCCACCGGCAACCGTTCATGTGGGTCGTGGGGGCCAACAACGTGGCACAGCTCTAGCACCGCCTTTGGACACGGCGACCACCGTGACCGACACGTTCATCGTCGCTAGACACGGTCGGTTTCAGTGTGCCGAGGGTGGCGTTAGTGTTGTGGCACGACCAACAGTATGTTTGGTTTGTGCTCAAGGTTGCCCCATCAAAGCATTCGGTAGCCAAAATTTTGGTTGAGGTTTTGGTTGCCCATGATTTGGCCGACATCGGCAAGAAAAATGAACTAGAGTTGGCTAGAGTTCATTGGCATGCCAAAAAATGGCAACCATCCAAACAAAGACCAATCTTTAGGTCATGACCAAAATTTTGGTAAGGTGCACTTTGGCCACAATCCAAACACACGCCAACACCCGGCTCGTCGAGGATACATGGGGCGCCGGGACGCGTCCGCCGAGTGGTGTAGCCCGGCCAACTGCATCCTCAGGACCTGAGACCATGCCGGTTCGTCTTGCATTTTCAACGACATGCGTCGATCGCATGTGAGCAAAGGGCATCTCCAACGTTGCCACGACCGAAGCTGACTACCCTCGCACACCAAAAACCCTCGTCCCTCGCGCCGTCGCGCGGTGCATTCCCAGCCGGTGCCAGCTGCGTGCATTCATGCCGTCCATCCGTATGCCGTCGTTAAGAGGCTCGGTGCCCGAGGAACCAACTCCGGCGACTTAATGACGCACCAGGACACTTGGCCTCACCAGAATGCGCTACTTAAAGCGGCAACGCCCAGCTAACCTCCACACCATAGCGCATCATCCTCCTACCTGGCACCACATCCACCATGACCACAAGCATGAACGCTTTGCGGTAGAGCTTGTCTTCGGGGATGGAGCTCGAGGTCGCCGCCCTCGCTCAAGTCACCGCACAATCGGTGGCCACGTAGGCGGCCGACGACGGGAGCACCATCGGCCACGCGTCCTACTTGCCGCCGTCCAACGTCCGGCACCATCAAGTCACCGCACATTCTGAGGATGAGTAGGGCATCGGAGGCGGCAGGGCATGGTGTGCCAACTGGCCGGTCCGTCTCCCGTGTTCTACTTTTCCTCGCCGGAGACCGCAACTTCACTTCACGGGTCTTGAACGCCGTCCCCGTACATGGAGATCACAGATGAAGGACGTCGGTCGCCGCCGTAGAATAGGTTTAGGGTCGGGTTTCTTTTATTTTTATGTCCTATAAAAGTTCGAAATGTTATGAAAATCTGCCGTGTTTGCATTAATCTCGGCCGATGTATATGAACTTTCACAATAATATAGTATATTGTAGGAGTACTAGCAAGATGCCCGTGCGTTGCACGGAAGATCAAGATCTTGTGGGAGAAAAGGATGAAGGATGGAAGGCCTTATCTGCAAATGCACATTCACGCATTTCACATCTACGGGAACCTACGAAAGGGTTAACGTAAATTGCCTCTCTCTCCCCTCCCATGATTTTCATGGTGGTGGGCCCCTCCCTCCCCCCAATCTACAATCAACAGCTCACATGTTTCACATTATGTTAATTACTTAACTGGGACTACGTAGGTGTAGCATTACTCGTCCTAAAAAACCCAACTAAGCCAACCTCCCAGCATATCGTGCGGGAATAGACCCGGCCGCGCCATTTTAGTCGTGATTACCGGATTACTAGTAGTAGTATCGATGGATCACGCGAAGCAACAAGTTTTTTTAGGGGGCGAAGCACCTAGTTTAAAAGGAAAAAAGGTGGTACACTCACAGCACCCCTATCGCGGTCGCATTGCACCCCACACACGTTCGGTCCTGCACATGGCTCACGCAAACGGAACGCGCTTCGGCTTGCCTCTTCACTGACACGTGGGACTGCACTTGGAGAAATCGACCATGCTCCAAACTCCCCCCGCCCACCGTGCGAAAATCCTCCCCCCACCCAAAAATTCCCCCCAAATCCTAGATTCAAACGCCCTTTGTCCAACTAGCC